>CAWUFW010000428.1:3230000-3830000 GCA_963921515.1 Calotriton arnoldi
TACACTCATAGTAGGAGTGATAATAGTAATAGGGGTAGTTATTATTGTGTCTGTAAAGATTTCACATGATGCAGAAGTTGAAGGGGTGGAAGTGAAGGGGACAACCACACCTGTTACTTCTAGCACAAAAGAGGGTATCGTAGAAGCTGAAAAGGCTATGCTAGATCAGACTAGTCATATGTTGCCTGTAGATTTGTCTAAAGGTGATTACACGCTTAACGCTTACGCCAAGCTGCTATATGAGTATGTGAGCACCATGGATGTGAGAGATTGCTATGTGTGTGTGCAATTACCTGCGCCTGTGGAGGAAGGTATTCGTTATCACCATCTTCCTTTGACATATGGTATTACGTGTAGTCTGTTGCTTAGTATGTTCTACGGTAAGGGTCACTATGAGTATTACTTTTCCAATAACGATGTGGTGCTTTCAGAGGTTCCAGCTTATAAGCACCTGAATAAGTATGATTATTACAAGCAAGAAGATAGAGTGGGAAAGTATTTCATACCTACCGTCACATTAGATACAGCTTATGCACATCGTCACACTTTGACATGTATGTTAACTGACATAGAAAAGAAATTTGTAGATCGAGTAGAAGATAGACATAGGCAGTTGTCAGTAAAACTTAATAGTAGAGAGGGGAAAATTGCTTGGACCAAGGAGGAACTAGCACACAAGGCGAGAGGGAGCTCTGGTCCAATAGCTTTAGATTTTGATCAAAGAGGAAAGCTTTGTATTAGACAGGTACAGATTTACTATGATAACATCTATGTAGGACAGTGTGTGTGATCACATTTTTACGATTGAAACAACTGCGAAGAAGTTCTTGCAGGATACGGTGCAGATTTTACCAAATGTGTATTTCGTATGTGGGAAAAATGCCTATGTGCGATTGCCACTGAATTGGTATGGTACATGTTATGTGGCTGTTGTGTTTCCCAAAATTTATCATGTTGAGGATTTAGGACCCTTGGAAGGTGGAGTACATCATAGAAAGAAATGAGATACAAGTGCAGGTGAGATAGTTGGAGATGTATTTGGAGCAATGGTACCAAGTCTGGGAGTAGTTCTGAATGACATTAAGATTAGAAGGTTGTCAACTATTGTAGATAAGTTGTCAGCGAATACAGCTCAGTCTTTGTTGCTTGTAGAAGGAGAGATGGTGTCGATACTCTTATCTATGGTGATGGAGAACCGCCTTGCTTTGGATGTCTTGCTAGCAAAAGAGGGCGGAGTCTGTACAATGTTGAGGGTCCAACAGTGCTGTACTTATATACCTGATAACAGCAAAGATCTGGGGAAGTATATAAGTAATATCACTGAGATTCATCATGAAGTGCATGATTTGGCCACAGAGGGTGTTTGGGACAAGGTTGGAAGAGGCTTTAGAAAGATTGGAAGTTGGGTTTGCCAACCTTGGAAAGGGGATTCTTGGTTACATCTTGAAGCCCATCATCATAGTTGTGGTTTGTGTGATCATCTTGTTGAGATTTGTGAAAGCCTACAAATGGCATACTGAGAGATCTCTTAGGGAGCATGAGAGGAGGCTGGAGAGACTGCAGGACAGTCACCATGAGAATCTCAAGAGTCTAGAGAAGGTCCGACAAGGAAGACTGGCTACAACTTCTGTTTAGGTCGGTCTTTCTCCAGGGAGGTGTGATTTGTTTTGATGACACTTGTCATTAGAGGGGGGGTACTGATGGAGCACGATGGTGCTCTTTCGTTTGCAGGGGTGCATCATAATCATGGATAGTCCGCATCCACATATATATTCATTTGTCGTGTTTACAATTGGTTATTATGTTGTATCTAGAAATAACATGTGAAAGAGTAACGATAGAAAAAGTATTGCGCCATGCAAAGAAACAACGTGGCATTTGTGTTCTAATATTGTAATCCATAGTATTTGATGTCATTTGCTTAATGAAGATGCTCACATGTGATGTAATGCATTTGATTTAAACGTTCACCATATTAAAGTTGCACGTAGATGTGACTAATTGTGTTTAATGTGTAAGATTTCATAAGTTGCTTGCAATGAAATATGAATTTGATATGCTTTTGTGATGCAATGATGTAAAAAGGCCTAAATGAAATGTTCACTTATGTGTGTATTTGAAATGCCTATGTTTCACTCTTATGTTGGCCGATTTCTATAGGCCTAAAATGTATTTTCCCTGGAGGTTCTCGAATGAGGCTTGTTGGTGAAACTCATGTGCATGTTAAATTTGTTCTGTTCTCACGTTTCTATTGCAGGTGGAGAAAGTCGTCTTTGTTAAGTTAGAATAACGCCTTTTGTTTTAGGAGAGTTAGGCTCGGGGAGGAGAAGAGATTATGTGTAAGGAGCGCTGATAGCTGGGAGAGGGTGTTCTTTCTCACTGAGGGAGGCCTGAAAATCAAGGTCATCGAGCCAAGAGCTGGGAGATTGACACCGCATGGAAAATCATCTATGAGAAGTGTCCAGCGAGATGAGGTGATCTGTGGGCGTGTTCTACATTTTGTGTTTTTGTAATAGGGACAGTGCCCCGGGGTGTAGTCAGAAGATGCGGTGAGGCGATCGAAAGAGAGAGAAGGAGCATCTTAGAACGAGCTCCGTAGCTTTGGCTACTAGACCTATATAAAATGAGTGTACTTCTTAGGAAGTCTTCACGCGCTGACACCTTTTCCTGATTTTGCCTGGCAATGCTAAGTAGGGATGTCACGATAGTGATAGTGTAGGGATGGACTAATGCTCTTTATTCATTCTCCACAGATGAAGACGGATCTTGATGTGGGGGCAATCATTGCCTGCGTTCTGCTTCTGGAAATCGTTATTCTGTTTATGACTCATTGCATAAAATTAGCTCATAGGTTTGGATTTGTATTAGTTCTGATGTATTTCTACAACCTCGTATTGAGGTGCTTGTACATTCAGTTGTTTTTGGCTTTGTAATAAACCCACTAACTTGGAATTCGGAGTCAGTGATTCTTCAGGGTCATGGTCTTGTAAATTGTAGTTTGCCAGAATGAGTTATTTCTCCCCTCTACATGCTCTGATGTTCACCTTTAATGGCATGTATTTTGGTGGTGATCCACTAATATTAGCAGGTCCTCTGGGCTTTAAACACACAATTGTATACATGTAATGCACACCTACATTTGTGCTCTCTCTCCTGCTTGGCTCTCTTGTTTAATTAAATATTGCAACTATTTTCAATGTAGGCTGTCTTGTTTAAGTATATATTACAACTATATGCAATGTAGGTACACCAATGAAAGTTCATTTAATCAGAAATTCAAAGATAAAAGCAGGAAAGCACAAGCATATAAACTATAGGCCCTAGCAAGCATAACATGGCCCATATCACAAGACAGAAGCCTCCACCTATTTTATACAAGATAACTCAGGAACAGTAACATGATGAATACTTCACTTAGAATCATGGTCAAGCAAAGTACAATGACACACAGAAACCTATATGTCTCTACTGTGAGTACTGCTGCCAAATATATGGTATGCCCCAACATGTACAATTCAGTGGCATGGCCTAAGCAAGATGGCCATGTAGGCATGCAAGAAAAGAGCTCCTGCAACAAATGTTGTAATCCTATTGCAGAGTACTCTCTCAGCACCATCGAGAACCAATAATTGGCAATGAAGCGGTGGATGACCCGGCTGTGGAGCCTGCTGGCAAGTAGCGGGTAGTATTGAGTGCAAGTGGAAAAGGAGTATTTAAAGACTCAAACATCACTACGGTCAAGATCTGGCATTGTAAAAGATGCCATAACAGCCCCGGAGGACTACTTGTGGGCTACTTTATATTTTTCACTGTGCACGAAATCGTTGTATGCAATTTGATGTTAACAATTGCACATGTTTGTTGTAGGTGATATACATGTCAAGAACTGATCTGGATGTTTGTTGCTTTGGTCTTAATAATGACAATGAAAGAATGTTTTGGAGTAATCAGAACGGAGCTACGTAGTGGTGACACTATTTAAAGCAGCATATAGTAAGTAAGTAACTTTATTGTATATGATTAATTAAAACCATTACAAAAATACGCAATAAAATCATGTTTAAAAGGATCAATAAAAAGGCTGTAAGCAGGGAGTCATTTCCGAGTTATTAGGTTGACAAATGTCTGTAGTATGACAGCCTTGACTGCTGCGCGATACAATTCACAGAATTTAGTAGCGGCTGGCAAAGTTAGTTTCTTTTTAGTTTGTCCGTCTATAGTCTAGAGCTTGTTCCAGGAAACTCCTTTAGCTAGGCTGGTTATCCTCAGTTATGGGGATTGCGGTTACTTATGTTAACAGCGTCAGCTGTTATCAAGGCTGGCAGTGTGCGCTGTTTTTCCAGCTTATGTCAGCAATTTAACTAGTTTCCCGTTTAGCTGTGGGTCTTTAGGGTTGAAGCAAGCAATCACAGCCTGTCTCCGGGTTCGAATACCTCAGAGATTTTATTGCGATTTGAGTAGGCATGCCCTCTCCTCATTTAGTTTGGTGCATGAGCAGATTAAGTGTGCCATGTCCTCGATACCGTTGCCCCACAAGTGGCAAGTCATCGACGATTGCCTCCTCAGCCACGGGGAGGTGCAGGATTGCTGGTAGAATTCCTAACTGGTACTTTAAAAAAATTTCTTTTGTCTTCCTGTAATATCCTAGGCTGAAATGTGTTTGTATACCAGGCGATTTGTATCTGTTGATTGTCGTCCAGGCGTGGCTTCTTCGTGCACAGACAGCTTTGTCATCCAGTAGGTAGAGTATCCTTATCGCCTTTCTCGCTGCTTGCTTGAAGGCTATGTGGGTGGTTTGAGTTTCCCAGAGTTCAGAGAGTCCGGTAGTAATCAGAGAGTCATTTAGGAATTCTCTGGCCGACGATGTTGCTCTGAGCTGTAGCTCTTGCCAAAGTTGATGATCCAGAGTATTCGGGGTGCGTTCCTGACTTTATGCCAGCAGGTTATATAAGACCCTTGCCTTGCCAGGTGTTGTTTGGTTAGACCGAACTCTAGCCGAATCGGCGCCGGAGAGACATAAATTGGAATGTTGAACAAGACTCTATAGGCCCTGACTACAGAGCTGCCATGATTTTTGAGTCCCTTCTTCTCAGGGCTTCACTTCCATAGGTGATGGTAGGTAGAATTTTGGATTGTGCTAACCGGAGGAGGGGGGAAAAATAGGACCTGTTAGCTTCGACTTCAGCTGCCTCAGTGTTGTTGCAATGGCCATCCTTTTCTGACCGATCGTCTCAAGCTGGCTGGCGAATTGACCACCTTCATTGATGATTACCCCTAGATATTTGTAGTTCGGGATGCTCGCGATTGGCATTTATTGCAAGTGCCAGGCATATTTGCATTGTGTGCTGCTTTTTATTGACAGAGTTTTTGTTTTCTCATAGTTCACTTCAAGGGAGTTTTCCACAGCATACTCTTGCATTTTATTGAGGAGGCGTTGCATGCCCACTTTGAGTGTGGCTTGCCAAGACCACATCATCAGCATATAGATTGCTGGAAATGGCCTTACCGCCCAGTCGAGGAGCGTGTACGTTGCATGAATCCAGGGTTTGTGTCATGTCTGCCATGTAGAGGTTAAACAAGGTCGGGGCAAGCATGCTTCCTTGTTTGAGCCCCTTGGTGGTTGGGATGTGCTTTGAAAGATGTGTGCGATTGCCTATGTTGACCTGCACCCATGTGTCTGTGTGGAGGTGTATTAGCAGGTTCAAAATTGCTGGCAGGCTTCCCCAGTTTGCCAGTTTCCTCCACAGTCTTGCTCGGTCTACGTTGTCGAATGCTGCCTTGAAGTCGATGAAGGAGAAATGGAGCACCTGTTTTGTTGTCTTTGCCATGTCTATGAGCAGTGACATGGTTAATATGTTGGTTGATGTGCCTGTGTCTTTGCAAAATCCAGTTTGGTTTGAGGGGAATATTTCATTCTCCTTTGCCCAGTCCTGGAGACCTGTCAGTAAGGTTCCTGCGAAATATTTGGCCTCAATATCCAGCAGTGCAATCAGGCAGTAGTTTTTTGGGGAGGATTTTTCTCTGGACATGTGAATCGGAGAGATTATAGAACCCCTCCAGAACTCTGGCAAATGCCCGAGCTGTCTGATCCTCCGGAAGAGAGGCTTTAGGGTGCCGAACCAGAACTCCGGGTCTTGTTTGAAGAGGGCCGGCGGGATCCCATTTGGCCCCGGTGCCCCTTCTCTTCTTCCTTTTGAAATTAGTTTTTTTTATGGTGACCATGTGAGATGTGCTGTCCACTTCCTCTGGATTGCCTTCGAGTAAGATGCTTCGGAAATTTTCGGGCCACTGTAGATATAACTTTCTTATTCGGTCCTGATGAAGCGCCCTGGATCTCCCCCTGAGACCACTGAAGCGCGAAACATGTTGACCATAACATATGCCCACTAGGGACATATAATCACCCAGCTACCAAGGGACATAATACCCCTTAAAGCAGCTCCATACACTTTGTTTTAATAATGACAGAGGGATCACTTTATTAAAAATTAATCACTCTCCCTCCAGCCATTTTTTAATACACTTTCTAGGACTTCACTGCCACTTACACCCACGCACCCATACAGCTTCATCAAAAGATCTCCGAAAAAGAGACCCTTTGGGGGACCCGTAGGGCATTGCAGCGCCGGCCCGACGAGGAGCAAAAGCCCAATGATGAAGCATGACATCCTTCGGGGTGTGTGAGGGCATCAAGATGAGGACACCCTGCCTTCCACAAGCAGAGTAGCACACGACAAGAGTACCCCCTACTTCCCTTCTCTCCATCTCCACTCAGGAACGGTGACTCCCTTTGGTATAAGTTTAATTTCGGGAGCACGGGTCACCGGACCTTTTAGAAAAGCTCCTAGAGTCCCCCTCTTTTGATAAATAGGACTGGGTGTAAATGTGCCTGTGAGCGCTACAGTACATGAAGGATACAGTGCTGTGCAGTGTGAGTATGCTGTATAAATGCACTTGTGTGCATGTGTGCCGGTGAGTGGCACAATGTATCGCGGACCCTGGGTTCCATTTTGGTAGACCCATGGCTTCATGGTGAAACATAAAGAGAGGAGGTAGAGGAATCCCCCAGAAAGATTTGTGTATTATGCATTCCTATAAGCTGGGTTGGACACGCTGAGACCAAAGAGCCAGGCTTCCCCTGTACACTTCAAAGTGTGCTCTTTGTTCAGAGAGAGGTCACAAGGAAGGGATCTGTGCACATCTCAGGAAAGAGATGGGGCTAAGAGAATCATAAAGAGTAGGGCTGAGGCCCTGGCCTAACCTTTTGATACACATATCACTGTGGCTGACAACCAGGTGTGAACCCTAGTCATTCTCATGGCCTGTGTTGTGGGTCAGCTTTGGATTCATTCCTTCTGTGACAGACTGCTTTCTAGAGCAAGAGAGGGCAGAGGAGTTAGCAGTTCAAGAGGAAGCAGACCCCGATCATAAACTTCAAAGACTCAAACTCTAAATCACATTTGGTGTCTGTAAATGTGAGCTTAAGACTCCAAAAATTGTCACCTGTGAAGGTGCAAGACGGGCTGTGTGAGGAGCAGGCCTGGGCATAGTTCGCAGAGTTTTGCTATGCAGAACTCCGCGAAGTTACAAAAAAACACTGCGAAGTTCTGCGAGTGGCGGAGTGCAGTGCGAACTGCAGTTTGTGCTGGTATTCCTGCCGCTCGGGTAGAAATTCTACCCGAGCGGCAGCTCGCGCTCGCGAACTTACCGTTCGCGATCGCGAACTTACCATTCGAGATCACGAGCGGGGAAAAAACTCCGCTGCACATCGCGAAGCGGAGTTTTCTGCACTCTGCAAGCTCCGCGGAGTGCATAAAACTCCGCAAACTCTGCGAACGGAGCGAAGTTCACCGCCCAGGCCTAGTGAGGAGAGGAAGCTCTGCAAGACTTCTGCTTGTGACCAGGACTGGGGGCCAAGGCCTACTGGTATCCCTGCTGGGTGAGGGGACATCACTCAGGGAATACAGGACCACCTGCCCTGGAGCCTGGTGCACCAATGCCTGCCTGCTTGCCAAGACCAGTTTGCTCTGTGAGGAAGGGGGGAGTCTCTCCAATGCTCCCCTCTTCCTCACAGAGCACACTGGTCTTGGCAAGCAGGCAGCCATTGGTGCACCAGGCTCCAGGTCGCACACAGGCCAACTTCGTCCTGCACACAGGCAATGACCCGATTGGTGCCGCAGCCATTTCCTCACACCTCGCAAAGGGAGTCCACTTAGTAGGGCTCCCCACTGGACCGCGCTCTCCGAATTCCGGTGGGGGTATTTTATTCAGAGAGCGAGGTCCAGTGGGGAGCCCTACTAAGTGGACTCCCTTTGTGAGGTGTGAGGAAATGGCTGCGACACCAATCGGGTCATTGCCTGTGTGCAGAGCGAAGTTGGCGACACTTGTACGCAAGAGAAGGGCTGCTGTGAATTGAACTGTGTGCATCGCTGAACTGGTCTGGTCGGAGCCCATACGTAGTGAGGAGCTGATGACACCGTATGCCAGGAGGGGATGCAGTAAGAAGATTGCCATGTTGTGAGGACTGTAGCACTTGTGCGGTGCAGAGCCACTACTCCGTCTGCCAGGAGAGGCTGCCGTCGAGTACTTTGCTGTAGCGATCGGTCCAGAGCCTGTGCACAGTGAGGATAAGGTGACTTCATCAAGGACCAGCAAGAAGGGTGACCTGGTCACAGTCGTCGTTGGAGAACTGAGGCTGCTTGAGACCCAGGGCACCTGCCCTGGAAGGAAGGATTCACACCAGGATCTTCACACCGCCCCCATCATGGGATGAACCAGAGACTTACCCTGGAAGGAGCGGTCGTGAAAAACCTCTGGTTGCTGCGGAGGCATGACCACGTGTGAGGAACATTACGACCATTGAATGCTGCCCACTTGGGCAGCATGCAGCAAACTCACCTGAATCAGTGGCTGCCACTCCAGTGCCTGCTGGAGGGGAATGCTCAGGAACTCCGGTTGCTCCGATCTTGCAAGCTGCGGCTACGACTAATTTTGGGCTAATTGTGCCTAGGGAATCTTGCTTGCTAGATAGTGCTGCGGCACTGGAACACTTTTGACTTTCAAATACAGTCAGAGTGGACTCTCGAAACTTGGACTACTATTGGGGCTTACCCTGGATGTTGGCTATAGCGAATTGGGACTATACACCATCGGTAGGAGTGAGAAGAGAGAGGGACCCGGGGAATCCTTAAAGAAGCACTAGAGACCTGACCTCTGGGGGACTGTGTAGGTATTTGTGAACAACATATTTCCTTTTGTGTAGATAGCGGTAAAATAAAATACTTCTTTTATCACAAAAGTATGAATTTGGCAGGAAAGTCATCTCTTACTGCTGCTGCTTTTTCTGCATGCACATTGAGTTGTGAGCCTGTGTTCACCCCTCCTGTATCCACCTCCCCCCTGAGGGACACTTGGACTGCTCAAACCATGCTATTCCTGGCAGTCAAGTGCTGAGAGGGCACTTGGCCCAGTTGCTCGGGATCTGTAGTATGTCGGGCAGGGGACATCAGAAGTAAAATGCCTCAACCCCCACATTTGATCCCAGTAACCCCTGCTTGTCCTTTGGTCCTCTGAACAGGTTTCTGACAGGGGTCATGTTTTAGAACAACATATGGAGTTAAAAAAGTCTTACATGATGAGGTTACTAAACTTGAACGGAAGAACACTAAGCTGGAAAATGGGATGTTTATGGGAAGCTTGGACATGGAGACACTGTGGTAACCAAAATCCTAGTGCCATGACCTATTGAGTAGCCTTTGTCAATTGGCTATAACAAGGCCATAGCTAGACAACAATTTGCAGGTGATAAGCTGGGCATTTATTGGCATGGTTGATATGTAATGAAGAAAGCCGGAGGCCTATCGCAGTGTTACAAGTGGAAGAACTATCACAGTGTTACAAGGGGAAGGAGGTAAGGTTGTGATGTCGCAAGATGAAATTATTAGGACAATGGTAAAGTACTAATCTTCTTTATATCAAGATGTTTTAGGCCCTAAGGGAAACCTAAGTGAGCTCTTTTTAACTGATATAATTGTTGCCACAATAAATGAGGTCCAAGTTGAAGAGTTGGAGTTAGCAATTATCACAGAACAAATTAAAGGTACAATAAAAGGACAAGCAGCAGGAAAGACTCATGGTGGGGATGAGTTTCCTGCAACTTATGTTGGTATACTAGTTTCAGACTGCAAAACTTGAACAAAGCAGACTGCAAGAGAGGGACCCTACCACAAACTATAAGGGAGGCAATAATAGTGGCAGTCCCTAAAGTAGGACAAGATACATTGCAGCACAAGGTGTATTGCCCCCTTTTGATGCTTAACCTAGATTATACATTTCTAGCTAAAGTATTAGCCAACAGGCTAACGCCTCTGATGTCTGTACTTGTTCACAATGATCAGACAGGGTTTATACCTATTAAATGTATAACTTTGAACATAAAATGCCTTGTACACATAATGGAGGAATGTCCGTCTGTGGAAATGCACTCTGTGGTAATGACACAGACATGGAGAAAGCTCTTGACTCCTTGAAATGGAAGTATTTGTTTGAGGTGTTAGAAAAGATGTGTTTGGTGTAGAGATTTATTGTACAGTAGTTAAAGTTCAAGTATGTGGGCTGCTGGACATAGAGGGCCAGCCTCAATTGCATTTTATCCATACACCACAGGGCGAGGCCTTAAATTTCATTATTATTGAAAATGACCTGGGTCTTATCAATAATCCGGCAACTAGCCTTGTAACACAGTGCCCCACTTATGTTGGAGGAGGCAAGGGAAGTTTTATTGATTTTATGTTCATATCGAGGAAGTATTTGCCACTTGTTGACAACTTTGAGGTGGAACCAAACAATGTCAGTGACCATAATCCCCTCACCATTTCCCTCAGTATATTAGCCCAGGCAGGGAAAGGTGATGGTCGCCTCATTCAATATACCACAACAAAGGGGTAAGAATACATTGGTACAAAATAAACCCTACCGAATTTGAGGGAAAATTGTTGCAGCAAATGTGGACTCTATTATGAGATGCCTGCAACACGACCCTCCCCCAGATGAGGTCGTTCGTGATTTTGAACTGGTTTGTGCAGATGTAGCAAAAAGACCTACTAGACCTGTGCAGAGAAGGAAACCCCGAGTGACCCGGTGGTTTAACACGAGTGCTCCGGAGCCCAAAAGAATCTTAAAACGGCCCTTCATGCTAATCCCCGTAATAGAACCCAAATTAAAAGCGCAAGACAGGTATATAAAAGTGTTATTAATCAAAGGAAGGAAGAACTGAGGAGATTAGCTTGGGAAGATTTGGAGAGAGCCAGTGCCCTCAAAGACTCTAAAAGTTTTTGGGACATCATTAATCGCCTTTTTTTACGGACGAGGTTGGGCATATGGACTTGCTGATCTTGGGGGACGCTTGGGAATCCCATTTCTCGGCCATATTTAACCCAAACTGTGTTCAGATTGAGGAGAAATGTGAGGACCCACCCTCAGACCTAACCCTGGCCTCCCAATTAAGTGCATCCCTCACCGTAGCCGAGGTTGAGGAGGCTTTAGCAAAGGGAATCTGTATGAAAGCCCCAGGCCCCAATGGGGTCCCATTAGATCTGCTTAAAAGTAACCCCAATCTTTGGGCACCCCTGCTGACCAATGTTTTTTAAAGCAGTGGTGACTGGCCCCATCCCAGCATCATGGAAGGAGGCCATCGTGGTTGGTTTGTTTAAAAAGGGCAATAGGAGTGATCCTGCATGTTACATGTTAAACCCCGATGCCTGGAGCGACACCTGGTGGCCCCCGCCCTCGGAAACCCGCCAACCCCCACGGACCACGCACGCAACCTGGGAATCATCCTGGACTCCGAGCTCAAAATGGACCGCCAGATCAACTCTGTCTCGTCTTCCTGCTTCCACACCCTCCGCCTCCTTCGTAAGACCTTCAAATGGATCCCCCTCGAACACCGAAAGACCGTCACTCACGCCCTGGTCACCAGCAGACTCGACTACGGCAACGCACTCTATGCCGGAATAAACAAAAACCTCACCCGCAAGCTACAGAACATCCAGAACGCCGCCGCAAGACTGGTCCTCAACCTGCCAAAACACTGCCACATCTCCCAGCACCTGCACACACTCCACTGGCTCCCTGTCGAGGCGAGAATCACCTTCAAGATGCTCACCCACGCACACAAGGCCCTCCATGGCACCGGACCAGCATACCTGAACAGCCGACTCAAATTCCACGCACCCCAAAGGACCCTACGATCAGCCCAGCTCTCCTACGCCGTCATCCCCCGCACCAGAAAGACCAGATCGGGAGGCCGCTCCTTCTCCTTCCTCGCGGCCAAAGCATGGAACGCCCTTCCGCTCTACCTCAGACAGAAAACATTGCTCCCCATCTTCGCAAGAAACCTCAAAACCTGGCTCTTCGACAGACCCCCTCCTTGATGGATGGAACCTGCACCTCCCCCCCCCACCCCTAGCGCCTTGAGACCCTTACGGGTGAGTAGTCACGCTTTAACAAACCCCTGATTGATAACAAACCCCTGATTGAATCTCCCTTATTGACGCCACGGCTAAGGTTTTGGGGAGGGTCGTCCTAGCACGACTTTAAACCTGGGCGACCAACACAGGGATCATGTCAAAAACACAATATGGCTTCAGGAGGGGGTGGGCACCACAGAGCAGTGCCTCAACTTGTCCCTGATTATGGGCAAGTACAAGAGGGCCAGGGGGGGTTCTATCCACCTGGCCTTCATGGACTTGTCCAGTGCTTTTGATCCCGTTAATCGGGAGAAGTTGTGGGCACTAATGGGGACAATGGGTGTTGAGGAAACTCTGATTTCCCTTTTGCGTAGGCTTCATGCCTCTACCACCGTTGCTATAAGAAAAAAAAACTACATGGAACTCACTTGACCCCCTCTTTGGTCGGGATAGTAACGCAATGACTAATTAAATGATAAAAGGTTTAAGGCACAAGGTAAGCAAGTCTAAAGCATTTCTAAAATGCATATTATAAAAACTTTTAGAATAAAACATGACATGTCAATTTTGAAAAGATAGCCAAATTAAGGTGTGCCAAAGGTATCCATGCTGTCACTCACAAATTCAAAGGCTGGTGAATCCAAAACGGATTCTGTCTTGGCAGACGATGATTGGTCTACAGCCCAGTTCACAAGTTTTAAAGAACAGACATGATCCTCGGTCTCAGCCGGTGCTGAACAAGTAGCCAGGTAACCTACATCCATGTTATTAGAGCCAGCATATAGTGTTCCATGTGCTGATGCACTCATCCCCTCTGGAAGGAGTGGCTCATTGCTCGCATTCTGAAGAAGCCTTAGGCCCAAGGGACAACTCTGAAAATGGGTCGCTAATGGACTCATAAGCAGGTCAATGTCCACGGGAGCCGGCGTCTGCAAAGCAGAGGAAATATCTAGTACCCATTCGAAGGAGCGCCAGAGACACTGAAACATGGGTTGGATGCAGGTAAACCAGACAGGTCTGAATGGCAGTGACCTGTCAAGGTATAGTTCTTGGAGCAAAAGTACTCCAAATAATCGAAGCATGCACTCACGGCACAGCTGGAGCGGTGGTGGTTTCACTGGGCTTGCAAACAGAACATCCATTAGGGAGGGACAAAAATAGAATTAAATTGCCGCAAATTAGGAATAACAGCAGCAGGAAGTCCCCAAACACACTCAAAAAAAGGAATGAATAAAAGCCAGTTTTAATCCAAAGATCTTTGAAATGAACTGACTAAGCCAGAGCCGGCAATTTTTAGAAAATGGGCAAGGCCGGCCGTATTAGATGCATTGCAAATGCGATGAACTAATTTGCCAAAATGTAATGGGAGGTTTGTATTTAACAGGACTGAATCTCACCGGATGTCCTTGCAACTTGTAATTCATAAGTTTCTCGAGCAGTTGTTAGTTCCACTTCTTTTTGAAACAATAGTGCTTTGAGTCTGCTTAGCTTGTTGAAATCTGTCTTCAAAGTTGAAATGAAAGGCCACAACGAGCTATCCATACCCCCTTGCGTGGTAGGAAAAAGAATGTTATTATAGCAGGTGACGATCTAGGTGACCGATAAAATGTATGGGATCCTAGCTCGCATTCCTCAACAGTCTTGATTGCTTAACATTAAATAATTTCCATTTGAGAGGACAGTAATAAGAGGAAGTATTGTGGGGACCTGTATTCCTTTAAAAAAAACAGGCCAAATTTGCTGCCAACGCATTACATGTGTAGTGGATGTTCACATGTTTGCAAACAAGTGAGTGTCCAATAGAAGAGAGTGCATTCCTTTCCAGTAAGGAAGACCTCTTTGTTCATACTTTCATAATGATATGAAAATGGAAG
Organism: Calotriton arnoldi; assembly: GCA_963921515.1. Lineage (NCBI taxonomy): Eukaryota > Metazoa > Chordata > Amphibia > Caudata > Salamandridae > Calotriton > Calotriton arnoldi. The sequence continues at coordinate 3,244,342 of CAWUFW010000428.1, forward strand.
TGACCAAAATTCATGAATGAAGCTGCCTCCTAGCGGTTCATATCTACTTACTAGGAAATGTTTCATGCAAGCTGTTAATTGAAATGTTGAAATCGACAAAGATATTATGCCGTGTATTAACCAGACAGCTGAAGGTGTTTCGGCTATGGTAAATTAGAGCAGTTCTAACTTCTCTAGGTGCAACATTGTGTATGTGGCATCTTTTTTGCCATCAATTGTTGTTTGCATGTCAGATTGAAGGGCAAAAATAGGTGACTGGAATTTAGGTAGCGCCATGGTAAGCACCCAATTTTGAGGGTTTGCAATGTCCAGCTAAACTGCATGATAGATCTAAGCTGACTTTGCCCATGATACAATGTCGACATGTCACTTTGCATAATATCAATACTAGATGACACAATGTTATTCAAATTATAAATACGAGAAACAGCATATTAATATTATTATCAACAACAGCAAGCACTTTATCCAAAATATCTCAATCAGTTTGTCTTAAATGTGCAGCAGCTTCCATTTGTGACAATTTCCAAATTGCATTATACGTAGCGTAAATAAATATTTTAGAATGTGGAGATTTAGGACCTAATAAGAAATCTGATAAGTCCATTTCTTCAGACAGGAGAGAAAGATGTTGTTTTACTGAAGACAGTATGGTATGTTCCAACCATTGTTGACACAATTTTCCCACCGAATAGGTGGTATCAATACCTAAATGTTGTGAGTGGGAGTAACATGGATCGGGTCTGCTGGCCTTGAACCCTGGTGTGGGGTTCAGAAAACGAGTAAGACAACCATTTGAGCCTATCGGCCACAATAACCATCTGTGAGGACCTGACAGTGTGGATTTGAATGTACCATTCTGCACCATACTATTGAGTTGTTCTTCATTATAGTTTGTCAAATTTTGCCAATTTTTAAAGTGGGAAATGGAGGGAACATTTGGGGCATTCATCTCTTTTATCTTAGCCAGTCCCAGACATGTAGTCTGTTGGACCGTATCATTCAGGAAGATCATTTGTATTGGAATTAAAGCATGCATTAAACAAAGCTTCCGTCCCCTTAACTTGCCAAAGTTTGGTACCCCAAATCGATTTTATCTCAATTGTGTCCTTCCAGTAATCATAGTATTTAACAGCCAATTGTGTGACAAACGAAGTGGTATATATTAGCTTAGTTTGCATGAGTATATATTTCTTTTGTGGTGTAGGGACTAACTTAAAATAATATGATATTGGGTCTGATGTATCATATCCTGTTTTAGAGCTCCCTTGTGTGGGAGTAGGGCAATGTTCCAATTGTGTATAACAAAAATTGGTACGTTGAACACTAGCTCGGTGTGAATAATGATGTCTGTAATGGTGATAACAAAACATTTCACCATAATTAGCAGAATTTAAGTACAGATCCTCTTATTTGAAAACACTGTAATATTTCAGCACAGAGAGCATGGAGTTTACGGTTTCAACATTCCAACCATCTGAATATTACCCAGGTACTATTACATCACCCATAGAAACCCTAAATATATATGGTATCTGCAGGATCTTCATAGGTACGAATATATTGAAAGTAACTTTATCCCAAACAATTCCATCAGTTACTGTAACGGCTGGAATGTTCACAAGGAACAAGTCTCTTTTTAGCTTTTGTGAAGATGAGTGTGGGGCCAACACACCGTCAATCAGTTCTGTAGCAGAGCATTCTGGTAGGTAATGGCCATTAATCAATAAGAAAAAAACAGCCATTAATTCAATTCACAAAAATAGAAAAACAAAGGAAAATGTAATGCAAACATAAATCCAAGGTAGGAGCAGGTAAGTGTGTTTCAGCCATGAAATGAAAATACAGATCCTTGATGGAGGAGTATCTAAAACAGAAAAACTGTCAGAGGAAAAATCATCTCGATCCATATAATACTCAGGATCAGCTAGTTGAAAAACTGGTGGCTCAGGTACTGCAACTGGACTAGAAAACCTCAGAGGAGATGGCTCCAAAGAAGGTGGATCTGTATACACAACATCAGCCACAGAAGACACAGTAGTCACAGCAGTATTCACTTCAGTTGTGTTGCTGGATGTGGATGCAGGGATTAATTGTAGTGCATTTTTCTTAGAGTGTCAGCCGAGTGCTGTGGCCAATCCCAGATGAACCTGGGGCACGAATCAACTGTAACTCAAATTAATTTATTCGTAGTATCCAAAATCAGTGGACCACTGTGGTCCAAATAAATGCAGCCAAAAGGCTTGTTTGAAAGTAAAAGGTGTGTCTGCGGTGGGCGTGCCATGGTTGAAGCTTTAAATTGTTGACAAATGCCACAAAACAAGACTAATTTTTGGTATAATCCATGCCACAAATAATGGTGCTGTAGCAGCAACATGGTGGCGGCTATGGGCAGCTATCAATACATCTAGTCTGCGGTCTTGGTTGGGAATCAAACGATCACCAACACCTGGAATAATTACAAAAGGAATGTTTTCTTCACTTAAGTGGTATGTATATTTAGAAGGAAAGCCTTTAGGTAATGGGGTGCCATTTTTATTTGCATTAACGGGTTGGACTTGGCCCTTTTTGGCAGGTTCATCCCTAAACTTTTTGCCTTTTCTCTGACATGGTGTTGGTGGTTTTAGGTCTCTAGGCACTTTAGCACTGTGGTCCAGTGTAAAGTGCGTGCGCTCTCTGTGTACATTTGGTAAGGTTGGCCTGCCCTCCCATAGGAATGCATTGGGGATTCCCTGATAAAATGTGTCAGTGGTAATTCCTGGGATGGGAGGAGCAGCGTGGGCGAGTTTAGTATGTATGAAATTGTAAGAATGAATGCTGCGCGATGGTGTGCGTAGATTTATTATGACTATTTGAGAAATGCCACTTTTAGAAGTTGCCATTTCTGTGTGCTATGTGTCTGCCTGCCTGATGTGAATTGCATGTCTGGCTTGTGAGTGACAGGGGCTGAGAGGTGTGTGTGGCTCCAGGAGGGGCAGGGTGAGTCAGTGCTAGGCTGAATGGGACATCTGCCTTGGGAGTAGTGGGAGGAGTAATCCCCTGACCCTGAATAGGACTGTGCCCAGCCTGTAAAATACTGGCTCTGCCCCCTGTGGTGTGTCTGATCACCTAGCCCCCACCTTACAAAGGGGAAGAGGAGCTTGGAAAACAAAGTGCTCCAAATCCCCCCTGAACCAGTTGCATCTGGTTCCCCCGAGCCCTACACTGCAGACAAAGGAATGCTTAGTATAAATATAGGGGCTGTGACCCCATGATGTTGGTTCTATGCTGGTGTGCTGTTCCTGACTTGCTGGGGGCTTGCTGCTGCTGGGGCCCAGGAGGAACTGTCATGGGGGCTTACCTCCCTGCTGGAGGACCCTGTGTGCTGGCCTCCCTGGGCCCAGCTATGCCCCAGGGACCTGGAGGAACTTTTGCTTGGACTCATTCTTTTTAAATGCAAGACGCTTGCTTCTAGCGCCTCGTAAGCGCTGTGCTTTATTTTTGTATTTTCCCCAGAAGGAGGAGAGCGTGGGCTGCGCAGCGCTGAGCTGCAGCCCTTTGAGAGGGAATCCCCATCGTAGGGATTCCCCCGTGATGCCGTACCGAGCGGGAGCCCACTCCGCATTATGGTGTTTTTGGCGGGTGCCTACCCCGCTTTACTGTGATTTAAAATAGCGGGTGCCCACCCCGCATTATGGTGCCTTTTGAGCGGGTGCCCACCCCGCCATCGTCCTTATTTAAAACGGGAGCCTACCCCGTATTGCCGCCGCAGAGGAGATGCCGCGGTGTAGGACTCTGCCCGACCCAGAAGCCAGGCGGCCGTGCCTGACTGTGGGCGGGGCCAGAGTCCGGAAGTCAGCGCAGGCCTAAGCGGGGCTCCCGTGAGCGGTTGGGAGCCCCGGCGACAGAGGGAGCAGATGTAGGCAGACAGGAGCCCACCCCGCCTGCGTGGATGCTGCCGGATTCGAGGCGGGGCTCTCGTGAGCAGAGAGAGAGCCCCGAGTGCTGCTGCGGCTGCCACCGAGTCCCAGAAGCAGGCCGATGAAGAGCCTGCATACCCGGCGAGTGGGGGCCGCCGCCTAACTGTTGACGGTGCCTTTCGAGGCACATTGCCGGCTTGGGGTGTTCCTGAGCGGTCCCGCCAGAGAGCAGGCCGCTCCAACGATGGGGCATATTTGTTTTTAGGGCCCCAGTGGGGGTCCCGAGGGCACCGTGGTGCCCGTGCCTTCCTCCTTTTTTGGGTTATTTTACAGCTGCCCCGCCTGGTAGAGGGCAGCTGCAACGATGGGGGCAGTGTTATTCAGAGAGCCCCAGGGGAGGCCCCGAGGGCACAGTCGTGCCAGGTCCCTTTATTTTATGCACAGCTGCGCCGCACCAGCGCGGGCAGCTATAAAGTTTTTGCCTATTATTTTATAGAGTCCCAGTCGGGCTCTCAGGGCACAGTCGGTGCCAGTGCCTAATTTCTTCATCACAGCTGCACGGCAATTAGCGGCAGCTGCAACGTTTAGGCCATCAGTTCTTTGGGGGCATTTTGGAAGAGACAGGAGGGAGATACACTCCTCTGCCCCAGCGCAATTGCGCACTTGCGAATTCTGCTGCCTTGGTAGCCCTGACATTTTGGACATGGGGCATTTGAGCCCTCTGGGAAGGCCAGTTGGCCAGGGGGACTGTTAGGTTGATAGGGCGCCAGGCCCTAATGTGATTTATGTGGTGCGCAGGAAATGTGATTCATGTAATGTGATTTATGCACCCTGATTTATGCCTCTAATGTGATTTATGATTATGAGGTTTTGCATACTGTGTTTATGCTTGTGAGATTGTTCTCTACTATGATTTATGCCTCTAATATGATTCGTGATTAGGAGGTTATGGTCTAATATGTTTAGGCTTATGAGGTTGGCGCATAATGTATTTTGCGCCTGATGTGACACTGTGCATAATATGATTTATTTTGCCGGATAATGCTGAGTACAGTGTTTGCCAGTAATTACTGGTTGTGTTCTACATTTATTATTTGGTTCTACATTTACTGTCTTTACTTTGTGATGGTTCTGACAGTGGCCCAATTGGCCCTGTCATGTGTATATAATCCCCTGTAAATATTGCCTAGTGCCAGTTGGCACAGTGTATATTGTGTGATTACTATTCTAATGTGTTTATGACAATACAAAGGCTATTTTGATATAAAACCTTGTGTGGAGTTCCTTTTTGTGGTGTGCCTAGTATGTTGTTGCTGTGTGTGTGTTGTGCAAATGCTTTACACATTGCCTCCGGGATAAGCCTGACTGCTCGTGCCAAGCTACCAAGGGGGTGAGCAGGGGTTATCTTCGGCGTGTAACTCCCTGGCCCTGACTAGAGTGGTGGTCTCTGCCTGGCTTTGGCGCAATCCTTAGCCAACCAGAGATCCCATTTCTAACAGGTATCTATTCTAATTTTAGAACGAATAATTGCAGCAACAGTAGCAATCGTGACTGCAGATTTGACTGCTTCATCAGCCAAAGAATTCCCTACAACATGTGCTCCCGCAAGCTGATGACTCAAAGTATGTATAACATGAACCCGTGGCAACCTTTTTTTGAGGTCTGCTAATTTAATCCAAAGTGTTTTATGCTTGATTGTGTTGCCTTCAGAATCTTTGAAACCATTTTACCACCAATAATGTAAATTACCATTAAAGGACTGTACACAGTAATACGAATCACACACAATAAGTGTTGGGAATTCAAGATCTTTATGATCTAGTGCAAGAAGCCAAACTTTAAGTTCAGCCAACTGCGCAGTGCAGTCCTCTAGGGACTGTGTGCGAGTTTTGGGGGTTGGAAGTTCTCATCCAGCGTAACCCCAACAAAAGTGGCACATGCCACTGAATATTGCTGTTTAGAACCTATGGCAGGTTGGGCTGAACCTTCCGTGTAAGCAATATATTACTGTTCAAGAGGTAAGGCAGAAGTGGGCATGGGGTATACCTGCTCATACTGCAAGAATTCTTGTGTCTGTAAAGACAGGTCAAAGATGAAGTCTATATCAACAGCTTTTAAGGAAGTTGCCCACTGTATCCATCTAGGATGGAGGGCTTTAGCATTAGGAACGCTGGCATTTGTGACAGACTCTATGGCTGGCACAGAAGTGACAACAAATATGTGTTTCCCTTGTGCTAGTGGCCGTTCTTTAAGAATAGCCATCTGCACTGCAGTCAGTATTTGTTCAGTGGAAGCAAAACACATTTCCACACTGAAATATAAATGCGATTTATATGCTATAGGCATTTTTCACCTTCATTAAAGGTGATATAGGTAAATCCAGTTGCACCTGGTAAAATATGGATGAGTAGGTTTGTACTATTTACACATGTATGTACGTGCGTGTGGCAAGTAAGTCAGATTGTAAGGATCTGAGTGTATTCATGTGTTCTGATGTCCAATGTGAAGTGGAAAAGTCAGGGTGAATCAATTCATAAAGTGGTTTAACGTGTTGTGCATAATCAGAAATGTACGTTTTGCTGAAATTAAGAAATCCTAACAGGGATTGTAATTTCTTTAATGCATTTGGAGGTTGCAATTGTGCACACTTCTCCCAAAAATGAGGTGTAAGACTCCTCCCTTCATTGTAAGCTCATATCCTAGGAAAAGAACATTTAGAAAAGCTATATTAGATTTCTTAATGTTGAATTTATACTTAAGTTCAGCAAATCCCAATATTCTGGCCACATGTGGGTTTAATTCATTGTCTGTTAGGTAGATATCATCTACATAGGATGATGCATCAGGGTCAATATTGTTTAGAATTGACATGATGAGCGTAGCAAATAGTTCTGGGCTATTTTTATAGCCCATTGGGAGTCTTGTGTATCTTTTTTGAAAGCCAAGCAATGAGAAGGCTGTCCAATCTCTGCTTTCAAGCGCTAGATTGTGGCTGAAAAAACTTTGAAAATATCCAAGGTTGTTTTTGTATTTTTTTATGGACTACATTGTTTATGAGTGATGTACTATGTGTATTCTGTATTGCAAAGGTGCGTGTATGACTGTTTAAATGTCTATAGTCCAAAACTATACGATATGATTGATCCAGTTTCAATACAGGGAAAAGGGGATTATTCATCTGAGAGACACAGGGTTCAATTATGCCCTGATACTCCAATTGGCATCCCATTTTATAGGTCACTGCGGTTGCACTTGCAGGCTGGACTGTAAACGTATAACATGATAAGGGGAGTCCTTATCCCAGCCAACATGATTGCAATATAATGCAGGGACTAGTGCAAGAGCCTATTCTGCCGCATAAGCTTGCTTGACTTGGTCAGGGACAAGGGCAGAAATGAAGGAAGTATTGAATCCTCACCGTGTGGGGGCCAATGTTTGTTAGACAAGCTAAATTTTCCCAGAATATTGCTTTAATCGTGCGCTGTAAGTCACCCTAAATTTGAATGTCTAGATCATATACTCTATCCGGAGGGGATACGCGGCTTTCTGGGGTCTCAACTGTAATAAAAGTATTGGTTGATCTTGCTGCCAGAAACTCCTGGAGATTCTGGTGCACTATTGTGACTTCTGCCACACTGTCAACGAGAGTCCCTGGCCACCTCCTGTGAGAAGTTGGCCTGGCATATGCTGTTCACTAATTAAAGTGGACACCTTGCACCAGAACAATTCGACTCTTATGGTAGATAGGTTTAAGACAACCTTTATAGAAAGCTATCCTAGTGGTAGCTGTGGAGAGCAGCCTTCAGGCTAAGTCTTGAAGGAATGTAAAGCAGCTTGTTTTACCACACAATCTCTTGAATCACCAAATGAAAAGACACCACACAGGTATATATATCAAATATATATGTATTTATTAATAAACACTCTCTACTAATCTCTTTATGAGATTAGAGGTCAGGAACATATGTACAAGTCAAATATTATCAAAATAAGTTTAGCACAATCGAATATCACAATCTTAGTTTGCTAGACCTAGGTCTAGGGCATCTAGAATCGAGGGACCCCCAAGAACCACCCCAGGTAGTTGTAGGAGACCCACAGGGGACGGATGCGGTGACCTGGCACCGGTGCGAGTCCTGTGCGAGTCTATGCGCTCAGACGCGATTGAGATTTCAATGTTAAAGGTCCCTTGCGTGTTCGAGGCGAACACACCGATCGGTCCTTGTACGAGTCGAAGGACGCGGTTACAGATAGAGTTGCAAGGGAGATGGACGCGCTGTGTCTAACACAGTCGCGAACCTTGTGCGAGTCAGTGCAATGGAGATCTCAGTGTTGCAGGCCCTTTGTGTGTTTGAGGCGAACACCGATCGGACTCAGTACGAGTCGAAGGATACAGTTCTAGATAGTGTTACAAAGTTGATGGACGCGGTGTGTCTAACACAGACACGAACCCTGTACGAGTCAGCGCATTTGTCGCACTTAGAGAATTAGAGTTTTAGGACACTTCGAGGGAAGCTACAAGCAAGTCACTTACAGGGTAAGTAGTTCTAGGGCCCACACCCACAGGAGCACTGTAGTGCTGAAGTTACCTCACCCAGGGGAGCCGGGTGCATAGGTGTTCTTTGGTGTCGGGTCGCAGCGTCGTTTTCAATGGGAGCCAGTGAAGACTTGCTGCTTGCGGCGACAGGAGAAGTGTCCGGAGGAATCCAAGCCTGGATTCGGAAGATGGAAGACCTGAAAGCAGAGGGGACAGTGTTCAAAGTCACTTGGCAGTGACTCGGGGCAAGGAAGATGGATGCCCACCGTCGTCGCAAGATTCAGGTCGTTCGCAGTTGCCTTGACTCTTCAGCCACGAGGTCCAGGAGGCGTCGACGAAAACCAGGAGCTGGATTCGGCGTGTCCCACGATGTCTGCAGCTTATTGCGGTGTCGGCGACTCGATCGGAGCCAACAAGCCTTGGTAACAGCAAGTCTTGGGGAAAGTGTGAAGAGGCAATGGCGCAGACCAGCAAGGTCTGTGGGACTCACCCAGCGAGGGTAAGTCAGGGCAGGCCTGGAGCAACCAGGGGAGCCCCTTTGGTTTCTTTAGAAAGTCTTCTGGGGACCCACAAGCCGGCTGGCAAGGGATCGCAAAGATGCCTCGGGAGGATTCGCTCACAGGGGCCCACGGTCACTCGGGACGTGGTAGGCCTCTGATCTTCGGAGGAATTCCTGCTGGAGGCCAGGACCACACGTGGTCCAAAGCACAAGTTCGTGGACATTGTGAAGGGGTTGCACTCGACAATAGTGCACGGTACCCAGGGGTCGCGGTTCCTCATTACTCTTGGGGTCCACTGGCCTCAGCTTCGCTGGGGACTCACGATGGCCTTTGAAAAGTCAGGAAATCCACTTCTTGGGCTGCAGGGACTTCGGCTCCGGCGGGAGCGGCGTAGTTTGCGACCATCGTTTGTAGTTTTTGGTGCCTGCCAAAGGGGAGTCACTCCTTGACTCCAAGGGAGATTCTTCAGTCTTCCAAAGGTAGTGGAATGTCGAAGGTCCGGGATTCGTCTTCAGAGCGTCGTCCAGGGAAATCTAGGGTGCTATGCACAGGTTCCCCCTCTTATACTAAAAGAAAGGGAGGGACTAGCTCTATGACCCTACCTATGGGAGGGTCAGGGGAGTGGGTGGCTACACCCACTTCCCTTTGTCCAGTTTCGCGCCAGAGCAGGGGCAGGTAGCCCCTGAGCCGGTTTGAACTGGCATATGCACAGAGGAGCCTTCTGCTCCCCCAGTGCAGGACTTCAAAGCACTCTAAGAGTGCACCCACCCAGCCCCAATACACTAAACCCTGTCTGGAAGGTGGTCACACCCCCTTGGGACAGGATATCTATTGTTGGGCTTCCTCCACTGCGAGTGTTGGTCAACAGCAGGAGGGCAGCCCAGTGTCTGTGACTGGTGGCATCCATTTTGTGATGCCAGGGCTCTGCAGAATTCTACAGCGTTTCCACAGTAGGTACATGTCTATCCCTCTAGAAGGGTGGAATGCTACCCCCGCCGCCAGGACTGGCGGGGGGGTAGTATTCCAAGATGTTTGACACCAAACACGGCATGTTTCGATGCAGCCATTCCAAAGTTAGCATTTTACCGCGAGGATATAATGCACTTAAGAGTATATGGTTTAACCGCATCCACAAACAGCACCAGAGAATGGACTCTGAGAGCTGCAGAGGGGCCCTGCTCAGGCAGAGGCACCCCCTCACATAGAAGCCAAGCACCCTGCCCTCAGGATTGATAGGGCCTGCCTTAGGGGTGACTGATAGGTTTATATGTGTGTGTAGGAGAGATATAGGGAACCTATATCTCAGTGAGGAGTGCTAGCACCACCTCACCCAGGCTGCAGTAGCAGGCCTGTGGTGTCAGATTTAGTCTACTTCCCAGGGGTGGCATAATACATGCTGCAGCCCCTGGTAGGCCTGTGAAGTACCTATGCCCTTGGTACCTAAGGTACCATATACTAGGGACTCATAAGGTACCACAGTATCCAATCACTAGTGCACCTAAAGTGCACTCCAAATCGTTTAGAGAGAACAGAGAGGCTGGGGCCCTGATTAGCAGGGTCCCAGCCAGACTATAGCCAGAAACCAGTGTAAACATCAGAAAAAAAGTGGGGGCAACATAAGAGGCAGATCCTACTCTCCTACACAACCCCCCAAACGCAGGGACACTAAACTAACCTTGACCAGTTGAGTCTTCGTGTTCAAAGTGGAAATACCTTGAGAGTCCATCTGCATTGGCATGTTGGGTCCCAGGTTTATGTTCCACTGTATAGTCCATCCCCTGTAGGGAAATGGACCACCTCAAAAGTTTTGGGTTTTCACCTTTCATCTGTTTAAGCCAAAGGAGGGGCTTGTGGTCAGTCTGAACTATGAAGTGAGTGCCAAACAAGTATGGCCTCAGGTTCTTCAGGGCCCACACCACAGCAAAGGCCTCCCTCTCTATAGCTGACCAACGTTTCTCTCTAGGGGTCAGCCTTCTGCTAATGAAAGCTACTGGCTGGTCTTGACCTTCATCATTCAGTTGAGACAGTACAGCTCCCACACCCAGCTCAGAAGCATCTGTTTGGACAATGAACCTTTTGGTGTAGTAAGATGGGGGCAGTGCACATGGCCTGCTTTAGGTCTTCAAATGCCTTCTGACAGCTAGCTGTCCACTGAACCTTTTTTGGCATTTTCTTTGAGGTTAGATCATTCAAGGGGTTCACTATAGATCCATATCCCTTCACAAACCTCCTATAGTACCCAGTCAGGCCTAAGAAGGCTCTCACCTGTGTCTGGGTGGTTGGAGCAACCCATTCCATTATGGTTTGGATTTTGCTCTGTAAAGGCTGAACCTGGCCTCCAGCTACAAGGTGGCCCAGGTACACAACCTGACTCTGCCCTATCTGGCACTTAGTGGCCTTGATAGTGAGGCCTGCTTTCTGCAGAGCCTCCAAAACATTCCTGAGGTGGACCAGGTGATCCTGCCAGGAGGAACTAAAGACAGCAATATCATCTAGATAAGCTGAGCAATAAGTTTCCATCCCTGTCAGAACTTTATTCACCAACCTCTGAAAAGTGGCAGGTGCATTTTTCAATCCAAAGGGCATCACCACAAAGTGGTAGTGCCCACCAGGGGTCGAAAATGCTGTCTTGGCTTTTGCATCATCAGCTAATCTGATCTGCCAGTAGCCAGCTGTTAGGTCAAACGTGCTTAGATACTTGGCTGAGGCCAAAGTATCAATCAGCTCATCTGCCCTTGGTATGGGATAGGCATCAGTCCTAGTGACTGCATTGAGGCCTCTGTAGTCTACACAAAACCTCATTTCTTTCTTACCACCCTGGGTATGAGGCTTGGGTACCAGGACTACTGGGCTAGCCCAAGGGCTATCTGAAGGCTCAATTACACCTAGCTCCAACATTTTCTGGACTTCAGTCCTGATACAGTCCCTGACATGGTCAGGTTGCCTGTAGATTTTATTCTTGACAGGCAGACTGTCTCCAGTGTCCACCTCATGGGTGCACCAGGAAGTCTGACTAAACATATGTCTATACTGTTGCAGAACTTGTCTGCACTCAGTTTGCTGATGGTCAGTGAGGCTGCTTGCCAAAGCAACACCATCTACTGACCCATCATCAGGGTTCTGAGAGAGCAGGTCAGGGAGAGGGTCACTCTCCTCCTCCTGCTCCTCATCAGTTGCCATGAGCAAGCCCATGTCAGCCCTGTCAAAATATGGCTTTAATCTGTTGACATGGAGCACCCTCAGGGGGCTCCTGGGAGTTCCAAGATTCACCAGATAGGTGACTTCTCCCTTCTGCTCAACTATTGTATGGGGGCCACTCCACTTGTCCTGGAGGGCTGCTGGGGCCACAGGCTCCAACACCCACACTTTCTGTCCTGGCTGGTATACAGTCAGTACAGCCTTTGGTCATGCCAAGCTTTTTGTAATTCTTGGCTGGCCTCCAGGTTTTTGGTTGCCTTTTTCATGTACTCAGCCATCCGGGAGCGGAGACCAAGTACATAGTCCATCACATCTAGTTTGGGGGCTTGAGAGGTAACTCCCAGCCCTCTTTTACCAAACACAATGGACCTCTCACAGGATGCCCAAACAGAAGCTCAAATGGGCTGTAACCAACCCCTTCTGTGGAACCTCTCTGTATGCAAACAATAGGCAAGGAAGAAGAAGGTCCCATTTCCGCCTAAGCTTCTCTGGGAGTCCTTTAATCATTCCTTTCAAGGTTTTGTTGAAGCGTTCAACTAAACCATTGCATTGTGGGTGATAGGGGTGGTGAACTTATAAGTTACACCACACTCCTTCCACATTGCTTTCAGATATCCTGACATGAAGTTGGCACCTCTGTCAGAAATGACCTCCTTTGGGAAACCCACTCTGGAGAAGTCTCCAATGAGGGCTCTTGCCACCACAGGGGCTGTGGTGGTCCTCAGGGGAATTGCTTCTGGGTACCTGGTGGCATGATCCACTACCACCAGGATAAACCTGTGCTCAGATGCAGTTTGAGGGTCAAGGGGACCAACAATGTCAATCCCTACCCTTTCAAAGGGTACCCCCACCACAGGTAGTGGTATCAGGGGGCCTTTGTTGTGCCACCTGCCTTACCACTGGCTTGGCATGTGACACAGGAGTGACAAAACTCCTTTGTGTCCTCTGACATATGTGGCCAATGAAAATGTGGAACAAGCCTGTCCCAGGTCTTGTTTTGGCCCAAGTGACCTGCTAAAGGGATGTCATGTGCTAGGGTCAAGAGGAACCCCCTAAACTTCTGAGGTATTACCATCCTCCTGGTGGCTCCAGGGGCTGGATCTCTACCCTCAGAATATAGGAGTCCCTCATCCCAATAAACTTTATGGGACCCACTAGCACTCCCAGCAGCCTTAGCAGCAGCCTGCTGTCTGAGGGGTTCAAGAGAGGGGCAGCACTGTTGCTCCTTACTCAGATCTTCCCTAGAAGGGCCCCCTGCCCCCAGGAACTCAACCTGATCAGGCTCAAGTCCCTCTGGGGCAGTTCCCTCTGGGGGTGAATCTGTGATCTGAGACAGAGGGGAAGGCACTGCCTTTACCCTACTGCTCCTCCTCTTGGGAAGCATCTGGTCCATTGTTCCAGGATCCAGAGCTGGTTCAGTGTCATGCATTCTTGCTTGTGACCTGGTCACAGCAAATACCTCTGCAGGGATGCCCAACATCTCAGCATGAGTCCATAACTCTACTTCAGACCAGGCTGAAGTCTCTAGATCATTGCCCAATAGACATTCGACAGGGAGGTCTGCACTGACTACAACCTTCTTGAGGCCAGTTACCCCTCCCCAGGAGAAATTCACAACTGCCAGACTATGGTTGGTCTTGACATTGCTTGCATTGGTCACCTGGTACATTTCGCCCTGGATGATCTGTCCAGGGTCCACAAGATCCTCTGCCACCATGGTGACACTAGCACCTGTGTCCCTAAATGCCAAAGCCTGTTTGCCATTTATTACAGGCTGCTGTTTGTATTTGCCCAGATTACTGGGGCTTACTAGGAAGGACATATTAAGGTCTCCCTCACAAATCAGCATTGCCTGAGTGGGCACTCTGACTAGATCAGAGTCCACTTCAGAACCCAGGGTCAACCCTACTACACCCTTATTCTGTGTACCACCTCCACCAGTAGCTGAGCTAGGGGGAACAGTTGCCTTAGGGGCAGGAGTGGTGGTGGTTTGGTCTTTGGACTTGTTACAATCAGAAGTCCAGTGCCCTTTCTGTTTACAGAATTTGCACCAGGGCTTCTTTTGGCCTTTTCCCTTGTTGGATTGTGACTCCCCACCAGATGCAGATTTTTGGGGCCCTTGTGAAGACTTCTGGTCTTTTGACTTATCCCCACCTTTCTCAGAGCCCTTAGGATCTTGCTTCTTGGTGTCACCCCCTTGGTGCTGGGGTTTCTGCCTCACCCTGGTTCTGACCCATTTGTCTGCCTTCTTTCCCAATTCTTGGGGAGAGGTCAGATCGGAGTCCACCAGGTATTGATGCAACAACTGGTTCTGGCAATTATTAAGGATCTGTTCTCTCATCATCAGATTATACAATCCCTTGAAATCGGTAACCCTACTGCCAACCAGCCAACCCTCCAGAGCCTTGGTTGCACAATCAACAAAGTCAGTCCAGTCCTGAGTCTGTGCCTTCTGGGTGTCTCTGAACTTCAACCTGTACTGTTCAGTGGTTAAGCCAAACCCATCTATCAGTGCACTCTTCAGGACTTCATAATCGTCAGCATCCTATTCTCTAACAGTGAGGAGCTTGTCTCTACCTTTATCTGAAAAGGAGAGCCACAAGATTGCTGCCCACTGCTTCTGGGGGACCTGCTGTACTCTACAGGCCCTCTCCATAGCAGTTATCCACTTGTGGATATCATCCCCACTCTGGTAGGGAGGAACAACCTTGCTCAGGTTCCTATGGTCTGGAATAGATTCTCTGCCTCTAGGGACACTGTTGCTGCCACCAAGGGGTTCTAACCCCTCTCTTCTAGAAGCTCTCTGGATCTCCAGGGCTTCTCTATCCAGTGCCAACTGCTTGGTTCTGAGGGCAACTCTTGCTTCCTCATACTGCAGCAGTTTGCACATTCTTTCAGAGGAGGTCTCTCTTATGGGAAAGTATGAGTTCCTCTGGTGGACAAATTCTCTGCCAGAGTGATAAGAGTGCTCAGATTCTCTGGAAGGGGACCTATGCCTCTCATCCACTCTGTCAGTTCTCTTAGGGAGAATTCCTCTGTCCTTTTCAGGCCCCTTGGAGCCTGGCCCTTCAATCACAGAGTCTTGGTCATTCTGATTTTCATCATCTGACCCAGATACTGTAATTGACCCACCCCCTGATTCAGACCCATTAGCTCCTAGAGCCAATCTAAGATCATCTGCTGTCAGCAGATCTATCAGGTGTAGTGTGGAGGGACTCTGTCCTAGCTTCAGGTGTCTTTCAACACACATGGCTCTCAAGTCAGAGAAAGCCATGTCCTTATACTGAGGCTGAGTGGATCCACTGGTTCCACCCTTTAAGGACATTCTAGTGTTGTGCAGTGTTGTACTACCTACACTAGTTTGTGGCCTACTGATACTAGCTTGAGCTGTAGAAAGGGTGTGCTATCCCTTGGCACACAGCTCTAAGTTCAGTAGAACTTATTGATACTAAGCTTGACTTTATATGTACCTTGAGAACCTATAGTGGTTTTCAGTTAGTAATTCAAATAGAGATTTTCTGGTAAGACAATAGCAAGCTGGAATCCCACACGCTGCCCACCAATGTGAGAAGTTGGCCTGGCATATGCTGTTCACTAATTAAAGTGGACACCTTGCACCAGAACAATTCGACTCTTACGGTAGATAGGTTTAAGACAACCTTTATAGAAAGCTATCCTAGTGGTAGCTGTGGAGAGCAGCCTTCAGGCTAAGTCTTGAAGGAATGTAAAGCAGCTTGTTTTACCACACAATCTCTTGAATCACCAAATGAAAAGACACCACACAGGTATATATATCAAATATATATGTATTTATTAATAAGCACTCTCTACTAATCTCTTTATGAGATTAGAGGTCAGGAACATATGTACAAGTCAAATATTATCAAAATAAGTTTAGCACAATCGAATATCACAATCTTAGTTTGCTAGACCTAGGTCTAGGGCATCTAGAATCGAGGGACCCCCAAGAACCACCCCAGGTAGTTGTAGGAGACCCACAGGGGACGGACGCGGTGACCTGGCACCGGTGCGAGTCCTGTGCGAGTCTATGCGCTCAGACGCGATTGAGATTTCAATGTTAAAGGTCCCTTGCGTGTTCGAGGCGAACACACCGATCGGTCCTTGTACGAGTCGAAGGACGCGGTTACAGATAGAGTTGCAAGGGAGATGGACGTGCTGTGTCTAACACAGACGCGAACCTTGTGCGAGTCAGTGCAATGGAGATCTCAGTGTTGCAGGCCCTTTGTGTGTTCGAGGCGAACACCGATCGGACTCAGTACGAGTCGAAGGATACAGTTCTAGATAGTGTTACAAAGGAGATGGACGCAGTGTGTCTAACACAGACGCGAACCCTGTACGAGTCAGCGCACTTGTCGCACTTAGAGAATTAGAGTTTTAGGACACTTCGAGGGAAGCTACAAGCAAGTCACTTACAGGGTAAGTAGTTCTAGGGCCCACACCCACAGAAGCACTGTAGTGCTGAAGTTACCTCACCCAGGGGAGCCGGGTGCATAGGTGTTCTTTGGTGTCGGGTCGCAGCGTCGTTTTCAATGGGAGCCAGTGAAGACTTGCTGCTTGCGGCGACAGGAGAAGTGTCCGGAGGAATCCAAGCCTGGATTCGGAAGATGGAAGACCTGAAAGCAGAGGGGACAGTGTTCAAAGTCACTTGGCAGTGACTCGGGGCAAGGAAGATGGATGCCCACCGTCATCGCAAGATTCAGGTCGTTCGCGGTTGCCTTGACTCTTCAGCCACGAGGTCCAGGAGGCGTCAACGACAACCAGGAGCTGGATTCGGCGTGTCCCACGATGTCTGCAGCTTACTGCGGTATCGGCGACTCGATCGGAGCCAACAAGCCTTGGTAACAGCAAGTCTCGGGGAAAGTGTGAAGAGGCAATGGCGCAGACCAGCAAGGTCTGTGGGACTCACCCAGCAAGGTTAAGTCAGGGCAGGCCTGGAGCAACCAGGGGAGCCCCTTTGGTTTCTTTAGAAAGTCTTCTGGGGACCCACAAGCCGGCTGGCAAGGGATCGCAAAGATGCCTCGGGAGGATTCGCTCACAGGGGCCCACGGTCACTCGGGACGTGGTAGGCCTCTGATCTTCGGAGGGATTCCTGCTGGAGGCCAGGACCACACGTGGTCCAAAGAACAACTTTGTGGAACGTTGTGAAAGGGTTGCACTTGACAATAGTGCACGGTACACAGGGGTCGCGGTTCCTCATTACTCTTGGGGTTCACTGGCCTCACCTTCGCTGGAGACTCACGATGGCCTTTGAGAAGTCAGGAAATCCACTTCTTGGGCTGCAGGGACTTCGGACTCCGGCGGGAGCGGTGTAGTTTGCGACCGTCATTTGTAGTTTTTGGTGCCTGCCAAGCAGGGGAGTCACTCCTTGACTCCAAGGGAGATTCTTCAGTCTTCCAAAGGTAGTGGAACGTCGAAGGTCCGGGATTCGTCTTCAGAGCGTCGTCCAGGGAAATCTAGGGTGCTATGCACAGGTTCCCCCTCTTATACTAAAAGAAAGGGAGGGACTAGCTCTATGACCCTACCTATGGGAGGGTCAGGGGAGTGGGTGGCTACACCCACTTCCCTTTGTCCAGTTTCGTGCCAGAGCAGGGGCAGGTAGCCCCTGAGCCGGTTTGAACTGGCATATGCACAGAGGAGCCTTCTGCTCCCCCAGTGCAGGACTTCAAAGCACTCTAAGAGTGCACCCACCCAGCCCCAATACACTAAACCCTGTCTGGAAGGTGGTCACACCCCCTTGGGACAGGATATCTATTGTTGGGCTTCCTCCATTGCGAGTGTTGGTCATCAGCAGGAGGGCAGCCCAGTGTCTGTGACTGGTGGCATCCATTTTGTGATGCCAGGGCTCTGCAGGATTCTACCGCGTTTCCACAGTAGGTACATGTCTATCCCTCTAGAAGGGTGGAATGCTACCCCCGCCGCCAGGACTGGCGGGGGGGTAATATTCCAAGATGTTTGACACCAAACACGACATGTTTCGATGCAGCCATTCCAAAGTTAGCATTTTACCGCAAGGATATAATGCACTTAAGAGTATATGGTTTAACCGCATCCACAAACAGCACCAGAGAATGGACTCTGAGAGCTGCAGAGGGGCCCTGCTCAGGCAGAGGCACCCCCTCACATAGAAGCCAAGCACCCTGCCCTCAGGATTGATAGGGCCTGCCTTAGGGGTGACTGATAGGTTTATATGTGTGTGTAGGAGAGGAGTGCTAGCACCACCTCACCCAGGCTGCAGTAGCAGGCCTGTGGTGTCAGATTTAGTCTACTTCCCAGGGGTGGCATAATACATGCTGCAGCCCCTGGTAGGCCTGTGAAGTACCTATGCCCTTGGTACCTAAGGTACTATATACTAGGGACTCATAAGGTACCACAGTATCCAATCACTAGTGCACCTAAAGTGCACTCCAAATCGTTTAGAGAGAACAGAGAGGCTGGGGCCCTGATTAGCAGGGTCCCAGCCAGACTATAGCCAGAAACCAGTGTAAACATAAAAAAAAAAGTGGGGGCAACATAAGAGGCAGATCCTACTCTCCTACACCTCCTGTTCAGGAGGAGGTTTCTCAGTGTCTGTGACATACTTAGTGGTTATGGTTGCAACTTTCTTTTTCTGAAAAGGGGCTGGAACGATTCCTGAAAGGAACTAAGAGAATGTGTATCAGGAACCTGATACCAGTCTGGAGTCTTTAGTTTAGTGCGATCACGAAAATCGTAACATCTCTCAGAGGACTCCGGGGGTGGAGAACCTCCGCGAGGTTTACCTTTCTGTGGTTTAGATTTATCCCATGGCTTCCTTGTCAGTACTAGGTTTGCTAAGAGGTGGTTTTGTAGGTCTGGCTCCCAAATTATTGTAGGCTAAGGCTGTGTAAACAT
This sequence comes from Calotriton arnoldi, assembly GCA_963921515.1. Lineage (NCBI taxonomy): Eukaryota > Metazoa > Chordata > Amphibia > Caudata > Salamandridae > Calotriton > Calotriton arnoldi. The sequence continues at coordinate 3,263,367 of CAWUFW010000428.1, forward strand.
CAACAATATTAATAGGCAGCTCGCGTTCAAGGTTGATTTGTAGAACCGCTGTGAGCCTCTGACATTTAGCCACAGATGCTGCTACACCTTTAATGTTAGACAGAATCAATGCGGATATCACGGGAAAATTTCCGATCAGTTTCATCCCCAAATCCAAGACAGCAGCTGCCCGTGTTCATTCTGTTATTGTTTTAATACGTCTGACATCGAGGGAGTACCGTAACTGATAGTTTAGACAGCTGCGAAAACTGTACCCCAGTGTTGTACTCTCCTATAGTGGGAACCATCCCGTGGGGTAAGCACAAAGTCAAAATTCGGTGCTTGTCTTGTGGTCCCATAAGGGGAAACACAGCTTCTATCTGGTCAATTTTTTGGGCGATCCAAAATGGAATTTCCTCATGATTAGTGGCTATTTTGTCCATAACTGAACGAACAATTACAAGACTAATTGTAGGCACTGCAGGCACCTGGGCTTGCCCTGGCGGGCCTATTCTTGCTGGTTGCACCAACAAGGTACGCAAAACGTATTGAGTCAAGTGTCTATATGGAGTGACTAGAGCATGGTATAAGGCTCGTGTTTGCAAAAGATTTTGATTTGCCATATCAGGGTATGGTGTGTATCCAGCTAAGGCAGTCCAGGTCGCCCCATCATTACTGAGGGTACCGTACAGGCGTAGGTACATGTGGGAGGGTGCCTAGGAACCAAGTATGATGTTCCCAATAAGATAAAGGGATATGCTCTGTATTTTGGCAGGTGGTTGAGGAGTTGTGTATGTATGAAATGTATTTGTATTAACATCCATAGCTGGAAAATCGACCCAAGAGCAAAAGATTTCAAAGCGATAAGCGGCATCTGCTTCTACCATAAAGATAAAAGCACCACCTGCATTAGTGAGTCCATGATGTGTTACATGTGCATGGATGGCAGATCTGCGATTCACAGGAATTGCAATAGGCTGTGGCACAGCCATAATATAGCAGTACGAAAAAGTCCTTTTAAACTTTCAAGCTTGAGAAACCAACAGAATTAGGTGCTTCCTAAACACTGTGGAGGATTAACCCCCAACACCACGGACGTCTCCGGTGAGAGGTGTAAGGGTATTGGGGATACTCACAAGTACTACTGAGGAGACCCGTGAATAAGTACTAGACCAAACGTTGGTGGCGCCATGTTGCTGGGATTCTGTTTAGAAACAGAACTATGCCTGGTATCACAGAACATCATTATGTAGGGACTTAGTCACCATACCACCTCAGTACCTATGGGCCCAAATCCAGACTAGCTCATAGTGCTTTACCTGCCCTCCTAACCTTCCAGAGTGACAGGTAAGTTAGCAACCAGAACACAACACTCTGAACCCTCTCAGGGATCGCGGTAACAGGTCATCACTTTACGTTCTCACACTCATACGTGTCCACAATAAACAGAAAAGAGACACGAAGAAAGCTTACAATATTTATTGAAACTATGGTGCTCTATCATGAAGCAATTGTGTTGCAATTAGGAAACATATACAAGTCACAAATTTGTTTAGCATGATTAATAAACTGTATACAATGAAAAGCTCTGTCATAGTGAATGACAAATCTGCCTAAGCCTACCCTCACTATGGGAGCAAATTGATATATTAGAGATCTCTGGGATTAGTGCTGGGCCCCATACCTGATGGTCATAATCAGCTGGTCTACATCTCAGATGCATGGCTCTTTCGTTTCAGGACCTTTTTCTCTGCAAGCATCACCCCTCTCTGTTTTCAGACTGACAAGTCTCGGCCTATATGATAAGAATTGTCTTGTTCGAAATCAGCAGATGGAGTTCTCTATTATGTCTAGGTGTTAGTGTCCGACCACAGAGATAACAGGGTTCAATGTTGTTTGACCTTGCACGAAATGATCAGACTGAATCCCAGCAGGAAAACTGAATAACGAAACATGTGCAGCCTGTTTTGAAAATAACTGTGTGGCACAAAAACAAGCGTGTTACTTCATACCGTGTGCAAAGCAAAAGCGGCCCACTAAGTGTGCAGTTAGGCTAACATTGGGTAGAAACTACAGTGGGCCCTACAGGGAACTCATGACAAGACATGCGGTGGAAGACATTGCTGCAAGGCTTTGGTGTGATGCTCGGCCTAAAAGTTATTATGGATAAAACCTGTCTTTACACATTGCGAGAAAAAATCAGTCCCTTTCCTGTGTATGAAAGGGTCTTGCAGTTTCGCTATGAAAGAAATATTTTTAAATACCTGGGTGTATTTAGCTACAGATACAGTGGCAGATTTAATTGATTTAATTGATAAGAATGTACAGAAAGCAATACAAGGGATTGTGGAAGATATAGGATTCTGGGAACAAAATTGCCCATTTCAGGACAGGGTAGGAAAGGCATATCCGAAATGATTGTGCTTCCAAGATTACTATATTATTTTGTTGTGCTACTGCTAAAACTGCTGAAAAGTTTGGTTGATGGAATCATTGGCCTGATGACTGGTTTGATCTAGAGAGGTCAACGTCATAGATGTTTCCCAAGTAAATTGCAACTGCCTGCAGTAGATGATGGGTTGGGTGGCCCAGATATGGAGCTTTATTATATTTAATTGCAGTTCCAGTAGGTGGCCAGATGGATGTCAGGCATTGTGAATGACAACCTGGGGGCTTATGTACAATCCCCTGCGCCGCCTTGCTCCGCCATTATGGCACTTTTTTTGATGCAACGGCGGCGCTTCATTTGCTCCATATTTACATGGATGCAAATGTGTCACTTTTTTGAAGGATCCGACGGTGTCAACCTGCATCGGAATCGGCTGCGCCAGGTTAGGATTTAATTTATGCAAGGTAGGCGTTCCATCCAAAATGCCCACCGTAAAAGTGACGCAGTGGCATTTACCATTTTGTTTTTCTGTTATGGGCCACTGTGCTGCCAATGCATCACAATCCCTACGCCTGCTAAACCCAGGCGTAGGGATAACACATTGGCTGTATCCAAGGGACCACACCATCTGCAGTAACTTGAGTGCAATATGCAATCACGTCACAAGGTCAGTGGGCCACAGAAGGTAGATATGTGCACGTAATGTCACAATTTGTGACATTACCTGCTGATGTCACACATACAAGTAGGGACTATGCCCACTTGTATGCATCACATCCAGGACCCATATGTTTGAGGCGCAAGGTGACTTTGTCACCTATTCACTCTCTAACACATTGGTCCCCATTCAATAGGTGATGCGTCAGTGAAAACTGACACATCACCTTTGTGTTGTGACGCATTGCTGGAGTTCCGTTCGTTTTTCCACCATCTCCAGCAATTCACCCATATACGCTGCGCTATGGTGCGCTGTATTGTAAATACGGCACATCTATGGTGGTGCAAGGGTTTCTGCTGTAGGCACAAGTAACTTGGCACATCGTTGCTTTAAAGCAGCAATGCATCAGCTTCTTGTAAATGAGGCCCCTGAAGTATGGGATATATGGCTGTGAAGGCAGGGAATCACTACAATGCCTGTTTGAGCAGCAAATACAACATGCAAAGTATGCAAGATTAATGTTGGTAGCACGATACTGCATGCTTAGAATGCTTTTGTGAGGCTGCTGCTATGGTCACTGTCTGCCTTTCATAAGTTGGCCAGGAATATAGATATCAAAGCTTGAGACACTGCTGGTGTCTGGCAGTTTGGTGATTTAATTGAAGAGGGTAGATTACACACATTGCAAATGCTTAGAGCTACCAGTCAGATATGTTTAGGACAATGTTTAGCATTTAATGAACTAAAGGAGGTGATACAGTCAGTCATGGGCTCACCTCCATTGGTTCTCGAAGTACTGGACCCCCTATTAAGTTTGGGCAACTCCTGTAGAGCAGTTGCACAAATCTATGGGACGTTGGTAATATTGACAAAACTGTAACTGACGACATTCAAGGCAATATGGGCGGAGGACATATAGTCGAAGAATGCAGACCTGGCCAAATTATTGGCCAATTGACAGATAGCGATGTTTTAAAAAGAAGATACCGCTCCACCTATCGAGAGTTAGTACCAAGAAATGCATAGATGGGTACAAGAGGAGGTGATGGCAGTGGCTATGTTCCCTAAAGCTGTTAAAACAAGGCAGATATGTGCTAAGTGAGATTTATACCTGATTTAAAAAAAGGCAGAGATGATAATAGTTCCCCTGTTGGCACCTGTTCTTGACGGTTGGGGATAAGGACCGTCTAGTACTTCTTGAATGCTGTAGCGAATTACGAAAGATGATCATGTATTGTTACCCTACGCGAATATAGGTTGATGAGAAATTGTAATGGACTCTTCTTTACATAAGGAGAATTTATATTAATCAGTGTACACTGTCACTAGGTACTGGAATATGCAGATACTACTTGATATATAATGATATGCTTTGACTCATGCCTTAATTTGAAAGTGGTAGACTTACCAAAATAGTATTGCTTATTGTCATACCCTGGTATGAATATTTTGAAGTGTTTGTCTATATATACACCATGCACAAACCACTGTACTACCACACATGCTTTAGTTACTCATACCAAACCTAAATATGTCTACATGGCTGGCATCACATTGTATTATAGTACACTCCACAACATGCAAACCACCCAAAACAGCAACTTTAGCAGAGGCATATTAAATTTGAATTTGAAAGAGATTTAAAGAAAGTTATACAAATTTCCCCTAAGGGGCGTCATGGTGCTAACCCTAATAACTGATCTGAGGGTAACTCTTAGGTAAATAGCTAATTTAATTTGTTTCTAAAACGAGGTCATGTGTTACTTAATAGTAGAGTGTTCCAAGCCTTGATGGTTTTGTAGAAGAAATTTCTCGCTCCAATTTTCTTTTTTTCTGGTCCAGTGTTCTTCCAGAAGTAGCTTAGAGGAAGAGCATATGGTCCGGAGGGATTGATAAAATCCTAAGTGAGATTTGATTGCCACAGGACCATTATTCGTTAGTGCTCTGTGGCAGATACACGAGGTCAATACTGTTTTCTAATGTGACTTCCATTAGAGAGACAGAGTTTTGAAAGCAATCTAGATGCTACATTGGGTATCATTTGTGGTCTATTCAGGAGGGTTGGAGATTTGAAAGCAATCTGGATGCTACATTGGGTACCGTTTGTAGTCCATTCAGGAGGGTTGAAGGTAAACTTATATACAAAGCCTTACAGTAATGGAGGCTGGAAAGTAATATTTCTTGTATTGCCATTTTCCAATTCAACTTCTGAAGAAAGGGCAACATATTTTTCACTAGGTGGATGTAATAAAAGCATTTGGAACTTACTTTGTGAGTCTGATATCTGGATTGTTGTCCATATAGATTCCAAGGCTCTTCGCCCCCTCAGTGGGGGTTGGAGATTGACCCAGATCAGCAGGCCACAGTCCGTACAAACACGTCATATCTGATGCAAACTTCACAAACTGTAGGAAAACATCTACCATTTCAGAATTTGATCAGGGTGCAATAAGTTACTATCTTGTTTGCCTCTATCATCGATAGAATATTAGCATGTATCTCCCACCCTCACAACACAGAAAGATTAATTATTTTTTGGCATCCTTCTTCAGTACCAAGAAAGAAAGAAAAATGGGAGTCACCTTACTGTTAAACTCCAAACAATTTGAATAACATATGAAAATAATGTTAGGTAGGAGTTATTAAGGAATTGATTGTTTAAAGCACGCAAATAACTACTAGAGACTGTTCAGAACAACATAAGATCTGAGAAGCCTGAGCAAATTGTTGTGTTGGTTTTAAAAAGCAGAGGGGTTTAAAGTAGAATCTTCTGCAAATGATAGCAGTAATAATCCAAACCTATTCTAAGTTGCTTAAATGACACCTTAAGGTCTATTTCAAGTAGGTAGTGTTTGTACTTGATTGACACCTTTAATTATTTCAGTATAATTAATGAGATTCACTCTCTTGTTTTTTTCTCCTGCAAACTGTTGCCCAGATTTATCAAGGGCTTGCTTTGTTGTTGCATCACACAAGGAAACACAAACCCTTAAATCAGATATACTATGCCACCCAGAGCCACCTTGCATGTCAGCGCAAGTCGTTGGGATGGCATTCCATGGGTGGAGTATGGGTGTTCCCACGCATCCACCTATAGTTTGGCGCATTCTCAGGTTTACTATTTTTCAGACTCCTCCACTCAGAGGCTACAAAATCCACTTTCATGAACTGTGTCCTTGGCATGACCATGCCTATAGATTCTTTCCTCACATCCCACACTAGATTGTCAGATGTTACAACTTTGAAATATCGGAGTGTGGCATTTCAGACCACTGTCCATAGGCCTATTCGCTTCCTCTAGCATACTCTGGACGATTAACACGTTTAAGTATAGACAACCAGCTAAAGAAAGATATTAGGATCTCATCTTGACATATATATGTCACTCAACAAAGACTCAGTTACCTCAAAACATATCCTCTGGGTCGCTGGTAAAATATACCTATGGGGCACAGTGATGAGAGACTCAGCTGTTAGGCGCAGACAGGATAGAGAAAAGTAGGAACAGCTAGAAAAATCAACCCAAAACTTAACAGCTCAGTACATGAGAACTCCAACAAATACACTGAGGGTCATATTTATGGCAAAGTAACACAATGGAGTGCAGCAAGTCACCTAGCTGCGCTGCGTTACAGAGAAAGGGCAGGAATGCACCGTATTAAAGAATATGATGCATTCCTGTCCTTGTCCCTGCACTAGCCCCGTTTTGGCTGCCTAGCGCCAACACAGGCACCCTTGCACCACAGTGCAAGGGTGTCTGCGTAGCAGACAGGATTGTTTTTGTGCAGGAAGGAACACCTGTTGCAGGGATTCTGCACAAACACAGAACTAAGCGCAGGATTATAGGACCTTGGTGTATAGGGACTGGGTCATCTTACCACCTTAGTACCCACGAGCCCAGGACCGACTAGCTATAGTGTCTCGCTTGCTCTCCTACTCACTCACAGAGAAACAAATGATTAGACACCCCAGACCAGAACACTCCCAGAACTCGCAGGAATCGCGGTAACAGGACACACCCTTTCGCTCTCACTCTTGTACTTGTCCACAGTAAGATCTGACAGAGACACAAAATAGTTTAAAATATTTATTTCAACTAACATGCCCTAACATGCAGTATACATGCCAGAACAAGCAGGAAAACGCATAGTACAAATACAGTCAGCATAGCAGCTAGTCCATATATCATGAAGGGAGATGTCACCATGGAAAGATAATAGAGCCTAAGCTCCCTCTCCTTGCTGAGAAGCAGTATTATTATATATTAGAAGATCTCTGGGCTTTGTCAGCATACCTTAGCCTATAGATGGTAGATCTACATCATAGGTGCTGTCTCGCTCTTCTCCCCGGAAAGGTCCTCTCCAAGTGTGTGCTACCTATTTGTGTTTTCTGATAAAACCAAAGTACGTGTGTCCAAACAACAGCTGCAACGGTATGTTTTGTCTAAGGGCTAAGGCCTGGCCAGAACAAAATACTCTGGCCCATAATGTTCAGTCAAAATCCCAGGAACATGCAGAGAGTGAACACAGCGATGAGTTCTCATGTGAAAACAGCCATAGAAATTTTTGCAAAAAATAAAGACGTGTAGTAACGTGCGCAAAGCAGCAGGCAGGCTGCAGCGTGCTCATGCTAGCTTAGTGAAGACGACAATGTCCCTATGAGCCACGTGACACCCTGCCCTTGGCCAGGTCGTTAGCACTATGCGAAAACAAAAATCAGAGATAAGCAGAGGCAAAGTGTCTCAGTGATATCCTAATTGGGATGTTCGTAAAGTAAAACATTTTTGTAAATTTATAAAAAAATATCCAATTGGGTATCCAAAAACACATCCATTCATAGCGAATCTTCAGATTCAGAAATGTTGCGAGAAAAGCGGAATGCCATAAACTCCAGTATGTTGTCTGAACCTTCCATAGTAAGAAGGTATGCCATCCAATTGAGTAAGTCAAACGAACACACATGCTCCTCATATCCAGAGGCCTTTAGGAGCATGTCAGGTCAACCTGCGTTAACTTTGATGAAACTCAGATTAATGAGGCGCTGCGCACTAGTACAGGTACTCAAGTCTGCCGTCGGTCCAAGTAGAGGATCTCACACCAGGCGCCTACCCATGGAACATTCCTGGTCATGGGCCTTCAACGAACCCATTAACAGTTCGTAATCCAGGGCAGGGTGGGTTGTATTGGAGAGGCAGACATTAAAAAGGGCACTGGAGACAGTGGATCATGGGGTGCACGCAGGTGAAGTAGGCATAACGGAAAGTCAGCCAGTAGCCAACGTCAAGAGCTTTCAATGGCATCACACCAAAAAGTTGGCGCATCCGCTCACAATACAGCTGCAACTGGACTGGGTTTGGCAGCTCCACAGATCGAGCAGCCGTTGTGCAGCAGCAATAGAAGTACAAGTACGCTGCAAATGAGCAGGAGCACAAGGGGAAACCCTCCGCAGGTGCTGGAAAAAATAGAATGAATAAATGCTGGGATCACTTCAAAAATAGTCTGAAAGGAGGTGACAAGGCCGGAACCCAAAAGTTTAAAATAGTGGGCTTGGCCCACAGTATCAGATGCATTAAATAATTGGTGTATCAATTCTCCAAAATGTAGTGGGAGATTCGTGTTTAGCAGTGAGTGAATCTCACTTGCGGTTCTCGCCACCTGCAATTTGAAGAGCCACTTCTTGTTGAAACAATAGCGCTTTGAGTCTGCTTAGCTTATTGAAATCTGCTTTCAAAGTTGGAATGGAAGGCCAAAGCAAACTATCTACAATCCCATGTGGTGTAACACGTTGGGAAACTGTTACTATATACGGGAGGCCTGCCCGTAAGCCGCAGCAGTCGTGGTTATTTAGAATAAGATAACTTCCGTTAGAAAGCAAAGTTAGCACAGGAATAATAACTGGGACAGGGGTACCTTTTAAAAAACAAGCTAGATTAGGGGCCGAAACGTTGCAGGCTCCATGAAGTTTAACTTGTTTACAGACTAGGGAATGTTCTGCAGTGGAAACGCAATCCTCCCCTGTAAGAAAAACTTCCTTATCCGCTCGTTGACATCTAAAGGTGAATGGCAATGACCATAATTCATGAATATAGCTACTGCCAAGGGGCTCAAATCTACTAACCGGAAAATGTTTCATGCAAGCTGTAAACTGAGAAAGTGAGATAGGCAGTGAAATAACCCCAGGTTATAACCATACAGCTGAATCGGTCTCTGCCACAGAAAATGGTAACTGTTCTAACTGTTCAATATGTAACAAGGTGTATGTCGCATCTTTCATGGACATTAATTTCTGCTTGTCAGTCAAATTAAACGGCAAAAACAGTGCTGAAGCATTCAAATAATCCCATGGAACTTTTCCACTTTTGACTGTTTGCAAGGTCCAAGCAAATTCTGTTACAGAACGTAACTGATTTTGACCATGATACAAAACAGACACTTCATTTTGAACAATGTCAATGACTGATGATACAATATTATCCAAAGTATATATATGGGAAGACAGTGTATTAATGCTGTTATCAACTACTGCAAAAACTTTTCTAAATTAGCGTGGTCAATTTGGTGCAGGCGCACCGCAGCTTCAATTTGTGATAGCTTCCAAAATTCATTATATGCAGCAAAGACAAATCGTTTTGCTCAAGGGGACTTTGGACCTAAAAGAAAATCAGCAAGATCAATGTCACCTGACAAGAGAGAAAGGTGTTGTTTCACAGATGACAATGTGGAATGTTCCAACCATTGCTGACATAGTTTACCCACAGAATATGTGGTAACAGTATGGGAATGTGGGAAACGAGGGTCAGGTCTACTTTGTGTAAACCCTTGAGTGGTATTCAAAAAGCGTAATTGACATGCATTTGAGCTCGTTGGCCACAATAACCATCCCAAGGGATCAATAGTGTAAGAGTTAAGTGTGCCATTTTGAAACATGACAGCTGAGTTCTCAATTGTATAGTTGGTATGTGTTTGCCATGTTTCATACGGAGCCAATACTGGAATGGAGGGAATATTCAGATTTTTGGCCGTGGCTAAAACAAAACAAGTAGTCTGTTGGACAGTCTCATTTAAAAATATGAGCTGAGATGGTATCAGACACCCGCGATGCAATGACTCAGTGCTCTGTACCTGCCAATCGACCGTGTCCTTCCAGTAATCATAACCTTTCACAGACAAATTAGTTATGAAGGACAAGGAGTAGACCAGTTTGGTATGGGTCAACATAAATTTGGTTTGGGTGAGTATGTTCAATTTATAAAAATAGGACACTGGGTCAGAAAGATTGTAACAAGTGAAATACACAAATTCACTACGTTGGGTTTGTGATCTCCCCGGCAACGGGGTTGGGCAATGTTCCCACTGGGTATAATTAAAAAATGGTCTTTGAATATTAGTTTTGTGCAAAAAGTGATGGCCAGAGTGTTGGAAACAGAATAAATCAGCGTAATTCGCAGAATTCAAACACAAAACTTCAGTGTCAAAAGCAGTATAATATTTCAAATCAGAGAATAATGAATGAACAGTGTGATCATCCCAGTCATCAGAGTGTATACCAGGCAAAACCACATCTCCTAATGAAACACGGAAAAACGTATGGAATGTTCAAAATTTCGGTCGGGCCATGGATTTTGAATGGTACTTTATCCCACACAATGCCATCAACAACTGGGAATGCTGAAATATTAACTAGGGCTTGATCTCGTTTCATTTTATGAGATGAGGTGAGTGGGGCCAGAACTCCGTCAACCAAGTTCACAGCAGAGCGTTCAGGTAGGTAATGGCCATTAATCAAAAGGAAAAACACAGTCACGAACCCAATCCACATGAAGAGGAACACCTTCGTCAGCAACATCCAGACATATGTCCAGGGCGGGTCTAGGTAAGTCTTTTTGAACCAGGAGATGAAAAGACTGGTATGTGTAGGGGGCTCTGCCACATAGGATGACAAGGAAGATGTATCAGAAGAAAAGCTACTACGGTCTATGTAGTAACCACTGGACCCCAGCTGAAACAACGGGAGTTGTTCTTCATTTGAAGGTAAATTAATCGTAATTCAGTAATGTCATAATGTCAATTATAACATCAACTGGAGGAGCAGAATACTCATTATCCATTGTTGTTGATGTAGTAGGTAAAACAGGCAACAAATCAATTGAAGACTCCATCTCCCCCTCCATTATTTGGGCACCAGTCGAAGAAACAGAAGCCATCGGATTCAATGAAAGATCTCGGTGTGGAATCCTTGGAGGCATACTATTCAGTATCGGCCATATGGTGTAGCTTGACATGTTCGATGGAAATGTAACGATACTCCTTACCACCAGGTAGTGGAGGCAGGATCACAGTACGGCTGCCTTTTAAACCAAGGACTCTGACTGTCGTGTATAGGATCTGCGCGTTTAGACAACATACACTGCGGGACTGGTGTCCAGACTGATTCCAGACACCCCCACCGGGTATGTTATCCTGTGTACCAGCTAGCTCGCAATGCCACTATAACCTCCTCTTACCAAAGAGAGAATAGTTCTCTGCAACTATCGAACATGACAACCCTGATCCCTCAGGACTGTGGAAACAGTAACTTACTTTTCGCTCAGTCACTCGTGCTTACTTGTTCTCAGAGAGATACACAGAATAAACGGTTGGGATGTTTTTCAATAAGCATTTATTGAACAGTTGTTATTCTTGCATAAAATAAGTGTACTGAAATCACCAGTAGACAGTAGCATAGATAAATGAGTAGCAGCACTAAGAAAGTAAACAGATGGTAGGTTTCTACCATTTTGCTAAAATCATAACTACTGGTAAGTATATGAAATACATGGCAATAAAATGCGTACTCCTACGATGCACCCTAACTAGATGTACCTAAGTGTACCTAGCATGTGAGTAGGTGTAAAGCCAAGAATCCCTCTAGGATAAAGCCAACCCCATTACCTGATGTGAGACTGCGGGACCCTGTTCTGGTCTCGAGCTGAACACCCCGCAAGGGATGTCAGACCACTGCAAACTGGAGAATCTGCATGCAGGAACCTCAGCGTCTGGCGTCAGTGTGTCGGCCGGGAAGTCCTGATCTCCTCTCCCTATCTCAGCAAGATGTGATGTTTATATACCCTAAGGTATCCCTAGGGGTTCTACCTTGCTGTGCCAGTGTCGGACTTAGGATGATGTCGGGAATGAACTTTATACATAATTATTATGCAGGAGATGGTGATCCTGCTGTGTTTCCAAGAAACTAAGAATCCTCATGCATAATTTATGAGGCCAGTGTTCAGGGAAAACCCTACGTACTGTGTGTAGTATTGTAACTAGGCAAAAGGTCAGTCCCTCAAATCCGTTATGTATGTAGTATAGGAGAGAATGTAGGTGAAGGGTTATGATGTTACCCGGACCTATATCGGGGTACCTATATGAAATATAACAGACTGGTGCACGGTATGAAGGACCAAATTCTTTTTTGTACTCCACCTTCTCCCATACCAGATGGCCAACTTTAGGAAGCCAGCCAGAAACCGTGATCAGCACTGCTGCTGTATCCGTGGAAGAGGGCAAATGGGTTTTTGCTTGTGAATCAGGAGCCTTTTGTAGATCCTGTAACATAGCAGAATGGTTATCTACGTCAAAGGTTGCGGCAGCCGCCACAACGTCTAGACCATCAAGGTCTGGCACAAACATTTTAATGCCAAAGAGCATTTCATATGGGGTCCGCCCACCCAGAGATCTTCTTGGGAGATTGTTAAGTGCAAGTTGAACTCCATATAGATGAGTCAACCAGCCCCGACCAGTACCTAATACTCTCGCTGTTAAAGATTGCTTTAAGTCACGGTTCATCCGCTCCATAACAGAATTGCCCTGAGGCTGATATGGAGATGAGAATTGCACCTGCACCCACAGAGACTTCATCACATCCCTGTAAGTCTTAGAGGCAAAAGCAGGACCTTGGTCAATATGGAAGGTGCCACAGGCAAACGTCCCTACAAAGACACGCAAATCTTTTATAACAGTTCGAGCGTCAGCACTACTTTGCGGCCAAACCCAAAGGAATCTAGTGCACGAATCCACTGCAACTAAGATATACTTAAAAGCATTATCAGATGTCAAAGGACCGCAGTGATCAAGATAAATGCAACCAAACGATTGATTTGAAATGTACAGTTGAGTGTGGGGTGGATGTGAAACAGTCGAAGGCTTAATCTGTTGACAAATGTCACAGGAAAGTACATATTTATGTGCCTGTTGGTATAAACCACGCCACAAAAAATGTTTCTGTAAAAGGGAAATAGTCGCTGTCACTCCGGCATGTGCAGAAGCAACGCCCTCATGCGCGGTTATGATCAAAGAAAGTCTGCGGTCCTCGTTGGGAATCAGCCGATCCCCAATGGAAGGAATAGTTGCAAATGGGATTTGTTCAGAAGAGAAGTGATATGTGTAACGTGAAGGGAAACCTTGGGGATACTCTGTTCCCTCCTTTGTCGCAGCTATTGCCGCCAAAATATCATCATCAATTTTAGTAATGGACTAGGGACTGCTGCTACTGAACAAGTGGCTACTGCAGATTTGGCTGCTTCATCAGCCATCGAATTACCAACAGCATGTGCTCCCACACGTTGATGGCCCAAAGTATGAATAACATGTGTGAGCGGCAAACGTTCCTTAAGTGCGGCCACTTGGACCCAGAGCGTTTTTTGCTTAATTGCGCTACCTTTAGAATCACAAAAATCATTTTGTGTCTAGAAGAACAAATTGTCATTGAAGGATTGTACACAGTAAAAAGAATCGCACACTACAAGTGTAGGAACATCTGGATCAGCAAATTCAAGAGCCAAAACCAAAGCACGTAGCTCCGCCAATTGCGCCATGCAATCTCCAAGAGATTGTGTGTGCACCAAGGATGATGTAAAATCCCCGTCAACAATAGAACCTGCCACAATTGCGCAGGGTGCAGAATAAGCGTGTTTAGAACCAATGGCTGGCTGCACAGATCCATCAGTGTAAATAATGCATGTGTACTGATCAAGAGGGAGTAATGATAAAGGAGGAGGATGAACATGTTCCTATTGTAAAAACTCCTGTGTTTGCCAAGAATTATCAAAGATAAAGTTGACATCAGCCAACGTCAAAGAGCTAGCCCATTGAATCCATCGAGGATGCAAGGCTTTGGAATTCGGGACACTAGCCTTTGTGACTGCTTCTAAAGCAGGTACCAGCGAAACCTCATTCAGCTGGAGTTGGATTGGGTGCCTCCTACGATTCGTTTTCCTGCTTTTCTGGGGTGCCGGACTCAGCCTTCATTCCTGCTCTTCAAGTGGACAACTTCCTCATCCGGTAAGGCGCGTCCATGCAGAAAGTCACCCTACGCTTTACCCCATTTCGCAAGGGTTGTGACTTTCCCAACCGTCATCGCGGTAATGCGCGAGCGTTCCTTGCTGCCGGCATTCCAGCTCCATCTTGTTGCTTCTGAGTGCGGTCCACGGTGATCCGCACACCACCTCCATACGTCATATTCTTGACGTCATCGCACTCACGCTCGGCGGCCATCTTTAAATCAGGCATTACTCCATAGCCTGCAACGCGTCTCACAGTCAGGCATACCATTCGTTGTGCCGATCTCGGTGATCTGCACACCAATTTCTATTTAAATAATTACAGGCATTACTCAACAGCCTGCAACATATGCGACGCATTTGGCATACTGTTCGTTGTGCCGATCTCGGTGATCTGCACACCATTTCTTATTTAAACAAGTACTGGCATAACTCCATAGCCTGCAACAAATTTTCAAGTGTTCTTGTGTATACATACAATTTATATTGTTCCAATATCAGTGATCTGCACATTTTTTTTCTTGTTTTAATATCCACAAGTGCTGATCTCGGTGATCCGCACACCAATCATTTTATTTCATTTTTACTCCATTCATTTTCTTCAGTACACAATAATTTGAATTCAATTTTGTTACGCCTATTTACGGCTTTGCAAACCATTATTTCAGTCATCACCAATGTTCCAAGCTATTTCTCCACCAGCTCCTTTTCTACCCAATCCTGCTTCTCCAGAAATAGATTGGGAAAAATGGAAAGAAGGATTTGAAGCATATCTCGAAGTCCTTGATGGAGAATCTTTTACTTGTAAAAAAAATATGCTGTTCTCAGACATTGTTTAGGCACAGAAGGCCGCCTTATATTAAAACACATTCCTAAAGACATTGTCATTGTTGGTGATGGTGAAGGTGACAATGTTGTAGATGAATATGCTATTGCCATCAAGGCATTAAACAATCGTTTTAAAGCTTGTAAGAATGTAACTTTGGAATGACATAAATTTTACAAGAGAGTTCAACTGCAAGGTGAATCAGCTTCAACTTACGTTGGCGCTTTGCGTATTCTTGCTTTTTTCCTGCGAGTACAAAGCATTTGAAGAAGAGATGATTAAAGATCAATTAGTCGAAAAGACCAACAACAAAAAGGTTCAATAGGCACTCCTATCTAAGCCCGATCTGACCTTACAAAAGGCATTAGATATTGCTACAAGGATTGAAAGCACCTGTTCGTGTATGGAACAAATGTCTGTAACTGACACCAAAAACCAAAATGTGTGTGCAATCAAATCTAAATACAAAAAATCCACTGACTTAAAGACTAAATTTGATAAAAGAAACACCAACATTGCTTCTGGGAAAGTACCAGTATCTTACAGATGTGGCAGTACTAATCATCTTGCTAATGCTGTATCGTGCCCTGCCATCGACAAAATATGTGCAAATGTTCCCAAAAAGGTCATTTTCCGCCGTTTGCAAATCAAAGAGAAATGGATCATTCAAGAAAGTATATAACTTTGAACCTTTAATGGAGGATAACTTTTCATCTAGCGAGGAAGATGAAATTTGCACCATTGTGGACATGGATTGTTCTAATGGTATTTGGGGTGTCAATACTCAAGGACTGAAAAGACCCCTATGTACAATTATAGTGAATGGTGTTAATGTACAAATGCTGGCAGATTCTGGGTCTCCTTTCACTTTGATAAGTGAAACACTCTGGGAAAAATCCTTTCCAAAGCAAATCCTTAATCATTCTTGTGTACATCCCATTGGTTATGGTGGAACAATCATTGATGTTGTTGGTGAATTTAATGCTGATTTTTAATTCAGGGATAGTAAATCCAAGGGCATCGTATATGTAGCAAAGGATGAGGCATGTCTTCTCGGGTGGGGAGACCAAGGCAATCTTGGTATTATCCTTGATCCAAATAATGTTCAACAGGTGATGTTGAAGAAGGATTACTTCCAGGTCCAAAATGTCCAACCTAGTTCTTGGGAAGTATCATATCCAGAAGTGTTTAAAAAAGAGTTGGGTCTTTTCAAGGGTTTCAAACACATGATTAAATTAACAAATGGTGCTCAACCTGTGATGCACAAGGTCAGAAAAGTGCCTCTAGCTTTACAACCTGATTTAAAAAAAGAATTGGATAGATTGTGTTCAAGTGATGTAATTGAACCTATTGAATCCTCTGATTGGGTGTCTCCTGTAGTTCTAGCTAAAAAAGCTAATGGCAATCTACGCATGTGTGTAGATTTACGCGATTTAAACAAGAATATATGGATTGATCAGCATCCTCTTCCTAACATCACGCAGATGACTTCTACTCTCAAAGGTGCCAAGTTCTTCAGTTTACTAGATATGTCATCTGCATATCATCAAATTGAGTTACATACTGAATCAAGGCATCTCACTGCTTTCATCACTCCTGAGGGTCTTTTCCAATTTAAGCGCATGCCCTTTGGCCTGGCCTCTGCGTCTGCCGTTTTTCAGAGGGTGGTTGAGAGTATGTTCAAAGGTATGCCTGGAGTCATGGCTTTTCAGGATGACGTTTTGGTGTTTGGTGAGGATCAAAGTCAGCATAATAACAGACTGTGCCAAGATGGATCGTTTCTTGGTCCTGTTGACTTTACAATAAATACTTAAATTCTTCAAACCTGCGTATATAATTCCTTACATGTCCCCTTCATTGAACGTCAAGTAAGTAAAGCCTAACACCTCTGGTACAATCCTTATGACCAAATTAGTAGTATTTTCTCTCGTTAACAAGAACTGAGTCGCAAGCAGATCAGACTGCAAAGACCGAAGAATTGCTGTGTGTTCCAGAAACCAACTGGAAGACGAGAAAGAAGGTTGTATCAACGCAGAAATCGGTTTGATATGCTGGGCATAATCAGGAATGTATGTCCTCCCAAAATTAAAGAAACCCAGCAAAAACTGTAATTTTTTAAGTGTAGATGGATGTTGCAATTAAGCACATTTCTGCAGAAAGTAGGGGGGCCAACCCCCTACCTTCATTATTGAGCTTGTAACCAAGAAAAAGTACTGACAAGAAGGCAATGTGAGACTTAGCAAAAATTAATTTGTAACCAAAGTTCGCAAAACGTGTGATAATGCGGTCTACACGCAAGAGATCATCATCCGTCAAGTATATGTCATCGACGTATGAGAAGGCATCGGAGTCGATCTCATGCAAAATTGAAACAATGCGTGCTGCAAACACACCAGGGCTATTCTTATATCCCATAAGCAATCTCGCATATCAGCGCTGATTGCCCAACGCACTGAATGCGGTCAAATAGGGGCTCTCAGGAGCGAAAGAGTGGCGGAAGAAGCCGTTGGAAATATCCAAAGTTGTTTTATATTTTTTGCGAACAATGTTGTTTACTAACGCAGAGCTATGTGTGTTCTGAACCGCAAAAGTACGAACATTACTGTTCAAATGTCTGTAATCTAAAACTATACGATATGAACCGTCCGGTTTCAATATCGGAAAAAGAGGATTATTCATTGATGAAACACAGGGTTCAATCACACCCTGATTGAGTCAAAATGTCACTTACAGACGCCTTCGCGCCACGTTTTATTAGATACTGTGGTTGGGGCTGAGGTGTAGAATGCATAGGAATCACATGAACTGGGGAATCCTTGTCCCAACCCGCCTGATTGCGATATATCACCAGAGCCAACGACAAAGCACATTCAGAGGCATAAGCCATTATATCGTCATCAGGAACATATTGTGAAAAGCCGGGTAGAGTAACATCTTCCCCTCTGGAGGAAGCTAGGACAAAAGGGGGAGGCCAATTAACCTCCACCAACAAAATAACATAAGAGGAAGTTAGATTTTCCCAAAACACTGCTTTTACTGGGCGCTTAATATCGCCTTCAATTTGGAGGATTATTTTATAAAGCCTATCAGGAGGTGCAACTCAAGTATCAGCTGTCTCTACTGTAATAAAAGTATCTGTTGCTTTCGCCTCCAGACGCTAGTGGAGTGTCTGCCGCACTATGGTAACCTCCGCTGCACTGTCGAGGAGGGTTACCGCCCAACTCCTGTCGGTGTGCAGACACAATATCGAGTTGGAAATGTCGACCTACACAAATATCGAGTCCTAAATATCGTGAGTCAGAAATATCGACAGCAAGAATATCGTGGTCAAGAATATAGATTTTAAGGTAAGAAATATGGTTTTTAAAAATAGAAGTCATTAATATCGTTTGCAAAAATTTAGTTGTTTAATATATTGATGTTTTAATTAGTGTTATGTATTTTAGTATATATTTTAAATGTATGTGATGTATTTATTTGTATAAGATTTGTTTATGTTTTTTAATATATATGTATTACATTTTTAGCAGTTATCAATTTTATTTTAATAAAATTTTGCTTTTTTAGTTCCGTAGCGGGTTGTGGATTTATAAGGGAATAGGGTGGGAAGTAATTTAATTATAATAAATTAATGATTCTTTTTATTTATTTATTATTTAATTGAGATTTTATAGTGTTAATTGTGGGAAGTTATTTATTATTAATTAATTATTAATTGGCTGTTAATTAATATTAATTAATTAATTGCTAATTAATTATGGTAATTGTATGATTTTTTAGGCGTGGTTGTAGGGTTTATAGGGGTAAAGGATGGGAAGTAATTTATTTTTTATTAATTAATAAGTTGTTAATTGGTATTAATTAATTAATTGAAAATTAAATATGGAAATTGTGTAATTAATTTTAGGTGTGGGTTGTGGGGTTTATAGGAGTAATGGGTGGGAAGTAATTTATTTTTGATTAATTAATAATTAGTTGTTAATTGATAATTAATTTATTGAAAATTAATTATGGAAATTGTGTAATTAATTTTAAGTGCTGGTTGTGGGGTTTATAGGGGAAAAGGGTGGGAAATAATTTATGTTTAATTAATTAATAATTAGTTAATAAATATTAATTCATTCATTTTAAAATATTTATGGAAATTGTGTAATTAATTTTAGGTGACAGTTTTGGGGTTTATAGGGGTAAAGGACGGGAAGCAATTTATGTTTAATTAATAATTAGTTAATTAATATTAATTAATTGAAAATTAAATATGGAAATTGTGTAATTAATTTTAGGTGTGGGTTGTGGGGTTTATAGGGGTAAAGGGTAGGAAGTAATTCATGTTTAATTAATCAATAATTAATTGATCATTAATAATAAATAATTCATTGATATTTAATTAGGGTAATTGTTTATATTTTTTTGTGTGTGGGTTTTACTTTTATAGGGGTAAAGGGTGGGGAGGAAATTAATTGTACTTACTTTATAATTAGTTGTTAAATACTATTCGTTTTTTAATTGAAAATAAGTTTTAATTGTGTAATTAATTTTTTTTAACTTTAATTTTAGCTGCGGTTTGTGGGGATTATAGGGGTGAAGTGTGGGAAGCTTATTAATTTTTATTAGTTTAAAGTTGTTTTTTAATTAATAATATTTCTTGAATTGGTAATTAATTATGTTAATTATGTAAGTACATTTTTTATTTGCTATTTAGATGTGGGTTGTGAATTGTGTGGTGTTATAGGGTAGGAAATAAAAAAAGTAAATTTATGTAATAATTAATGTTTTTGTTTCTAAATAATTTCTAATTAAAAATATTTATTTGTTTGAAAATTATTTTAAATTTTATGTAATATAATATTTGTAGGTATTTGTCATGTGCATTTAACATTATAATATGTTTAAAAAAACAAATTGTACTATTAAATATATTTGTATTTTAATTTTTAACATATTTATATTTTTTTATGTATTTTGTTTTTTAAATATTTTTGTTGTTGTTAATATTTTGTTTGTTTTGAATTTTGAACTGACTGGAGTGAGAATATTAATTGTTACCCCTCCGCTATCCAACACTTTCCCTACTGTTACACTCACTGGAGTGGGAATAGTCATTTTTACCCACCGCTATCCAACACTTTCCCTATTGTTGCACTCACTAGAGTGGGAATAGTAATTTCTACCCCTCCGCTATCCAACACTTTACCTACTGTTGCACTGACTGTAGTGGTAAATTTGAGTTAAAAGATTTTTAAATAGTTTAGGGGCCCATTACGATACCCGGCGTAAAAAAATCCGCCAGGCATGGAAGCGGCAAAAATCCGCCCGCACACACCGTCTGAACACCGACCACGCCATTACGATGACACAAACCGAAAACCGCCATCGGCGGATAAATCACACAAGATACCGCCCGCCATCGTCCGAGTCGGAGTCAAACCGCCCGCCACGGACGGAAACACGCACGACAACACAAAACCGCCCGCCCTCACGCCCGACACACCGCACGTGAGATTACGATCGCACCGCCATGAGCGCGGGAAAACTACAAATATACCGCCCGCCAGCGCAAACAACGCCGATGAGAATCAACACGGCAGAAGCCATGGCGCCCACGTCCCTGCACAGAAACCATCCGCTGACAAAAACAATCGCACACAACATGGCCAACAAGTCCACACAGCAAGGCACGCACAAATACACAAGCACAGTACACATCCCGAAAACACCCCCTGGACAAACAAAAACTACAAAGGCCAGAACCCCAGACACAACACACCTGAAAACAACAGACCATGAGGACACACCCACATAGGTAAGTACAAAAGCAGCACTCCCACAGACCACAACCCCTTGCAACATTGCAAACTAGAGAGGAGAGGAGAGGACACAGTGACACAGCAAGGACAGCAGCACACCACAGAAACGCACACATCACAACCACCACCACCACCACCACCACCAAACACCGGCACCACAAACCCCCTGCACATTACACAACACACACCGCACCAGCACCACAAACACCATGGCACCACAAAGAATGCCCAAGTTCACGCCCATGGAGCTGACGGTCATGGTCGACGAGATCATCAAGGTGCACCCACAAATCTATGGGAACCTGGTCCAGCACACACCACTAGCCACCAGAAAGAGAATGTGGAACCGGATCGTAGACCAGGTCAATGCAGTTGGGACCTTGCCCAGGAACAGAGTCGAAATAAACAAACGGTGGAATGACGTCAAGAGCCTGGTCAAGAAGAAGGAGAGCAAGAACAGAGAGCTGGCTGCCGTCACTGGCGGAGGGAATCCCGCGCTCTTCAAGACCTTCAAAGCGTGGGAGGAGAAGGTGCGAGTCATCATACATCCCGAGATCCTCGCCGGATTAGCAGGGGAGTGGAGGCTGGTAAGTACAAACTAATGTATACCAGCACACCGCTATGTACTCACATGCACTACCACCATGCCACAGCTCCCAGGGACAAACACCCCCATGTCCAGCACACAATACACAACACATCACACACACATGCAACAGACACCACCACACACAGCCCAAACCGAACAACTGTAAGATGCGTGGGGACATGTGTACACTCAGCCAGCCACGTAACCACCAACAGGTCCCCAAATATGCCAGAAGCGCCACAACGAGCACCCACCACACCCATGTGTCCGCCATAGCTGCACTAACCGACAAGTAACAGGTAAGTGGCAGGAACACAAAGTGCAGTGGGTGGGAGGGTGGACAGCCCAAGTACAAAACACACCAGGCCCCTAGTCCCACCGCACAGCAAGGAGGAGCATCCCCCACACCCACGTGTCAGCCACCGCAGTGCACAACGACAGCCGAAAGGTAGACATCACGGTCCACAGCAATCGGTGTCAGTGGGTGTCCAGCCACCACCACGACCCACAACACCCCCCACCCCCACAGACCTGCAACATGGAGCACCCCCGCTTAGAACCATGTGGCATCCAGTACAGTGCACGCACGAACAACCTGCAGGTGGGAAACTGGACAGGGCTGGATTACTGGAGGCATGAGGACCGTAACACGACCAACACATGGGACATGTCACGTAGCAGACGAACACGCAGCACCGCCCACCGTCACGAACAAGTGAACAATGTGCACACGGACATGAACCACAGACTCACACCCCACATGACCCATCACAAACACAGCAACACCCAAGGAGCCACGTCTGCATGCACAAGCCACACTGAATATAGTACCACACGGCAGCCACTGTACAACCCATCACACACAACCGAAACACCATTGAAGTCCTGTCCATGTAGCCCCTACTGCCTGTCAACCACACACCCCACAACTACGCCTATGTAAGACAAACAACACTAGACGCAACAGAGCGGAACAACATAAATGCACACGAACACCACTGAACCCATCAAACACACAGACACACCATGCACATACAACATACCATCCATCCCATCCGTCAGCCCCAGTCTCATGAAAGGCATGTCATCCGCACAGCTGCCACACATACAGCAGTCACGCTAAGATACATGCCCATGACCAACCATGTGCCAGAAGTCAATGAAGCGCACGACACACTGTGAGCAACAACACACAACATGGGCCACACCCCCGAGCACTGCAGTGATGCACATGGCACAGGGCAGCACACACACCAAGGAGATGGGACAACTGCAATACGTTGGCTGGCACACAACCATCACTCACTCATAACGATGCGTCCAATGCCATGTCCAGTAATCACAACAGACAGCAAATATGCAGGCCATGTCAAGCATGCACACACCTCAAACCATGCACTGTCATGCTGCCACAACACATGTCACGTTCGGCACCCATGGCTCACAGCATGTACCCCAAAAGCATATTCCATCCCAAATGCGAATCTGGGGCATGGCCCCCATGTTGCCATATGCGTTCCTAAGCGTCCCATCTGAACACCAAAAGCAAAGTACAAACCAGACCCAGGATGGGCCAGGAGCCCGCATACACCAGAGTCACAATAAGTAGGGGCACAGCAACACACCCATCAGCATGGCCAATCCGTCCCATGCCACATGTGCACAGCACACAGTCCCATTGTCAAGCACACACAACTACAAATGCCACAGCCACACAGACGCCTCCGGGAAACCCATGTACGAGATTGCACGAACTGTTAATGTCAGACGACAAATACATACTTCGCCAGGTGCAACACAATAACAAATCTCATTCTCTCCACAGGTGACGAACTGCTGGATGCTGGGGATGGAGCCAGCAGCCAGCACAGCCAGCCTACAAGCCCCCAACGAGGACACACGGATGTGGAGGATCTGTCCTCCTCTTCGGACACGGACCACCAAGCAGGCCCATCTGGTGTGGCAGGGCCCAGCCACTCCCCAGGACCCCTCCTACCCACCAACCCATCATCCAGGGCTGCTGAACATTCCCAGCCCCTGCTGCCACTGTCGTTGCGGCCACACCCACGGTCATTGCGGCCACACCCACGGTCATTGCGGCCACTACCATTGCCGCAACCGCCACCATCGCCGCACCGACCACCACCGCCGCCACCACCACCACGTCTTCGCTGGCACCAGCCCCAGCGCAGGTGGTGGCCCGGCCGACTGGATCCACCCTGGGAGCCACAGCGAGGACCGTGGTGAGCAATGTGGCTAGTGGGCAGGCCGGTGGCAGCAGGACTGGTAGGAGGAGCAGGGTCAGGGAAACGCAAGTCTCCCTGGGAGCCATGCCCTGCCTCAAATGGCCAGAGTCCTTGGGGCCTATGAAGAGGCCCAAGAACAATGGGTCAGGTCTGCTTCAGACACGCGGGAGGTGCTGGGGGTGCTGAGGTCCATGGACGCCCGTATGGGCCAACTCGTGGACCTCATGGGCCAGCTGGTGGTGGCGGTGAGGTCACAGCCAGGGACAGCAGCTCCCCTCCGCCACCACCTGCCGGGGCGCAGGGTCGAGCAGCAGTGTCCAGTACCCCTGCGTCCACAGCCAGTGAGCACACCTCAACCACCAGCATGTCGCAAGCAGGCACCCCCTCGCAAACGTGGAAGGGGCCGTCCGAAGTGGAAACAGATCTCCCGGGAGGACTTCGCACGCTCCAGACGCAAGTGAGGCAGCCAGCCAGCCTTCCTTGACCACCCACTGCATTGACTTGGACTACGATCCCACTCCACACAGCCATCTGGATGGCATGTGTGTGTTGGACTATGGACATAGAACCAGTGGGTACACCCTGAGCATCACGCAGCCATGACCGACAGCTCATTGTCACTGCACGCACCACTTTTGTCATCACCTTACACACAATCACATGTCACAGTTTGAAATAAATGCACCTCTTACACAAACTGCTGTTTGTGCCCTGTGTTTTATTTGTACGGAATACAACGGCCACCTTGGGCGGAAAGGCACCTGATGCGTGGCATGGCAATGGAACCGGAGGGCCTGTAGGGACCTAGGGGTGGGAGACAGAACAGGAGCACATTCAATGAGTGTGTCACACACCCATCACACAGTACATGTCAACAACTACAAGCAATGTACACACATCGCACAGAGCAATAGGGCACAATGCCACAGCCACCAACAGTGGCATACTACCCTGGCCATGGAGCGTTGACACACAGCACGCAGTGAACAAACGGCCACCCTGACACAGCACACACACACCTGCACAGACACAGCCACATCAGCCGTCGTACATAGACACTCACCGTCAAGTGAAGTAGTGGGCGATGAGCTGCTGCCGCACATTACCAGCTTCCTCCTCTCCGCTGTCCTCCTCACTCGAGCTGTCCTGGTCTGCGGGCTGGGGCCCTGGTTGATCTCCGTCATCCACGATGAGGGGGATCTGCTTCCGAATGGCCAGATTGTGCAGCATGCAGCACGCCACCACTATCTGGCACACCTTCTGTGGGGAGTACGCCAGCGCACCCCGGTGCGGTCCAGGCACCTGAACCTGGACTTGAGGAGGCCAAAGGTACGCTCGACCACACGTCTGGTCCTCCCATGTGCCTCATTGTAGCGATCGTCTGCTGGGGTGCGAGGATTCCTCAATGGACTGAGCAGCCATGCCCCATTCGGGTACGCAGAGTCACCTGGGTGTGAGGGACACAGAGAACCGTTGCTATTCCAACTGGACAGGGGACAGCATCGCACAACCAGCACGCTACACCACTCCACATACTCACCGACAATACAGCCACGATCCTGTTGCAGATTGGACATCAGTCGTGGCAAGATGCTGTTGCGCATTATGTGTGCGTCATGGGCCGAGCCTGGGAACTTTGCACACACGTGGGTGATCACCATGTCCGCAAGGCACACCACTTGCACATTCAGGGAGTGCGTGTGCTTCCTGTTGCGGTACAGGTGCTCAGTGGCCTGTGGTGGAACAAGGCCAACATGTGTGCAGTCAATGGCTCCAACGATGTGTGGGATTCTGCCAAGGGCATAGAATGCACCCTTCACTGCCGCCAATTCACGAGCCCTGGGGAAGCGGATGTACCTGTTTCGGTACAGCATCATGGCTGCCAGTACATCCCTCAGCACCTTGCTGAACATGGGCTGGGACATCCCTCCTCCACTGCCCACTGTGTGCTGGAATGACCCAGTGGCGAAGAAATGCATGGCGGCCATCACCTTAGCCGTGGGGGTGACAGCTGTCGGATACACCCTGCGGGGACGGAGATGGGGTTCCAACATGGCACACAGTCGATGCAGGGTTGGCCTGTCCAGCCGAAACTTCCTAATGACCTCTGTATCGTCCATGTCCGCCAGCAATTGGTATGGGCGGTCAATGTTCGGTCTCCGCCTAGGGAAAATGGCAGTGGACACATGTCAAAGCAACACAACACATAGCAATTTCGCATACACATCACTGACATGACTGAGCAAGCACATGAGCCACAGCCCAGCTGTCAAGCTGGGACGGCACGGCCACAATACACTTACACAGGTCTCCCAGCAATGGCTAGTGATACAAACCACTGCCATGTGCATGCACATGGGGATCTAGGCCCCAATGACTTGCGGGGCGTGCTGATGGGGACTGACTGCATATTCGTCAAGCGGCAACGCCACGGCAACATGAATGTCTGCTGAGCATGGAACTGCTTCCGAGGCTGGATGAGTATGGCACACGACCGACGACGATGTGGGCACAGGCTGAGCGGCCAAAACAAGTGGGACCTGTGGCACGAGGGGATATGAGACAGTAGTAGGTGTCAGCACTGCACCCTATGTACAGCACTGTACGGATCACACCTCCCGAAACATTGACAGGTGTCCACATTGACAGCCCCATGCCAAGACGGCTGTGTGCTTGCAGTCACACGTCACAGGTGAGAGGTTACATTGCACGTGCCAGGTGGCAGACGTACATAGTGGGAGCTGGCATGTGTGTGCATGTGTCTCCTGTTCAGGATCCACCAGATGGGCGCTGACTCTGTACTGACCATTGGACACAGCATGTTCCGTGGAAGGCTTGTGTGTGTGGGATGGTGGCACTGGATGTGCCTCCGTTGGGTGGGGGGCCATGCACAGGGCGGGTACGTCGATGATTGCGCATTGTTGGTCACGGTGGGTGCACCCACTCAGATGTGTTGCCCTGTGTTCAATTCCTATGTCCGCATGATGATGGACTGTAGATGTGGGCAGGCTACACATTGGTCGATGTGCTGTCTATATGCATGTGCCTTCACACCAGGCACAGCTGCCCCTGCACATGTGACCCCTGCTGGACTCGCTGCTGGGTCTGTGGAGCTGATGCACCTTCTGTGCGTGGGGCGGACAGCTCTCCTCACTTCCCTCATTGCGCATGTCATGACTTTGCCGCAGGTGACATGGATCATGGAGGGCCCACATGTACACGTGGGTAGGCTACACATGATTGTTCACTGGTCGCCACCCCCAGTCAGTGTTTCGAATGGGAAGGTTGTCGTGCTGGTGGTATATTCGATGTGGCGGATGGGCGGGCCTAGGTGCGGGCTTACATTCCGGACATGGGGGGTAGTTGGATTGGCGACTAGTTGCAGTACACACGGGACACGTCTCTTCCTTTCCACATCTGGGTCATCCCTTGTACTCACTGACAGTGATACAGTCATCTTCGCCCCAGCCCTCATGTCCTCCCCTCGCTCCCCCAATATGCATGTGCACCTGCGAGGCTAGCGCTTGCACAGGCAGCCCCAAGCTCGCACCAGAGAGGGCAAGGAGTGTATGTGTGGGTCCAGTTGCACGAGTGGGCTGTCTCAGGGTATGATGTGTTGCGGGACGCCGTCCACCTGCGTGGTGCCCCAAATGGAGACCCGGCCTGCATGGACTATGCATCACAGTCTTCGCCTTCCGGATCCGCCACCTGCGACACCCAGTGGCTGTGGCTGCCCTTGCGGCCATGCCGCGTCCGTCTGTGACTGATGGCCCACACATTCACTCTTTGGCCTCTCTGGGGAGGGCTCGGGGGTGGTGGCGCACGCGCTTGCACTTAGTCGCAATGGCATGTGGCGTGGTTGGTATAATGGGCAATGGATGGGATGGTGC
The DNA here is from genome assembly GCA_963921515.1 of Calotriton arnoldi. Lineage (NCBI taxonomy): Eukaryota > Metazoa > Chordata > Amphibia > Caudata > Salamandridae > Calotriton > Calotriton arnoldi. The sequence continues at coordinate 3,291,068 of CAWUFW010000428.1, forward strand.
GAGCCACCTCCCGTGACGTCAGTGCTGCTCGTGCTGTGGTGCGTCCCCCTACACTTCCATTTGACTTGTGCCATGCTAGACGTTGAGGTTCTATTGCCTGCGTGATATGACCAGGAGGAGCGCGAGGAGACCTCTCACACACCATGCTCCACTGCCATCCCGTGCCCTGTATCGCCTGTGCGGATTGACTATGTTGGGGTTACACCTGGTCGACTGGGGCTGTGTGTGCCTTGTCAAGGGGCATGGCGGGCGCACAACAGGATCCAGCTTGTCCACAGAGGGTGGGCTGAGGTGCGCATGGTACCGCTTTGTACGTGTGCCCGGCTGCTGTGCACACACATGTTCACTCCCCCGACAGGTGTCCTCTCACAATGCCCAGGGAAGCGGTGGTGTACTGTTCATGACCCCTCCCGACACGGCGTGCTCCAACTTGGCATGTGCGCATCTACCCGTCACACCCACCCACCTGAGCACTGCGTCCATACGACTTCACACGACACATGTGTGTCTTCCACAGTTGTGCTACTCATTTGCGTTGACATCCAATACCAGTGGACTACATGGTCATGTCACGACTGCCGTGTACTTCACATACTCTCATCCTCTCTCATTCGTACTTGTGAAATGAGTCAGCGGAGACAGTTTTGGTTTCAAACATTATATTGAGTCTTCTGTCCTCTGTGATGCAGTATAGTGGACACTACTGGCAGCGGAATACATGTTGAGGATATACTGAGCATGATTGCAAATGGGATAGGGTGTGGGGTTACATGTGATTGGCTTTTGCATGTGGGATGTGGGCTTCAGAGTTACATCTGCTTGGCCAAGGCTGTGCTAATGTACATTTACGTATAGCTGCGGAGCTGCAGACTTTGACACAGACGGTATACATGTAGCCTACCAGACCGCTTGGCATCATGGGCACAGTCCATCTCAGTTCCATGTGACAGGTTTGCTGCGGTTGTTCCTCATGCACGCGTGCATGTGAGATGACATCAGGGCATGTGCTTGCGTGCATGCAGCGGCGTGCCACTTGTTGTTGCAATGTGGTGGTTACTGGACATGTCACAGTCACTGGGGTCGTGTTGTTGTTGTATGCACTTGTCGTCCATGCAAAGGTCCTGGTATGGGATTCCCGGGGCGGGGGTGGGAGGGGTGCAGCACCCACAGACTCAGGCGACCTATTCATGTCCACTGAGCGGTGTGTGTGTCCATGGGCGCTGGATCCATGTCGTGTCCTGGTTGTTCGTGCAGTTCCGTCCATGTGGGTGCGATGCACAGACCCCATGCCACTGCCTCCCACGATGCATGCGGTGTTCCTGGATGTGATGGGGAACAGTGTGCATGTCCCGGTCATATCCGATGTCATGGCGATGTCGTTGATGGTGTGGTAACAGTTGCCGGTCGTTTGGTATGGCTGTTGTGGTGGTGACTGGCCAGTCCGTGCGGAAGCTAAGCATGGGTGCGGGGTTGGACATCATAGGTCAATCGGGGAACCTGCGTTGTGGTCCGACGAATTTACAGGTTGTCAGGTATGCGATGCCGTCCAGCAGGGCTTCCATGTCATTGGTGGTGTACATGTTTGCCAGCCAATGTAGCGGATGGTGGCTGTCAAGGTGTTGTTCGTAAGTTGTCCCTTGGAGGACCATGATGGGGCATGCTGGGTGACATTCGATGTAGCTGTTCTCGATGATCCGTCGTGTGGAGGCACAGTGGTCCCATTTCAGTGCGGGTGCGATGTTGGCCACATACGCCATGCCCCCATAGGCAGAGCAGGCCCTGTCGTGTGCGTCCAGAGGGAGGAGTAGTGGTAGCAGGTCCGCCTTTAGACATGCCGGGTTGGAGAGGCATATCTCCACGGGATGCTGGTAGGGACACCTCCGACAGTAGAAGACGGGCATGACGCAGCTGAACAATGTGATGCGGTAAGTCAGTCGGTAACTTACGTTCAGCAGGGACAGGAGATCGCATCCCAATATATGTATCAGGTTGGTTTTGTACAGCTTGAGCTGTCCGGCGTAGTTGGGTAGGTGTGTTGCGGTTGCCATTTCGCAGCGGTGCGTTGTGGTGGCGTGCTCCGGCTGTGTGTGCAGTCTGCAATGTGCACGCTCCGAGGTTGCTGTGAGCTCTGTGTAGTCGTAGGGGGACAGGACTTGTGTTCTGTTGGCTTGTTTGGAGGACACGGGCCCTCATCCCACATGCTTCTCAGACAGTTCAAGGTCAGTGATGTGTGACTCCTTCCAATTAACTTGCATGTGGCCGACATGGGGGAGTGTTTTCTTCTTTCTTCCCCGTCCGTTGTGTGCTTCTGTGATATGCGCTATCTGCCCTGTGGTCGGTCTCCTCGGCATGCCTGTGTTGGTCTTTTCTTGGACAATGGCTGTATTCACCGGCTTCTTTCGTAGGGCTGTGGTTTCGGAGTTGGAATGGAAGGTCATTCGGTGCTGTCTGCTCTCCCTTGTGTGGGCGGCAGGCTGCCTTTCCGCTCTGCGTTGGGCCTTGTGTGTGAATGTTATTCTTGGGCCACCTGTTGTCGGTCCCCGGGCTCTTTGGTGTTCCGTTTTATATGTCTTGTTCATATGTGCAGGGTGGTATGGGTGTTTCAGTGTGGTACTGGCGTTCCTCTTCCCGAAGGGGCCCTGCTTCTCCTAGTTGGTGTTGCCGCCGCTGTGTGCTTCGCCATGTTTGTTACACTGGGGTGTGTCCTGCTGTTGCGTGACTTCACTGACATGTGTGCGTCGGTTGTGTGGCGTTGGGTGTTGTCCGTGAATTGGGCGTTGGGGACATGTCTGTGGCAGGCCTGTCACGTGTCATGTGCGTTCGGGGTGGGGCTGATGTGTGTGCTGCTTGGTTGTGTCCCTGTGTCTGTGTGCGACGCATGCATGGCGCTGCGGTTGGCCTCTGCGTTGTGCGCATGTGTGGCGGCGTCATCGCCGCTTTGGGGCCGTGACGGGGTCGTTGGTTCCTAGTCCCAGGTGGTGTGTACACATGTGTTACGCGATGTTACGATTTGGCCTGTGTGTCATATGTGGATGCAATGGTGGATGTGTAGTGTACACGCGCTGGGGGGTTGTCCGCTTTTCCGCCCTTGCACTGTGTGCGCTGTTTGCGTGCACTTGTTGTGTGTGTGCCTACCTGCGTCTCCGCGGTACGTTGCGTCCTTGGTGGTGCATCAGCAAGAGCATGGGGAGGGCCTGCAGTGCTGGATTCATGCTCGGGGAAGCCGCTTCTTCGTTGTCCGTGCTCGGCGTCCGTGTTACCGCTTCGGTTTGTCGTACGGTATCTCTTGGCCGTGGGAGCCGTTTGTTTGCGGCATCGTAATTTATGCGCCGGGCGGGACGTGTTTTCGTCGGACGGTGTGTGTCAGTTGGGCTGCGCCGCTACGTGTACGGGCGCACTTTGATGGCGGACGGTGTTGCTGGCTTGCCGGCGGTGTTTGGCCTACTTTTCGCATCGTAATTGGGCGGGCGTGTGGACTGCTGCGTGCCGGCGGTAACTGGTGGTTTTTGCATCCGCCAGCACAGCGGTTGTGCTTCCGCCCGCCATCGTAATGACCCCCTTAATGTTTTAATTTATAGTAGAATGTTTTTTTAATAGATTTTATGTTATTGGTATATAAAGATATATATATACATATATATATATCCAAACATCACAAGTTGCCCTGCAAGGTGGGTGCTCCGAGAATTTTCAAACACTAAAAATGTAATTCCCAAGTGGGTGCCAAAAAAAAGAAAAAACACACTGTGCCTGCCAATGTTCATTCCTGCAAAAATCGGCACTTGCTTCCCCTCAAAGCGCCTGTGTTATCAGGCGCTGCAGGCCTGCTGGATATGCGGGGGGGCATCTCTGCGGCGAGGCGCGCCGCTCTTTAAATCCAAACATCACAAGTTGCCCTGCATAGAGATGCCAACACGGAAGTAAGTATCACCTTCTTTATTTGCAGGCAGTAGGCAAAAATGCGAAGAAACATTTCCAGCAAGACGCCAAACGTTTCGGGCTCCATGCCCTTGTTCACTGGCGTATGTTGAAAGTCCCGGCAGCTGTGTGGACTTATTACCATATAGCTCCGCCCATGTTGGGACTTCGAATTGCAGAATTGCTTTATGGGTCTGGTAGTCCTACTTAACCCAAGGTGGGTGCTACGAGAATTTTCAAACACTAAAAATGTCATTCCCAAGCGGGTACCAAAAAAAAGAAAAAACACACTGTGCCTGCCATTGTACATTCCTGCAAAAATCGGCACTTCCTTCCCCTCAAATCGCCCGGGTTATCAGGCGTTGCAGGCCCGCTGGATATGCGAGGGGGCATCTCTGCGGCGAGGCGCGCCGCTCTTTAAATCCAAACATCACAAGTTGCCCTGCATAGAGATGCCAACACGGAAGTAAGTATCACCTTCTTTATTTGCAGGCAGTAGGCAAAAATGCGAAGAAACATTTCCAGCAAGACGCCAAACGTTTCAGGCTCCATGCCCTTGTTCACTGGCGTATGTTGAAAGTCCCGGCAGCTGTGTGGACTTATTATCATATAGCTCCGCCCATGTTGGGACTTCGAATTGCAGAATTGCTTTATGGGTCTGGTAGTCCTCCTTAACCCAAGGTGAGTGCTCCGAGAATTTTCAAACACTAAAAATGTCATTCCCAAGTCGGTGCCAAAAAAAAGAAAAAACACACTGTGCCTGCCAATGTTCATTCCTGCAAAAATCGGCACTTGCTTCCCCTCAAAGCGTCCGTGTTATCAGGCGCTGCAGGCCCGCTGGATATGCGGGGGGGCATCTCTGCGGCGAGGCGCGCCGCTCTTTAAATCCAAACATCACAAGTTGCCCTGCATAGAGATGCCAACACGGAAGTAAGTATCACCTTCTTTATTTGCAGGCAGTAGGCAAAAATGCGAAGAAACATTTCCAGCAAGACGCCAAACGTTTCGGGCTCCATGCCCTTGTTCACTGGCGTATGTTGAAAGTCCCGGCAGCTGTGTGGACTTATTACCATATAGCTCCGCCCATGTTGGGACTTCGAATTGCAGAATTGCTTTATGGGTCTGGTAGTCCTACTTAACCCAAGGTGGGTGCTCCGAGAATTTTCAAACACTAAAAATGTCATTCCCAAGTGGGTGCCAAAAAAAGAAAAAACACACTGTGCCTGCCAATGTTCATTCCTGCAAAAATCGGCACTTGCTTCCCTCAAAGTGCCCGTGTTATCAGGCGCTGCAGGCCCGCTGGATATGCGGGGGGGCATCCCTGCGGCAAGGCGCGCCGCTCTTTAAATCCAAACATCACAAGTTGCCCTGCATAGAGATGCCAACACGGAAGCAAGTATCACCTTCTTTATTTGCAGGCAGTAGGCAAAAATGCGAAGAAACATTTCCAGCAAGACGCCAAACATTTCGGGCTCCATGCCCTTGTTCACTGGCGTATGTTGAAAGTCCCGGCAGCTGTGTGGACTTATTACCATATAGCTCCGCCCATGTTGGGACTTCGAATTGCAGAATTGCTTTATCGGTCTGGTAGTCCTACTTAACCCAAGGTGGGTGCTCCGAGAATTTTCAAACACTAAAAATGTCATTGCCAAGTAGGTGCCAAAAAAAGAAAAACACACTGTGCCTGCCAATGTTCATTCCTGCAAAAATCGGCACTTGCTTCCCCTCAAAGCGCCCGTGTTATCAGGCGCTGCAGGCCTGCTGGATATGCGGGGGGCATCTCTGTGGCGAGGCGCACCGCTCTTTAAATCCAAACATCACAAGTTGCCCTGCATAGAGATGCCAACACGGAAGTAAGTATCACCTTCTTTATTTGCAGGCAGTAGGCAAAAATGCGAAGAAACATTTCCAGCAAGACGCCAAACGTTTCGGGCTCCATGCCCTTGTTCACTGCCGTATGTTGAAAGTCCCGGCAGCTGTGTGGACTTATTACCATATAGCTCCGCCCATGTTGGGACTTCGAATTGCAGAATTGCTTTATGGGTCAGGTAGTCCTACTTAACCCAAGGTGGGTGCTCCGAGAATTTTCAAACACTAAAAATGTCATTCCCAAGTGGGTGCCAAAAAAAAGAAAAAACACACTGTGCCTGCCAATGTTCATTCCTGCAAAAATCGGCACTTGCTTCCCCTCAAAGCGCCCGTGTTATCAGGCGCTGCAGGCCCGCTGGATATGCGGGGGGGCATCTCTGCGGCAAGGCGCGCCGCTCTTTAAATCCAAACATCACAAGTTGCCCTGCATAGAGATGCCAACACGGAAGCAAGTATCACCTTCTTTATTTGCAGGCAGTAGGCAAAAATGCGAAGAAACATTTCCAGCAAGACGCCAAACGTTTCGGGCTCCATGCCCTTGTTCACTGGCGTATGTTGAAAGTCCCGGCAGCTGTGTGGACTTATTACCATATAGCTCCGCCCATGTTGGGACTTCGAATTGCAGAATTGCTTTATGGGTCTGGTAGTCCTACTTAACCCAAGGTGGGTGCTCCGAGAATTTTCAAACACTAAAAATGTAATTCCCAAGTGGGTGCCAAAAAAAGAAAAACACACTGTGCCTGCCAATGTTAATTCCTGCAAAAATCGGCACTTGCTTCCCCTCAAAGCGCCTGTGTTATCAGGCGCTGCAGGCCCGCTGGATATGCGGGGCGGCATCTCTGCGGCGAGGCGCGCCGCTCTTTAAATCCAAACATCACAAGTTGCCCTGCATAGAGATGCCAACACGGAAGTAAGTATCACCTTCTTTATTTGCAGGCAGTAGGCAAAAATGCGAAGAAACATTTCCAGCAAGACGCCAAACGTTTCGGGTTCTATGCCCTTGTTCACTGGCGTATGTTGAAAGTCCCGGCAGCTGTGTGGACTTATTACCATATAGCTCCGCCCATGTTGGGACTTCGAATTGCAGAATTGCTTTATGGGTCTGGTAGTCCTACTTAACCCAAGGTGGGTGCTCCGAGAATTTTCAAACACTAAAAATGTCATTCCCAAGTGGGTGCCAAAAAAAAGAAAAATCACACTGTGCCTGCCAATGTTCATTCCTGCAAAAATCGGCACTTGCTTCCCCTCAAAGCGCCCGTGTTATCAGGCGCTGCAGGCCCGCTGGATATGCAGGGGGCATCTCTGCGGCGAGGCGCACCGCTCTTTAAATCCAAACATCACAAGTTGCCCTGCATAGAGATGCCAACACGGAAGTAAGTATCACCTTCTTTATTTGCAGGCAGTAGGCAAAAATGCGAAGAAACATTTCCAGCAAGACGCCAAACGTTTCGGGTTCTATGCCCTTGTTCACTGGCGTATGTTGAAAGTCCCGGCAGCTGTGTGGACTTATTACCATATAGCTCCGCCCATGTTGGGACTTCGAATTGCAGAATTGCTTTATGGGTCTGGTAGTCCTACTTAACCCAAGGTGGGTGCTCCGAGAATTTTCAAACACTAAAAATGTCATTCCCAAGTGGGTACCAAAAAAAAGAAAAAACACACTGTGCCTGCCAATGTTCATTCCTGCAAAAATAGGCACTTGCTTCCCCTCAAAGCGCCCGTGTTATCAGGCGCTGCAGGCCCGCTGGATATGCGGGGGGCATCTCTGCGGCGAGGCGCACCGCTCTTTAAATCCAAACATCACAAGTTGCCCTGCATAGAGATGCCAACACGGAAGTAAGTATCACCTTCTTTATTTGCAGGCAGTAGGCAAAAATGCAAAGAAACATTTCCAGCAAGACGCCAAACGTTTCGGGCTCCATGCCCTTGTTCACTGGCGTATGTTGAAAGTCCCGGCAGCTGTGTGGACTTATTACCATATAGCTCCGCCCATGTTGGGACTTCGAATTGCAGAATTGCTTTATGGGTCTGGTAGTCCTACTTAACCCAAGGTGGGTGCTCCGAGAATTTTCAAACACTAAAAATGTAATTCCCAAGTGGGTGCCAAAAAAAGAAAAACACACTGTGCCTGCCAATGTTCATTCCTGCAAAAATCGGCACTTGCTTCCCCTCAAAGTGCCCGTGTTATCAGGCGCTGCAGGCCCGCTGGATATGCGGGGGGCATCTCTGCGGCAAGGCGCGCCGCTCTTTAAATCCAAACATCACAAGTTGCCCTGCATAGAGATGCCAACACGGAAGCAAGTATCACCTTCTTTATTTGCAGGCAGTAGGCAAAAATGCGAAGAAACATTTCCAGCAAGACGCCAAACGTTTCGGGCTCCATGCCCTTGTTCACTGGCGTATGTTGAAAGTCCCGGCAGCTGTGTGGACTTATTACCATATAGCTCCGCCCATGTTGGGACTTCGAATTGCAGAATTGCTTTATGGGTCTGGTAGTCCTACTTAACCCAAGGTGGGTGCTCCGAGAATTTTCAAACACTAAAAATGTAATTCCCAAGTGGGTGCCAAAAAAAGAAAAAACACACTGTGCCTGCCAATGTTCATTCCTGCAAAAATCGGCACTTGCTTCCCCTCAAAGCGCCTGTGTTATCAGGCGCTGCAGGCCCGCTGGATATGCGGGGGGGCATCTCTGCGGCGAGGCGCGCCGCTCTTTAAATCCAAACATCACAAGTTGCCATGCATAGAGATGCCAACACGGAAGTAAGTATCACCTTCTTTATTTGCAGGCAGTAGGCAAAAATGCGAAGAAACATTTCCAGCAAGACGCCAAACGTTTCGGGCTCCATGCCCTTGTTCACTGGCGTATGTTGAAAGTCCCGGCAGCTGTGTGGACTTATTACCATATAGCTCCGCCCATGTTGGGACTTCGAATTGCAGAATTGCTTTATCGGTCTGGTAGTCCTACTTAACCCAAGGTGGGTGCTCCGAGAATTTTCAAACACTAAAAATGTCATTGCCAAGTAGGTGCCAAAAAAAGAAAAAACACACTGTGCCTGCCAATGTTCATTCCTGCAAAAATCGGCACTCGCTTCCCCTCAAAGCACCCGTGTTATCAGGCGCTGCAGGCCTGCTGGATATGCGGGGGGCATCTCTGTGGCGAGGCGCACCGCTCTTTAAATCCAAACATCACAAGTTGCCCTGCATAGAGATGCCAACACGGAAGTAAGTATCACCTTCTTTATTTGCAGGCAGTAGGCAAAAATGCGAAGAAACATTTCCAGCAAGATGCCAAACGTTTCGGGCTCCATGCCCTTGTTCACTGCCGTATGTTGAAAGTCCCGGCAGCTGTGTGGACTTATTACCATATAGCTCCGCCCATGTTGGGACTTCGAATTGCAGAATTGCTTTATGGGTCAGGTAGTCCTACTTAACCCAAGGTGGGTGCTCCGAGAATTTTCAAACACTAAAAATGTCATTCCCAAGTGGGTGCCAAAAAAAGAAAAAACACACTGTGCCTGCCAATGTTCATTCCTGCAAAAATCGGCACTTGCTTCCCCTCAAAGCGCCCGTGTTATCAGGCGCTGCAGGCCCGCTGGATATGCGGGGGGTATCTCTGCGGCAAGGCGCGCCGCTCTTTAAATCCAAACATCACAAGTTGCCCTGCATAGAGATGCCAACACGGAAGCAAGTATCACCTTCTTTATTTGCAGGCAGTAGGCAAAAATGCGAAGAAACATTTCCAGCAAGACGCCAAACGTTTCGGGCTCCATGCCCTTGTTCACTGGCGTATGTTGAAAGTCCCGGCAGCTGTGTGGACTTATTACCATATAGCTCCGCCCATGTTGGGACTTCGAATTGCAGAATTGCTTTATGGGTCTGGTAGTCCTACTTAACCCAAGGTGGGTGCTCCGAGAATTTTCAAACACTAAAAATGTAATTCCCAAGTGGGTGCCAAAAAAAAGAAAAAACACACTGTGCCTGCCAATGTTCATTCCTGCAAAAATCGGCACTTGCTTCCCCTCAAAGCGCCTGTGTTATCAGGCGCTGCAGGCCCGCTGGATATGCAGGGGGCATCTCTGCGGCGAGGCGCACCGCTCTTTAAATCCAAACATCACAAGTTGCCCTGCATAGAGATGCCAACACGGAAGTAAGTATCACCTTCTTTATTTGCAGGCAGTAGGCAAAAATGCGAAGAAACATTTCCAGCAAGACGCCAAAAGTTTCGGGCTCTATGCCCTTGTTCACTGGTGTATGTTGAAAGTCCTGGCAGCTGTGTGGACTTATTACCATATAGCTCCGCCCATGTTGGGACTTCGAATTGCAGAATTGCTTTATGGGTCTGGTAGTCCTACTTAACCCAAGGTGGGTGCTCCGAGAATTTTCAAACACTAAAAATGTTATTCCCAAGTGGGTGCCAAAAAAAAGAAAAAACACACTGTGCCTGCCAAAGTTCATTCCTGCAAAAATCGGCACTTGCTTCCCCTCAAAGCGCCCGTGTTATCAGGCGCTGCAGGCCCGCTGGATATGCGGGGGGCATCTCTGCGGCGAGGCGCACCGCTCTTTAAATCCAAACATCACAAGTTGCCCTGCATAGAGATGCCAACACGGAAGTAAGTATCACCTTCTTTATTTGCAGGCAGTAGGCAAAAATGCGATGAAACATTTCCAGTAAGACGCCAAACGTTTCGGGCTCCATGCCCTTGTTCACTGCCGTATGTTGAAAGTCCCGGCAGCTGTGTGGACTTATTACCATATAGCTCCGCCCATGTTGGGACTTCGAATTGCAGAATTGCTTTATGGGTCTGGTAGTCCTACTTAACCCAAGGTGGGTGCTCCGAGAATTTTCAAACATTAAAAATGTCATACCCAAGTGGGTGCCAAAAAAAAGAAAAAACACACTGTGCCTGCCAATGTTAATTCCTGCAAAAATCGGCACTTGCTTCCCCTCAAAGCGCCCGTGTTATCAGGCGCTGCAGGCCCGCTGGATATGCGGGGGGGCATCTCTGCGGCGAGGCGCGCCGCTATTTAAATCCAAACATCACAAGTTGCCCTGCATAGAGATGCCAACACGGAAGTAAGTATCACCTTCTTTATTTGCAGGCAGTAGGCAAAAATGCGAATAAACATTTCCAGCAAGACGCCAAACGTTTCGGGCTCCATGCCCTTGTTCACTGGCGTATGTTGAAAGTCCCGGCAGCTGTGTGGACTTATTACCATATAGCTCTGCCCATGTTGGGACTTCGACTTGCAGAATTGCTTTATCGGTCTGGTAGTCCTACTTAACCCAAGGTGGGTGCTCCGAGAATTTTCAAACACTAAAAATGTCATTCCCAAGTGGGTGCCAAAAAAGAGAAAAAACACACTGTGCCTGCCAATGTTCATTCCTGCAAAAATCGGCACTTGCTTCCCCTCAAAGCGCCCGTGTTATCAGGCGCTGCAGGCCCGCTGGATATGCGGGGGGCATCTCTGCGGCGAGGCACACCGCTCTTTAAATCCAAACATCACAAGTTGCCCTGCATAGAGATGCCAACACGGAAGTAAGTATCACCTTCTTTATTTGCAGGCAGTAGGCAAAAATGCGAAGAAACATTTCCAGCAAGACGCCAAACGTTTCGGGCTCCATGCCCTTGTTCACTGGCGTATGTTGAAAGTCCCGGCAGCTGTGTGGACTTATTACCATATAGCTCCGCCCATGTTGGGACTTCGAATTGCAGAATTGCTTTATGGGTCTGGTAGTCCTACTTAACCCAAGGTGGGTGCTCCGAGAATTTTCAAACACTAAAAATGTCATTCCCAAATGGGTGCCAAAAAAATGAAAAAACACACTGTGCCTGCCAATGTTCATTCCTGCAAAAATCGGCACTTGCTTCCCCTCAAAGCGCCCATGTTATCAGGCGCTGCAGGCCCGCTGGATATGCGGGGGGCATCTCTGCGGCGAGGCGCACCGCTCTTTAAATCCAAACATCACAAGTTGCCCTGCATAGAGATGCCAACACGGAAGTAAGTATCACCTTCTTTATTTGCAGGCAGTAGGCAAAAATGCGAAGAAACATTTCCAGCAAGACGCCAAACGTTTCGGGCTCCATGCCCTTGTTCACTGGCGTATGTTGAAAGTCCCGGCAGCTGTGTGAACTTATTACCATATAGCTCCGCCCATGTTGGGACTTCGAATTGCAGAATTGCTTTATGGGTCTGGTAGTCCTACTTAACCCAAGGTGGGTGCTCCGAGAATTTTCAAACACTAAAAATGTCATTCCCAAGTGGGTGCCAAAAAAAAGAAAAAACACACTGTGCCTGCCAATGTTCATTCCTGCAAAAATCGGCACTTGCTTCCCCTCAAAGTGCCCGTGTTATCAGGCGCTGCAGGCCCGCTGGATATGCGGGGGGGCATCTCTGCGGCAAGGCGCGCCGCTCTTTAAATCCAAACATCACAAGTTGCCCTACATAGAGATGCCAACACGGAAGCAAGTATCACCTTCTTTATTTGCAGGCAGTAGGCAAAAATGCGAAGAAACATTTCCAGCAAGACGCCAAACGTTTCGGGCTCCATGCCCTTGTTCACTGGTGTATGTTGAAAGTCCCGGCAGCTGTGTGGACTTATTACCATATAGCTCCGCCCATGTTGGGACTTCGAATTGCAGAATTGCTTTATGGGTCTGGTAGTCCTACTTAACCCAAGGTGGGTGCTCCGAGAATTTTCAAACACTAAAAATGTAATTCCCAAGTGGGTGCCAAAAAAAAGAAAAAAAACACTGTGCCTGCCAATGTTCATTCCTGCAAAAATCGGCACTTGCTTCCCCTCAAAGCGCCTGTGTTATCAGGTGCTGCAGGCTCGCTGGATATGCGGGGGGGCATCTCTGCGGCGAGGCGCGCCGCTCTTTAAATCCAAACATCACAAGTTGCCCTGCATAGAGATGCCAACACGGAAGTAAGTATCACCTTCTTTATTTGCAGGCAGTAGGCAAAAATGCGAAGAAACATTTCCAGCAAGACGCCAAACGTTTCGGGCTCCATGCCCTTGTTCACTGGCGTAAGTTGAAAGTCCCGGCAGCTGTGTGGACTTATTACCATATAGCTCCGCCCATGTTGGGACTTCGAATTGCAGAATTGCTTTATCGGTCTGGTAGTCCTACTTAACCCAAGGTGGGTGCTCCGAGAATTTTCAAACACTAAAAATGTCATTGCCAAGTAGGTGCCAAAAAAAAGAAAAAACACACTGTGCCTGCCAATGTTCATTCCTGCAAAAATCGGCACTTGCTTCCCCTCAAAGCGCCCGTGTTATCAGGCGCTGCAGGCCCGCTGGATATGCGGGGGGCATCTCTGTGGCGAGGCGCACCGCTCTTTAAATCCAAACATCACAAGTTGCCCTGCATAGAGATGCCAACACGGAAGTAAGTATCACCTTCTTTATTTGCAGGCAGTAGGCAAAAATGCGAAGAAACATTACCAGCAAGACGCCAAACGTTTCGGGCTCCATGCCCTTGTTCACTGCCGTATGTTGAAAGTCCCGGCAGCTGTGTGGACTTATTACCATATAGCTCCGCCCATGTTGGGACTTCGAATTGCAGAATTGCTTTATGGGTCAGATAGTCCTACTTAACCCAAGGTGGGTGCTCCGAGAATTTTCAAACACTAAAAATGTCATTCCCAAGTGGGTGCCAAAAAAAAGAAAAAACACACTGTGCCTGCCAATGTTCATTCCTGCAAAAATCGGCACTTGCTTCCCCTCAAAGCACCCGTGTTATCAGGCGCTGCAGGCCCGCTGGATATGCGGGGGGCATCTCTGCGGCAAGGCGCGCCGCTCTTTAAATCCAAACATCACAAGTTGCCCTGCATAGAGATGCCAACACGGAAGCAAGTATCACCTTCTTTATTTGCAGGCAGTAGGCAAAAATGCGAAGAAACATTTCCAGCAAGACGCCAAACGTTTCGGGCTCCATGCCCTTGTTCACTGGCGTATGTTGAAAGTCCCGGCAGCTGTGTGGACTTATTACCATATAGCTCTGCCCATGTTGGGACTTCGAATTGCAGAATTGCTTTATGGGTCTGGTAGTCCTACTTAACCCAAGGTGGGTGCTCCGAGAATTTTCAAACACTAAAAATGTAATTCCCAAGTGGGTGCCAAAAAAAGAAAAAACACACTGTGCCTGCCAATGTTCATTCCTGCAAAAATCGGCACTTGCTTCCCCTCAAAGCGCCTGTGTTATCAGGCGCTGCAGGCCCGCTGGATATGCGGGGCGGCATCTCTGCGGCGAGGCGCGCCGCTCTTTAAATCCAAACATCACAAGTTGCCCTGCATAGAGATGCCAACACGGAAGTAAGTATCACCTTCTTTATTTGCAGGCAGTAGGCAAAAATGCGAAGAAACATTTCCAGCAAGACGCCAAACGTTTCGGGCTCCATGCCCTTGTTCACTGGCGTATGTTGAAAGTCCCGGCAGCTGTGTGGACTTATTACCATATAGCTCCGCCCATGTTGGGACTTCGAATTGCAGAATTGCTTTATGGGTCTGGTAGTCCTACTTAACCCAAGGTGGGTGCTCCGAGAATTTTCAAACACTAAAAATGTAATTCCCAAGTGGGTGCCAAAAAAAAGAAAAAACACACTGTGCCTGCCAATGTTCATTCCTGCAAAAATCGGCACTTGCTTCCCCTCAAGCGCCCGTGTTATCAGGCGCTGCAGGCCCACTGGATATGCGGGGGGCATCTCTGCGGCGAGGCTCGCCGCTCTTTAAATCCAAACATCACAAGTTGCCCTGCATAGAGATGCCAACACGGAAGTAAGTATCACCTTCTTTATTTGCAGGCAGTAGGCAAAAATGCGAAGAAACATTTCCAGCAAGACGCCAAACGTTTCGGGCTCCATGCCCTTGTTCACTGGCGTATGTTGAAAGTCCCGGCAGCTGTGTGGACTTATTACCATATAGCTCTGCCCATGTTGGGACTTCGAATTGCAGAATTGCTTTATGGGTCTGGTAGTCCTACTTAACCCAAGGTGGGTGCTCCGAGAATTTTCAAACACTAAAAATGTAATTCCCAAGTGGGTGCCAAAAAAAGAAAAAACACACTGTGCCTGCCAATGTTCATTCCTGCAAAAATCGGCACTTGCTTCCCCTCAAAGCGCCTGTGTTATCAGGCGCTGCAGGCCCGCTGGATATGCGGGGCGGCATCTCTGCGGCGAGGCGCGCCGCTCTTTAAATCCAAACATCACAAGTTGCCCTGCATAGAGATGCCAACACGGAAGTAAGTATCACCTTCTTTATTTGCAGGCAGTAGGCAAAAATGCGAAGAAACATTTCCAGCAAGACGCCAAACGTTTCGGGCTCCATGCCCTTGTTCACTGGCGTATGTTGAAAGTCCCGGCAGCTGTGTGGACTTATTACCATATAGCTCCGCCCATGTTGCGACTTCGAATTGCAGAATTGCTTTATGGGTCTGGTAGTCCTACTTAACCCAAGGTGGGTGCTCCGAGAATTTTCAAACACTAAAAATGTAATTCCCAAGTGGGTGCCAAAAAAAAGAAAAAACACACTGTGCCTGCCAATGTTCATTCCTGCAAAAATCGGCACTTGCTTCCCCTCAAGCGCCCGTGTTATCAGGCGCTGCAGGCCCACTGGATATGCGGGGGGCATCTCTGCGGCGAGGCTCGCCGCTCTTTAAATCCAAACATCACAAGTTGCCCTGCATAGAGATGCCAACACGGAAGTAAGTATCACCTTCTTTATTTGCAGGCAGTAGGCAAAAATGCAAAGAAACATTTCCAGCAAGACGCCAAACGTTTCGGGCTCCATGCCCTTGTTCACTGGCGTAAGTTGAAAGTCCCGGCAGCTGTGTGGACTTATTACCATATAGCTCCGCCCATGTTGGGACTTCGAATTGCAGAATTGCTTTATGGGTCTGGTAGTCATACTTAACCCAAGGTGGGTGCTCCGAGAATTTTCAAACACTAAAAATGCCATTCCCAAGTGGGTGCCAAAAAAAAGAAAAAACACACTGTGCCTGCCAATGTTCATTCCTGCAAAAATCGGCACTTGCTTCCCCTCAAATCGCCCTGGTTATCAGGCGCTGCAGGCCCGCTGGCTATGCGGGGGGCATCTCTGCGGCGAGGCGCGCCGCTCTTTAAATCCAAACATCACAAGTTGCCCTGCATAGAGATGCCAACACGGAAGTAAGTATCACCTTCTTTATTTGCAGGCATTAGGCAAAAATGCGAAGAAACATTTCCAGCAAGACGCCAAACGTTTCGGGCTCCATGCCCTTGTTCACTGGCGTATGTTGAAAGTCCTGGCAGCTGTGTGGACTTATTACCATATAGTTCCGCCCATGTTGGGACTTCGAATTGCAGAATTGCTTTATGGGTCTGGTAGTCCTACTTAACCAAGGTGGGTGCTCCAGAGAATTTTCAAACACTAAAAATGTCATTCCCAAGTGGGTGCCAAAAAAAAGAAAAAACACACTGTGCCTGCCAATGTTCATTCCTGCAAAAATCGGCACTTGCTTCCCCTCAAAGCGTCCGTGTTATCATGCGCTGCAGGCCCGCTGGATATGCGGGGGGGCATCTCTGCGGCGAGGCGCGTCGCTCTTTAAATCCAAACATCACAAGTTGCCCTGCATAGAGATGCCAACACGGAAGTAAGTATCTCCTTCTTTATTTGCAGGCAGGAGGCAAAAATGCGAAGAAACATTTCCAGCAAGACGACAAACGTTTCGGGCTCCATGCCCTTGTTCACTGGCGTATGTTGAAAGTCCTGGCAGCTGTGTGGACTTATTACCATATAGCTCCGCCCATGTTGGGACTTCGAATTGCAGAATTGCTTTATGGGTCTGGTAGTCCTACTTAACCAAGGTGGGTGCTCCAGAGAATTTTCAAACACTAAAAATGTCATTCCCAAGTGGGTGCCAAAAAAAGAAAAACACACTGTGCCTACCAATGTTCATTCCTGCAAAAATCGGCACTTGCTTCCCCTCAAAGCGCCCGTGTTATCAGGCGCTGCAGGCCCGCTGGATATGCGGCGGGGCATCTCTGCGGCGAGGCGCGCCTCTCTTTAAATCCAAACATCACAAGTTGCCCTGCATAGAGATGCCAACACGGAAGTAAGTATCACCTTCTTTATTTGCAGGCAGTAGGCAAAAATGCAAAGAAACATTTCCAGCAAGACGCCAAACGTTTCGGGCTCCATGCCCTTGTTCACTGGCGTATGTTGAAAGTCCCGGCAGCTGTGTGGACTTATTACCATATAGCTCCGCCCATGTTGGGACTTCGAATTGCAGAATTGCTTTATGGGTCTGGTGGGCCTACTTAACCCAAGGTGGGTGCTCCGAGAATTTTCAAACACTAAAAATGTAATTCCCAAGTGGGTGCCAAAAAAAAGAAAAAACACACTGTGCCTGCCAATGTTCATTCCTGCAAAAATCGGCACTTTCTTCCCCTCAAAGCGCCCGTGTTATCAGGCGCTGCAGGCCCGCTGGATATGCGGGGGGCATCTCTGCGGCGAGGCGCACCTCTCTTTAAATCCAAACATCACAAGTTGCCCTGCATAGAGATGCCAACACGGAAGTAAGTATCACCTTCTTTATTTGCAGGCAGTAGGCAAAAATGCGAAGAAACATTTCCAGCAAGACGCCAAACGTTTCGGGCTCCATGCCCTTGTTCACTGCCGTATGTTGAAAGTCCCGGCAGCTGTGTGGACTTATTACCATATAGCTCCGCCCATGTTGGGACTTCGAATTGCAGAATTGCTTTATGGGTCTGGTGGGCCTACTTAACCCAAGGTGGGTGCTCCGAGAATTTTCAAACACTAAAAATGTCATTCCCAAGTGGGTGCTAAAAAAAAGAAAAAACACACTGTGCCTGCCAATGTTCATTCCTGCAAAAATCGGCACTTTCTTCCCCTCAAAGCGCCCGTGTTATCAGGCGCTGCAGGCCCGCTGGATATGCGGGGGCATCTCTGCGGCGAGGCGCACCGCTCTTTAAATCCAAACATCACAAGTTGCCCTGCATAGAGATGCCAACACGGAAGTAAGTATCACCTTCTTTATTTGCAGGCAGTAGGCAAAAATGCGAAGAAACATTTCCAGCAAGACGCCAAACGTTTCGGGCTCCATGCCCTTGTTCACTGCCGTATGTTGAAAGTCCCGGCAGCTGTGTGGACTTATTACCATATAGCTCCGCCCATGTTGGGACTTCGAATTGCAGAATTGCTTTATGGGTCTGGTAGTCCTACTTAACCCAAGGTGGGTGCTCCGAGAATTTTCAAATACTAAAAATGTCATTCCCAAGTGGGTGCCAAAAAAAAGAAAAAACACACTGCCTGCCAATGTTCATTCCTGCAAAAATCGGCACTTGCTTCCCCTCAAAGCGTCCGTGTTATCAGGGGCTGCAGGCCCGCTGGATATGCGGGGGGGCATCTCTGCGGCGAGGCGCGCCGCTCTTTAAATCCAAACATCACAGGTTGCTCTGCATAGAGATGCCAACACGGAAGTAAGTATCACCTTCTTTATTTGCAGGCAGTAGGCCAAAATGCGAAGAAACATTTCCAGCAAGACGCCAAACGTTTCGGGCTCCATGCTCTTGTTCACTGGCACATGTTGAAAGTCCCGGCAGCTGTGTGGACTTATTACCATATAGCTCCGCCCATGTTGGGACTTCGAATTGCAGAATTGCTTTATGGGTCTGGTAGTCCTACTTAACCCAAGGTGGGTGCTCCGAGAATTTTCAAACACTAAAAATGTCATTCCCAAGTGGGTGCCAAAAAAAAGAAAAAACACACTGTGCCTGCCAATGTTCATTCCTGCAAAAATCGGCACTTGCTTCCCCTCAAAGCGCCCGTGTTATCAGGCGCTGCAGGCCCGCTGGATATGCGAGGAGGAAACCGAGTTTTAGCGCTGCGTAGACTTGAGGCCAGATTAATTCTTCTGGCTGGCAGTACGTTCCCCACAGGCATGAACAATGACGAGGAACTATATGTACATCTATGACATTTGGACGCTTCCTGTCAACCAATCCAATAGTTCCCATCCAGTTAGACTGTAGATTTTTTAATTTTAATTTCACCTGTTAGTAAATTTAATTTGTACTGTTGATTTCTTGTTTCTTTCACTGGAAACACATGTTGCATTGAAGTAGAGCATGCGGATATCAATTAACTGATTATGTTTTGTCTGGTCCTGAAGTTCTGATGCCCATGCTAGGTATTGTAAGAAATGATGTTATGAGTACGAGGTAATTGTGACAGTGATACTAACAGTCTCTGTCTTTTATATTTTCAACAGATTGGCTTTACAACATAAGAGGAGGATAGCCACTAAGATATTGCTAAGAGCACAAGAGATCCAGCATGTTCATAGGAACTGTCATCTCTACAGAACATTTGGTCACGTTACAGATAACATCGTCAATTGCACTGCACGGATAATTTCACAAAACCCGAAACCGTTTATGTTAGTGAATAGATAGGTCTCCATGATGAAGATGCACTTATCTGAATAAAAAGTCGAAATACAGCATGCAAAGTAATTGCATCCCAGAGACTTCCCTCCACAAATTAGCCACGTCACGCACTAGTCCCCACACTCGCACCATAATCAATACAAGCAGTATGGCCATCATAAGGAAGTCTGTTTTAGGAACTCACTGTTGTGAGGGTACTACACCCAAGACAAGCACTTCTCAGACACTCCAAGGGGTACTAGACCAATGAGAGAGTGTAAGACAATACAACAATGTTGCGGTATGAATTACAAACTATTCACCACAATATGTAAAAAAGTTTACACTTATACAGATGTTTATATATAATTTCTGAAATGCATTTGTGATATCAACAAGGTTTTGTTTTATTGAATTTAAGTAACACTAGAAATCACTGAAGTATTTTCTCTATGTTTCACTGCACGCTGCGTCGTGCATGTCAGTATGTCTTTAAATGTACGTGGAACTGACAAGAGGTCATGTGACCAAGATCTTGTTTGAGATCGAAACGCGTCGTTTCTGTTGCCAAAAATAAACCTGTAACACTTTGCAAGCCTTGAAACTGGAGTGGCTCGTTTTTTCCTGCCAGGATTGCAGGGATCAGCTTTGCATATATATATATATATATACTTGTAAAATGAATTAAAATTAATAGTTTAATAATTGTTATAAAGTAAATATATATATGTTTATTATTATGTATGTGTGTTTAACTTTTTTAATTAAGTTTATTTGTTATATTTGTTAAAATGTATATTAAATCTACTTTATTTTTTTAAATTAATTTTATTATTCAATATATTTAATATGTATTATTATATTATATATATATAAAAATCGATATTTTGTACAACTATATTTTTGACATCGATATTGTTTTTTTGGATATTTTTGTACTTACCTGTTTAAGTATAGGAGTCAATATTTTTGCACTCTATATTTTTTCATCTAAATTTTTTACATCTATATTTTTTACATTGATATTCTGTCAGTGAACCCTCCTGTCTAGGTGCAGGGTTCTCACTGTCTGAGGCATACTTTGCAGTCAAAGCGGCAACTGTTTTCTTCTGAAATGGGGCACGATATTGAGGTGGTTCTTCCTGCTTGATTTTTACATCAAACTGGCGCTGTGGGTCACGTCTTGCTTGCGCAGACTTGCCTTGTCTGCGATCCTGACGCCCTCCTCTGCCGAATTGTTGATCCGATGATTCCTGAAAGGAACGAGGAGAACGAGGATCAGGAACCTGGAACCTCTCAGGTGTCTTAATTTTAGAGCGGTCACGCAAATCATATTTACGTTCAGAAGCGTCAGGTGGAGGCGAACCTGCACGAGACCCAGGCTTCTGTTGTTGCTGCCGCTGATTCTTATTCCAAGCCTTTTTAGCAAAGACCGGGTAACCCTCCTTGCCAAGAGGGGGTTTCGTCTGTGGTTGAGCAAATGGCCGAATCCCCAAGCTATTGCGACCCAAAGATGTATACACATCTGCAATGATAATCGGTAACTACCCTTGCCGATCCACTTCCGCCACCGCCGCTAGGCGTTGACGTAATTGTAAGCAAACCGCTTCACCTTTAATATTGGCCAGAATCATATCGGAGACAATTCCCACTAACTTCATCCCCAAATCCAGGGCTGGACCAGCCCCGTGTTCATCTTGTACCTTTTTCTGAACGATCGGTAGAACGCTCATGAAGGGTGTGCCAAAGCACAGTGCATACACTGAAGCAAACACAGTCCCACAGGTGGTGCAGCCAGCTAAAGCAGGAATCAGACCACTTGGCAAACTCACTGTAAGGATCCTGTGTTTTTCAACAGGAGCTGTGTGTGTAAAAACATCCTAGAGTTACTCAAATCTTTGTGCAAGCCAAAATGGGAGGTCATCACGATTTTGAGGACATTTGCCCATCACTGAGTTAATCATGACAGGACTCATCACCGGTCCACCTCTGTGTCCTGGAGGCGGAGGAATAGGTTCAGCCAGCGCTGCTTGAAGTGCATGTGACATAAACTGTATGACACTTCTGTGTATGTGAATCAACGATGTATGTAGCTGATGTAGCTCTGCAAGTGTAAGATTAAGATAATTCGGATGTGGTGTAAAACCAGTCAACACAGGCCAAGTGACCCCATAAATAGATAAGGGGCCAATGCAAACAGCAGTAACAGGGTGAGGAAGGGCACCATTAAACCAAATGGTATGCTCCCAGGCCGTCAGCAGAACTTCAAGTAAAGCGTATGGACGATAAGCCGCCGGAACAGCAGCTCTCGTATGTTCATGAAACAAGTTATCATTCCCATCCACGGTGGGGAATGTAACCCAAGAATAAAAGACCTCGAAGAGAAAAGCAGGGTCCGCTTCGACTACAAAAATAATGTTAGCCCCTCCATTTGGGACTCCGCATTGAGTCAAGAAAGCTGTAACTGCCACGCGGTTATGTGCCGCTATAGCAACCGGTTGTGCCATAGTAGAAATCGAAAAAGGAAACCAAGAAAACGGTAGCGCAAAACGGGGTAAATAAAAGCCTTTTAAACATCAAGCTTGAAAAACCTAATAATCAACCAATATAGGAGGCTAAGCCCCCCACCACGGACGTCACCGGAAACCGGTGAGAGGGTATTGTAGACAAGCACAAGCGATACTCAGGGGTCTTGTGAATAAGTACCAGACCAAACATTGTGCGCCATGTTGCAGGGATTCTACACAAACACAGAACTATGAGCAGGATTATAGGACCTTGGTGTATAGGGACTGGGTCATCCTACCACCTTAGTACCCACGAGCCCAGGACCGACTAGCTATAGTGTCTCAGTTGCTCTCCTACTCACTCACAGAGAAACAAATGATTCGACACCCCAGAACACAACAGTTACAGATCTCTCAGGAATCGCGGTAACAAGACACACCCTTTCGCTCTCACTCTTGTACATGTCCACAATAAGATCTGACAGAGACACGAAATAGTTTAAAATATTTATTTCAACTAACATGCGCTAACATGCAGTATACGTGCCACAACAAGCAGGAACATGCATAGTACAAATACAGGCAGCATAGCAGCTAGTCCATATATCATGAAGGGAGATGTCATCATGGAAAGACAATAGAGCCTAACCTCCCTCCCCTTGCTAAGAAGCAGTATTATTATATATTGGAAGATCTCTGGGCTTTGTCAGCAGACCCCATACCTTAGCCTATAGATGGTAGATCTACATCATAGGTGCTGTCTCGCTCTTCTCCCCGGAAAGGTCCCTCTCCAAGTGTGTGCTACCTATTCGTGTATTGTAATAAAACCAAAGTACGTTTGTCCAAACAACAGCTGCATCACTATGTTTTCTCTAAGGGCTAAGGCCTGGCCAGAACAAAATAACAAGGTGCATTTTTGTTCAACCTTGCACATAATGTTCAGTCAAAATCCCAGGAACATGCAGAGAGTGAACACAGCGATGAGTTCTCATGTGAAAACAGCCATAGAAATTATTGCAAAAAATAAAGACGTGTAGCAACATGCGCAAAGCAGCAGGCAGGCTGCAGCGTACTCATGCTGACTTAGTGAAGACGACAATGTCCCTATGGGCCACGTGACACACCTTCCTGCACAAAAACAATCCTGAGAAACAAATTCCTCTTTCTATATGTGCTAAAGAATGCAGCACACATAGAAAGAGGAAGTAACAAGGAGAAATAAAGATATTTCTCCTCTTTACGCCTCACCTGGGGATGCATATCTTTTTGATGCATTCCCAGGTTTATCAGTTCTGGAACATTTGGGAATGCATCAAAAACCATGAGAGTTGCGTGGGAACATCAACGCAACGCCCATTGAATGCCTTCCTGGTGCAGAGTAAGGCAATGCAGCGATTTGCGCTGCGTAGCTTTGCTTAAGATTTATGAAGCCACTCCGGGCGACTCAAGGTTTCCTTGCGTGGCTTCATAAATCAAATTTTTGTGGTGCAAGAGCGATGCAATGGGGCTCATAAATGTGCCCCTTAAAGACCTAACAAAGGCCAAATGTGGGTTAACAAAGTTTTTACTTCTGAAGGGGAATATAGTCTCTCTAGAATTAAATGGAAACAATATAAACACTGAGGGGAGGCAAGTAGAAACCTAGCTCTCCAACTTGGGCAAAGGGAATCTTTGCCCCTCATATCTGCCATTAGAAATGACAAAGGGGAGTAGTTGACACAGGTGCTCATTATTATCATTAAATTTGTCTCTTATTTTAGGGAATTGTACATATCAGACTAACACATTGGAGGAAACGTTCTTAGCAAATTGTTCGTCTGCCTCTCTGACGCTGGAGGACAGGGAGACACTTGATGGGTAGGTGATGGTAGGAGAGATTAGCAATGGGGAAATCTCCTGGAGAAGATGGGTTCCTGATCTAATTCTATAAGATTAATGAGCCTAAAGTAGTACTAGTCTTGAATTACTTGCTCAGAGACACTGAATCCTCTGGCAATATACATCTCCAATTCAATAGAGCCCCCATTACATTAATCGCAAAACTGGGAAAGATCCCATTATATGTTCAAACTACCATGCAGTCTCTTTGCTCAATTCAGATATGAAGATCTTAGGCAAAGTTTTGGTCAGTGGACTGAGGAAGCTGATACCGACATTAATACCAGTAGCGACCCGTGGTGGGAGTGCTGCTGGATCGCTGCATCGCATTTGGCGATGCAGCGCTCCCAACGAAATTCGTTTTATTTATTTACATGTTTACTTACCTCTAATCGGCCGTAATCCGTAGTTTACTACCCCCCACCCTGCCCCTCCCCCGCCCAACATCAGCGCCCAGCAGCACTCCCACCATGGGCCGCTACTGATTAATACATCTATCACGTCAGGTTTATGTCGGGACATTTATCTCACAACACATGAGGACTCATTTGCACATACTTTGGCGAGTGCATAATGACCCAGATGAAAAAAATGGATGTGCAAAAGACTGTGTTGATATTTGTTCCACACTATAGTCAAGCCAGGTTTAGGCCTGTGCTTTATAAGGAATGTTGAATGGTTCTATTCTAATATTGATTTGATTTGATTTGTGCATTTATAAAGCGCACAATCACTCTGGAAGGAGCATCTTGGCGCTATGCAGGAGTGAGCAGAAGATTCAGACTGTTAAAGATTACACCAAAGAGCGACAGAGGGAGTCTGGTGCTGTAAAGATCCATGTCTTAAGCGCTTTCCTGAAGAGCGCCTCTGACTCCAAGAGTCGTAGTTGTGCAGGCAAGAGGTTTCATGCTCTTGTTCCTAGACTGGCCACAGACTTGCCACCTCTACATTTGAGACTAAATGGGGGCGGGGGGTTAAACAAATTAGCTGAGGAGGATCTGAGTGTTCTGACAGTAACATAGGGTGTAAATCTAGCGGTCAGGTATGAGGGTACTGTTTTCCTAAAAGCTCTGAAGGTGATTAAAAGAAGCTTAAATAAAATTCTTTTGTGGATCTGCAGCCAGTGCAGGGTTTTCAGGGCTGTCCCAGCCGAAAAGCACGCAGGCAATTTCAAGACTAGTCGAGCAGCTGCATGTTGAACCATCTGTAACTTTTTTAGGACCTGCTTATTTGCCCCGGCATATAGGCTGTTGCAATAATCCAATCCAGTCCAGTCTAGATAATATTGTGGCCAGGTACAACAAGGGAGGGTTCATATCGGTGGCTTTCACCACAGCACGATACCGTATCTAACTCCTACAATGCAAAAGTGGGGAATGGTACACAAATCAATTGAACTATGTCCATACTTACATGTTTAATCACCCATGTGGTGGAATCTGAAATTTTCAGTTGGGAGTTTACCCTTCTATTGGAAGGAGTTGGTCTGGGGTGCAAATTCAAAAGATCTGTGACTTATCGACAGAGGAAAACTGCAAACTGCCATCAGAACTCAGGCTACTACACGCAAAACTGGAAAAAAATGCAGTTCCTATACTGTATCCGGACAGTGCTGGTTCTCTTCCTTATGACCTCCTCCTCGCCGATATGGGCATATCTGGATAGGTATGGATATTGCAGAGGGGTAAATTCAGGACTGTATGGTGCATCTATTGCAGTAAAGTTCTCTGGCAGTACCTCATAGACCATTAGGACTAAGTGTCAGCGTTCTCTCTCATGAAAATTTACTAATGATGAATGGTTCAATATTGTACTTCAAGGTGGAAAAGTCTTGTAGAAGGCAAGATGGAAACAACTAAAGTTTCTTTAAGATTCTGCATGAATGGCATCGGTTCTCAAAGTGATAACAGAGAGCAGAGCTGTGAACTGCCACTGACAATTGTGGGGAGGTGTAGACAAACTGACTGTGACTTAGCACTTGTTTTATGGGCCTACCCTCAACCCTCCTCCTATTGGTCTTTAATGCAAAACACCAGGAAAATTACTTTTTGTCCTAACTTTCAACTATCAGCCTTCTTGCTAATGTTACACAACTTCTCTGTAGTGGATGGATTGACCTCACACTAGAGGTGAAGGTTTGCTACATCATTAGCTGTGGTGAAGATATACTTATAGAGAACCCTTCAATTAAAGCATTGTATACCCGCTGCTTTAGCTTTACTCCCCCAACAGAAGCAGAGCTGGATGTTAGTGTTGGCATGAGTGAGGGAGGTAGACCATGAAATGCCCTCACAAAATGCTATATATTTTTCTCCTCAGTGTTTCAAATGTCAAGTGGATGACTGGTGTTCAACTATCATTGTATATATCTGAATGCATGCATTGACATTTTAAAAAGGTTGGTTGAGGACATAGTTTTGTCTAAGCTACATAGCATATGTAGGAAAGTGCCCTTTTGGTCACTCCCACTTTTTGCCTGGTATTTGATGTGAATTCGACTGGAAGTGCACTGGGTTCATGCTAACCAGGTCCCCAGTGCCAGATCTCTTTCCCAAAACTGTGTAATTGTTTCCCCAATTGGCAATTCCTTTAGTATCCTCTGTAAGTCCCTAGTAAACGGTACCCCTGGTTCTTAGGGCATGAGGTACTAAAAAGGGCCCCCAAGGGTTGCAACACAAATTGTGCCACCCTAAGAGACCCCTCACCAAGTTCATGCAAACTGCCACTGCAGGCTGTGTGTCTTGGTGCAGACCAAAGTGAAAACACGACATGGCACACAGCCTGTGTGCCCTGTCTGCCAACACTGCATGCAGTATAAGTAAGTCACCCCTACAAAAGGCCGTACTGCCCTAAGGGAGGGTGCACTGTACTACATGTGAAGGCATAAGTGCATGAGCAGATTTGCCCCCGTACTGGTCAGTTCCTTTACTGCCAGTACAAGTGACCATGAAAGCCATTCTAAAAGTATATGCTGGACACTGGTGAAATAAGTTCCTCAGCTACATGATGGCTTCACCAAAAATTGGGATGTTTGGTATCAAACATCTCATATTATTAAACCCACACTAATGCCAGTGTCGGATTTAGTAATACTGCTGACTGACTGGTTTTCACCAGCCTGCCACCAAAGGTAGGTTGCTGACCCCCAAGGGTGAGGGCCTTCGCTTTCCCGGGGCCATAATTGAAGCCTGCTCGAGCAGGGCATGCTTTGCACCCCCCCTCCCCCAGGATGACCTGTGGATTAGCATTCCAAGCCGGGAAGCTTCAAAGAGGCCCACCGCCTTTGGTATGCGAATATGGCTTCTCTCACAGGAGAGGAAACTGACCCCCTTTGTCCAGAGCCTTTGGCACCTGAACAGGCGGGAAATTAGCTAGGCAAGACAGGCTTGTCCGGGTGGACACGCCTGTCTTGTCTAGCTAATTTCGAGCACCAACCCTGAACTGGGCTACCTGAAGTGGATACAACTTTTCAGAAGTGACCATCTTGGTGATGGGAAATTTAGGATCTCTAGAACAGGGTTGCGCCCTCTTCCCCCAGAAAGTGGTCATATAAGGGGCGTAGGGACCCTAGGGGTAATTACAATATAATAGGTAGTACTGGTTTAAGAACGCACCTCTTAGAGAAAATGTATGTTGAAGTGTCTCTCGACAGATCACTATATGCTTATTTGAGTGGGTGTAGTTCGCGTAGTAGCGCTACCCGTAGCTACGCGAAGTGCACATCACACTACGCGAGCTACGCATAGCACTACGCGAACTGCGTAGTGCGGTAGGAAATGCTGTTCGCAATGATTGCACAGTGCCGGATGCTTGTGCACACTGTGCAATCATTGCAAACGGCATCTTGCACAGTGCAAGCGGTCGTTTTCTGCCACTCGAGTAGATTTGTACTCGAGCGGCAGTTTTCTCAACGCGGACTGGTAGTTTCTCATCGCGAGCGGTCGCGAGCATACGCGACCACCCGCAATGAGAAACCTGACCTCCCCGCGTCGAGAATCTCGCCGGGAGGTTTATTTTCCACGCTCGTGATCGGCAACTTGATGTTGCTGATCGCGAACGAGGAAAAAGTCTCGCCGGGATGTCATTTTGCACGCTTGCGGTCGCCAACTTGACGTTGACGACTGCGAGCAAGCAAAAAATGCCCGCTACGCTACGCGTTTTTGCACTGTGCTTTGTGCAATTCGCGTAGCGCGTAGTTGCGCAAACTACGCAAACTACGCGAGCGTAGCGTAGTTTTCCACCCAGGCCTAATAATGAACACCCTACTACCAGAGGGTGACAGCACACATTGGTCCACAGATACACTGTGTAGACAATTTAGACAAAGATACCAAAGCACTCAATGGAAGTCCAAAGAAAGTAGGTCCATAAAGTAAGGATTCTTGTAGATATTTCACATCTGTAGTTTATTGTAGACAGAAGCCAAGTATCTGTGACCATCTGTACATGCGTGTTGAGAACATCAGAAAACAGCCGATACGTGTTTCGTCACATAGTGACTTCTTCAAGGCTAGTTAAGTAATAATACCTTGGTGGGCAAGTAGCATGTAGAGAGATCTGGAAAACCAAAGTCTGGTTGTCAAATAGAACAAAAGCCATGAAAGATGATACCCTCATCCATCAGAAATCAATGGATCAGATCCTGCATCCACTATTGGCAGTTAAGGGGACAGTGTAGCGTCGTGAACGCGGTCTGATAGTGATGGAAAGCCACTGGTCGTCCGTGGTCCAATGTACAGAATTATGTCACTCTCTACAACTAACAGCTGCAGTAAAATCATCCGTCTGTGTCCATAAATATAAGTCGGTGGTCCAAAACAAAACTTACTTGGGTGAGACAGCAATAAGTCATCAGTCTATATGCACCCATCCGACCATAAGAAGTGTACACCTGTCGTACCTTGGATAGACATCAAAAAGACGAGGCGGAGACCATGATGAGTTCCTGCCTGCAGAAGTAGTATTGTCGTGTGGGGTCACAGTGTCCCGGAAGTCCTTGCTGCACAACTACACTACCACCTAAAAGAGCACTTGAGATGGCTAGAGCACTAATAAGGGAATACCTGGACTCTTTGCATGGTATACCTCTTTTTGGTATACCATACAGAGAGCCAGCTTCCTACATTGGTGGTGCAGCGGTGGGCTACAAGACTTGACATCTACTGTACCACATGGTTAATGGGTGATTCCACTAAGGAATGCAAAATTGTCTTTAGTCTAAAGCTGTTTAAAACCTAGCTGTTAGGGCCTTGTGTTAAGTCCCACAGTGAAACTGTTTAGAATTAAATTAAAAAAGTATTTAAGTTAGTTTGGCCTGAAAAAGTACTTAGAAATTTTTGAAGTTTTCTAAAAATACCATGACTGAGGCAGGTCCTTCCCAGGAGCTCAACTTGGGGCCCTACAGGAACATTAAGTTGTGTCAACTTAAGTCCCTCTGCCAAGCATGGAACATCTCCATGGGACCTAGACCCACAAAAGCACATCTGGGACATAGGTTGCTGAGGTGGATGAAGTCGACGATGATATTAAAAGCAATCCTACTGAAAGCAGCAAGGGGAGTACTAACGGTACCTCAGGAGAAAGATACAGAGGCAGATCTTCAAAAACTAGCCAAGAGGATACCCTTAGAGGCTAAACTCCTAGCTAAAGAGACAGAAAGAGCTGAGATGGGCCTAGGACCCATCTTTGGTGGCAGCAAAACAATAAATAGGGAGAAAGATGAAGCTTTCGACCCTAAGATCCCCAAAGGGATTGTCCCCAAATACACAGAGGGTGATGATATAACCAAATGGTTAACAGCCTTCGAGAGGGCTTGCAAAATGAGGCAAGTCAACAAAAATATTAGGCTCTCTTCTCTGGGAGCTGGTCTCAGGAAAGTGTAGGGATAGGCTCCTCACACGGAATCAGACAGATGCTGAGTCCTATGACCTCATGAAGGATACCCTGATTGAGGGCTTTGGACTCACCACTGAGGAGTACAGGATCAGGCTCCGGGAGACCTGGAAAACCCAGAGTCAGACCTAGGTCAAGTTTGTATACTTTCCAGTGAAAACACTAGGTGGCTGGTTGAAAGGTAACAATGTGCAAGACTATGATAGGATTATAATCTTATTATGAAAGTGCATCTTGTTGAGTAAATGTGTTCCATGAAAAATTACATCAGGACCTGGTAGACCTAGGTCCACTTTCTCCTCAGGAGTTGGGGAAGAAGGCAGACCACTGGGTCAAGATGAGGGTAACAAAAACAAATCATGGTGGGAGTGACCAAAAGAAAGGGGTTGTTAAGCCCCCCCCCAGGGAATGATGATGACCAGTCCAAAGACAAAAACAAAGAGTCTTCTCAAGGCCCCAAAAACCTGTTTAGGAGGGTGGTCCCGAGCCAATACACAGTTTAAGGGTGGGTGCCTGGTTAAGAACATGGATTCTAAAAAGGCTTGGTGTTTTAATTGCAATGCCAACGGGCTACTGTCCCCCTAGTGCACCTTCAGTGAATACAGCGGTAAGTTTCCAGATGGGATCCCAAGTGAGCCCTGGACATGTCAGAGAGCTCACTAAAGCAACTTTAGTCTCTGAGTGTGGGGTGGATGTAGCTGCCCTGGCTGTCTGGCCCATTAACATGGAAAAATGCAGACAGCAGCCTCATATACATGGGATCAGAGTTGAAGCACTGAGGGATACAGGTGCAAGTGTCACCATGGTGACCGAACAACTGATATCCCCAGGACAACACTTGACTGGTGAGACAGTCACAGTCCTCAATGCTGATAATCAGGCTAAGGTCCATCCCATGGCGATGGTGTCCTTAGAATGGGGAGGGGTTACTGACCAAAAGAAGGTGGTGGTATCCTCTCCAATTCCTGTAGAATGTCTGCTAGGCAATGATCTGGAGTCCTCAGCATGGGCTGAGGTCAAAAGAAAAACCCACGCACCTATACTGGGAATACCTAATGGGTGTGTATGAAAACCTGAGCACAGTGCAACTCCCAGGATGAAAAAGAGGAGTTGGAGTCTGGAATAATGGCCCAACCCACCAAGAGAAAAGGCAAGAGGTCTGAGAAACCAGCTTCTGAACAGACACAAGCTCTGGTCCCCTCTCCAAAGGGAGAAGATCTGTCAGCCCCAGAGGGAACTGGGCCCCAGGAACTTGGGCCTTACACAGCAGAGCTCCTAGGCCAATGGGGACCCAATAGGGAAGATCTGTGCCAGGGACAGAGGACCTGTCTCACTCTTGAAAGCCTGAGACAGCAAGCTGCTGATCAGGAAACAGTAGATGTGATTGGCAACCACAGAACATATTGGGAGGAGGGAGGCCTTTACACTGAGGCCAGAGACCCCAAACCTGGTGCCACTAGGAGAGTGGTAGTACCACAGATGTATAAAGAGTTCTTACTCACTTTGGCTCATGACATCCCCTTAGCTGGGCATCTTGGCCAGGCCAAAACTTGGAGTTGGTTAATCACCCACTTCTTCTGTCCAGGGATATCCCAGAAGGGGAAGGAGTTTTGCAACTCATGTGCTACCTGCCATGCCAGCGGCAAAGCAGGAGGCCACCCAAAGGTCCCCTTTATTCATTCCACTCACAGGGGTTGGGGTTCCCTTTGAAAGGATAGGGGTTGATGTTATTGGGCCCCTAGACCCTCCAACAGCAGCAGGGAACCAATATATACTAGTAGTGGTGGATCATGCTATCAGGTACCCTGAAGCAATACCCCTTAGGACTACTACTGCTCCTGCAGTGGCTAGGGCCCTCATTGGTATCTTCACCAGGTGTGGATTTCCATAAGGAGGTGGTGTCAGACAGAGGTACAAACTTCATGTCTGGCTACCTGAAACATATGTGGGCTGAATGTGGAGTGACTTACAAGTTCACCACCCCATATCACCCACAAACAAATGGTTTAGTTGAGAGATTCAACAAAACCATGAAAGGCATGATCATGAGACTTCCCTAAAAGCTCAGAAGAAGATGGGATGTCTTACTGCTATGCCTGCTTTTTGCCTACAGAGAAGTGCCACAGAAGGGAGTTGGATTTTGCCCCTTTGAACTTCTCTTTGGTCATCCTGTAAGGGGACTATTGTGTCTAGTAAAGTAAGGCTGAGAGAGACCTCTCAAAGAGACTGTGCTCGACCTATGTTCAAGGATGGCTGAGTACATGGAAAAAGCATCTAAAAACCTTGAGGCCAGCCAAGAGCTCCAGAAGCTCTGGTATGACCAAAAGGCTGCACTGGTGGAGTTCCAACTGGGGCAGAAGGTGTGGGTTTTGGAGCCTGTGGCTCCTAGGGCCCTCCAGGACAAATGGAGTGAACCCTACCCTATCCTGGAAAGGATATGGGAGGTCACCTATCTGGTGGACCTTGGCACTTGCAGGAACCCCAAAAGGGTCATCTATGTGAACCACTTTAAACCCTTCTCATGACAGGGCTGAAGTGACCATGCTGATGGTCACTGATGAGGATCGAGAGGAAGAGAGCGAACCTCTCCCTGAACTCCTCTCAAAACCCTAAAGATGGGTCAGTAGAGGGAGTGGTCTTTTCAAACACCCTCTCTGCCCAATAGCAGTCTGACTGCAAACAAGTCCTGCAACAGTATGATGAGCTCTTCTCTTTGACTCCTGGTCAGACAAGCTGGTGTACACATGATGTTGACAATGGGGACATCCTACCTGTCAAAAATAAAATCTACAGGCGGTCTGACCAAGTCAAAGAGAGCATCAAGGCGGAAGTAAGCAAGATGCTGGAATTGGGAGTCATTGAACCCTCTGAGAGCCCCTCATACCAAGGGTGATAAAACAGAGCTGAGGTTTTGTGTGGGATATAGGGGACTCAGTGCAATAAACAAGACAGATGCACACCCAATTCCTAGGGCCGACAAATTGATTAACAGGTTAGGGGCAACCACGTTTCTCAGTACCTTTGATCAGGGTACTGGCAGACCCTAGGAGCCAAAGATAAATCGGCATTCTCAACTGCAGATGAGCATTATCAGTTCACTATTAGGCCCTTTGGATTAAAGAATGCCCCTACTACCTTCCAAAGGTTGGTGAACAAAGTCCTTGCTGGGCTGGAATCATTTAGTGCAGCATATCTTGATGGTATTGCTGTATATAGTTCCATTTGGCAGGATCACCTGACCCACCTTGGAAAGGTCCTGGAGGCTCTGCAGAGTGCAGGCCTCACTATCAAGGCAAGCAAGTGCCAGACAGGGCAGGGCTCTGTTGACCGTGGCCTCCACCTACAAGGTGGCCCAACTATTGTATAGTTGGGCCACCTTGTAGGTGGAGGCCACGGTCAACCCTTACAATCCAAGATACAGACAATCATGGACTGGGTAGCTCCAACCTTCCAGACTCAAGTCAGGACGTTCCTTGGCTTGACTGGGTACTAACAGTGATTTGTGAAGGGATATGGGTCCATTGTGGCCCGTCTCAAGGAACTGACCTCTAAGAAAATGCAGAAGCAAGTAAACTGGACAGAGAGCTGTCAAAAGGCTTTTGACACTCTGAAAGAAGCAATGTGCTCAGCACCCATTCGAAAAGCTCCCGATTCTTGTAAACAGCTCATCGTGCAGACAGATGCCTATGAACATGGGATAGGAGCGGAACTGTCACAAACCAATGATGATGGCCATGACCAACCTGTTGCTTTCATTAGCAGGAAGTTACTCCCCAGAGAGTAGCGTTGGAGTGCCATTGGGAGACTTTGCTGTGGTTTGGTCCCTGAAGAAGATGAGGCCATATTTGTTTAGCTCTCACTTCCTTGTTCAAACTGACCACAGGCCTCTCAGATGGCTGATGCAAATGAAAAGTGAAAACCCTAAACTGTTGACATGGTCAATTTCCCTAGAGGGGCTTGACTTTACATTGGAACATAGAACTAGGACTGACCATGCCAATGCAGATAGCCTCTTCAGGTTTTTCCACTTAGAAAATGAAGACTCTCTTGGGAAAGGTCAGTTTTATTTGGGAGGGGGTTATGTAGGAAAATGCCCTTTTTGACATGGTCACTCCCACTTTTTGCCTGGTATTTGATGTGATTTCGATTGGAAATGCACTGGGGTCCTGCTAACCAGGTCCCCAGGGCCAGATATCATCTTTTACAAAACTGTGCGCTTGTCTCCTTCATTTGGTGATACCCTTAGTACCCTCTGTAAGTCCCTAGTAATTGGTACCCCTGGTACCTTGGGCCTGAGGTACTAAAGAGGGTCCTCAAGGGTTTCAGCATGAATAGCTCCACCCTAAGGGCCTCCTCACCAAGCTTATGCAAACTGCCACTTCAGGCTGCATGTCTTGGTGCAGACAAAAGTGAAAACACTACATGGCACGCAGTCTGTGTGCCCTGCCTGCCAACACTGCATGCAGTATAAGTATATGACCGATGAGAGGACTTTAGTGGGTGCAAAATTTAAATTCTCTCGCTCTGAGTTTTTCCCGCAAAAAACAATATTTTCCCTATTGCCTCTCTGATGTCAGTGGGAATAGTAAACCTGACCTCCTCAAAAGTTCAAAACTTTCCATACTGTTACTAATGTTGGAGTGGTAACAGTAAATTTCCCCCCTCTAGAGTCCAATATTTTCCTTACTGTCGCCTATATTGGGGTGGGAATAGTAAATCTGACCCATCCAAAGTCCAACACTTTTCATAATTTTGCTCATATAGGAGTGAGAATAGAAATCTGACCCCTTTAAATACCAATCACTTCTCCTACTTTTGCTTACGCTGGCGTGTGAATAGTAAATCTGACCCATGCAAACTCTAACACTTTTCCTACTGTTGCTCTGGTTGGAATGGGAATAGTGAATTTTCCCAGTGCAAGTCTAACTTTTTAAGTTGTTTTAATATATATTTTTTCTAACAATTTTAAAAGTTAGTGTAATTTAACTTTTTATATTATTTTATTACTTTTATTGTTAAATTATTTTATAAGTATTTTTTACATGCAATTAATAGTATTTTTAAAGTTGCTATTTTTTAAAGTGAGTAAAGTCTATAATAGTTAAAATGTAATGTGCTTACCAATTTTTGGACTATATTTTGGTCCTCTATATTTTTGTTGTCAATATTTTTACTTTAAAAAAAAATTATTCATGGCATTACATGCCATATCTGTATAGGTCGACGTTGTCTCTGGTGTACATGGGATTAATTTATAGAGAACAAAACTTTGAAGCGCAGGAGTTTAGTGTCATTGTAAACAAAGAAACAAAAGTAACTAAACAAACAATGCCTTGTTTGAAAGCTGAAGTTGTGTCCCACAATGTGAAACAACAAAGTGGTAGCGATATATGACCTATACCAAAGGGAGTCACCGTTCCTGAGTGGAGATGGAGAGGAGGGAAGTAGGGGGTACTCTTGTCGTGTGCTACTCTGCTTGTGGGAGGCAGGGTGTCCTCATCTTGATGCCCTCACACACCCCGAAGGATGTCATGCTTCATCATTGGGCTTTTGCTCCTCGTCGGGCCGGCGCTGCAATGCCCTACGGGTCCCCCGAAGGGTCTCTTTTTCGGAGATCTTTTGATGAAGCCGTATGTGTGCGTGGGTGTAAGTGGCAGTGAAGTCCTAGAAAGTGTATTAAAAAATGGCTGGAGGGAGAGTGATTAATTTTTAATAAAGTGATCCCTCTGTCATTATTAAAACAAAGTGTATGGAGCTGCTTTAAGGGGCATTATGTCCCTTGGTAGCTGGGTGATTATATGTCCCTAGTGGGCATATGTTATGGTCAACATGTTTGCGCTTCAGTGGTCTCAGGGGAGATCCAGGGCGCTTCGTCAGGACCGAATAAGAAATTTATATCTACAGTGGCCCGAAAATTTCCCGGAGACAGCGAGAGGCACACAGGTGACACAGCCCAGATGCACCGAGAGAACCCTCTCAAGTGACCCTCCCTGATTTCATGGGATCTTACCCTACCTACTAAGGGAATCTCTACTCCTTTTATTTATCCGGGGGCACCAAAATTTTCGGCCCACTGTCGATATAAATTTCTTATTCGTTCCTGACGAAGCGCCCTGGATCTCCCCCTGAGACCACTGAAGCGCGAAACATGTTGACCATAACATATGCCCACTAGGGACATATAATCACCCAGCTACCAAGGGACATAATGCCCCTTAAAGCAGCTCCATACACTTTGTTTTAATAATGACAGAGGGATCACTTTATTAAAAATTAATCACTCTCCCTCCAGCCATTTTTTAATACACTTTCTAGGACTTCACTGCCACTTACACCCACGCACCCATACGGCTTCATCAAAAGATGAGGACACCCTGCCTCCCACAAGCAGAGTAGCACACGACAAGAGTACCCCCTACTTCCCTCCTCTCCATCTCCACTCAGGAACGGTGACTCCCTTTGGTATAAGTTTAATTTCGGGAGCACGGGTCACCGGACCTTTTAGAATAGCTCCTAGAGTCCCCCTCTTTTGATAAATAGGAGCGATATATGACTGTCATGAAGGCAGCGAAGCTGATAGCTGTCGATAGTTTTGATATTACATACAAAAAATATTAAGTTGATGTAATTGTTCTCAGCTTTTTGTCAATAATTTTGTAGTCGATATTTTTGTCTGTGATATTTCATCAGATATCTGATTTTGGTGCCTACTGCATAAAATATGCTTGTGCCGGTAATTGCCTGGCATTTTTGTCCCATTTAAATTTTGGCTGAAATTTACCAGAGGAAAATTGCAAGGGTGGAGTGGTTACCCATTATGTCAGAATTCCAGTATGTGTGTTAACAGGAGTAACTGCACATTCTGGAATTCAATAGGTCACTTATAATGAGGGTATTTGTGGTAATCTAGTGCTTCAGAAATATATAACCTTATATATTAACCCAGTTAGATATTGTTCTGCAGAGTGCATCCTTCCCTGAATACAGAACTGTCAGAGGATTCTTTCCTATCTAAAATGGCTAGAGGTCGACGTCATCGCATTGAATCCATTGGTGTATTTATGATCACTTATTCTTTCGCTCTGGATACGATTCATGTGTGTTGGTCCCCAGTCCCAAGAACAAAAAAGGCAAACCTTTTGTGGAGATGCATTTGTAAGAATGTGATATGCTGACTTGCAGTTTTTGATACTTTATTGTAGACTATAAAAGGACACTCATAGCTGTAATCCAACTCATAAGGAATGCTGTTTTTTGGGGCATGGAGGGAGACCTTTAAAGCTCTATTTATATTTATTTAGGCGGTCATTTTGCAGAACTCTAACATGTGGTCTTGTGCCCTTTCATTGAAAACTCACTATCAACTAATCTGCATACACTTACAATTTGAAAACGATTTTCTAATGCGCTGGAAAGACCTGAATAGCCATCTCTTCCACTTGGTCCATGAATATGATCTTGAACCAAGCTCTTCAAGGTTTTATCCCATGAACTTAAGCCAAGAGAGATGCAAAATGCCAGGCTCGGCAAGTAGCCAGTCCATCGGTGGAGCACGACCATCTAGGGCCATGGCTAGGCTTTTCAGCATTTCCACTAGAGCCACTTGGAGCTTCAAAGTCATTCTGGATCAAAGTAGCTTCTCTGTTTGCCAGAAGAACTACTCCTGTAACCACAATCTCCTCTCTCTTTCTCTCAACCCAAACTGTGAGTCACTGTGTTCAACGTTTTAGCTTCAACTTCATAGGCGAGGGGATACTCTCTATACCTTTCACAAATGTTTCAATGGGCTCTGGAGGGGAGCTTAGTGGCTGTTCTCGGCCGTCAGCAGCATCTCAAAGGTCTCTATTTTGTCCTACATTTTATTCAAAATGTCTCTAGATTAACACGTTGTGAAGCTGGCAAAATTTGCAATCAAGATACGCAAAGTTGCAACGCATTGCACTGCCTAACTGTGCACACCCCTTGCTGCGAGGCTGCTCCCAGCTGCTTGACAAGCTACAAATACAAAAATGCTTTAAAACTAAGATATTTTGACACCTTAACATCGCCACTTTATTAATTTTGAGGCCTTATCTAAATTTACTCTGGCAAACTAACCAGGGCATTTTTGTATACTTAAGAAATTGTAGTGTATTTTTTAACGTTGTCCGGTAATACTATCAGCTCTTATTTGATCTTTTGCCCCCATTCAAATCTTCCTTTATTTCAATTCTATATACATGTTGTGCATGTGTGTAATATTGAAAGACTATCTATTGTGTGTATGTATTTAAAATAATGTAAGATATGAATTTAATTTACACACTTGTTGTTTCTGTGCAAGTACCTTAATCCCTGAATACAGCTGAAAGAGATTTCCCATGAGTATGATGCATGCGAGCTGTCTTCTGTGCAAAAAAAAATGCCCACTCGCAGACTTATGTGCGCATAACCCATTTTTTCCCTGTGAACTAGGTCCTGAGAGATTAACGACATCTGGTGTACACTACACAGACAAAGTAGGCAGGCTTTCAGTATGAGCACTGAGATGAAAAACTAGACAAACATACACAGCAACAGACCCCAATTAAAGAAACTGCTGGTAGCAGTGAATTTGTGGAACAAAAAAAAAAAATCCTCCTCCGGTACAAAATGAGCCAATGTCATCCTGCCTGATCAGTGACAGGCAGCAGCAACATTATTGCACAAACACAGCCTTCCCTTTCTGGTTTTCAGAAGAAGCCCTGATTAATGAGGTCTAACCGCGCATTATTTATGGGATCAGCAACACACATCTCATGCCATCTCGTTGCTTGTTAATGAAATATTTAGATGTCTTTTTATACAATTTCAATCAATGTCAGTCTTTTATTACCATAACAATGTGTACATAACTACTCCTGAATTTCTTCTGCTTTTAGAGTTTGACGAGTGAGACCCATCAAAGGATAAGCATATTAGGGAGTCTATTTAACAAAGAGGGATATTAGGTTGTGTAGACTTTGGCAACTCATGTTAATGCTAGTATGTGCTTCTTACTACTTTAAATGTGCTTTATATGCATTTACTATCATATAGTGCTGTACACAAAGCAATAATATAATATAACAGGCTCCAGCTCAAGGTATCACATAAATAGCCTCAGTGTAGGTTTTACTATTTTGGCATGTGTAAAGGGTACATAGGGCTTATTCATTCATTTAGGCCTTCTAGTCCTAAGGTAGTGTGATTTAGAGATTTATGGTAGTGTTAAATGTGCCAAATTATAGCAAATTAATTAACTTTGACATATGTGAGAATATTATGTGGGAATGACCTCTGACAACGGTGAACTGAGTGCTTAATAAGTAATCGACGATAGACCATATCATACTATAATAATAGGCTGCAGATAATAATTCTGGTGGTAATTCCACGAATGCCATATTTATTAATTAATAATTACTGCCCACCTCTATGATAGGATCTAAGTTAGGTTTTAGATGGGGGCGTAGAAGTGATAATGGTGGAAGTAAAGAATATTGCAAAGAGGGTGAGAGCAAAGAAAAGTTTAAAAGTTCTGGTGCAGACCTATTACTCTACCTGAATGCTACACTTTTTTCTAATTCACAAAAGAGAATAGTACGTCTATAAAGCCACGCCAGGCACGTTTCCAGATGTACTATTTATTGCACCTGCCATGTGAGTTTTTTAGCCTGCATTTTCCCCCTTTGTGGAGATGTACATACCATATATGTCTGCACAGTGGAAGGGCAGCCGAATGTGCAAACGCACAATTTTTTCTTTTCTTTTTTTTCTCCATAGGGAAAACATTTTTATCCCATCTAAAAAACCTTTCTCCTAAAATCCAACCAAATCTGGAGATGATCCATTCTCCGACTCAACCCGAAAACATAATTACTCTTACTCTAGCTTGAGTAAAATTCTGGCCATTTCGAGGGTGGAAAAACGTTCGATTTCAGATATGTTTGTGGGCATTCGCAAACTTACAATGCAAACCATGCCTTGTTACTCCCACATTCCACCCCTTGTGTGGGATTTACTAATGCAGATTTCTCTGCACTCATTTGGAGAAATGCAATGTAGCAAAAACATTTATGCCTTTTTAGTACTTTTGTGAATTCTTGACAGGCATAAATTAAGGCATTTTAGGTCATAATGTACAAGTATGGACAAAAATTATTTTCTGAATCAAGGCTTTTAGATATAATTTGAATGATGAGTGAGAATCTGATGGTTGTTTGTCAGAACGGGCAGAATATTTCAGAGGAGTGCTTAGAGTGTATAAAAGGGGGCATGCAAGGGTGGCAAAGGGAACTGGCTGTCAGGATGCACATTAGGATGTTCTTACCATTGAGTGTCCATGTCTTCTGGAGTGGAGGAGAATGCAAGAGCGCAGGAGCTCTGGGCGCTTCCTGAACAGGAGCCTTGCATCTTGGAAGGAGGTATTTCATGAAAGACCTGAGTAAAGACAAGAAGTACTGCATGTCCCATGCACCTGCATGAATCTCACATGACTTGCAGAAGGTGACCATCATCTTAAAGCACAAAGTATAAGTAACTTGGGCTCCATAGAGTTCTTGCTAGGCAATCGTGATACTTAGTTGCTTCTGTTAGGACTTGCGGAACTCCATATATCTGTTCTTCTGTAAAGCCAACAAGACATCTAGCAACCAGAGAAGTACCTTGCCGAAGAATAGACCTGCACTTGTTTGTTTCCGAGAGGGTCATCCATAGGAATTACAAACTCGATAGCACTTATTTGTTTATAAGAAGGTGTCCAGAGTGATTAGGAACTCTATAACATGTTTGTTTCTAAAGAAGCCATCAGCGGGGGCTCCGCCACAATGGCGGAGGAGTGTCTCCCCACTGCCTGGCTCAGAGCCAGCAAATGAAAAATAAAACGATGCTTTAGCATCGTTTTATTTTTCATTGCCGGCTCTAAGCCAGCGCTGTAGGGAGGGGCGGGGCCGAGGCATGGGAGGGGAAAGAGGAGTGCTATCTGCACTCCCTAAGTGCGCATATGTGTTTTGGCCAGCCGTCTCAGGCCGACCAAAACAAACACACATGCGCACTTACGTTTTTCCAGCCCGGCTGCTGGAGAAACCCCACAGACTCCCTGACCCGAGCCAAGCGTCTTTCCAGCCCACTCAGGCCAATCCCTGCGCTGCTCTGCAGCATGGTGATTGGATGGGAGTCTGTCCCAGGGCTGCTGGGACCAGGAAGAGGAGAGGAGGCGCGACACAGGAGGCTGCCGGCGGCTTAAGGTAAGTTATTTTTTCTAAATTAATATATTATTAATAACTCCTCCACCCCGTGGGACACAGCCCCCCGAGTTTCCTCCACCCGCCCCACCACCCTTTGTTAGTGGCGCCCACCACTGGAAGCCATGCGAAGGAATTTGAAACTCAGTAGCATTTGTTTGTTACACAAACGTCATTCATAGAATTATGAACTCTAATGCACTGTTTACTTCACAACCTGGTGGGTTATGAAGTATTGCAAACTCAAATGAATGTGTATCAGCACAGAAGTATTGTTGTATGATATGCTGATATCAATAATACTGAAATCTTGTACTACCAGGATCAGAAGCTACACATGCACTAATAACGGATGTTTCCATTTTACAGTTATCCACTTGTCACCTTGAAGGCAAACCAACTAAGAATAGTTATTTCCTCATTTTGAAGGTAGCTCTTGTTGATAAACAAGCGTATTGTAAACATGATGGTTATTCACTTAATATATAAAAAAGTAATTATATTTCAGCTCAGAAGAAAGGCCTTCTTCAAAATAGTTATAGAGTGTGTAAATACAGTGTCAACATGTATATCATTACATACAATTGAAGTTAAAACAATGTTCAAACTACAGTTATACTAAAGATCTCACTTACTTTTTTGTATATCATGTCTCCAGTAAGGGTAATTAAGCCCACCTGTAAGACCAGGTATGTGACGATATCCAGTGCCTCTATTTCTCTCTTTTGTGCCTTTAACCCTTCCGCAGGCCTACTGTACAATTCTACAACTGGCTATGGGTTTGGCAGTATTTGTACAACATTATTGCTCCTGTTGGAGCAGTTTTTCTAGGTTAGTGCAGCCTGAGCCTGGCAGAAGAGCAGAAGTTATAGAGTCAGGCGAACTAGTGGTGTGTATATAGCTATCAGGAATTGTACATAGGATGGAACTGTTCATGGCAGTGCTCAGACGTTTAGTGTGCAATTTACTGGTTGTTCAAGAGAAATGGGCAGTCAATGGGACAGTCGAATTCTGGTAAAATGTAAAAAAATGAATGGGTTTGGTTAATAATTCAATAGGCAGAATGCAAAATTGGGTGTGAAGGACTCTATGATCCAGTGACTAGTGAGGCTAAGATGGGATTGCAGGCTAGCAAAATGAAGGTGAGAATGTCTGGTATGTAAGATATTAAAGAAATGAGAAGGAGAGATGAGAATGTTGTAAATCAGGATTTCAGTACAGAGATTGGAAGATGATTCTCAAAACACTAGTGACTAAAAAGGGAAATGTTTTACTAATTCACTTGTTTGGAAGTAAAGATCAGGCTTTTGCCAGCTTCACAGCCTAGTGTAAGACAAAAGAATTTAGGGGGTGATTATGATGGCGGAGGGTCCACCTCCGCCAGCCGTGCGGTGGCGTGCCCTCCGCCATCGGACAGCAATTTTCCCCCGCCAGATTACGATGGCGGGGGGAATCGTTCTGGTACCGTGGCGGTCGCAAAGACCGCCCGCCAAGGTTCCACCACAGGCAATCGTTCCGATTGCCTGGCGGACCGGCCTGCATGTTGTAAATGGTGGTGGTGCCTAGCAGGCACCGTCCGCCAAATTGCAATGTTGGCTCAAGCCAGCCATTCCATGGCGGTGAAACCGCCATGAATAGGCTGGCGGGGATTGGCTTTGGGGGCCTGTTGCTGCCCCCCCTTGTGTTGGGGGGTGGTTGAGGTGCACTGGGGGGTACCCATGGTACCATTTCCCTGCACTAAGTGGCAGTCACCGCGTGGTGCCTGCCACGTAGTGCAGGGAAATGCACAACATGGCTGTTTAGCATTGCCACGGGTGCTGCAGTCAGCCGCACCCGCTGCAATGTTAAACGGGCAGGATGCGAACGCCATGGTGGCGGTCGCATCGTAATCCGTGGTGCGTAACTGCCGCCTTACAGGCGGGCGGTCCCAATCACTGCTACGATGGCGGACGGACTTAAGTCCGACCGCCATCGTAATGGCCCCCATTGTGTGGGAAAATGTGTGGTTCTTATAGTATGGCAGCACAAACAAATGCAGTTCATAAAAATATTAAGTCAAAGGACAATTTGTCATAGTACGAGAAAGACCAGGAATGTTGCTTGTTCTAAATGAACAGAGGAAAATCAATGTAGGAAGGATGGCACTTGACAATGAAAATCTATACAGTGCTTCGATAGACATCATTCTGAAAATCAATGTCCCAAATGCTTATCAGAAAACCTTCTGTGCTGACCCTTTCAATTAATTGTCCCATTTCTTACAACTGTGAGCTCCCTTCTAGGAAGAGACAGACACCATGGTGGTCCACAAATAAACAGTTCAAAACATTTATGCACCTCCTCTAGGACCTATCTAAATCCTCCCCTTACAAGCCCACTGTGTGAGTCCTCTAGCCACAACCCAAAGTCAAAGTAGACAATAGGATGAGTGGCAAGAATATGTTGAAGAAGATATCTAAGTGTAAAGAAATTACCCCTAAGTGTAATGCAATTAGCCCCTTATATTTATGCCCTTGCCCAGCATTCGTTTCCCAGTTCTTATTCTGTAAAAATAAGCGGAAAACATTTTTACCAAATAAGAAAACTTCAAACTTAACATTTATTTAGATGACTAGTTTCAGTGAGTACTGTGTTCACAGCTGACTGAAGAACAGAAATGTTTGAAGACATATTGCTTAATTTTTACAAGTTCCCAAAATCGAAAATACCAATTACTTTTGCAAGAAAATCTGATAAATTGTGTGGAAAAAATATACCGGACCCAGGTTGGAATCTCAGGTGTGGTAGATTTAGAAAACATTTGGGACATATATTCATTTGATATAAGAATGTTATGTTTATTAGCAGTGGCGTTTCAACAAATCACAAAAAACTGAAGAGACCTAACCAAGATATCATTCCAGGCGTGGTGGTATGCAGTATGTCACAATCATAGACTGAATACTGTATATATGCAACCTGTATCACTTGTTTTGAATCGTTCAATTCTGTGGTCTCCTGTTACGAATTTGTTAGATAACCATGCAAGAGGAACGTTTGCACACACACCTGCTCAACAAGAAGTTCTTCAATCTCCTTGACTTCCCTTTTTCTGCTCAAGACAATGTCTTACCTTGCTCACTATTCCTCTATACAACATACTATTTTTTTCTTTATAATAACCTGACTGTTCATATTCTAAACCATGCATAACCTTCCCCCCAATAATGTTTCCCGTTTAATGTATATTGTAATGCATTATATACTCGTGTTTCAATTTATCTTTAATAAACTTACATTTAAACTGAAGAACATCTTGCAATCCTTACCAGATAAGGAACTGTAAGAATAAGTGAATACAGAAAGGAACAACTGAAAAGGGGAAATGGGGAAAAAACGACACTGTAGTTTTTTTTCTGTGTCTACAGCAACCCAGAAAAGAAGGACCGGAAGAGGAAGCTAGCCAAAAAAGAAGGGAAGAGAAGCAAAGGTAATTAGGGAAAAGGGGACTACTGGACCAGCAGAAGTATAGGACAGAAGGTGGGAGAGGAGGAGAGAAGGCCTCAGCCTTTGTAGGGGGCTGGAAATACTCAAGGAGAATGGAGGAAGGGGAGTTGGTGAGGGTGTCATTCCCCTAAGAAAATGAGGAGGATTTAAGGGATGACTCATCTTAAAAGGTGGAATAGGGGTGATAAGGAAAAGGAAAAAGGCGTTTGAGCAGAAATGTCCTAAAACAAGACGGTAAGGATTGGTTGTGGAAAAAACTATCTAATTAAAATAATTATTCACCCCCAAAAATATTCGCCAGATTGCTTTTGTCAGCCTGGGGAATGCCATTCTTGAATAGAAATTTGTCATAAGAGGTTCAAAGAAAATGGGTTGTCAGAACCGGTTTAGTCCACTTCTTTTTTCTCCGAATTCCCATACAATTGAAGGACAAACAGATCCTTTGCCTATAAAACGAATTGCTTTTAAAGCGTGCACGTCAGGTCCCCGGCTCCTGTTGTTTATCACCCTCCCAGAGAACGAGCAAATGTGGGAGATTCAGGGCAGACCTACTCACGTTTACTTTCATTTGCATGCGTGCTACTTGACCTGCCAGTCTGCACGCGCTCTTCACGCACAATAATGTAC
This sequence comes from Calotriton arnoldi, assembly GCA_963921515.1. Taxonomy (NCBI): domain Eukaryota; kingdom Metazoa; phylum Chordata; class Amphibia; order Caudata; family Salamandridae; genus Calotriton; species Calotriton arnoldi. The sequence goes on from CAWUFW010000428.1 coordinate 3,335,916, forward strand.
TGAATCCGTCCTATTTGTGTGTGTTTTCCGAAGATCAATAATTACTATTAATTAGTGCAAAAGCACACTAATTACAGTGCTTTAAGCACATTTAGATTGCTGCACTGCTGGTTGTCTCAGTGACGTCTCTAAGGAGTCTTCTGATAACATCACAAACATGCAAACTAGCTCCTGTACCACCTAGCCTCCTCTACTTCCTGAAAGGTAAACCCAGGAGCCGAAGGCCTAGTGTTCTATTAAAGATATATCCGACTTCTAGCACTGGCTTGGTAGACTTCTCCATGCAGAGTCCATTTGAAAGACTTGGCCAGGCCACAGCTTGCACCAAGGAGGCCACGGGCTGCAGTGCGATCAAGAGAAATGGACCTCTCTCTGATTGCTATTTGGGTGGTATAATACAGTAACAATCAGTGGGCCCCTAAGACTTTTGGGCCTGGTGCCACTGCACTGCACCAACAATTGAAACGCCCGTGCACCACAGTTAGATGTAATAATCCCTCCCTCAATAAGGAAAGCGTTAATAATAGCGTACTGGGCTCCCAGTTTCCCCAGTAATGTACAAGAAAACTCAGAGCATGTGTGTGAAGGGGAGTTATATAGCTCTTGTGGGACTGGCCTGGATGGTCTAAAATGATTATGTATGGAGACTGAACAGTCGTCCCTGTGCCGTGGATGAAACTCCCCCTTACAGATTCACGATTAGAACAGGAGGTGTTACTGTTCGCATATAATACAGTGCACATGTCCTTTGTATCCTGTGCTACCTAGGACACTGTTACAGACAGTGGACTTCCTCGAATCAAGAAAATACGGTATTTGTGATTTCGCTTGAGTAATTTGCAGCTTTTTTAAATTGAGATTTTAGAAATTCTTTTCTTGTTTCTCCCAAATTTACAGTGCCCTCAAAAGGTTAAAAAAGACAGATTTTAAAACGTTTGTGTCATAAGATAAGGAACATCAAATCAAGTAAAATTCAATGTTTTATAAATTCCTTTATAATCAATGCAGAAAATGTAGCTACACTGTTTATATTCGGAGATAAGACAGGAAGAGCAACTTCCTTGTATACATAAACAAGAATTCCTTAAAGCTATTTAACAGCTGCAAAAAGTGAAGACATCCATTTTCTGCAATCAGTCACAGAGTGGCAGGTGCATGTCAAGGGGCATGGCCTTCAGCAGCGCCCAAGGGCTGGCCAGGGCATGGCCAATTAATCATCCAGTAAAATGCCCTTGACAGCTTGGAGAGTCTCAGATTCCTTTTCCCATCACTGCATTGCTAATTTTGCTATTAACTCCTACAAGGGACAGACTGAAATATTTGCATATATAGTTGTGTGTCTCTCTTTCTAGCTGTAGCGCTCTCTCTCTCTCCATCTCTCCATCTCTCTCTCTCTCTCTCTCTCTCTCTCTCTCTCCAGCTCTCTCGCTTTATCTACCAGTAAAGTTTTCACCAGATTCATGTGTTTGGCAGAGAAGAGATGTGGTGAAGTGCAGAACAGCCGACTTTGGAACGCAATGATCTGGGTTCTAAATCCGCTCCAGTACTTCACTGGAAGTCTTGTGGTTCTAGACAAAATACGTAGGGGCTTATTTACTAGCCCATTGCGCCGACGGTGCGTCACTTCTTTTGACGCCCCTGTGGCACAGTGTGCCTGCCCATATTTACAAGGCCACGTAAAGCCACCCTGCGTGGCTTTTCATGAAGTTGTAAATATGGCCCTCTTTCACGCATTACTCTGCGTGAAAGGGGCCATATTTACAGGCATTCCATGGGTGTTGCTGTGGGTGTTCTCATGCAACATCCATGGAACCTGACGCATTCCCATATTTGCAAGGTTTTGTAAACCTGGGAATGCGTCAGATTCCTAGGGGAGGCGCAACGAGGAGAAATACCTTTATTTCTCCTTATTTTTCCTTTTTCTATGTGTGCTGCATTTTGCAGCACACCTAGAAAGAGGAAAACACCTCTTGTCATTGTTTTTGTGAAGGACGATATCCCTTCCTGCACAAAAACAATCACCCCTACAACGCAGACACCCTTGCACCATGGCGCAAAGGTGCCTGCGTTGGCGCATAGCAGCCCATTGTGCGGCAGCACAGGGAAAAAGGACAGGAATGCGCCATATCTTGTAGATACGGCGCATTCCTGCCCTTTTCTTTTGCCGCACGACATCGCAGCAGGAAGGCTTGCTGCACTTCCATGCGTCAAAATATTGTAAATGAGGCCCATAATCTCTTTATGCCTAAAATTATAAATAATTGTGAAATATAAAGCAGCTATAAAATGCAAATGCGTAAGTCTAGCCTAGTTTGTTTTAATAAATTTCTATACATACATTAAAAACGTATACATATATATCTCGTATTACGCTCACAAAAGCATACAAATCTATATAATTAGTATAACAAGGTGAAACGCTATGAAAACATGAATTGAATTAAATGAGTTATGCTACAAAGTTCAATGTGACCCCACTGCCGTAAAGCTCCTTTTTAAACCTCATTACAATAAATAATGGACCATGTACAACAAAATTATGATTTAAGTGGAAACCAAATGATCTCGATTGCCTAATGACTGGCTCCTCATGCTTCTGTAATAGCGGGATTCGATATTTCTTCCTTGACAAACTCTATCATTAGCATAAGAAAACAGGTGTTCATTGCTTTCCGATGAAGAATTATCCATGAGTCAAAATCCAAATTTTCCATACCTTTTTGCGCTCTCGCCTACAGATAACTTAAGTTGTCTATTGTTGAAGACCAATTAGGAGCACTACAACACATTGAGTAGGCCTTGCATCAGCCCCTTGCCCACAGTTGGATAGCATGCTAGTCTTTCTCACTTGCCTGCTCCTGATTTGATGGCTTTCCTCCCTATTCTTGTGTTTATCCCACCGAAAGTGCATTTTAGTCTTACGGTATTTTGATTGGACAGCACGTACACTTTCACTACTGACGTCAGACCCTCCATTGCAGTGACTATATTCTCTCCCTCCCTATTTCTCCCTGATCCTCTCGTCTTCCCCAAGACCCCCAACTTGCTCCGATTATTAAAACCTACACCTGTGTCCAACATGTGTCATGGGTAAGAACTGCTGGTTTTGCTAATGCTTGTTGTCTTGCAGGAAAGTCTTTAACAAAACACTCACCTCACGTGTGCAGCTTACAGCCTAAAATAGTTCTGCACACTCTCAAAACCACATTTGAAGAGTGCACCATATATAATTAATTAATGTACCAAACAAAAGCTGCCTCTTGGAGAATTATTGATTATATATAATTGCTATATTATGGTTATGCTTACTGACATCTTTGTTTATCATCTTTTGCAGTAGCTAATAAAACTGTGAGAGAGAAGCACTGTAAATGAAACCAGGTAAACTTGTTATTTGTTTGAGACATTTGTTTAATCTGGATGCTAAGAAAAAGCATAGGAAAACAGCAAAACAAAAATATGTACATAATGCACAACCTCAACAGACCCCTTGTATCACACCTTCAGCAAGTTCTGGCCTTTTAACTAGCATAACTTGTGATGGAGCGGAAATCTCATTTAATTTGTATGGGTGCATCATAATCATGTGTAGAGCGCACCTGCATATAGTCTTGCAATTATATTACCGTGAGGTGTTAGAATTGTGAAATGTATTAACGTAACTACGTGACATATTTTAGGTTACTGACAAGTAGCATGGAGTTTTAACGTAGGAAATGGATGTAACTGGCAGAAAATGTTAACATGAATTACCTGTGTTGTGAAGTTAACGCCACTCTTATACTGAATGTGTTTAACTCTGATATTTCTATAATTTGTTAAATGTGTTTGTTAAAACGCAATAGGGTTATGCCAATCTGTAATGCTTAAAATGAGACGTTCTTATGTTAGCTGAAATCGTAGGCCTGAAATGCAAGTCCCTGACAACTCTGTTTTTAGAATTAATAGTTTGAATTCCATGTGCACTGTGGAATCTGTTCTTTGTCATGTTTGTATTGCAGGTGGAGAAGCATTCATTAGGGAAAAGTAATGTCTTTGTTTTAGTAGCTAGGCAGTGAGAGAAGAAGTTACAGTTACATGGCTTGGAGGTGATAAAGACGGAGACAAATTCACATGGGAAAAGGCATGAGAGCCAAGGACAAATTGTTGCGAAGGAGCCACATGTAGAACATTGTGGAAATGTACTCGCATGACTGTACTCATTGTGGACCATGCGCACGCTGTGCATTATGGGAAAACTACCTGTGAATAACTGGTTGTTGGAATTAGGGAAGTGCCCACTTCTTCCTTGCCGTCTTAGAGCATCTCAGAACAAGCTCTTTCTTTTGTGATAGTGGCTTTATGCTACTTAACCCATTGATGGTGGCGAGGCTTCTTAGTCTACGTACGTAGGGCCTGATTCACAGAACTAACTTACGTCAAAAACGTAAAGTTAGTACTTTTTGGTATTCACAAAATACACTTACTCATTTTGGTATTCACAGAATGAACTTACTCATTTCGGTATTCACAGAAGTTAGGAGTCCTAACTTTAGGACTCCTAAATGCCTTCTGTGAATACCGAAAGTCTTAAAGTTAGGATTTTTCTCAGTTTAGGAGTAGTAAAGTTAGGACTCCTAACTTTAGGACTCCTAAATGCCTTCTGTGAATACCGAAAGTCTTAAAGTTAGGCTTTTTCGGTATTCACAGAAGGCATTTAGGAGTCCTAAAGTTAGGAGTCCTAACTTTACTACTCCTAAACTGAGAAAAATCCTAACTTTAAGACTTTCGGTATTCACAGAAGGCATTTAGGAGTCCTAAAGTTAGGACTACTAACTTCTGTGAATACCGAAATGAGTAAGTTCATTCTGTGAATACCAAAATGAGTAAGTGTATTTTGTGAATACTAAAAGTACTAACTTTACGTTTTTGACGTAAGTTAGTTCTGTGAATCAGGCCCTGACACTTTCCCTTTCCACTGAAAATGCTTATGTAAGGGATGTCATCTTACCGCTAGTGTAGGGATAGATTTAATGCTTTTCACTCACCAACCCTCAATGCAAGGAAATTTGGACTCATGTTTTCTGATTTTCTATATCCTACTTGAATTAATAGTTTTGTTCATGCTGCACCATTTAAATTTGATGTGTAGAAAGATTTGGCTTCATGCTAATTCCTTTGTATATCTATACCCTCGTGTTGAGGTGTCTCTATGTCCAGTTATTTTTGGCATTTTAATAAACTAACTAACCTTATATAGTTGTTAGTGGATTATTATGAATCAAAGAGAAGTATTGGCTAATTAACTGTGTATTAACGATTTTTCTCCCCTTTACACTTTCATGCTGCTAAAAAGAACCATCGGAGAGTGTCTCTAGAAAAGGTCTAGAACTAATGGGCCCGGCCCTTTCAGTTGGTAGCAGAGTAGGATGGTTCGCACATGAAGTAAGGGGAGAATCTAGAAGTGATCTAGCATAGGTGGAACTTAGAACCCCAAAGCCCCGAACTAGAGCCCAATGATCGGGAATGGAACACAACGGAATCTGGCAGAGTTTGATGATGCGGCGAGATCAGCGGCGGAAGGAGGAGTGAGTATTAACAGGGTATAGGTAACATGTTAGATTGCAGGAATGGTTTGATTGTGTGATGTCTTGCGGAGTTGGAGTGAGAGTAGAGTGAATGTGGTTCCGGGTCTGATGTGGCCCAAGGATTGAGATTTCAGTTGAAGGTTCCGAAGTGGCCTAAGATCCCGGGATATTAAAAGGTGTAGAGGACACCGAGATTGTGATTGTCTGACTGAAGAATTGAGGCGTTGTTGTGAGACGTCATCGGCAGTTCCACCTAAGACAGGGAACTTTGCGTGACTGGGACGTATGGGAATCGTCTAGTGGACCTTGTGTACAGGGTTTAACTATACTGATTTGGGTGATCCACGATGGTCGAGGGTTATCATGTGTGAACAGTTTTTGAGTGGTTGAATTCTATCAATCTTTTAGAGTGGCAGACAATTACGGATTCAAGACGATTGTGTGAGTGAATGCATATTGAGAAATTGTGAAGGAGGGTGAGCCGCTGCGAGGAGTGAGAGTGACGTCGGGTTGTGCTGCGCTGCGATAGGCTGGTTGGTGTAACACTGCCCCGGGATTGGTTGGTAGTCATCGGGAAGTCTGTGGTTGAAAAGGATTGTTCCGTCGTAATGCATTGAACAAAAGTTGCATTTTTGGAATCATGTGATGCTTAAGGTTGTTACTGGTTCTTTTCAGCAGTGATGAAGGGGTTGTTACTCGAGTGGGCAAAGAGGTGCCACCCGAGGATACTCCAGCACACTATATGGCGACAAAAGGGGGGCTCCACACTATAATTTGGCACCAAAACTGATACAAGATCACTGAAAAGAAGGGCGAATTGTCATTTCCATGTTTTGGCTCATTCAGGTTACAGGTACTGAAACAGCTTAGAGGGACGATGTTTGCAATGCAACCTTTGCCTAGACCCACACAGTTCGAAGCATTAGATGCATGGATTTGTGCAAACCATGCTAAGCAAAGAGAGAAATATCAAGGGAGGATGAAGAAAACTGTGAAGGCAAATCAATATGCAGAGTGGGACGCTAGACTTAAGAGGTGGAGAGTAGATACCATTGAGGGAGAGAGGTTGTACCCAGTGCTGGTAGGAGATGGAGGACCACAGGATAGGAACAGAAGCACAAATGGAAGTGACAGTAGTGATAATGAAGACAGCTTGTTGGATGGGTTGTTGGCTGAGCGTCTGCCACTCTATAATCCACAACTGAATGAAGAGGGACAAAGCTCGGAAAGTGTAGAATGTGGAAAGTGCAGCAGCCCCAGTGGTTCCTGATCCAGGTGTCGTTGGAATGATATCGGCAGGAGTAGGGGGACGGGAGTATCTGTCTTGGGAGGTATGGAGCACAATGGTGTTAATGCTGCTCCACGGTTGCCGGAAGCTCTTAAAGTAATGGTTACCATTGGTCCTGATGTTCCTGTTTATGACCCAGGCCCAGTGGGAAGCCTTGGTCAAAGACAATCCATACATGCCGAAGAGACTTGTTTGGGAAGAACAGGGAACATGAATGGGAATTGTCATTCTTTAGTGCCTATGGAATCCAGTACTCCTTTAGTGACAACTGCCGACCTTTCCGGAGTATGGATTGGCTCCAGTACCATACGGCCTATACCTATGGTAAGCACCAGTTCAGATCAATGCATGTGGGAAACTCCTGTGAGAGGACCAAGTGGAGTGACTTAGGAAGCAAGCACCAGTCAGAGAACCTCTGAGAATCAGAACATTTTAGATGTTGCGGACTTAGAGTCCTGGTTGAAGGACCATAATAACAGCAAGGAGATCCTGAATAGTAAGTCGAGCCAGGGTACCATCAAGGCTGCAATGAAGGTGAAGCTAGTGGATGTGATGAGGATGAAGGCTAAATTAGAGGAAATCATCAGTGGGAGTATACCTAGACAGAATAGAGACCTATGAGCCAGATGACTTGTTGTTTATGGCTAAGGATGTCACCCGGAGGGAAAAACAAGCACACAAGAAGTTGTCGGAGTTGGCTCAGAGGTATGGGGTAGATTTATTCCGAATGAAGGCATTGCAGGGAAATCACAGACTTATTTACAGTGACCCAGAGTTAGGGTAAAAGAGAGTGACTGGATTGAGGACGCACATTCAAGAGTTGGTAATAGGAATAAGGGCTTGGAGTATGCTGGATAAGTGAGAGGAGAGGTGGTCTAAGAAGAAAAGCATAAGAAAGGTGACAGGAGAGACACCACCACCCAAAAAGGAGAGCAGGTGCAGGCAGTGATGGGAGCTGTAACTTGTGGTCAGGGGAATGCTTTAGGAGGCGTACAAGTACAATCAGTTGTAGGGTCGATGGGACAGGGAAGAGGGAGATGCATTCCTATTGATCCGAAGACGGGGATAGATGTCACGACCCTGAGAAGACCACTGCCTGTCATTTTTGTCATAAGATTGGGCATTGGAAGCGCGAGTGTTGCCTTAATCCTGCAAACTAAGAGCAAGGAGTAGAACTTGTGCAGGTGGCAGATGGAGTAAATCAGTTACCAACAGTGACCAGGCCAAGATCATTTTATGCAGGAGGGAATCAGAATCCATTAGTACAAGTGCCTCAACCTCCAAGAATTCCACAAGCCAGTTGAACATATTACTAGATGCCCTTAATGGAGACCCTGGATGGATTTGATCCAGGCCCGTCCATACCTTCCTGAGAGGAGAGGAAGACTGTACACTTGGTGCAGTCTTCGAGGTAGACCAGCATGGACCATACGTAGTAGCAGACGTAGATGATCATCTCATTACATTCTTTATTGATACTGGTGCTACCCGTTCTACTGTGAGATTCGCAGTAGCCCCAAACCTGCCCTTCTCTGGAAAATCGATCCAACATATTACCAGATGCCCTTAATGGAGTCCCTGGATGGATTTGATCCGGACCCGTCCTTGTGTGCCTGAGAGGGGAGGAAGACTGTACAGTTGGCACAGTATTAGAGGTAGACCAGAGTGGACCATACATAGTAGCAGACGTAGATGGTCATCCCATTATATTCTTGATTGAGACTGGCGCTACCCGTTCTACTGTGAGATCCGCAGTAGCCCCAAACCTGCCACTCTCTGGAAAATTGATCCAAGTTGTAGGAGTCTCTAATAAAAGAATGACTAACTCTTTTACGGAAGAGGTGCCGGTGAAAATCGGAACCTTCCAGGATCATCATCAGTTCGTGGTGTGTGATTCGAGTCCGGTGTGTTTGTTAGGGCATGATCTGTTGTGCAAATTGAATTGTATCATCTACTGCACACCAAGGGGAATAGAATTGCAGACTAATGATGAAGACATTGCTTTCAAATAGGCTAACCAGACTCTTTGGACTGCCATGTTCCTTTACTGACAGTGGAAGACATGCTGCTGGATCTCAGAGACACTGTCTCAGGAGAGGAGATAGGACTGCTTTAAGGAGTCAAGCCAGTCTGCATACAGATCAAGCTAAATGTAGAGTTTCCGAGAACACCTCAGTACAATCAGACCCCAGAAACGGTGGCAGGGATTACACCTATAATTGAATCCATGATTGCGTAGGGCATGCTAAAGGAGATCATGGGAAGTCCGTGCAATTCTCCTATTATGGGGTCACAGAAGCCGAGTAGGAAATATCGCATTGTCCATGATCTTAGGAAAATCAACAGCATGGTGATTCCATGTCGTCCCGTGGTACCAAATCCATCTGTAATTCTAACTCAGAACCCTTGCAAAGAGGAATGGTTCACAGTGATTGACCTCTGCCAGGTCTTTTTCTCCATTCCATTGCAGGAGGAAAGCCAATGTTAATTTGCTTTCCGTCTAGAGAACCGTGTCTCAACATGGTGTTGTAACCTTCAAGGGTACACTGAAAGTCCATCCATATTCAATCAGATTTTGAAAAAGAACCTTGAGAGTCTGATTCTGCCCTGAAACTCAGTGTTGGTCCAATACATTGGCAACCTTCTCATTGCGTCTGAAACGCGAGAGGCTTGCAGGGAGGATGCCATTGCCTACTGAACCATCTGGCTGATAATGGGCATAAAGTGTCTCTGAGTAAGCTTCAGTACTGTCTGACTGAAGTACAGTACTTGGGCCATCAAATCGAAAAGGGCAAGAGAAAGGTGTCACCAGAAAGAGTGGAAGCGATCATGAAAATGAATCCACCTAGTACCCAAAAAGAGGTCAGAATGTTCTTGGGAATGGTTGGCTATTGCCAACAGTGAATTCCTCATTTTTCCCTACTGGCGAAACCTTTGCAGATGCTGACTCACAAGGATGTGTGTGATCCGGTACCTTGGGATAACGATTGTCTACTTGCCTTCCTGGAGTTGAGAGAGTGCCTGTGTTGCACTCCAGCTTTAGGAATGCCTGATTACAACAAAGCGTTTTCGCTGTTCTCCCCTGATGGGTTGTGCTTTATCTGTACTCACCCAAACACATGGAGGTTCCTGTAGACCAGTGGCCTATTTCTCAGCTACTCTAGATCCTGTAGCTTTAGCGTTACCCGGATGTCTCACACCTGTTGCTGCAACAGGTGTCAGTATTTAACAATGTGAAAGCATTGTGATGGGTCATCCTCCTACAGTATAGGTACCACAGTCAGTTGAGCTTCTAATGACGAGAACTAAAACACAGTATTTGACAAATAACAGGCTGACAAGGTATGAACAGGTGCTTCTTGCCACTGAAAACGTTACTCTGAAGAGGTGTTCTGTGTTAAATCCTTCTACCTTGTTACCTATTCCAAATGCTGATGGGGAAAAATGTGAAGGCCATGACTGTCTGGATGTCACTGAGCTTTGTACGAAACCAAGACCTGACATTGTCAATGAGCCATTGTCTGATCCCGATCAAGTCCTCTTTGTTGATGGTTCATGCTTAAGAGACAATGAAGGAAACTTGAGAGCAACGTTTGCTGTCTGTACCATTTCTGGAGTGGTGGCAATTGCTTGGTTACAGGGAGTACACTCCGCACAAGTAACTGAAATCATTGCCTTGACCTGAGCAAGTCGCGTCTCTGAACAAATCCGAGTCACAATCAATACCGATAGCCAGTACGGCTTAGGTGTGGTTCATGATTTTGGACAGATATGGTCGCAGAGAGGGATCCTAACGTCATCTGGGTCCCCGATTAGAAATGGGGAGTATGTTAGACAACTGTTGGAAGCTTTACAACTGCCAAGGAAGTGGCTGTCGTTAAGTGCGCAGCCCATGAAAGGGGAAATTATTTTGTTACTATTGGAAATAGGCACGCTATTGTGTTTTTCATGCATGTGTTTTTAATTGAGAATATACTGGCGAGAGTACAGAGAAGACCAAACTCAATATGATGCTAGCAGCTGCTGACACATGGGACGAAGCAAAGCTTTTGCAAATGGAGGCCACAAAGGAGGAACAAGTGGGTTGGATCAGAGCAGGTTGTGAGAAAGGAAAAGATGACATTTGGGTGTCAACTGATGGCAGTATTACCAGATTGTTTGTGACATCCAATGGCAAGGCAAATTCATGGAGCAGCTCACTTAGGAAGGGATGCAATGGTGAGATTGTTCAGACAGACTTGGTTCAATCCAAGGTTCCGAGTGATTGCGGAAGTTGTGTGTCATCAGTGTGTCACGTTTCAACAAATGAATGCTGGGAAGAAGACTATTGTTGCCTTGAGCCATGTTGGCAGATCAGGGGATCCCATTAATCGGATCCAAATGGATTTTGTTGAGATGCCTGTGTGTAATGGGTTGAGATACATTCTGGTTGTCGTATGCATCTTTTCTCGATGGGTCGAGGCCTACCCGACTAGGAGGTGTGATAGCCTCACAGTAGCTAAGTTGTTGTTCAGGGAATTCATTCCTAGATTCGGATTTCCAACAACATTGGAGTCGGATAGAGGTACACATTTCCAAAATGAAGTTATGAAGTTGCTGTGCACCGCTTTGAATGTGGATGAAAGACTACATTGTAGCTACAGGCCAGAGGCATCAGGAATGGTGGAGCAAATCAACGGTGCCTTGAAATCGAGTTGGCTAAATTGTGTGCTTCGACATTTTTAAAGTGGCCTGATGCTTTACCTTTAGTGCTGATGAGTCTGCGCAGCATCCCTGACAGGAGAACTGGGTTGTGGCCACATGAAATACTTATGGGAAGAGTGATGCATTTGCCTGCCATGCCTGCTACCGCGTTAGTAAACGTCACAGAAGATTTGGTCCTTGACTACTATAAAGGATTGGCTGACGTGGTTCTTTCTGTGTCTCATCAGGTTGAAGCAGCGACTGCACAAACTTCAAAAGATCTCTGCCATGACCTGAACCCAAGAGATTGGGCTCTTATCAGAAAGCATGTGAGGAAAAACTGCCTTGATTCTCGTTGGCGTGGCCCATATCAAGTGATACTGGTGACTACAACTGCTGTGAAGTGTGGCGGAGTGCCGAATTGGGTCCATGCCTCTCACACCCGATGAGTCTTATATCCCTCTGATGAAACAGCTCCTCTCCCAGAAGAACCTCCAGCCGTGACCGAAGGGTCATGGGAAAGGTTACACCAATAGGTGAATCTTCAGAGTCTGATTTAAGTGAGACTGAGCAAAACACAGAGAGTGCGAGAAGACTCAGGAGAGCTCGAGTGCCTTGTCGGAGATATTCCTCTTCCAAGTGGAGTTGTCTGGTTGCAAATGTCAGAGAGAGCGAGGTCCGAGATCTAGGTGCTGATTGTCGAGATCTTGCTGAGAGTTCCTGGGATTGAAGCCAATGCACTTCTGTCGTTGACGGTTCCTTTTCCACCAAGGCTAAGTGGCTTACGGACTCTGATTCTGGAAGACATCGAATTCCCAAGCTCCGGAGCACCACAGTCTCCTCAGGAGATCGCAGCATTAAGAGCTGAACTGTTACAACGAGTTATTGAGGAGATTGGCGCTGACCTAATAAGGGATGTGAACTGAACTTTGAACTGTAAATAATATGTTTGGAGAAGATAACCTAGGCCAGAGTGGAAGAAGAATACATTTAGGGATATCTATCTAGAAGAAGAAGAAAGAGGGCTAGGGAGGTCGTCCAAGCTGTGTAAATACTGTAAAATAGAGACTGTTATAAATAACTTTCCAAGATTTAAAAAAAAAAAAGTGCTTGAGAACCTTGTTATACGCGGATAGAGGCGGAGAAAAGAGACTCTGTGTTGATTCTCTTTTGACCTGTGATTCGAGCTACTCTAAAATGGAGTCTGGAAATTTGAATCGTAGGCACAAATGTATTGTAGGTGCACTTGTAGGGGTGGTTGTAGTAATAGCTGTAGTCATTATAGAGACACTTTTAAGTTCAACTGAAATCAAAGAGCATGGAATGGGGGTACATGGGACATCTGCACCTACCACTGCTGTCTCAAAAGAGGGTTCACTAGGATCTGAGAAAGGCTTAATAGATCAAACTAGTCGCATCCTCTATGTAGACCTATCCAAGGGTGATAATACCTTGAATGCTTATGCTAAGTTGCTATACGAATATGTGGACACTATGGAGGTTAGAGATAGCTATGGGTGCATGCAGTTACCTGCCTCAGTCGAGGAGGGAATACGATACCATCACTTACCCTTGACTTATGGTATTAGTTGTAGCTTACTCCTTAGTATGCTTTATGGGAAAGGCCATTAGGAGTACTACTTTTCAAATTATGACGTGGTACTTTCAGAAATACCTGTGTATAAACATCTGAATAAATACGATGCCTATAAGAGAGTAGAAAGAATGGAAAATGAATTCTCACCAATAACGATACTAGACACTGCTTACGCGCGTAGACATAACTTAACATGCATACTAACAGATATAGAAAAGAAATTTATAGATCAAGTAGAAGATAGACGTAGGGGGTTAATTAATAATGTTGACAACAAGGACAAGGATTCCGATTGGACCAAGGAGAAGTTAGCTCATAAGGCTAAGGAAGTTCTGGTCCTATAGCTTTAGATTGGCAACAACTAGGCAAGCTTTGCATATTTCAAGCTGAGATTAGTTACAATTCACTATTTGTGGGACAGAGTGTGTGTGATCACATCTTCTTAGTCAATGGTCCTTGGAAGACCTTTTTGCAAGAGTTAGTACGAATGGTACCAGTAGCATATTTTGTATGTGGAAAGAATGCATATGTTCGATTGCCGAGCAGATGGTATGGTACTTGTTATTTGGTGGTCGTGTTTCCAAAAATATACCATGTGGATGATTTGGAGAGCTCTTAATGAAGTCAAACAGCAAGAAAAACATGGACTGAGTCCTGGAGAGGTTGTGGGAGATATATTTGGAGCGATAATACCTAGTTTGGGAGTAGTGTTAAATGACATCAAGATTAGAAGGCTGTCTACCATAGGGCCCGATTCACAGAACTAACTTAAGACAAAATCCTAAACTTACTACCATTCTGGTATTCACAGAAGGCACTTACTCATTTTGGTATTCACAGAAGGCACTTACTTACTCATTTTGAGTAACTTACTCATTTTTGTAACTTACTCATTTTGTGTAATTTACTAATTTTAGTATTCACAGAAGGCACTTACTCATAAATGAGTAAGTGCCTTCTGTGAATACTAAAATGAGTAACTTACTCATTTTGTGTAACTTACTCATTTTAGTATTCACAGAAGGCACTTACTCATTTATGAGTAAGTGCCTTCTGTGAATACCTAAATGAGTAAGTTACACAAAATGAGTAAGTTACTCAAAATGAGTAAGTAAGTGCCTTCTGTGAATACCAAAATGAGTAAGTGCCTTCTGTGAATACCAAAATGGTAGTAAGTTTAGGATTTTGTCTTAAGTTAGTTCTGTGAGTCGGGCCCTCTGTGGATAAATTATCTGTTAACACGTCTCAGTCTTTACTATTCAAAGATGGGGAGATGGTCTCGATAAGGGCAATGGTGATGCAGAATCGTCTTGCATTAGATGTCTTACTTGCAAAAGAGGGCAGAGTCTGTCAGATGCTAAAGGTCCAACAGTGTTGTGCTTATATCCCTGATAGAAGTAAAGATCTGTGGACCTATATTAACAACATCACTGATATATATCATGAAACACAGGACTTAGCAGCTTAAGGAGTTTGGGATAAGATTGGGAAAGGATTTGGCGTAGTTGGAAAATGGTTTGCAGATTTGGGAAGTGGAATTTTTCGGTACATCTTGAAGCCGGTAATGAGTGCTATAATCTGTATCTTTGTCTCGGTAGGGATGATAAGGGCATACAAATAGCACAAGGCGAGGCAAGTGGAGAACTCCTTAACAAAAGATGGAAAGACTGCCGGGCAGTTACTATGGGAATTTGAAGCAAATCGAGGAGTTTAGACCGAGAAGATTAGCTGTGACATCTGTTTAGATTGGTCTACTCTGCAGGAATGTTTTGAAGGGTTTTTGTGATGGCTCAATGTCATCAGAGGGGGGGGAATTGATGGAACGGAAATCTCGTTTAATTTGTAGGGGTGCATCATAATCATGTGTAGAGCTCACCCACATATAATCTTGCAATTATATTAACGTGAGGTGTCAGAATTGTGAAATGTATTAACGTAACTACGTGACATATTTTAGGTTATTGACAAGTAGCATAGAGAATTAATGTAGGAAATGGATGTCACTAGCAGAAAATGTTAACATGAATTACCCGTGTTGTGAAGTTAACGCCACTCATATGCTGAATGTGTTTAACGCTGATATTTCTATAATTTGGTAAATGTGTTAGTTAAAATGCAATAGGGTTATGCCAATCAGTAATGCTTAAAATGAGACGTTCTTATGTTAGCTGAAATTGTAGAACTGAAATGCAAGTCCCTTGACAACTCTCGCTTTAGACTTAATAGTTCGAATTCCATATGCACTGTGGAATCTGTTCTTTCTCACGTTTGTATTGCAGGTAGAGAAGCATTCATTAGGGAAAAGTAATGTCTTTGTTTTAGTAGCTAGGCAGTGAGAGAAGAAGTTACAGTTACATGGCTTGGAGGTGATAAAGACGGAGACAAATTCACATGGGATAAGGCATGGGAACCAAGGAAAAATTGTTGCGAATGAGACACATGGAGAACACTGTGGAAATGCATGACTGTGCTCATTGTGACCATCCACACGCTGTGCATTATGGGAAAACTACCTGTGGATAACTGATTGTTGGAATTAGGGAAACTGCCCACTTCTTCCTTGCCTTCGGAGAGAGAGCATCTCACAACAAGCTCTTTCTTTTGCAATAGTGGCTTTATGCTACTTGACCCTTTGATGGTGGAGAGGCTTCTTAGGAAGACTCCACGTACTGACACCTTTCCTTTCCACTGAAAATGGTTATGTAAGGGATGTCATCTGAGCGCTAGATTAGGGATAGATTTAATGCTTTTCACTCACCAATCCTCGATGCAAGGAAATTTGGACTCATGCATTTTGATTCTCTGTATCCTACTCCTTGAATTAATAGTTTTGTTCATGCTGTACCATTTAAATTGGATGCGTGGATTTGGCTTCATGCTAATTCCTGTGTATTTCTATACCCTCGTTGTTAGAACTGGGGGTCTCTAGTTGGCAATGGTATACACCTTTGACCAAATAGGGACCCTTGCTTCTAGTCAGGGTAAGGGGGATACACTACTAAAATAACCTCGGCTCACCCCCTTAGTGGCTTGGCACGAGCAGACAGGCTTATCTCAGAGGCAGTGTGTTAAGCATTTGTGAACACATACAGTAATATAGTGAAAACACTACAGATGGACACCACACAGGTTTTTATAAAAATAAGTATGCTTTATATAGACTTATCACAAGACCACAAACGACAAAAATCCACAATACTGTAATCAAAAATAATACTCCAAGATGGTAGAAATAGTTTAAAAATAGGTTCTTCACTTAAAAGCAGTCTTTAGCAACAGATAACCCCAACTGGAGTTATCACGAAGTCGAGGTCAAAGAAATCCCAAAGTACGGCGCTGACCGCGAGGTGCGCGGCGTTGGGCCCGGAGTCAAAACAGACCCACAAAGAACAGTACCTTGGAAAAGCGAAAACAAGGACAGCTCACGGCGTCGGGGAGGTGCGGCGCCGTTGGCGCTGTAGCGTCGGTTCCTTGCTTCGGGGGAGATGATGCGTCGGGACCCGGATGCTTGCGCAGGCAGGGGAGGCATCGGTTCCTGACCGGAGAGGAGGTGACGTCACGATGGCGTCGAAACCACGGTTCCGTACGATGTCACAATGTTGATGGATTCTTGACCACCCACGTCGACGATCGGCTCCGCGATGATGTCGGCTTCGGAGTCGATGCGGCACAGCAGCAGGCGTAGGGCCGGCATCGCAAGTCGGAGCAGCGCTCACGGCTATGGCAGGCTTACGATGTCGTTCGCTGGCATCGATGTGGCACGGCGGTCGGCGTCGGGTCTACGTTGCAAGTCGGAGCAGCGCTCACGGCTTCGATGCAGAAGAAGGCGTTGCTCGCCGGCGTCGGTGTTGCAAATTCCTTCTGTAGCACCAGAACAACAAGTTCCAGATGCAGGCAAACAGAAAGAGTGAAGTCTGGTAAGCCTGAGACTTCGGTCAGGAGGCAAGCTCAAATCAAGCCCTTGGAGTAATATTCTGCAAGATGATGAAAGTTCTTTAAACGTTCCTTCTCCTCTCCTTGGCACTGAAGACACCACTGTAGGCCCACCCAGCAACACAGCACACTGGCAGGGCATGGGGGCAGTCCAACTCCTACAGCTTCCTTTGGTTCTTCTCCTTGGCAGAGGTTCGTCTTGTTGTTCCAGAAGTGATCTAAAGTTCTGGGGTCTGGGTCCCCTCTTTTATACTCATTTTCCCTTTGTTCTCTGAAGGCAGAGAGGCCTTTGCCTAGTCCAAACCAGTTCTGGTCAGTCCTGGAGCACTTTGTTGACAAGACTCCTTCTTTCCTTTCACAGTGTAGGCCAGGGACATCAGACGCACCACAGGAGGTGGAGCCAGCATTGTGGAGGGAAGGCACAGCCCTATTCAGGTCCCAAGGTGGAACTCCTCCCACCCATCTACATGCAGATCTCTCTATTCAGCCCTGTGCTGACTCACCCTGTCTCCTGGAATCCCCCAGCCCCTGTCACTCATAATCCAGACAGAGAATACACAACCTAGCACAGGCAGGCTGGATGGTTTAGGCAAGAAAATACCTATTTTCTAAAAGTGGTATTTTCAAACACAGAATGTTAAAGCCAACTTCACTAAAAGATGTATTTTATCATTCTGAGTTCAGGCATACTAAATTCGTTTTTCTACCATGTTCCCTGGGTCAGTTAGGATTATAAGATATTATAATCAAACTGCCCATTCTGGCCTTGCAATAGTGAAAAACGAAAATGGCTGTAATTCACTATTAGGACATGCCACACACACCAGGGCATGTCCTACCTTATACTTACAATGCACACTGCCCTTGGGCCTACCTTAGGGAGGTCTGATATGAAGTTAAGGGAAGGTTTAGGGACTGGCAAGTGGGTGCACTTGCCAAGTCGACATGGCAGTCACAGACTGCACACAGGCTCTGCAATGGCAGGCCTGAGACACACTTAACAAGCTGCTTCTGTGGGTGGCACAACCAGTGCTGCAAGCCCACCAGCAGCATTTGATTTACAAGCCCTGGGCACCCTTGGTGCACTGTACTAGGGTCTGACAAGTAAATCAAATAACCCAATCATGGAGTCACTAATCAATGCATCAATTTAACATAGGGAGCACTTGCACTGTGGCACTGAATAGCAGTGGCACAGTGCCCAAAGCATCTAAAACCAGCAAACAGATCAAAAACAGAGGAGGCAATCAGAAAAAAGTGGAAGGGAGACTCACGCCAATGGTACCAGGTCTAACACGTGTCCCCTCCAGCTGAAATGTGGGGAGAACTACCCAACCCCTTGGGAGTTCTCTTCACTAAGGTGGAAAAATCTGGACAGACCATCAGCATTGGCGTGTTCTGTACCAGGGCGGTGTTCCACCGTAAAGTCCATCCCCTGTAGGGAAATGGACCACCTCAACAACTTTGGGTTCTCACCCCTCATCTGCATCAGCCATCTGAGGGGCCTGTGGTCTGTCTGAACCCGGAAGTGGGTCCCAAACAGGTATGGTCTCAACTTCTTCAGTGCCCAGACCACAGCAAATGCCTCACGCTCAATTGCACTCCTCCTCTGTTCCCGTGGAAGTAACCTCCTACTGATGAAGGCTACAGGTTGGTCTAGGCCTTCCTCATTAATCTGTGAAAGAACAGCCCCCACACCATGCTCTGAAGCGTCTGTTTGAACAATGAATTCCTTTGAGAAGTTGGGCGCCTGAAGCACAGGTGCTGTGCACATGGCAGTCTTCAGGGCGTCAAAAGCCTTCTGACAGGTGTCAGTCCAGTTCACTTTCTTGGGCTGCTTCCTGGAAGTCAGCTCAGTCAAGGGTGCAACAATGTTGCCATACCCCTTGACAAACCTCCTGTAGTACCCTGTGAGTCCTAAAAAGGCTCTCATCTGTGTCTGAGTCTTTGGGGGTTCCCATGCCAGGATGGTATCAATCTTGGGTTTTAGGGGCGCCACCTGGCCGCTCCCCACCTGGTGTCCCAAGTACACCACGGAACCCTGCCCGATCTGGCACTTACTCGCCTTGATCGTGAGGCCTGCCTTTCGCAGTGCCATCAACACTTCCCAGAGGTGGCGCAGATGTTCTTCCCAACTGGCGCTGAACACTGCAATGTCATCCAGGTAGGCGGCACTGATATCCTCCAGTCCAGCCAACACCTGGTTGACCAACCTCTGAAAGGTGGCAGGGGCATTCTTCATCCCAAAGGGAATAACCCGGAATTGGTAGTGCCCATCTGGTGTGGAGAATGCTGACCTCTCTTTGGCCCCATCAGTTAAGGTGATCTGCCAGTACCCAGTCGTTAAATCAAACGTGCTGAGGTACCGGGCAGCCCCCAACCGATCAATGAGCTCATCAGCTCTGGGGATGGGGTGCGCGTCAGTCCTGGTGACTGAATTGAGTCCTCGGTAGTCCACACAGAACCAGAGTTAGGGTGTGGCACCGGGCGCGGCAGCTTTTGGGACCAAGACCACTGGGCTGGCCCATGGGCTGTGAGAGGACTCAATCACCCCTAAGGCAAACATCTTGGAGACTTCCTCCTTGATATGAGCTCTGACCCTGTCAGTCACTCTGTAAGCCTTGTGCTTCACAGGAGGACTGTCCCCAGTATCCACGTCATGGACGCACCACTCAGTGACACCAGGAACAAGGGAGAACAAATCAGGAAATTGTCCCAACAGTTGGCGATATTCTTGCTGCTGATCAGGGGTCAGTGTGGCAGAGAGGCTGACACCATCCACTGACCCATCTTGCTCTATTGCAGACAGGAGGTCAGGAAGAGGCTAAGTCTCCTCCTCCATTCCATCATCCGTCGCTAGGAGCATGCCCACTTCGGACCTTTCTAAGTGGGGCTTCAGGCGGTTAACATGCAGGACCCGCAAAGGGTTCCTTGGAGACCTCAAGTTCACCAGGTAGGTGACATCACTCTTGCGCTCCACCACCTCAAATGGTCCGGTCCACCTGCCCTGGAGCGCACAGGGCTCTACAGGGGCCATGACCCAAACTTTCTGACCAAGTTGAAGCTCAATCAGAGTAGCATTCTGATCGCACCACCGCTTCATCTCTTCCTGGCTGGCTTCCAGATTAGCCTCAGCGAGTTGCCTGAATCGCCTGGTCTGGTTCCTGAAGGCCAGCATGTAACTGTATACATCCTGGGGAAGTTTCCTGGGAGATTGCTCCCAGCCTTCCTTGACCAGACTCAAAGGTCCTCTTACCGGGTGACCATAGAGTAGTTCAAAGGGACTGAACCCTAAGGACGTCTGTGGCACCTCACAGTAGGCAAACAGGAGGCATGGCAAGAGGACGTCCCACTTACGCCTCATAGGTTCCTCAATACCCATTATCATGCCTTTGAGGGTCCGGTTGAATCTCCCAACCAGCCCATTACCTTGGGGGTGGTAAGGAGTGGTGAACTTATAAGTAACACCGCACTCCTGCCACAGGGACTTCATATAGTTGGATATGAAGTTTGTATCACGGTCTGACACCACCTCTCTGGGGTACCCCACACGGGAGAAAATCCCCATCAGTGCACGTCCCACCACGGGGGCCGTCACTGTCCTGAGCAGGATGGCTTCCGGGTACCGGGTAGCATGGTCCACCAAGACCAGGATAAACCTGTTGCCCATGGCTGTCTTGGGGTCCAGTGGCCCCACAATGTCAATGCCCACCCGTTCAAAGGGGGT
The DNA here is from genome assembly GCA_963921515.1 of Calotriton arnoldi. Lineage (NCBI taxonomy): Eukaryota > Metazoa > Chordata > Amphibia > Caudata > Salamandridae > Calotriton > Calotriton arnoldi. Next base: position 3,356,711 of record CAWUFW010000428.1, read on the forward strand.
ACTGACTACAGGGAAAGGTTGGAGAGGAACCTTTTGCTTCCTTCCACTTTTCCCACTTGCCTGGCAAGTTTAACATGTGCTACAATGAGTGTCTGAACTCTTCCGCATCTGGGGCCAATGCACGTGGGTGACAAGCCTTTCAAAGTTCTTGTCCTGCCCCAGATGTCCAGCTAAAGGCACATCATGAGCCAAACCCAGTAGGAAGGCTCTGAAGCGTTGGGGTACCACCAGCACACGGGCTGACCCAGGCTCAGCAACCTTAGGTTCGCTATACAGGAGGTCGTTCTCCCAGTAGATCCAATGTGATCCAGACTGATCACCTGCTGCCTGGGCTGTGGCCTGTTGCCGCACACACTCAAGAGAAGGGCACTTCCTCTGCTCCTCACAAAAGTCCTCCCTGGAGGGGCCTCCTTCCTGCTGCCAATGGGTCAGCTCAGGCAGGTCCCCCAGTTCAGCAACTTGTTCCCCTGTAGGTTCCAGGGCATCCCCCTCAAGGTCTGCCTCCTCCTGGACCGTGGGAACAATGGGGGCTGGTTTCCCGTGCCCCCCACCTCTTCTCTTTAAGGCAGGTCCCTGGGCCATAGTTTCAGGCTCCAGGATCTCTTGAAAACCCTTACTGACTGCCATAGACCGAGTGGACACGCCCACTCAGGCAGACCCAACATCTCCAAATGAGACTTCCTCTCCACCTTAGCCCAAGGGGAGCTCTCTAAATCATTTCCAAACAGACAATCAACAGGCATGGCTGGCCTCACAGCTACTTGGAGAGTACCTGAGACCCCCCCCACTCAAAGGAAACTTGAGCTACCTCACACTGTCTCTGTGAGTTGTCTGCGGCAACTACAGGGAAGAATGCATAGGGGATAACCTGCTCCTTGGACAGCAACCGACAATTGACAGCTGTCACACTAGCCCCGGTGTCCCTCAGAGCCTCCACCCTATGGCCATTGATGGTCACCCTCTGCCTGTACTTCTTAGTGTTATCAGGCAGCTGGGTCTCAGGGACCATCTCAAAGTCTCCTAGCGAGACAAGGGACATTTCTGCGGGACCCCACCCACCTTGGGCACCCATCTCCTCCCCTCCCAGGGCTACACTCACCAACTGACGGGGTGGTGCACGGGGTGGTGCTTTGGAATCCTTCATGGGACACTGTGCCTCATACCAACGGTGGCCCACTTGACCACACGTAAAGCACTTGTAGGGGCCCCTCTAAACAGGTCTACCTGTCGGGGCCTCTGGCTTCTTCTCAGGGGGAGGCTGGGAACCCTTCCCTTGGTTCCCTTGGGGATTACTTTGGGGCCCTTTCTGGAACTCCCTCTGTTTACACTTGTCCCCCCACTCTTCTGCTGGGGACCCTGCCCACCTTTGGCGGAATCTCCCACATTACCCTTGTGGACCCTGGTACTGACCCAGTGGTCCGCCTCCTCAGCAAGCTTCCTAGGGTTAGTTAGCTTGCTATCAATAAGGTGCTGGCGTAGCTCTGGAAAGCAATTAGCAGACAAGTGCTCCCATGCAAACAAATCATAGAGCGCTTCAAAAGTATCCACTTTGCTACCCTTCACCCAAGCATCCATGGCTCTGCAAAAGAAAGTTACATATTCTACCCAAGTGGTTCCCTCCAGTTTCTTGCAACTCCTAAACCTCTGTCTATAGAGTTCTGGGGTCAAACCATACCTTGTCATCAGGGCTTCCTTCTTATGGGCATAAGACATCCTATTCTCACTGGGTAGGTCTAACAAAGTATCCCTCCCCTCACTCACAAAGCGGCCCCACAACCCAGCTCCCCGATCCTTCTCAGGGACCCGGTGTGCCAACATTGCTATCTCATAGGCTGGAAACCACTGCCCAATATCTTCATGTTTATGGAAATCTTTGATGACATCCTTGGGAATATATACCCTGCCTTCTGAAGGCACAGATGGTGCGCTGCCACCAGAGGGATTGATTTCTAAGCTATGCGCTTTGATCTCTAACTCCCTCAACATTCTCTCATGCTCTAATCTCATTCTCTCTCTCTCCAAGGATAACTTGTTAATTTCAAACTCCAGCTTCTTATTCTCTAGGTCCTTTTGACCCTCCATTTTGAGCCTAGCCATCTCCAGCTTGTGTGCCCTATTTCTCTCCCTATCCTCCAGCTCTCCTGGGGACAGGTCTTTGGAAGAACCACTGCTGCCTGGCTGGGTAGGTACTTTCTCCCCCCTAGACCCAGGGGCCCATGTAGCTGCCCATCTGCCTCCTCCACAGAGTGCTCCACATTTTCAGATGCATTTCTTGCTTCCACCCAGGCCCTCAGCGCCTTGTGGAACTCATTCTTTTTAGTGAGGCCTGGAATAGCAACTTTAAATTTTCTACAGAAGGCTTTCAGCTGTTTGGCATTACAGGTATCCAACCTCTCTTCCTCAAACTCTAGATCCATAGAGGCAATAGATGCTGGTGGATTCATGGCAATAAGAGTTGGCAGTTCTCAGAAAAATAACAGTCCAAGGAGAAACAATTCTACCAAAAAGGTATGTGGTTGCGTTTGGTCTGCACTCACTAGTAGTGTGCACCAATCACTGTATATGAGTCACAAATGCAAGTCCATAATCCTCACCGCTGACCACCAATGTTAGAACTGGGGGTCTCTAGTTGGCAATGGTATACACCTTTGACCAAATAGGGACCCTTGCTTCTAGTCAGGGTAAGGGGGATACACTACTAAAATAACCCCTACTCACCCCCTTGGTAGCTTGGCACGAGCAGACAGGCTTAACTCAGAGGCAGTGTGTTAAGCATTTGTGAACACATACAGTAATATAGTGAAAACACTACAGATGGACACCACACAGGTTTTATAAAAATAAGTATGCTTTATATAGACTTATCACAAGACCACAAACGACAAAAATCCACAATACTGTAATCAAAAATAATACTTCAAGATGGTAGAAATAGTTTAAAAATAGGTTCTTCACTTAAAAGCAGTCTTTAGCCACAGATAACCCCAACTGGAGTTATCACGAAGTCGAGGTCAAAGAAATCCCAAAGTACGGCGCCGACCGCGAGGTGCGTGGCGTCGGGCCCGGAGTCAAAACAGACCCACAAAGAACAGTACCTTGGAAAAGCGAAAACAAAGACAGCTCACGGCGTCGGGGAGGTGCGGCGTCGTTGGCGCTGCGGCGTCGGTTCCTTGCTTCAGGGGAGATGATGCGTCGGGACCCGGATGCTTGCGCAGGCAAGGGAGGCGTCGGTTCCTGACCGGAGAGGAGGTGACGTCACGATGGCGCCGAAACCACGGTTCCGTACGAAGTCACGATGTCGATGGATTCTTGACCACCCACGTCGACGATCGGCTCCGCGATGATGTCGGCTTCGGAGTCGATGCGGCACAGCAGCAGGCGTCGGGCCGGCGTCGCAAGTCGGAGCAGCGCTCACGGCTATGGCAGGCTTACGATGTCGTTCGCTGGAGTCGATGTGGCACGGCGGCCGGCGTCGGGTCTACGTTGCAAGTCGGAGCAGCGCTCACGGCTTCGATGCAGAAGACGGTGTTGCTCGCTGGCGTCGGTGTTGCAAATTCCTTCTGTAGCACCAGAACAGCAAGTTCCAGATACAGGCAAACAGAAAGAGTGAAGTCTGGTATCCCTGAGACTTCGGTCAGGAGGCAAGCTCAAATCAAGCCCTTGGAGTAATATTCTGCAAGATGATGAAAGTTCTTTAAAAGTTCCTTCTCCTCTCCTTGGCACTGAAGACACCACTGTAGGCCAACCCAGCAACACAGCATACTGGCAGGGGGGCAGTCCAACTCCTACAGCTTCCTTTTGTTCTTCTCCTTGGCAGAGGTTCGTCTTGTTGTTCCAGAAGTGATCTAAAGTTCTGGGGTCTGGGTCCCCTCTTTTATACTCATTTTCCCTTTGTTCTCTGAAGGCAGAGAGGCCTTTGCCTAGTCCAAACCAGTTCTGGTAAGTCCTGGAGCACTTTGTTGACAAGACTCCTTCTTTCCTTTCACAGTGTAGGCCAGGGACATCAGACGCACCACAGGAGGTGGAGTCAGCATTGTGGAGGGAAGGCACAGCCCTATTCAGGTCCCAGGTGCATCTCCTCCCACCCATCTACATGTAGATCTTGCTATTCAGCCCTGTGCTGACTCACCCTGTCTCCTGGCATCCCCCAGCCCCTGTCACTCACACTCCAGACAAGGAATACACAACCTAGCAGAGGCAGGCTTGGATGGTTAGACAAGAAAATACCCACTTTCTAAAAGTGGTATTTTCAAACACAGAATGTTAATACCAACTTCACTAAAAGATGCATTTTATCATTCTGAGTCCAGGCATACTAAACTCGAATCTCTACCATGTTCCCTGGGTCAGTTAGGATTATAAGCTGTAATAATCAAAACTGCCCATTCTGGCCTATGGGGAACAGGTAGCCTTGCAATAGTGAAAAACGAAATAGGCTGTAATTCACTATCAGGACATGCCACACACACCAGGGCATGTCCTACCTTTCACATACAATGCACCCTGCCCACAGGGGTACCTTGGGCCTACCTTAGGGGTGACTAACATGTAGAAAAGGGAAGGTTTAGGGACTTGCAAGTGTGTGCACTAGCCAAGTCGACATGGCAGCCCCTGGCTGCACACAGGCTCTGCAATGGCAGGCCAGAGTTACACTTTACGGGCTGTTTGCGTGGGTGGCACAATCCAGTGCTGCAGCCCACCAACAGCATTTGATCTATAGGCCCTGGCACTCTCAGTGCACTTTACAAGGGACTGACACATAAATCAAATAGGCCAATCATGGAAACACCAATCCATAACACATTTTATACAGGAGCACTTGCACTTTCCCACTGGACAGCAGTGAGGAAAGTGCGCAGAATCATTACACCAGCAAAAACAGAGTCAAAAACGGGAGGTTAGAAAGCAAAAAGTCAGGGGAAACACGCCAAAAGATGCCAAGTCTAACACCCATTATCATGCCTTTGAGGGTCCGGTTGAATCTCTCAACCAGCCCATTACCTTGGGGGTGGTAAGGAGTGGTGAACTTATAAGTAACACCGCACTCCTTCCACAGGGACTTCATATAGTTGGATATGAAGTTTGTACCCTGGTCTGACACCACCTCTCTGGGGAACCCCACACGGGAGAAAATCCCCATCAGTGCACGTCCCACCACGGGGGCCGTCACTGTCCTGAGCGGGATGGCTTCCGGGTACCGGGTAGCATGGTCCACCAAGACCAGGATAAACCTGTTGCCCATGGCTGTCTTGGGGTCCAGTGGCCCCACAATGTCAATGCCCACCCGTTCCAAGGGGGTACAGACTACAGGGAAAGGTTGGAAAGGAGCCTTTTGCTTCCTTCCACTTTTCCCACTTGCCTGGCAAGTTTGACATGTCCTACAATGAGTGTCTGAACTCTTCCGCATCTGGGGCCAATGAAAGTGGGTGACAGGCCTTTCAAAGGTCTTGTCCTGCCCCAGATGTCCACCTAAAGGCACATCATGAGCCAAACCCAGTAGGAAGGCTCTGAAGTGCTGGGGAACCACCAGCACACGGGCTGACCCAGGCTCAGCAACCTTAGGCTCGCTATACAGGAGGTCGTTCTCCCAGTAAAGCCAATGTGATCCAGACTGATCACCTGCTGCCTGGACTGTGGCCTGTTGCCGCACACCCTCAAGAGAAGGGCACTTCCTCTGCTCCTCACAAAATTCCTCCCTGGAAGGCCTCCTTCCTGCTGCCAATGGGTCAGCTCAGGCAGGTCCCCCAGTTCAGCAACTTGTTCCCCTGTAGGTTCCAGGGCATCCCCCTCAAGGTCTGCCTCCTCCTGGACCGTGGGAACAATGGGGGCTGGTTTCCCGTGCCCCCCACCTCTTCTCTTTAAGGCAGGTCCCTGGGCCATACTTTCAGGCTCCAGGATCTCTTGAAAACCCTTACTGGCTGCCATAGACCGAGTGGTGACACACGCCCACTCAGGCAGACCCAACATCTCCAAATGAGACTTCCTCTCCACCTTAGCCCAAGGGGAGCTCTCTAAATCTTTTCCCAACAGACAATCAACAGGCATGGCTGGCCTCACAGCTACTTGGAGAGTACCTGAGACCCCCCCACTCAAAGGGAACTTGAGCCACCTCACACTGGCTCTGTGAGTTGTCCGCGGCAACTACAGGGAAGAATGCATGGGGGATAACCTGCTCCTTGGACAGCAACCGGCAATTGACAGCTGTCACACTAGCCCCGGTGTCCCTCAGAGCCTCCACCCTATGGCCATTGATTGTCACCCACTACCTGTACTTCTTAGTGTTATAAGGCAGCTGGGTCTCAGGGACCATCTCAAAGTCTCCTAGCGAGACAAGGGACATTTCTGCGGGACCCCACCCACCTTGGGCACCCATCTCCTCCCCTCCCAGGGCTACACTCGCCAACTGACGGGGTGGTGCACAGGGTGGTGCTTTGGAATCCTTCATGGGACACTGTGCATCATACCAACGGTGGCCCACTTGACCACACGTAAAGCACTTGTAGGGGCCCCTCTGAACAGGTCTACCTGTCGGGGCCTCTGGCTTCTTCTCAGGGGGAGGCTGGGAACCCTTCCCTTGGTTCCCTTGGGGATTACTTTGGGGCCCTTTCTGGAACTCCCTCTGTTTACCCTTGTCCCCCCCCCACTCTTCTGCTCGGGACCCTGCCCACCTTTGGCGGAATCTCCCACATGACCCTTGTGGACCCTGGTACTGACCCAGCGGTCCGCCTCCTCAGCAAGCTTCCTAGGGTTAGTTAGCTTGCTATCAATAAGGTGCTGGCGTAGCTCTGGAAAACAATTAGCAGACAAGTGCTCCCATGCAAACAAATCATAGAGCGCTTCAAAAGTATCCACTTTGCTACCCTTCACCCAACCATCCATGGCTCTGCAAAAGAAAGATACATATTCTACCCAAGTGGTTCCCTCCAGCTTCTTGCAACTCCTAAACCTCTGTCTATAGAGTTCTGGGGTCAAACCATACCTTGTCATCAGGGCTTCCTTCTTATGGGCATAAGACATCCTATTCTCACTGGGTAGGTCTAACAAAGTATCCCTCCCCTCACTCACAAAGCGGCCCCACAACCCAGCTCCCCAATCCTTCTCAGGGACCCGGTGGGCCAACATTGCTATCTCATAGGCTGCAAACCACTGCCCAATATCTTCATGTTTATGGAAATCTTTGATGACATCCTTGGGAATATATACCCTGCCTTCTGAAGGCACAGATGGTGCGCTGCCACCAGAGGGATTGATTTCTAAGCCATGCGCTTTGATCTCTAACTCCCTCAACATTCTCTCATGCTCTAATCTCATTCTCTCTCTCTCCAAGGATAACTTGTTAATTTCAAACTCCAGCTTCTTATTCTCTGGGTCCTTTTGACCCTCCATTTTGAGCCTAGCCATCTCCAGCTTGTGTGCCCTATTTCTCTCCCTAAACTCCAGCTCTCCTGGGGACAGGTCTTTGGAAGAAACACTGCTACCTGGCGGGGTAGGTACTTTCTCCCCCCCTAGACCCAGGGGCCCATGTAGCTGCCCTTCTGCCTCCTCCACAGGGTGCTCCACATTTTCAGATGCATTTCTTGCTTCCACCCAGGCCCTCAGCGCCTTGTGGAACTCATCCTTTTTAGTGAGGCCTGGAATAGCAACTTTAAATTTTCTACAGAAGGCTTTCAGCTGTTTGGCATTATAGGTATCCAACCTCTCTTCCTCAAACTCTGGATCCATAGAGGCAATAGATGCTGGTGGACTCATGGCAATAAGAGTTGGCAGTTCTCAGAAAAATAACAGTCCAAGGAGAAAAAATTCTACCAAAGGTATGTGGTTGCGTTTGGTCTGCACTCACTAGTAGTGTGCACCAATCACTGTATATGAGTCACAAATGCAAGTCCAGAATCCTCACCACTGACCACCAATGTTAGAACTGGGGGTCTCTAGTTGGCAATGGTATACACCTTTGACCAAATAGGGACCCTTGCTTCTAGTCAGGGTAAGGGGGATACACTACTAAAATAACCCCTGCTCACCCCCTTGGTAGCTTGGCACGAGCAGACAGGCTTATCTCAGAGGCAGTGTGTTAAGCATTTGTGAACACATACAGTAATATAGTGAAAACACTACAGATGGACACCACACAGGTTTTATAAAAATAAGTATGCTTTATATAGACTTATCACAAGACCACAAACGACAAAAATCCACAATACTGTAATCAAAAATAATACTTCAAGATGGTAGAAATAGTTTTAAAATAGGTTCTTCACTTAAAAGCAGTCTTTAGCAACAGATAACCCCAACTGGAGTTATCACGAAGTCGAGGTCAATGAAATCCCAAAGTACGGCGCCGACCAAGAGGTGCGCGGCGTCGGGCCCGGAGTCAAAACAGACCCACAAAGAACAGTACCTTGGAAAAGCGAAAACAAAGACAGCTCACGGCGTCGGGGAGGTGCGGCGTCGTTGGCGCTGCGGCGTCGGTTCCTTGCTTCGGGGGAGATGATGCGTCGGGACCCGGATGCTTGCGCAGGCAGGGGAGGTGTCGGTTCCTGACTGGAGAGGAGGTGACGTCACGATGGCGTCGAAACCACGGTTCCGTACGATGTCACGATGTTGATGGATTCTTGACCACCCACGTCGACGATCGGCTCCGCGATGCTGTCGGCTTCGGAGTCGATGCGGCACAGCAGCAGGCGTCGGGCCGGCGTCACAAGTCGGAGCAGCGCTCACGGCTATGGCAGGCTTACGATGTCGTTCGCTGGCGTCGATGTGGCACGGCGGCCGGCGTCGGGTCTACGTTGCAAGTTGGAGCAGCGCTCACGGCTTCGATGCAGAAGATGGTGTCGCTCGCCGGCGTCAGTGTTGCAAATTCCTTCTGTAGCACCAGAACAGCAAGTTCCAGATGCAGGCAAACAGAAAGAGTGAAGTCTGGTATCCCTGAGACTTCGGTCAGGAGGCAAGCTCAAATCAAGCCTTGGAGTAATATTCTGCAAGATGATGAAAGTTCTTTAAAAGTTCCTTCTCCTCTCCTTGGCACTGAAGACACCACTGTAGGCCCACCCAGCAACACAGCACACTGGCAGGGCATGGGGGCAGTCCAACTCCTACAGCTTCCTTTGGTTCTTCTCCTTGGCAGAGGTTCGTCTTGTTGTTCCAGAAGTGATCTAAAGTTCTGGGGTCTGGGTCCCCTCTTTTATACTCATTTTCCCTTTGTTCTCTGAAGGCAGAGAGGCCTTTGCCTAGTACAAACCAGTTCTGGTCAGTCCTGGAGCACTTTGTTGACAAGACTCCTTCTTTCCTTTCACAGTGTAGGCCAGGGACATCAGACGCACCACAGGAGGTGGAGCCAACATTGTGGAGAAAAGGCACAGCCCTATTCAGGTCCCAGGTGGAACTCCTCCCACCCATCTACATGCAGATCTCTGTATTCAGCCCTGTGCTGACTCACCCTGTCTCCTGGAATCCCCCAGCCCCTGTCACTCATAATCCAGACAGAGAATACACAACCTAGCAGAGGCAGGCTGGATGGTTTAGGCAAGAAAATACCTACTTTCTAAAAGTGGTATTTTCAAACACAGAATGTTAAAACCAACTTCACTAAAAGATGTATTTTATCATTCTGAGTTCAGGCATACTAAATTCGTTTTTCTACCATGTTCCCTGGGTCAGTTAGGATTATAAGATGTTATAATCAAACTGCCCATTCTGGCCTTGCAATAGTGAAAAATGAAAATGGCTGTAATTCACTATTAGGACATGCCACACACACCAGGGCATGTCCTACCTTATACTTACAATGCACCCTGCCCTTTGGCCTACCTTAGGGGTGTCTGATATGAAGTTAAGGGAAGGTTTAGGGACTGGCAAGTGGGTGCACTTGCCAAGTCGACATGGCAGTCACAGACTGCACACAGGCTCTGCAATGGCAGGCCTGAGACACACTTTCAAGCTGCTTCTGTGGGTGGCACAACCAGTGCTGCAAGCCCACCAGCAGCAGTTGATTTACAAGCCCTGGGCACCCATGGTGCACTGTACTAGGGTCTGACAAGTAAATCAAATAACCCAATCATGGAGTCACTAATCAATACATCAATTTAACATAGGGAACACTTGCACTGTGGCACTGAATAGCAGTGGCACAGTGCCCAAAGCATCTAAAACCAGCAAACAGATCAAAAACAGAGGAGGCAATCAGAAAAAAGTGGAAGGGAGACTCACGCCAAAGGTACCAGGTCTAACAGGTGTCCCCTCCAGCTGAAATGTGGGGAGAACTACCCAACCCCTTGGGAGTTCTCTTCACTAAGGCGGAAAAATCTGGACAGACCATCAGCATTGGCGTGTTCTGTACCAGGGCAGTGTTCCACCATAAAGTCCATCCCCTGTAGGGAAATGGACCACCTCAACAACTTTGGGTTCTCACCCCTCATCTGCATCAGCCATCTGAGGGGCCTGTGGTCTGTCTGAACCCGGAAGTGGGTCCCAAACAGGTATGGTCTCAACTTCTTCAGTGCCCAGACCACAGCAAATGCCTCACGCTGAATTGCACTCCACCTCTGTTCCTGTGGAAGTAACCTCCTACTGATGAAGGCTACAGGTTGGTCTAGGCCCTCCTCATTAATCTGTGATAGAACAGCCCCCACACCATGCTCTGAAGCGTCTGTTTGAACAATGAATTCCTTTGAGAAGTTGGGCGCCTGAAGCACGGGTGGTGTGCACATGGCAGTCTTCAGGGCGTCAAAAGCCTTCTGACAGGTGTCAGTCCAGTTCACTTTCTTGGGCTGCTTCCTGGAAGTCAGCTCAGTCAAGGGTGCAACAATGTTGCTATACCTCTTGACAAACCTCCTGTAGTACCCCGTGAATCCTAAAAAGGCTCTCATCTGTGTCTGAGTCTTTGGGGGTTCCCATGCCAGGATGGTATCAATCTTGGGTTGTAGGGGCGCCACCTGGCCGCTCCCCACCTGGTGTCCCAAGTACACCACGGAACCCTGCCCGATCTGGCACTTACTCGCCTTGATCGTGAGGCCTGCCTTTCGCAGTGCCATCAACACTTCCCAGAGGTGGGGCAGATGTTCTTCCCAACTGGCGCTGAACACTGCAATGTCATCCAGGTAGGCGGCACTGAAATCCTCCAGTCCAGCCAACACCTGGTTGACCAACCTCTGAAAGGTGGCAGGGGCATTCTTCATCCCAAAGGGCATAACCCGGAATTGGTAGTGTCCATCTGGTGTGGAGAATGTTGACCTCTCTTTGGCCCCATCAGTTAAGGCGATCTGCCAGTACCCAGACGTTAAATCAAACGTCCTGAGGTACCGGGCAGCCCCCAACCGATCAATGAGCTCATCAGCTCTGGGGATGGGGTGCGCGTCAGTCCTGGTGACTGAATTGAGTCCTCGGTAGTCCACACAGAACCGGAGTTCGGGTGTGGCACCAGGTGCGGCAGCTTTTGGGACCAAGACCACTGGGCTGGCCCATGGGCTGTGAGAGGACTCAATCACCCCTAAGTAAAACATCTTGGGGACTTCCTCCTTGATGTGAGCTCTGACCCTGTCAGTCACTCTGTAAGCCTTGTGCTTCACAGGAGGACTGTCCCCAGTATCCACGTCATGGACGCACCACTCAGTGACACCAGGAACCAGGGAGAACAAATCAGGAAATTGTCCCAACAGTTGGCGACAATCTTGCTGCTGATCAGGGGTCAGTGTGGCAGAGAGGCTGACACCATCCACTGACCCATCTTGCTCTGTTGCAGACAGGAGGTCAGGAAGAGGCTCAGTCTCCTCCTCCATTCCATCATCCGTCGCTAGGAGCATGCCCACTTCGGACCTTTCTAAGTGGGGCTTCAGGCGGTTAACATGCAGGACCCGCAAAGGGTTCCTTTGAGACCGCAAGTTCACCAGGTAGGTGACATCACTCTTGCGCTCCACCACCTCAAATGGTCCGGTCTACCTGTCCTGGAGCGCACAGGGCTCTACAGGGGCCATGACCCAAACTTTCTGACCAGGTTGAAGCTCAATCAGAGTGGCATTCTGATCGTACCACCGCTTCATCTCTTCCTGGCTGGCTTCCAGATTTGCCTCAGCGAGTTGCCTGAATCGCCTGGTCTGGTTCCTGAAGGCCAGCATGTAACTGTATACATCCTGGGGAGGTTTCCTGGGAGATTGCTCCCAGCCTTCCTTGACCAGACTCAAAGGTCCTCTTACCGGGTGACCATAGAGCAGTTCAAAGGGACTGAACCCTAAGGACTTCTGTGGCACCTCACGGTAAGCAAACAGGAGGCATGGCAAGAGGACGTCCCACTTATGCCTCATAGGTTCCTCAAGACCCATTATCATGCCTTTGAGGGTCCGGTTGAATCTCTCAACCAGCCCATTACCTTGGGGGTGGTAAGGAGTGGTGAACTTATAAGTAACACCGCACTCCTGCCACAGGGACTTCATATAGTTGGATATGAAGTTTGCACCCCGGTCTGACACCACCTCTCTGGGGAACCCCACACAGGAGAAAATCCCCATCAGTGCACGTCCCACCACGGGGGCCGTCACTGTCCTGAGCGGGATGGCTTCCGGGTACCGGGTAGTATGGTCCACCAAGACCAGGATAAACCTGTTGCCCATGGCTGTCTTGGGGTCCAGTGGCCCCACAATGTCAATGCCCACCCGTTCAAAGGGGGTACTGACTACAGGGAAAGGTTGGAGAGGAGCCTTTTGCTTCCTTTCACTTTTCCCACTTGCCTGGAAAGTTTGACATGTGCTACAATGAGTGTCTGAACTCTTCCGCATCTGGGGCCAATGAAAGTGGGTGACAAGCCTTTCAAAGGTCTTGTCCAGCCCCAGATGTCCAGCTAAAGGCACATCATAAGCCAAACCCAGTAGGAAGGCTCTGAAGCGCTGGGGTACCACCAGCACACAGGCTGACCCAGGCTCAGCAACCTTAGGCTCGCTATACAGGAGGTCATTCTCCCAGTAGATCCAATGTGATCCAGACTGATCACCTGCTGCCTGGGCTGTGGCCTGTTGCCGCACACCCTCAAGAGAAGGGCACTTCCTCTGCTCCTCACAAAATTCCTCCCTGGAGGGGCCTCCTTCCTGCTGCCAATGGGTCAGCTCAGGCAGGTCCCCCAGTTCAGTAATTTGTTCCCCTGTAGGTTCCAGGGCATCCCCCTCAAGGTCTGCCTCCTCCTGGACTGTGGGAACAATGGGGGCTGGTTTCCCGTGCCCCCCACCTCTTCTCTTTAAGGCAGGTCCCTGGGCCATACTTTCAGGCTCCAGGATCTCTTGAAAACCCTTACTGGCTGCCATAGACCGAGTGGTGACACACGCCCACTCAGCCAGACCCAACATCTCCAAATGAGACTTCCTCTCCACCTTAGCCCAAGGGGAGCTCTCTAAATCATTTCCCAAAAGACAATCAACAGGCATGGCTGGCCTCATAGCTACTTGGAGAGTACCTGAGACCCCCCCCACTCAAAGGGAACTTGAGCCACCTCACACTGGCTCTGTGAGTTGTCCACGGCAACTACAGGGAAGAATGCATGGGGGATAACCTGCTCCTTGGACAGCAACCGGCAATTGACAGCTGTCACACTAGCCCCGTTGTCCCTCAGAGCCTCCACCCTATGGCCATTGATGGTCACCCACTGCCTGTACTTCTTAGTGTTATCAGGCAGCTGGGTCTCAGGGACCATCTCAAAGTCTCCTAGCGAGACAAGGGACATTTCTGCGGGACCCCACCCACCTTGGGCACCCATCTCCTCCCCTCCCAGGGCTACACTCACCAACTGACGTGGTGGTGCACGGGGTGGTGCTTTGGAATCCTTCATGGGACACTGTGCATCATACCAATGGTGGCCCACTTGACCACACGTAAAGCACTTGTAGGGGCCCCTCTGAACAGGTCTACCTGTCGAGGCCTCTGGCTTCTTCTCAGGGGGAGGCTGGTAACCCTTCCCTTGGTTCCCTTGGGGATTACTTTGGGGCCCTTTCTGGAACTCCCTCTGTTTACCCTTGTCCCCCCCACTCTTCTGCTGGGGACCCTGCCCACCTTTGGCGGAATCTCCCACATGACCCTTGTGGACCCTGGTACTGACCCAGCGGTCCGCCTCCTCAGCAAGCTTCCTAGGGTTAGTTAGCTTGCTATCAATAAGGTGCTGGCGTAGCTCTGGAAAACAATTAGCAGACATGTGCTCCCATGCAAACAAATCATAGATCGCTTCAAAAGTATCCACTTTGCTACCCTTCACCCAACCATCCATGGCTCAGCAAAAGAAAGAGACATATTCTACCCAAGTGGTTCCCTCCAGCTTCTTGCAACTCCTAAACCTCTGTCTATAGAGTTCTGGGGTCAAACCATACCTTGTCATCAGGGCTTCCTTCTTATGGGCATAAGACATCCTCTTCTCACTGGGTAGGTCTAACAAAGTATCCCTCCGCTCACTCACAAAGCGGCCCCACAACCCAGCTCCCCAATCCTTCTCAGGGACCCGGTGGGCCAACATTGCTATCTCATAGGCTGCAAACCACTGCCCAATATCTTCATGTTTATGGAAATCTTTGATGACATCCTTGGGAATATATACCCTGCCTTCTGAAGGCACAGATGGTGCGCTGCCACCAGAGGGATTGTTTTCTAAGCCATGCGCTTTGATCTCTAACTCCCTCAACATTCTCTCATGCTCTAATCTCATTCTCTCTCTCTCCAAGGATAACTTGTTAATTTCAAACTCCAGCTTCTTATTCTCTAGGTCCTTTTGACCCTCCATTTTGAGCCTAGCCATCTCCAGCTTGTGTGCCCTATTTCTCTCCCTATCCTCCAGCTCTCCTGGGGAGAGGTCTTTGGAAGAAACACTGCTGCCTGGCGGTGTAGGTACTTTCTCCCCCCCTAGACCCAGGGGCCCATGTAGCTGCCCTTCTGCCTCCTCCACAGGATGCTCCACATTTTCAGATGCATTTCTTGCTTCCACCCAGGCCCTCAGCACCTTGTGGAACTCATCCTTTTTAGTGAGGCCTGGAATAGCAACTTTAAGTTTTCTGCAAAAGGCGTTCAGCTGTTTGGCATTATATGTATCCAACCTCTCTTCCTCAAACTCTGGATCCATAGAGGCAATAGATGCTGGTGGAATCATGGCAATAAGAGTTGGCAGTTCTCAGAAAAATAACAGTCCAAGGAGAAACAATTCTACCAAAAAGGTATGTGGTTGCTTTTGGTCTGCACTCACTAGTAGTGTGCACCAATCACTGTATATGAGTCACAAATGCAAGTCCAGAATCCTCACCGCTGACCACCAATGTTAGAACTGGGGGTCTCTAGTTGGCAATGGTATACACCTTTGACCAAATAGGGACCGTTGCTTCTAGTCAGGGTAAAGGGGATACACTACTAAAATAACCCCTGCTCACCCCCTTGGTAGCTTGGCACGAGCAGACAGGCTTATCTCAGAGGCAGTGTGTTAAGCATTTGTGAACACATACAGTAAGATAGTGAAAACACTACAGTTGGACACCACACAGGTTTTATAAAAATAAGTATGCTTTATATAGACTTATCACAAGACCACAAACGACAAAAATCCACAATACTGTAATCAAAAATAATACTTCAAGATGGTAGAAATAGTTTAATAATAGGTTCTTCACTTAAAAGCAGTCTTTAGCAACAGATAACCCCAACTGGAGTTATCACGAAGTCGAGGTCAAAGAAATCCCAAAGTACGGCGCCGACCACGAGGTACGCGGCGTCGGGCCCGGAGTCAAAACAGACCCACAAAGAACAGTACCTTGGAAAAGCGAAAACAAAGACAGCTCACGGCGTCGGGGAGGTGTGGCGTCGTTGGCACTGCGGCTTCGGTTCCTTGCTTCGGGGGAGATGATGCGTCGGGACCCGGATGCTTGCGCAGGCAGGGGAGGCGTCGGTTCCTGACCGGAGAGGAGGTGACGTCACGATGGCGCCGAAACCACGGTTCCGTACGATGTCACGATGTCGATGGATTCTTGACCACCCACGTCGACGATCGGCTCCGCGATGATGTCGGCTTCGGAGTCGATGCGGCACAGCAGCAGGCGTCGGGCCGGCATCGCACGTCGGAGCAGCGCTCAAGGCTATGGCAGGCTTACGATGTCATTCGCTGGCGTCGATGTGGTACGGCAGCCGGCGTCGGGTCTACGTTGCAAGTCGGAGCAGCGCTCACGGCTTCGATGCAGAAGATGGTGTCGCTCGCCGGCGTCGGTGTTGCAAATTCCTTCTGTAGCACCAGAACAGCAAGTTCCAGATGCAGGCAATGCAGTCTGGTATCCCTGAGACTTCGGTCAGGAGGCAAGCTCAAATCAAGCCCTTGGAGTAATATTCTGCAAGATGATGAAAGTTCTTTAAAAGTTCCTTCTCCTCTCCTTGGCACTGAAGACACCACTGTAGGCCAACCCAGAAACACAGCACACTGGCAGGGGGCAGTCCAACTCCTACAGCTTCCTTTGGTTCTTCTCCTTGGCAGAGGTTCGTCTTGTTGTTCCAGAAGTGATCTAAAGTTCTGGGGTCTGGGTCCCCTCTTTTATACTCATTTTCCCTTTGTTCTCTGAAGGCAGAGAGGCCTTTGCCTAGTCCAAACCAGTTCTGGTCAGTCCTGGAGCACTTTGTTGACAAGACTCTTTCTTTCCTTTCACAGTGTAGGCCAGGGACATCAGACGCACCACAGGAGGTGGAGCCAGCATTGTGGAGGGAAGGCACAGCCCTATTCAGGTCCCAGGTGGAACTCCTCCCACCCATCTACATGCAGATCTCTCTATTCAGCCCTGTGCTGACTCACCCTGTCTCCTGGAATCCCCCAGACCCTGTCACTCACAATCCAGACAGAGAATACACAACCTAGCAGAGGCAGGCTGGATGGTTTAGGCAAGAAAATACCTACTTTCTAAAAGTGGTATTTTCAAACACAGAATGTTAAAACCAACTTCGCTAAAAGATGTATTTTATCATTCTGAGTTCAGGCATACTAAATTCGTTTTTCTACCATGTTCCCTGGGTCAGTTAGGATTATAAGATGTTATAATCAAACTGCCCATTCTGGCCTATGGGGAACAGGTAGCCTTGCAATAGTGAAAAACGAAAATGGCTGTAATTCACTATTAGGACATGCCACACACATCAGGGCATGTCCTACCTTATACTTACAATGCACCCTGCACTTGGGCCTACCTTAGGGGTGTCTGATATGAAGTTAAGGGAAGGTTTAGGGACTGGCAAGTGGGTGCACTTGCCAAGTTGACATGGCAGTCACAGACTGCACACAGGCTCTGCAATGGCAGGCCGGAGACACACTTTACAAGCTGCTTCTGTGGGTGGCACAACCAGTGCTGCAAGCCCACCAGCAGCATTTGATTTACAAGCCCTGGGCACCCATGGTGCACTGTACTAGGGTCTGACAAGTAAATCAAATAACCCAAACATGGAGTCACTAATCAATACATCAATTTAACATAGGGAGCACTTGCACTGTGGCACTGAATAGCAGTGGCACAGTGCCCAAAGCATCTAAAACCAGCAAACAGATCAAAAACAGAGGAGGCAATCAGAAAAAGTGGAAGGGAGACTCACACCAATGGTACCATGTCTAACACTCGTGTTGAGGTGTCTCTATGTCCAGTTATTTTTGGTATTGTAATAAACTAACTAACCTTATGTAGTTCTCAGTGTATTATTATGTATCAAACTTTGGGCCATATGCATGAACACATTTTCCCATAGACACAGAATGGGCAAAACCTTTTGATGCATCTGGCCCAAAGAGAATTATTGACTAATTAACTGTGTATTAACGATTTTTCTTCCCTTTACACGTTCATGCTGCTAAACAGAACCATCGGAGAGTGTCTCTAGAAAAGGTCTAGAACTAATGGGCCCAACCCTTTCACTTGCATTTTGTTACTTGTTGTTCTGCTATTACCATCAAAAGTGTAGATTTGAATATTGCAGGATTTAAAATGTTGCTGACAAAAAAGCAGGATTGGTTGAACCTGTCCTATATGACCAGAGCACATGAATGTGCTCCCTTTTCTTGTACATTCTTTGCTTACACATTGACCATCACAATGTGCCTAATGCTACACTCCTACTTGTGACCTCAATATTCACAAATCCGTATACCTCTGAACTGTTCACCATCCACTGTTCTACTGCTGTACAACACTCATGGGCCTATTACAATGTAAGCCGGAAAGCCTCCGACGTGTGGTCGGAGGCTTCCCAACTCACATCATTGGTTTCAAATCCGACAGCCTTATTATGATAAAGGCTGTCGGATTTGAAATGACCCGTCGGACCGACTAGCTTCCGACTGGCTCAAGGAGCCCATCGACCAGTCAGATGCCGCTCATAGTCCTCTATGTACGGCGTTTACACCGTGGGGATTATGATGTCGGTTTCCGACAGGCTTTTCATGTCGGGCTTTCCGACATGAAAAGCCTGTCAGAAAGTGACTTTGGGGGCCCCTAGCAGGGAACCCATGTCTCCACATGCTCCGGTTGAGGGCCTGGGGGGCACCCACAAATTCCTGCACTCTGTGGCAGGCACCGTGAAGTGCCTCCCAAGCAGTGCAGAGATTTACACAGGCCTCCATTTCTCCATGGGAGCTTGTGATACGGCCGCAGCACAATCTCCCATAGGGAAATGGAAGTATTCAACCGCACCATGTGCGGTCACATTGTAATGGCGGTCCCGAGACCGCCAACTGGAGTTCGGTCGGCCCTGATACCGCAGCGATGTCATGACCGCCCGACATCTTAATGTTGCAGGGATTCTGCACAAACACAGAACTATGTGCAGGATTATGGTGGGACTTTAGTGTATAGGGACTGGGTATTCCTACCACCTTAGTACCCACGAACCCAAGAACGACTAGCTATAGTGTCTCACTTGCTCTCCTATTCACTCACAGAGAAACAAATGATTAGACACCCCAGAACACAACACTCCTAGATCTCTCAGGAATCGCGGTAACAAGACACACCCTTTCACTCTTACTCTTGTACTTGTCCACAATAAGATCTGACAGAGACAAGGAATAGTTTAAAATATTTATTTTAACTAACATGCCCTAACATGCAGTATACGTGCCACAACTAGCAGGAAAATGCATAGTACAAATACAGTCAGCATAGCAGCTAATCCATACATCATGATTGGAGATGTCATCATAAAAAGACAATGGAGTAAAGACTATAGTGCCTAATCTCCCTCCCTTTGCTAAGAAGTATTATTATATGATAGAAGATCTCTGGGCTTTGTCAGCAGACACCATACCTTAGCCTATAGATGGTAGATCTACATCATAGGTGCTGTCTCGCTCTTCTCCCGTGAAAGGTCCCTCTCCAAGTGTGTGCCACCTATTCGTGTACCCCACTAAAAACCCAAGTATGCTGTCCAAACAACAGCTGAATCAGTATGTTTTGTCTAAGGGCTAAGGTCTGGCCAGAACAAAATAACAAGGGGCATTGTTGTTCGACCTTGCACATAATGTTCAGTCAAAATCCCAGGAACATGCAAAGAGCGAACACAGCGATGAGTTCTCATGTGAAAGTAGCCATTGAAATTATTGCAGAAAATAAAGAAGTGTAGTAACGTGTGCAAAGCAGCAGGCAAGCTACAACGTGCTTACGCTAAGTTTAGTGAAAAAATGACAGTGTCCCCATGGGCCACGTGACAGTAATCAGGCCCTATGTGTTCACTTCATGCACTTACAATGCCTCCCAGGTGCAAATCACCCAATAGTCGAATGAAGCACATCAGCTATGGCTTCTCTGAGACTTATTGCCAAGTGCTGCTTTGAAGCATATTACCCAGTGCTTCTGTGACAGACATCGCCCAGTGCTCCCATGTGATGCCTCACAGAGAGCTCCTTACGCACCTTACCATGTCTTTCCCTGGAATGCATCACATTGTGCTCCCCTGGTCCACATTATCTTGGCTTTGCAGCTCTACAGCACATCACCTTGTGCCACCTGATGCACATCACCTTTTCTCCCTTGTGCACATCATCCTGTGTGCCACAAATGAACCTTACTGTGTATCCCTTGCTGTACAAAGTAATTTTTCGTGTTATGTTTGGTGGCCTGTGTGTGCATGGGTGCCTGTACATCTCTTGGACTTTATTAAAAACTGTGGGGTATATTTACAAGAACCTGGCGGAGAGTGGTGTTACAGCCAAATTGTTAACGCTGTGCTCCGACAGTTTCAAAACGCAGGGATGCACCGTACTCACAAGAACACGGCGCTCCCCTCCGTTACCCCTAGCGCTTGAGCTAAAAAAGCTGCCTAGCTCCAGCGCAGGCATCCTAGCGCCATTTTGCTAGGGTGCCTGCACTGCAGGGGCAATTGTTTATATGCAGGGAAGGACACCTTCCAGCACATAAACGATCTTTACAGGCAATTTGCACTATCTATGTGGAAAGAGCAAATAGGAGGAGAAATAATACATTTCTCCTCGTATCGCCTGCTTAGGACCAGGCATTCCCTGGTGGTATTTTTGGCACTGCCCCATACCTTGTAAATATGGAGCAGCATAAAAAAACAATGGGTGTTGCGGCGGTACACCCACTGCAACACCCATTGAATGCCCCTTTCACGCTAAGTGCTGCGTTAATAGGGGCATTATTTAAAAGGCAGCGTTAAGCCACGTTAAGTGGCTTAACTCTGCCTTTTAAATAAGGCGGAGGAGTTAACACCACCAGAACGATAGAAAAAGTGACGTTTTGGTAGCGGTAACTCCTTGTAAATATGCCCCTGTGTGTCTCTGTTTCCGATTTTTGTAATGTATCTAATGACTGCACTGCATTTTAAGGACTGCACTGCACTTTACTGCGCGAATATTGATGCACTTTAACGGACTACATCATCTATTTTAACCACAGTCAGGTACATTCTGTACAGCATTTTAGAATGTGAATTATAGGTTTTACCAGGGTACAACACCAGTTTTATTGGCTATTTTAAAATGTTGCAACGGTTTTCAGTAACTATGCAAATAAAAAATAAACTTGAAACTTGATACCCTGTGTGTCTCTTGGTATGTTTAATCTGTAAGCATGTGTGTCTGCCCTATGGGAGGCAGGGCTATCTATATGTTGTGTATTTTGGTGTGCATGCTCTATACATTGATAGCACTTGTTTCTGTTGACGGGCCACTTGCTGTTATCTCACCAATGAGTGAGTCCCACTTCTAATTACCTGTCTATAAATTCAGACAATGCTTCACTTCTAAATTACTGTCTTTGATGGTAATCATAGCCTTATATATTTGTCTGGATTGTCGGATATCCATTTTATCTCAAGAGTGCCTATTTTTTAATTTAAAGATGAGAGTTTATTCATTTCTGGCTTACAATAGTTACCTTATAAGAGCCATTTTAAGTGCCACTTTGATCGCTGCAACTTGCTGGTTTTGATAGAGAGGTTTAAAACGAGAGAGTCATTAAGTTAACTGGGCGTTGGCAATAAACCAGTAAATTGTTCTTCCATTTAGTGGTTACTCCGAATTAACCTGCTGACCATTTTTAACTTTGAAAGCTCCTTTGGTAGATGTAAATGGACTTAAGCATTGTAACAGATGGCGATCTCTCTTTGGTCTTAGGTCGATTCTGAATGAATAATCCAACACCACACTTGCAGCTGGCATAATGAACCGTCAATCTATGGCTGGCTTAGTCCCTGATTGTAACTGCCTGCCAAAACACCAAGGGCGTGCTGTACTTTAATAACAGCGATCTCATAGTAACCTTATGTCCAGCCATGTCTTTGCCAGCTGGAGTTAATATTTTAGCCCCTTAAACGTTTGCAAATTTTCTGGTTGTCTTCTCATTTACCTCTGTCTCCTATTAAAAACATCCAAGATCCACAGAGGTGTTAAAATCAATCCAATGACATTATTAGAAAAGCTTTCTCTTAGGAGGGTGAAAATAAGTAATGCAAGAAGGCTGGAGTAACATAGTTTATTTGAGCCAAAGCATAAAAGTCCTTAGACCAGCAGCAACTGCTATGACTTTCCTCGTCGGTGCTCCACATCACTCTAGGGTTTCAGTGAAACCCTAGACAATCTAAGCACAACGCACAACATTCACCTCTCTTCCACCCTAAATGACCGATTAACAGCTTTATACAATACAGCCATAAGGCTTACACTAGTAATATTTACATAGTGGCCTGGGTCACTGGATGATCACCCTAATCATGTTTCGCCTCTCGTTTCTCTTCTCACACCGTAGCTTCTGACACATAATGTCAGCTATCCCACATAAAACAACAGACACTTAACGTTTGCTCCACATATTTCCATCATTCAACATAACCACGTCATCCTTGACCTTCAGCACAGTTCTAGATGACGAAAATCTTTTCTCCCCTGTATGAACTTCACCAGATTTATTTACTCTCACATCATCACTGTGGGAACTGTTTCACGAGTCCCAGAGCAAACTGGGTTTACTGGGCTCTGTTTGAATGAATCAAAGACATTGACCATGGGCTTTACCTTACTAATGTACTCAAAACCGATCACCAAATACACACGCCTGTAGCAGCTGACTCTCAGGGTAGCACAGTCGAGCAGTCCAAGGTACACTCAAAGAGGTGGTATGGAGTTAGAGAGTCTACATAGTATATAGGGCATTCTCCCAGGGGCACTAATAGGAACAGTAACCTGGGTAATCTCAGGGACAGACTGGAATGTAGAATTAACTCATGGACATGTGGGAGGAGTCTCAGTGGGTTTATTGGGACAGATCCTTTCTCAGTGTAGCATGTATCGCTTCATGTATGTATGCACTCGTCCCACCCCTCCTGAGTTACAAGGTCACTGTGCCTTTCCATCCTTGGAGGGTCAGATCCAAACAGCTGTGCAGGAAGTGCCTGCCACAGTTGCTTGTCTGTGAGGGTTGAACCACCCTGTGTGGTGTAGGTCCTGAGTAGCCCATAGAGCAGAGCGGTGACAGTTGTGGCCCAACCCCAGCAATGTGTTTACGCTCGCCAAAGTGATAGCTAGTGCCAGCAACACAGGTGAATAGTGGCAGAGCCATCACCAGTAGCAAGTAGACTTTCATGGGTGTTGTAGTGCTTGTGGTTATCCTGCAGCTGGGATTCTTCCACTGGCCCAATCACAAACCCACCATCCAAACAAGTTCAGTGCCCACTCCATGCAATTGCTGTGGGTACTCTGGCTGGTACATTCTCTTCTGCTGATGGGTATCTCTTTCCTTATCTGTTGCTACTTCCTAGTTACAACCATGGACGGTGGTTGCCGGTCTCCAGGGCTTTGGGACTTCTTGGCACTACAGGCTAACACTGCAACTGACCATGTGGCCATCTTCTTCAGGCATAAATGCACTGGCCTACTTTGTGTGGACTTGCCAGCAACGTACAGGACTTTCAGACCTTACTTCTGGTTTCATGGTGCAAGTCACTCCTAGCGACAAATTAGTAGCTTAGAATTGTCTCCTCGGCTCCTCCTTCAGAGCAGCATCCTCTTTGTGCAAAGGGGATTCCATACCCCCCCTTAGCAACCAGTTAGTTCTCTTCCTCAAAGTATGATCCAGGCAGTCATGGCAGCCTCTCCTGACTTGTTGAGTGGGAGTTTGATACCCCACCCTTGGTTCTCTAAGGAATCTTCCTCAAGCTTCTGGTCAGGAAATCTTGACACCTCTACTGTCAGTCTCTGTCCCATCTTTATTCCCAAGTTGAGGACAGTCTTTATGTATTCAAGAAGTTCAGTTGTAATAGTTTGTGCGAAGTTATGCACTTTTGCTATTTCCACTCGGACTGGTCCAGCCACAGTTTTTGTTACAGGTGTAAGCAGCAGGGAGCTGGGAGTGCCCTCTCAGAGAACAATGGGCCAGAAAGTAGAGGAGAAAATCCTTAGCTTCGATGGGACCCCTTGTCTTCTTCCTTAAACCTCTTCAGTCTGGCCCACTAAAAAGGATCCCTTAAATGTTCTGTGGGAAAGCCCTGAAATTCACATCTGCTGTATGGCCCTCCCTCCAATCCTCCATCTTAGGAACCATTTAATTATAGCTCATATAAAAAACGGAACCCAGTGTGGCCACAAACATAAGTATAACACCCCCCCACTTGCACCCTCTGCACACTTGTAGTAATGCATGTACAGTTGACAGATGTCAACTGTACATGCATTATATGTAGATACATATCCCACATTTGTCCATACGTATCACACATAGATGGACAAAGGACCAAGGTGCAGAGGACTATCAGAACAATTTCAAAACATGGGAGAGGCCAGTAGGCCTCTCTCCCTAGTAGATGTCAGGTAAAAAAAAGTCTATTCTGCTACTATGAGCTATCATTTCAATGCCACCGCAACTGTCAGGTCTCTATAGTTGGCGAGACAGCAGTAATCAATCTCTTCAAAAAGAAGGTGCGCATGGTGTGGTTTTCTGACCACAGATGCCCACTCTGGTTCTGTTTGCATGTCATGGAAAGCCTCAGTGCACATGCAAGATTGTTGTATGTGCTGAAGTAGGGTTCCAAAGCACTACATCTTGCTATGGGGAATTTGAGGCAGGGGCACACACTCTCTGTCCCAACAATCACATACATTCACATTCTCTCCCTTCGATATCCTTAAACCTATTCCGCACCATGAGTCTTACATCACACACTCCTTTCAGTATCTACTCCTTCACTTGCTATTGATTTATTCATTTTTTATTCATCATTCGTCCTGCCAATCTACTCCTCAACAGAACAAAGCGAACTGACATGGGGTGTGAAGTGAACTGTCTAAAGCTTATTCCAAGCTTCCCCAGACTATCAGCAACTGCCATCAACTAGAAAGTTCCCTTGCCAATGTTCCAGATAACAAACATGGAACAATCCATCACATGTTCCTGTTCAATTTCTCCCAGCTTGACCAGCTGGAACACTTAATCATTTGCAACCTTTCCTTGCCTACTATATTTATACCTGGAGATATACACGTGTATCGCAAACACACACACACACACATAACTTCATCTATCACAACCCAACTTTTACAATGTCATTATTGCATTGATTATAGAATCTTTTTGTCCATTAATAGATTATCTGTATAATATTCATTATTGATAATCAAAATGCATGTCCTTTAACATGGATTATATTTCACCGAAATGTTAAAAATTGTATTTCAATGTTTCTTACCTCTTCTTCCTGAGAAACTGTAAAGATAAAATAAAAAATAAGATCAAAGCACCAACAAGTATGTGGTTGAGTGAGATCGAGGTAAGCGGAAAAGTTAAGGCAGACTGCGATGAAGCGGGGGTCTAGTACACAAAGTGGTTTGGGCCCGGTCTCAGCTTACCTTTGGACTTAGAAGAAATTGTGAAGAAAAGTTCCTAAGAAGAGAAAGTTCAGCAGTACAAGACAGGAGCTGGTGCCTGAGGAGGAGGCATCGTCCTCAGGTTGCTGCTAGATGGAGTCGCAGTGAAGATTTCTACCGTCCAACTATTTTGGAAGTCGAAAATCTCCAGTGGGACGAAGCTGCACACTGTAAGCCAATGAGGGCTCCACAAGGCTGGATTCCTTCGCTGAGAGGTTCCGCTGACCAGATTTGCTGCTGCAGAGAAGAATGTAGGGGGAGCTGCTGCAAAGTCAGGCCGACCCGTGATGCACCTTGGGTGGATCGGCTGGCAGGTAGGTCCCGGTCCTCAAGCCACTTTTTAGTGAAAATATATCAAGTCCCAACTTTTACTAGGGGGATTAAGACTCACTCCAGCAGAGGCCAGGTACAGAGTTCAAGGTCTGTGGAGCTTGTTATATACCTGTAGCTCACACAGGAGGCCAGCCAACTAGCCTTGGAGTCACTCTGGTAGTCCAGGGTTCAAGCAGCAGAGCACTTCTTTGGGGTGTAAGGCAGGTCTCAAGCAGCATGACAGTCCTCCTGTAGCAACAGGGCAGCCCTCTGGGGGACAAGGCAGGCCACAAGCAGCATGGAAGTCCTTCTGAAGTCTTCCACAGGTCCAGGAGTGTACTGAACAGTTGCTCTGAGTGTGATAAGCCACCTACCTGGATCCCATATTAGTCCAATAGGGCGGTGACGCTAATTCCCGAATCCTACCGAGACTTGCCCTCAGTTTACAGGAGTAGACACTGCTCTGGTGGCAAATCCCAGGGGGAAGGGGGTTGGTATGGAGAGAGAGTGTAGAGTTAAAGATGCTGTTGCTCGTCTACTCAACACCAACACTACAGCAGGCATTCACACCAGTCTTATGAATGGTACTGGCAGATATGGTACCTGTAAACAAACAAATAATAATGCTTTAGTCTAGTATTAGCTCTATCTCTTAAGGTATCACCTCACGAAAGCTTTTCAAATCTCAACCAACCTTTAGTTTTGTTGTTGTATTGTTTTCATTTAGATTGTCTGTAGAGGCCCCTTCATCAAAGTTCTCAAAATGATAGTGAATATGATTTCAGTATCAAACCCACAATCAAATTTGGACGGGGTTAGCTTCACCCAAGTCCTCTGTGGCAGAGCCCTGCCAACAGTATGTACAAGTTGAACAAAAACACTGGTTACCTTTGTTTGCAGCATGATGTTGCGACTGAGCTCACCGCTTAGTAAAATCAAGTCTGTTAATGCATCTCTTCTTTTCTTCTTGTTCTTTTTTCCATCCACGTGCAAGACTAATGTGGGACGTTCTTTGCGGTGAGGTCGATCGGGAGGATTAAGGGAGCTGGCAAGACAGAGTCCTGGAAGCCGGGAATCAGGTAAGTGGCAGGCCAAGAGACTAAGCCAAGAGGAGGAGTGTGGACGGTCTTTAAATAAGACTGCTTTAGAACACTCATAAAGGTCACATTTTAATTGTTTGTAACAAGGAACAGTTGCAGATAATTAACTTGATGAGGCTGTCTTATAAAAGGTGCTTTAGAATGTTCAAAAAGGTCATGTTCTAATTGTTTATAGCAAGGAACAGGCGCAGGTAATTAATTTGATGAGGGCTGTCTTCGGATGCTTCACTTTGAGGTCATCTATGCCGGTTGCTTGATGCTTATTCTGGTTGATTTTCTGGATGTTTCCATGGCGCCTGAAACCTGATCTTGCATATGCATTGTAAAACATTTGTGAAAGCTATTAAGCCTTTTCAAACAAACTGGGGAACACCAGCTGCAGCTAGCTATTAACAACTGAATGTTATATGGTCATGAGTCAGGGTAGAAGACGTTTGTTCATTCATAAGTTTTGGGAGAAATAATATGAGTCATGCCGGTATATTGTTAGTCAAGAGAAGTGTGGGGCTCTATTATTTATAACTGATGTCAGCCTTTGTGGTTGGAAAATCTTCTAGGCTACCCCCACAACTGGTTCTGGAAAGGTCTTACCTTCCTCTCCTAAGGCTCCAAAAGTCTGGGGTGACAAAAGACTAGGGTCAGGTTATTTTGTGTGTGCTGTAGGCATTCCTTTTGAAATGTAAGCAGGGCAGGGAAAAGCTCTATCCCCAGGCTGGATAGCCCATCCTGCCCACACCCAGTTTCCTTTGTCTAACTGTCAGTCAGGAATACCCAAACCCTAACAGCAGGGCCATTCACAGTCATGTGACCCAGGACACTAGCAGAGGCACAAAAATGGTCAGGGCAGGAAAATGCCAACTTTCTAAATGTTTTATCAAACAAACAATGTCACACTGACTGTTCTTTAACTAATTTTAATTCATTTGTGGCCGCTTCAATCAATAACAGCGGTCACCATTTGGTTTTTTTCAATTCTGTATATAAACATCATACACAAAAGTTATTTTCACACACAGGAGATCACATACAAAATATATTCAAATGTGTTAATCCCTCCCAACAACATAAATCTCAACAACACAGTAGACATAAACACAATTAGGGCACAACCAAATATGACAACATACTAGACAAAACACATTTTCAGTTCAAGACAAAACGAATTATCAGTTCGCAATATTTACAAATCCAAATGAGAGCTTAAGGATGATCACAGGTATAATTGTGAATGCAATTTAACAATTAATTTGATTGCTCTCGTATCAATGGACAAGGCACCTCTGGAGGAGCCTAATTTTCACACCCGGGTTATGATTTGTAAAAAAACAAATCATTAACATCTAATGATACCCTGTATTACAATAATATTCTTCGAATCACATAAATATTGATACACAGTAGGTGCACAGATGATGGTCAACGCGTTTCGAACCCTCTAAAGACTCCTTTGCAGGGTTCTCCTCAGGACATGGAACTGATGTCTGTTTGTCACAATACTGGTGATGTAGTCACTTAGCTAATTCAATTATTTTCGCTGGCAACCAGGACTGGCACTGATCCAACTAGGCACGATATCAAATTTGAATTCAGCGTTTGTGCGAGGTAGAACAATCCCTGGCGTCTCTTCTTCTTTTGAGGCTATCTTGAGATGGGCCGTGGAGCCAGGAAGAAGCGAAAACCCCTGGCGGCTCTTCTTCTTTTGAGGTTATCTTGAGATGGGCCGTGGAGGCAGGAAGAAGCGAAAACCTATGGCCCCTTTCAGCTCTACGTTCTCCCTTTGCCACTCTTTTTCTGTCTTTCTCTTCTGCTTTCTTTGCTGCTTTTCTCTTTCTTGTTCTGGACGAAAGTTTGTTGGTTAAAAATAAGCCCTGTTCCCCAAAAATAAGTGCCGGTGGGCCTCGCCTGCAACCATCAGCAGTTCACCACTGATTCGTTCCTCCTACAAACCATAGTGAACTTTCTAAATGTGGCATTTTCAGAATTGTAGTTTAAAATTAAACTTTACAATTAAAGAAAATTTTAAATTACTATTCATTCGAGTCCAAACGTGACATTTCTACCTGCTCCCAATAAAAAGTTATGCAAAAAAGGGGGGTAAGGCCCAAACAGGACGAACACCAGGTAGGGCCGTACTAAATAGAACACAAAAAAGGAGACCCGGTATTCTTCACAATTTATGCCATTTCTTTGCAGCAGTGATCAAAATGAAAAACACTCCATATGATCTGGTTATTTATTAAACCATTTTCTAGAAAACTGATTTTTTCTTTAATTTATATACATTTAAAGAAATGCAAACATGAAAACTCCGAGTCCATCCAAAAAGACATATATCAAATTATTCATACATTTACAAATACTTACATATATTTACAACATTTATCACAACAGAACAAACATCATTATAATTCATCAACCAATGTTTCACAATTGATAGATTCAAAACCTTTTTTGTTAAAGGAAAAACCCATCACAAGCAGGGAACGATATATACAAATATCAATCAATTTCTTTTAAAGTTCCTCAGCATGAAATACAATGCCAGTATTAATGCGAATGCCTATTAATGCAACTGCCATTAATGCAAAAGTTAGCACTTATTAAATGTAATAAGGTAACCCAGTGTTATCCTATGGGAGAGGTAGGCTTTACAGTAGTGAAAAACAAATTCAAGAGTTTTTCACCACCAGCACAAGTAAAACTTAAAAACACATGTCCAACTTTTTAAATATGCTGCACTCTGCCCTGTGGGCTTTTTAGTGCCTACCTTAAGAGGTGAAATATGAGTGACATATGCATTAAAAAAGAAGTTTTAGGCCTATCAAATGTTTTATTTTGCCAGATCAAATTGGCAGTTTAAAACTGCACTATAAGGCTGGCCTGAGACATGTTGTAGTGCTCAGGCCAACTAGTAGCATTTAATTTAGAAGCCCAGGGTACATGTAATACCACTTTACTAGCGAACTTACAAGTAGGGATGGACGGAGTTCGCGTATTTCCAGTACACGGAACTCCACGGGATAAAACCTCTGCATACGCTGCCTAACTCCGCGTGAACCAGCGGAGTTGTGCTTGCCCACTCGTTCGCACTGATTGGTGCGGGTAGCGTGCTCCATGATGGAACGCGAGTGCAAATTGCAGCATGCGGTCGCCTGCGCGTGTGGCGCCATATTGTTTTCCCTATTCTGTGCATGGTGCTGGGCCTACTTTTCAATCCTTACTATATCTTTGCCATCCTTACTTTATCCAACTTATTCTCACCTGTTTTACATTTATTTCCTTGGTGTGTGTATTTGTGTTGGTGTATTTGATGTTTTTGACACTTTTTTTATTTTCTGTGACTTTTTTGCCCCTTTGTTAATTTTCCCCTAACTTCCTAATTTCTCCCTCTTTAGTCCATCTCTTCTTCCTGTCTTTCTCTTTTTTTAATGTTCCACCCAGCACCGTGGTAGAGCGTGGGAGAGTCGGCACCAGTGCAGGGGGTGCAGTGAACCACACACCCTGTGGGCGCCACCAGGGGGTGAAGTCTCATGCCATTTTTAGCAAGGAGGAGGTGGCCGTACTTGTTTTTTTGTTCAGCGCCAACTCCCCTCCATGCTGACTGCAGGCCCGGAACAAGGTACAGCCTGCGGAAGTATCAGCTACTGTGGGGGAGGGTGCGCTATTGTGTTCACCAATGTACTGGGGTTCGGCGCACCCAGCAGCAGCTGATGCACCACTGGGCTGATATCCTGGACCGGGAGAGGGACCTGCTCGACCTGCTCTGCATCCAGGTTGCTGGGCTTGGTGAGTACTAGTAATTAATTATTACTAATTTTGTTGTGTCCTATCCTATAATGCTAAATTGTTTTCAAATATCATGCTGCTCACATTCAGAGGTAAGTTAAGTTCACATAACATTAGGAATATTATGCGATCCGATTTGAGTGAGCAGGTGCTCGGTGCTACCTAGTTTTGCTTGTTGCTGTAGGCGACCCTTGGACTGATTATTTAAGAAGTTATGCTGACTCCTCTGTCCTCCTGTCACTAGGATAGTGGTACTGTAGTAGTAGTAGTAATATAATGTCAGTGAGTTAGCGTTCTCTGGGGCATATTCTCAAGGAGCTATCGCCGAGTTACCGGCACTTTATCGCAGCCAAAGTTGCGATAAAATTATCGCCTCATTCACAAGCTGGTGCTAACAGCCGATACCACCAAAAAACATCGCTACAGATGACCCCGGAAACTATCGCTAATGAGATGCAGAGTAGGCGTTCCCGAGCAAAAAGCCGCGACAACACCACACCCCAACATTCTCAATGACCAGTCACATCGCGATAAGGCGCGTTAGCAGCAGGAAACTAACACCTGCTCTGACCTGGTGTAAAGTCGGTCGACAACCTGCACCATCAAAGGGAGACCAGCCCAGAGCCACACATGAAGAACAACAGATGCCATGGAGCCACACACCATGCATCCCGGAGCCCCCAGGATCGCCAGCCACCCCCCGGACCCCACCCGGACCCCCCTCGGACCACCACAGAGGCAGCGCAGACAAAGACAGCGAACCTCCAGGAAATGCACCAGCCTCACAGACCTAACACCAGACAATGTCAATGCCCACTACAGGCTCAAAAGGACAACCATCCTCCGCATCCTGAACATCATTGCCCACAGGCAGACGGTACCAACACAGCGGACAACCAACATCCCTCCGCAGACAAAGCTGCTGGCTGTGCTGCACCTGTTGCCCTCTGGTACCTCCCAACCAACAACCGCCAGAGTCGGAGGAGTCTCACAGCCAGCCCCATCCAAGTTCCTCACACCTGTCCCGGATGCCATCATCAGCCAGGTACCCCAGTACCTATACGTCCCCCACAATGCGCAGGAACAGCTGGAGACCAAGCAAGGACTATACGCCATAGCTGGATTCCCGCACGTGTTGGGGGCAATCAACAGCACACGTCCTACTTGTGCCTCCTGCCGACACTGCACACAATTACCGCAACAGAAAGCACACGCATTCCATCAACGTGCAGGCAATAGTGGACCACAGGGGACTCGTCACCAATGTCGTAGCCAACTACCCAGGCAGTGTGCATGATCCCCTCATCTTCCGACAGTCCATCATCGACCAGCGCTTCCAGGATGGCACCTATGGGAATGCACTGCTCGTTGGCAAGTACCAACTGAACACACCACACACCTCAACTCCACAATCATGCAAGTCACAACTCTGGCACTGCACACGTCACAAAATCACATACGACATGCCAAACAACGTGCCCACCCACCAGACACAACAGCACAACTTACTGTGGCAACCTTGGTTAGCCATGTACATGAGCCATCAGCGGCATGGCACCTCAGCCACACAATAGCGGAATGTGGTGAGAGGTGGGAACCAGGCATGTACGAAGGAGGCAAGTGACCCATGACTGAGAATGTACACAATGCCAAGTGTGGTGTGGATGTGCTGGCCAGACTGCAGTATGCAGACCACAGACATCCATGGCAACATGCACTGCTGGTGTTTGGTGTGTAGTGGACAGTGAACGCAACCATGTCACCCCAGCCAGTGGGGAAGATCGCGGAAATGTAGCATGTGACGTCCCCCCCTGTAAGCTTGTGCGGAGTGGGCTGGTCCTGAGGACGCCAGGCCAGCGTAGGGGTGTGAATAAAAAGCACATAGCACTGGGCGTGGTTCTCTTCCGGAATGCCCAACGCGTCTGCCAGGGCATCGCCTCCCACCCTGCCACGAGGCCGACACCGTCGCCGTGAGCGGGGTGGCCTGCGATCCTGTGCACCTGCTGCACCCCGGGCCGCTGGTCCCCCAACCCGTCATGCCCGCCCCTGCGCAGCCAGGCCTCACTGCTCACCTGCCGACACCGGCGTGTGTCAAAGAGGGCCCACCACGTGCCGGCGCAAGCTCCAAGCCCAAAGCCCGCGACCTTGGCAGCCTCCTCAGACCATCACGGCTTCCGCGACACAGGCCCGCTTTACTCCTTTTTCATTGACGTACTCCACCGCTGCCTCCGGCCTACACTACGGTCAAGTAGGTCACACATTTGGAACTGAGTCTTGATTACACAATGGCAGAGTACATATTTATGGCATCGTTTATATCCCTATACTCCCTTCGATGTGGTGCCACCAACTCTGTCAACCAGGAATCTTCTCCACATGCCATTTCAACGCCGTGTGGTAGAGCTCCAGGAGGAGCTGGCTGCACAGTGGATGCCCCGCGCTGACCGCTGCCTCCGGCACACACTGCGGTCGAGTAGGACACAGAATTGGAACTGAGTCTTGATTTGTTAATTGCAGAGTTTATATCATTGTACAGGCCTCATCGCTGACTGCATCCCCTTCCGGCTCTGGTGCTACTGACCCTGTGCCACGGGAGTCATGGACACTCTCTGGTTGAACGTTGGTGGCTTCTGAGTCTATGGCCTGGGGGTTGTCTTCATCATCATGTAGCTGGTACTGACATTGTGGGAAAGAGGAGACTGTAGCATTCAACTCCTCCATATTGCCTGTCTCTGCTTGCTCCTGCCCTCTGCGTCATGCCCTGGTTGGACACCTTCCACTGTCCCCCGTAACACTCCGCGACATTCTCCTTGGACATCAACGAGGACCCGCTCAGATCCCGTGGCCCTACCTCAGTGCATCACCAGGCACCGTCCCGTGGCGGTGTGCCTGTGCCGGCCGCTGAGCATCCGGGGCCACCGACTCTGTGCAGCTCAAGTCATGGACCCTTGCTGTTTGTACTTTGAACTCCTGATTGTCTGATCACTGTTGTAGTTGTTGCCAGCACCATCCAACCCCTGAGGGGTGGCTTACACTACCCAACACCCATCCAGCACAGGCGCCACTGGACGTGTGATCCTGGCAATAAAAGGGGCCGGGTGCACGTGCCCGTAGCCAGTTCCACTAATTAACTCAGTGTGTCCGTGTGGTCATTCTGTATGCATGTGGGCCCCGGGCCATACCACATTTCATTGTGCTGTGTACAGCGTGCACAACCTTGTCACCTTAGGCAGTGGGGTGGACCTGGGACATGTATCTGTGTCAGACCCCCCTGTGGGCGTGAGGGAGTGGACCGGCGTACGGCAGTACGGCGTAGGGGTGTGGTCATTCAACACGTGGCTCTGGGCGTGGTTAAGTGTAGGCCTTGCCAAGGCGGTTACTAATGCGTGTGTCTCAGGTGTAGTGTCGGCGCCACCCGTCACACAATACACAATGTTGCTATGTAGCATGCCCCCGGAGTACGGGCTCGGCCGAGGGGTAAATGAGGGTGCGCAAGCCTGCTCAGGCTCAGGGATCAGACATGCCAACTGTTGTGTGTGTCGCTATCTCCGCAGCATAAGCCAAAGGTCTACCCTCAACCGCATGGCGAGTTCAGCCAGGCATGACCTCTACATCTGTGTCCGCCCTGTCCTTACCATAGGCCTACACACACGTGTCCGTCCACCTTCAGCGCATGACATCACTGTGTCGTTGTCAGGCTTGTGGACATGCGCAGACAGGCATGTCAATAGTGTGCCTTAGGGGTGCAAGTGATGCAACCGCGCTGCGCACACTAGTAAATAGGCTCGGGGGAGGGAGGAGCAGCAGTGAGGCTACGTAATACACATTGATGCCGCTCACTTGCAACATGCAGTACATGTCATGCAGGAATCACGAGGTCACACATATCACACACCAATGAGCCACTGAGCCGGCCATCACATCTTGCAGGGCCAACTATTGGCTCATATCTCTCTGCACAGTCACAGGATGCACGCTGCGCTTGGATGATGACACCCCTCCGAGCCCCGGACACACAGGCCCCGAGGCTGTACAATGCGGCCCACAAACGCACCAGGGGCATCGTGGAACGCACATTTGGTATGTTGAAGTCATGTTTCAGGTGCCTGGACGTCACAGGTGGGAGGCTTCTGCACAGCTCAGGCATCGTGTGCAAGATGATCGTTGCATGTTGTGTGTTGCACAACATATGTGTACGCAGTAAGGCCCCATGGATACAAGTGCCAGATGCACCGGACGATGATGATGATGATGGGGATGAGGCAGGTGGCCCACACCCCACTGCGGCCGCAGCAGGAGTTGCCTGTGGGAACACCATCATTGACAATTTCTTCACATGAGCACGTCACATTGTGACAGTCCTTGGCAATAATGGGACAGTACAATATGGCCACAGGTACAGCATGTGCTACTAAATGCTTTCAAAATGCACATTCCCTGAGTGCATGTCACTCATCTGTACAGGCACATCACTCAGACAAGTGTGAGTGCGACATGTATTGCTGTCAATTTTATGATTTGTTCAGGGATGGTGGGTGTGTCACCTCTGTGCAAACGGGCTGTTTAGGGTGTCACGTATTCGGACTGCCAGTTCTGTGTGTCGCAGTTAGTAGGGAATCCCACTCTTCGGCGTTTCACTTGTGTCCAAATTCATTCCATTTTGGCTGCCATTTGTGTCCTACAGGTGACAACAGGGTTCCTTTTGGGGTCAGATATGTACCACCATGATGCAGGGATGCCCCCTGTGGCTCGAGTCCCACAACATGGGCAACATGTACGTAAGCGGGAGTCACTGCCCCTACATTCGTCCACGCTTTCATGGTGGATTGCTCATGGTCATGACACGTCTGTGTGCAGGAGGGGTTGCTTGTCCCTCTGCAATGTGAAGGGGAGATGCGGTTTCTATGTGTGTTCCATGCATGTTTCTGCATTGGCACAGTTTACATGCAGACTGCATGTCAATGTACATTGTGACTGTGAGGAGATGCCTATCTGATGCGGGACAATGGTCATCTGTTCTACGTCAGGGATGTGTGGTTGTGCTCGTACATTGTCATCTCACCGTATTTTTAATCTGCTTTTATGCTGCATTTTCCTGCATGACGCGTGGGGATTGCAGGCCTATGGCTGGTTATCACTCAGTTTTGTATCGCGATTGGCATCATCGCTACTATTTTCGCGTTCGCGTTTCGCGTTTTTTCTGCGTCGCGTTGGTTTTAACACATTCTTTTGATGCGTTATCGTGGGACTATCGCATGGGGCCGCCATGTTGTGAATACCACATTGACACGGAGTTGTTTTCCCGCGAAGGACTGCCATGTGAAGAGTTGCGTTAGACTAATTTTGCTGTAGTTGTCACACGTTCTTGAGAATATGCCCCTCTGTGTCTTTCTTTTTATGTGGCTTTTACAGTCCCAAGCAATCTTCCAGTGATGTAGTGTGCAAAATATGCATTTATGCATTGAAAAGGGAAACTAGCTGAGTTAGCAAATCAAAGGGGTGGGATTTGTGAAGCAAAGATCATTCATTGCAATGCATTAGTATTTCCAAATGCAGTTTAGGAACTTCAAAATAGAAGGTTTCAGAATATAGAAATAGGTCAACTCAATAATATATCTGATTTAAAAATGTATAATGTCAATATGTTACTGTGTTTGCCTTTGCCTGTCAAAAATTTTTCTAGGAGAGATGAACTGTACCACTAATCTATTTTTGTTACCTTCTTTATTTTTTACATCAGCACCCAAGGACATGAAGAGGGCATCAGAGGGTCGGGCCAAGTAGGGTGCCACGACCAGGGCCGCGGCAGGTGAAAGTTCCATCGCCACCACCAGCGCTGCGGCCACAGCAGATGACTCTGCAGGCCCCAATAAGTTCTTGTTAGTATTATTTATTTCTCTAACTTTTACTTCTCTGTTGGAAGCTGGCTCTGTATTTGGTATGCCACTAGGTGGTTATACCCTGCACAGAGTCCAGAAATTCCCTAAAAGTGTACAGAGCTCAATTTAAACCCAAAGTGCTCTATTAGTGGTAGTGTGGTTGAGCAGCCTTAGGCCTAACACGGAGGAGTGTAATACATTTATTGCATATCATTGATCAATAAGGGACACACGACTCCAAAAAGAGATCCACACCAATTTTATAAAAAATAAGCTTTGTTTAAGTTTTTTTAAGACCAAGATCTTCGCAAGAAAGGAAGTACGTTTAGCAGGAAAAATACTTAAGACTTTCAAAGGTTGACACCTAGTGCAATTTTCAGAGTTCAATGTCATCCTATGGAGGAAAACAATAATGCGGTTACAGAGGTAAGTATTCAACTTACAGTTTCAGTCTTCGGGACCAAAGGTCAGCAAGGGTCAGGTGAGCACCAAAACTGCACCACCGGTGGCATGGGGCGGCCGGGTGCAGAGGTCAAAATCAGAGTTCGGCCTAATGCGTTTCATTGGAGACTGTGTGTGCTCAAAGCCACATGCTTGCAGGTAGGTAAATCGGTTGCAGGGGCCAAGCTTTGGGGGTTAGAACCAGCACAGGGGGGGCCACAAAGCAGCACCAAACATACACCATCAACGGCGCAGGGACGGCCGTGTGCATGGTGTAAATTCAGCATCGGGCGGCCAATGCTTTTTAATGGAGTCCTTGCTTCGGACAAACAGGCTGCAGGTGTCGCACCGGAGGTTACAGGAGGGAGACCAGTGACATCAGGGTAAGTAGAGATGTAGGGAGCCGTAGGGGCACAGTTGATTCAGCTCACCAAGGCCCAGGGGCTTCAGGTGAAGGTGTGCCTTCAGACGTCAAATTTTTCTTACCGGAGCTGGTCGTGATCAGGTGGGATCAGCCAACGGTAGACTTGAGGTCAGGATTGACGGGGAACTTGGTGGTCCACCTGGACACGGGCCGGAGGTGTCTGGTGCAGAGTGAGCAGGACTCGTGGATCCGGAGGGCACCGGAGTCCTTTGTGTAGGTTTCTTGGGGATAGAGCTGCTGTCCTCTGGAGTCTCACGTCTGTCAGAAGGCATGCAGTCTTCTCCTGGTTCTGGGAGTCGCTGGCTGCAGGATGGGTGTCATCTTCTTTGCAGGGTCTTTGAAGCTAAAGACAGGCCGATAGGGCTGGGGCCAAGTCAGTAGTCATCTTCAGGCTTCGCTGTACAGCCTATTCTTAGTCCTTCTTCTTAGGACAGCAGGCAACTAGTTTCCCGGTCTGGGGATGCCACCTAAATACTAAATTTAGGGGCACTTTAGGGCAGTAACAGGTAGGGCCAATGGGCACCTTACCTGCGGTGACTTCACCCTCAATTATGCCACCCTCCTGTGGGAGGGGGCATAGACCTAGCCCTGATTGGAGGGGTGTCCCCATCTTCAAGATGGCAGACTCCGAAAGCTGTGCTTCACCTCCCCTCCCCATCTTAGGGGTGGAGTTGGGAGAAGTGGGCACACCTCCTATTCTTCTACGTTTTCCCACCCAAAGTGGGGGTGTAAACTTTGGGGCTGCTATATGCTGCTACCTGTTGCTAGCAGCAGAGGCTGGGGGTCACATTACAAAGGCGGCAGGCCTTTGAATCTTCCCTCTGGAGCACTGTGCCCATCCTGGGGGGGGAGGTGTGACACCTCTGCCCAGGATGTGCATTGTTTCTTGTCCCAGAAAGCAGAGGCTCTCTACGCAGGATGTGCATTGTTTCTTGTCACAGAGAGCAGAGGCTCTCTACCCAGGGGCCCAGAAAGACGTCTGGTGGTGGCAGGCTGCCTACTGTCAGTCCGTGACTACACCAGGGTTGGTAAGTTTTCAGGGGCCACTTCTGTGGTGCCCTCTGAGTACATGGCACAATAAATCCCACACTGGCATCAGTGTGGGTTTATTGAAAGGAGTAGTTTAGTACCAAACACTCCTGTGATCAGTGATGCCATCATGTTGCTGTGGAACTTGAGATGTTGAGTTTCAGCCTATGTACTCTCTATGGCTTCCCTGGCACTTATAACATTAAGGAATAGGCCCTAATATTGTAGGGGCATATCTGCTCATGCAGATATGCCCATACCTGCGATATAGTGCATCCTACCTTAGGGCTTGTAAGGCCTGCTACAGGGGTGGCTTATCTATATCTTAGGCAGTGCAAGCTGGCATGGCACACAGGCAGTTTGACATGTTAACCATGTAATTTTGTCTGCACTAGGCCATGCATGGTGCAGGGGCCAGGGTGAGGGATTCCTAGGGGACCCTTTTTTGTCCCAATTCCTTGATACCCAGGTACCATTTACTAGGGACTTACAGGGGCCTGAAGGGCCAATTGTGGAATAGTTTTTAGGGAAGAAGCACTGGCACAGAGGACCTGGTTAGCAGGGACCTGGTGCACTACAATCGAGACCACATCAATAACAGGCAAAAAGTGGGGGGGGGTAACCATGTCAAAAGAGGTACTCTCCTACACTCTCCCCATTAGATTAATTTTTCCTCCTTTCTCTTATGCTGGGATTTTCCTTCAAATGCTATTTGTTCTATTTAATGTTTATTCTTGTTATCCCTCCCTGCATTTTCCTTTTTTCTATATATCTGGTTTCTGTAGCTGACTTCCTCCTGCATCGATACTAATCTGTAGCTTAAGCTTTCTTCTGCTTGGTTATGCTGTCCCTCTCCCCTAACGTTATACCCTGTGGACTGGTAAAGTAAGACTAATACACTAGATTATATAGTCTACTGTGAAGATTGCAGATTTTGTTGACCCAAGCAAGCTCTTCTACACTTGTCTGTTGAGAAGGCTTTCTATTTCTTGCTCGTGCTCAATTGACGAGAGAGTGGCGATGGTTATGGTGACCCCCAGGGCCGGACTGGCCGTAGCAGGCACCGGACATTTCCCCGGTGGGACGCCAGGGTGGGGGCCGGTTTTGGGCCCCTGGGGGGCCGTTTTTGTTACAGGGCCGTTTTTGCAGCATAGCTGCAATATCGCCCCCTGTAACAAAATCGGCCGAAACCGGCCCTGGCAAACAGCTCGGCCACGGCCCCAACCCCCCGGGGGGCCTGCCGAGCACTTTGCCAGGACCGGTTTTGGCTCCCAGTCCGGCCCTGGTGACCCCCCCCAATGCTGTGTTGTAACAGTATCCCAGCAGTTACTTTCGATGACTGTGCAGCATGGAAGGAAAGTAGTATGAGGACAGTCCCATTTTATTGCCAATCAAAACCAGATGTCCTTTATTTACCAATATATACTACCCCTTCATTGCGCTTCAAATGACTCACAGTCATCATCAAATCTCTGCCCTTCCATTATGGTTGGCTTGACTACTGGCTTTTCTAACATTGTCGACCAGCAAAATGCCCAAAGTGATATTTTAGATGGGAGAGGAGAGACTGCAAACTGATCTGTAGTCATGTGTTGCTGTAGTATTTTGTTTAAACAAATAAAAAGGGGAGGTGTATCTGGCATCTAAATTGTGTAATGTTTTTTCTAGCTGCACAGACCACCAGTGACGGGGCTAGTGGACCAAGAATATCGTGGTGCTCATTCGCTAGCGCCAATAACAAATCTCGAGCACGTGAATGGAAACAGAAACTCCGCTTTGCGCCCGATGGCGGAATCAAGGAACTCCGTGGTACTCCGCGTAGCGCGGAGTGCCTGAATTCCAAAAGCGGTGCAGAGTTTTCCACCCGGGCCTACGTAAAAGTACATTAAATGGGCCAATCTGGTGTAGGCCAATTTCACCATGTTTTAAGGAAAGCACAAGCACTTTAGCACTGGTTAGCAGTGGTAAAGTTCACAGTGGCCTAATGCTAACAAAAAACAAATTTCAGAAAACAGGAGAGGTGAGGCAAAACGATTCGGGGAAGACCACATCAAAGACATCATGTCTAACATGTGTCTCCCTCAGATGAAAGTAGGGAGAACTACCCATCCTCATGGGAATTCTCATCACTAAGATGGAAGAACCTCAAGAGACCATCAGCATTTAAGTGGTCAGTCAAAGGACGGTGCACCACCATAAAGTTCATTCCCTGTAGGGAGATGGACCAACTCATAAGTTTGGGATTCTCATCCCTCATCTGCATTAAACATCTGAGGGGTCTGTGGTCCCAAACAGGGAACAGGGTCAAGACTGATTTGCAAATGGCTGGGTTTAAACTGAAATGGCATGGGGAGCAAACAAATGATGGATTTAGCCCCAGATCTCTGTACTGGGGTGAATGTTTGACATTGTTCAGCATTCTGTCCATCAATTCTTCTTTTAGCATTTGTCACCCCGAGTGGGACGGGTATGCCCAGACATGGGCCCCATGCTTTCCATGCCACTGGAGTCAAGGTAGCCTGGCTGATGAGGGGTGTTACATTGTAACCGGTCCCAGGATGCTTGTTTATGGTCCAGAGAGGACCTGGCCAGGCAGTTCGGGCTGGCCTGTTCCCATGGGGAACAAGGTCAACACTGATTTGCATATGGCTGGGTTTAAACTGGAATGGCATGGGGAGCAAAGAAATGATGCATTTAGGCCCAGATCTCTGTACTGGGGTGAACGTTTGACATTGTTCAGCATTCCGTCCATAATTTCTTCTTTTTGCTTTTGTCGTCCTAAGTGGGAAGGGTATGCCCAGATGTGGGTCCTGTGCTCACTGCGCCACTGGATTCAAGCTAGCCTGGCTGATGAGGGGTGATATCTCGAAACCGGTCCCAGGATGCTTGTTTCCGGTCCAGGGAGGACCTGGCTTGGCAGTTTGGGCTCAACTGTTCCCATGAGGAGCAGGGTCAAGACTGATTTGAATATGGCTGGGTCCAAACTGGGGTGGCGTGGTGAGTAAAAGAACAATGGATTAAACCCATATCTTTGTGACTGTGGTGAATGTTTGCATTGTTTAGCATTCCGTCCATCATTTTTTCTTTTTGCTTTTGTCGTCCTAAGTGGGAAGGGTATGCCCAGACGTGGGCTCCTTGCACACTGTGCCACTGGATTCAAGCTAGCCTGGCTGATGAGGGGTGAAACCCCGAAACCGGTCCCAAGATTCTTATTTCCAGTCCAGGGAGGACCTGGCTTGGCAGCTCGGGCTGGACTGTTCCCAGGAGGAGCGGGGTCAAGATTGATTTGCATATGGCTAGGTCCAAACCTGGGTGGTGTGGTGAGCAAAGGAACAATGGAATAAACACAGATCTTTGTGACTGGGGTGAATGTTTGCATTCTTCAGCATTCCGTCCATCATTTGTTCTTTTGACTTTGATAATCAGGCATTCCTGCTGCAGGGCCTGAAGCACCTCTTAGAGGTGGAACAGCTGGAGCTGAAAACCAATATCATCCAGCTAGGCAACACTGAAAGCCTCCATCCCAGCCAAGACCCTGTTAACCAACCCCTGGAAGGTGGCGGAGGCATTCTTTAAACCAAAGGGCATCACCCTAAACTGAAAGTGGCCCTCCGGGCTGGAGAATGCAGACCTCTCCATAGCCCCCTTGGTTAAGGCAATCTGATGCAGATGTTTAAGCAAGAGTTCTTAGGAACTTGACAGCTCCTAAGCTATCTATGAGTTCATCTTCACAGGGATGGGATGAGCATCAGTCTTGGTGACTGGGTTGAGCCCCTTATAGTCCACACAGAACTGGAGTTCTGGGGCGGGTCCCAGTGGTGCACCACTGGGCTAGGCCAAGGGCTAGTGGAGTGTTCAATCACCCCTAATTTCAGCAACATGGACACTTCCTCCTTGATGCTGGCTCTCGCTATGTCTGGC
This sequence comes from Calotriton arnoldi, assembly GCA_963921515.1. NCBI lineage: Eukaryota > Metazoa > Chordata > Amphibia > Caudata > Salamandridae > Calotriton > Calotriton arnoldi. Next base: position 3,398,945 of record CAWUFW010000428.1, read on the forward strand.
AGCATGTATAGTTTATTCTTCGCAGTCATGCTGTCCCCAGTATCAATATCATGGGTACACAGATGAGTGAGCCCAGGGGCAGTGAGGATAAAGAGCAAACCTGCCCTAGCTAGTGGCAACAGCTCTTCTGTTGCTCTGGGGTCAGGGTAGAAGAGAGGTTGAAACCTTCCACTGGCCCATCCTACACCTTAGAAGATAGGAGATCGGGGAGAGGTTCACTCTCCTCTTCCACTCCACTATCTGTCACCAGCAGCATGGTTATTTCAGGCCCATTTTAGGGGGTGCTTGAGGTGATTGATATGCAGGACCCCTAAGGGTTCATGGGGGTCCTGAGGTCCACCAGATAGATGAACTCCCCCTTTCTTTCCTTCACTTCACAAGACCCAGACCACTGGTCTTGTTGGGCCCTGGGCTCCACTGGCTTAATCACCCACACTTTTTGGCCAGGTTAAAACTTGACCAGAGTGGCCTTCTGGTTATGCTAGAGCTTCATCACCTCCTGGCTGGCTTCTAGGTCCCCAGTAACCTTTTTCCAGAAGCACTTCATCTGAGAGCTAACATGAACCTAACTACATCCTGGAGGGCTTCTTGGGAGCTTGCTCCCACCCCTTCTTCACAAGACTGTGAGGTTCCCTAACAGGGTGGCTTTTCATGAGTTAAAAGGGACTGAACCCTACTCCTTTATGCTGCTCCTCCCTGTAGGCAAAAAGAAGGCATGGCAAAACGACGTCCCACTTACGCCTCAAGGGCTCTAATAGGCTCATAATCATGCGTTTAAGGGTTTTATTGAGCCTCTCAACAAGCCCATTGGTCTGGGGATGATAAGGTGTAGAGAACTTATAAGTTGGCCCACACTCATCCCACATTGACGACTTCATGTATGCAGAAATGAAGTTGGTGCTCCTGTCACACACCACTTCTTTGAGGAACTTCAACTGGATAAAAATACCCCCACCAGGGCCCTGGACACTGCATGTGCAGTCACAGTTCTCAGAGGTATGGCTTCTGGGTACCTAGTGTTATGGTCTACCAAGACCAGGATGAACATGTTGCCTAAAGCAGTCTAGGGGTCCAGAGCTAAATGATGTTGATCCCCACCCTTTCATAGGGCCCTGACTTCCCACTGGCCTAGCAGGTAGGACATGACCTGCATGAACCCAAATGAACCAGCATCACCCCCCACTTCAGAAGCCTCCATTGGCTTCCCTTCCAGAAGAGATGCCAGTTCAACCTGCTGACTCACGCCTACAAGGCACTGCACAATGCTGGACTTTCCTACATCAACCACTGCCTGACCTTCAACCAGCCGACCAGACAACTCCAATACGCCTCCCTCGCACATGTCCCACGCATCCAGCAAAGCTGCAGTGGCAGTCGTTCCTTCTCCTACCTCACCACCAAGTTCTGAAATGACCTCCCACTCTACCTCTGAACCTCCCCTTTACTCGCTGACTTCAGAAAGTGACTCAAGACCTGTCTCTTCGATTATGACTCTCCATACCTTCAGTACCTGGATACCCCAGGGGTGATAAGCCACGCTATATAAATACCAATTTATTGATTGATTTAGGTCACTATCATCCGGGGCCAATAAATGTGGGTGATAAGCCTGGCAAAGGTCTTGTACTGCCCCAGATATCCTGCCGGGGTACATCATGAGCCAGACCCAGTAGGAAGGCTCTGTAGCACTCGGGGACCACCACACACGGGTTGCCCCAGGCTCTGGAACCTTATGATTACTATATAGGGGATTATATAGGGGATCATTCTCCCAATATAACAGGTAATCTCCAGAGACACACTAGATTGGAAGAACACTAACTTACTTTTCCACAGGGGTGGATCCCTTTGTTTGACAGCTATTAACTAGAGGAGGACGTATCCACCTCTTATGCTCTTTCGAGCACTACCTCTTCACTCCGTCTTTGATTTTTGATTGTAACGACAGCGTACAGCTGTGGGAGTTATTCCAGTATTTCTGGTTACCAACTATTAAGATTGCTAAGGACACTTCATTAAGTGGTTAGTAACCAAACAATTAGCTCAGGTATTACCGCACCACGCACATACTATTACCTTTAATTTATTTATCCAGAGTCCCCAGTAGATTGACAATGGCGGAAGCAACAGGACTCACTTTTTCTGAGGAAGAAGTGGATAGAATTCCGGCCTCCATCAATCCCTTTGAGGGGTTGAACACCTCAAAACCCTGTCCGAACAATGGTGACTGTGATGAGTTGGCAGCACTTAGGAGCACACAGATTAAGACAGCACTGCACGGTCTACTAATGACTGAGTATCTCAGGGCGAATGCAGCACCACAGGGCCTGATCGTCTGCAATGAACCTTTCATATTCCAACAGGATAAAGTGTTCAAAAAAGACTGGTCGCTGATTTCGTGGCACTGCACCCGTGATTGGCTCATCCTAATCATCAAGACAGCCACACGGTTAGCGCAGGAGCTGAAGGTCGAGATTCAATCATTGGAGGTACGACCAATCCCCGAGCGTTCTCAAGAAGCGCTTGGAAGAATTAAATCAAGAAATGAATGAATTTGAGATCACACTAAAACAAAGTAAATATAATAAATTGAAAAAAGATACGGCACGGTTCAGTCACGAGAACGTTTACCCATACATACTGTTAGACCTGGCACTGTTGGCGTGGGTCTCCCTTCCATTTTTTGCTGTTGCCTCATGTATTTTTGCTGGTTATAGATGCTTTGGGCACTGTGCCACTGCTATTCAGTGCCACAGTGCAAGTGCTCCCTATGGTAAATTGATGTATGGATTAGTGACTCCATGATTGGTTGGTTTGGTTTACTTGTCAGACCCTAGTACAGTGCACTCAGTGTGCCCAGAGCTTGTAAACCAAATGCTGCTGGTGGGCTTGCAGCACTGGTTGTGCCACCCACAGAAGCAGCCTGTAAAAGTGTGTCTCAGGTCTGCCATTGCAGAGTCTGTGTGCAGTCTGGTACTGCCATGTTGACTGGGCAAGTGCACCCACTTGCCAGTCCCTAAACCTTCCCTTTTCTGCATATTAGTCACCCCTATGGTAAGCCCAAGGGCAGGGTGCATTGTAAGTATAAGGTAGGACATGCCCTGGTGCGTGTGGCATGTCCTAATACCGAATTACAGCCATTTTCGTTTTTCACTATTGCAAGGCTACCTGTTCCCCATAGGCCAGAATGGGCAGTTTGATTATTACAGCTTATAATCTTAACTGACCCAGGGAACATGGTAGAAAAACGAATTTAGTATGCCTGAACTCAGAATGATAAAATACATCTTTTAGAGAAGTTGGTTTTAACATTCTGTGTTTGAAAATACCACTTTTAGAAAGTAGGTATTATCTTGCCTAACTATCCAAGCCTGCCTCTGCTAGGTTGTGTATTCCTTGTCTGGGTTTGTGAGTGACAGGGGCTGGGGGACTCCAGGAGACAGGGTGAGTCAGCACAGGGCTGAATAGAGAGATCTGCATGGAGATGGGTGGGAGGAGTTGCACCTGGGACCTGAATAGGGCTGTGCCTTCCCTCCACAATGCTGGCTCCAACCCCTGTGGTGTGTCTGATGTCCCTGGCCTACTCTGTGAAAGGAAAGAAGGAGTCTTGTCAACAAAGTGCTCCAGGACTGACCAGAACTGGTTTGGACTAGGCCAAGGCCTCTCTGCCTTCAGAGAACAAAGAGAATATGTGTATAAAAGAGGGGACCCAAACCCCAGAACTTTAGATCAGATCACTTTGGGAAACAAGAAGAAATCTTTGCTGAGGAGAGGAACCAGAGAAACTGAGGAAGAGACTATCCCTAAGCTGAGTGCTGTTTGGGGGATTGGCCTGCAGTGGTTGCCTGACTGCCAAAGAAAGGAGAAAGGAACTTTGTGTGTACTTTCATCAACTTGTAAAAGATCTCCAAGGGCTTGAGAGAAGAGCTTGCCTCCTGCTGAAGTCTCAGGGACAACAGACTTCACCAACCAGCTCCCCAAGAGTCTTTCTGTAAAGTGCCTGCTGCTGTGCTGGACTTTCTGCGGGACTGCGTGTCGCAAGGAGCTGGAAGCGCGACTCACGAAGAAGAAGCGTCGCCGCCGCAGCCAAAGCGCCTCGCCGAAGAAGAGGATCGACGTCGCATCAGACGCCGCCGCATCAACGGAGAAGAGTGTCGCCGCCGCTGCCGCATCGTTGCCGAAGTGCCTCGCATCGCCGGAGAAGAAGACCGACGTCGCATCAGATGCCGCCGCATCACCGGGAAGCGTGTCGCAGGGTCTGTCGCGGCTCAGAAGAATCGTTGAGTCGCCGCACGGCTGTCACATCATTGCCGAAGCGCCTCGCATCGCCGGAGAAGAGGACCAATGTCGCATCAGAAGCCGCCGCATCACCGGGAAGCGTGTCGCAGGGCCTGTCGCGGCTCAGAAGCATCGTTGCCGAAGCACCCCGCATCGCCGGAGAAGAGGACCGATGTCGCATCAGATGCCGCCGCATCACCGGGAAGCGTGTCGAAGGGCCTGTCGCGGCTCCGAAGAATCGTTGACTCGCCGCACGGCCGTCGGGCGTGCACGTATCGTGTCGCATCAAGAAGAAGACGCCATCTTTGTTCATTGCACCGGATCTTCATCGCATCACAGCGTTGCTGGTCGCATCACCACGAAAGCGCAGTAAGAAACAAACGCATCACCTCCCCTCGCAGAGAAGAACCAACGCATCCCCTATGCATCAGTAGGGACCCGACGCATCACCGTTCTTGCGTGTAAGGAACCAACGCATCACCTTCCCTGCAACACTTTCGTTGTATAGCATTACGCATCCAAAGGTACATTGAACTCAAAGTGTCACATTTACTATCTTAACAGAACTGAGCTAATTCTACCATTTTTGAAGTACAGTATTGTGGATTTTTGTCGTTTGTGGTCTTGTGTTAAATCTATATAAAAGATACTTATTTTTAATATACATCTGGTGTGGTGTCCATCTGTAGTGTCGTCACTTGATTACTGTATGTGTTCACAAATGCTTTACACACTGCCTCTGAGATAAGCCTGTCTGCTCGTGCCAAGCTACCAAGAGGGTGAGCAGGGGTTATTTTAGGAGTGTACCCCCTTACCCTGACTAGACGCAAGGGTCCCTATTTGGTCAAAGGTACCTACCTCTGCCAACTAGAGACCCCCAAATCTAACATTGGTGGTCAGCGGTGAGGATTCTGAACTTGCATTTGTGACTCATGTACAGTGATTGGTGAACACTACTAGTGAGTGCAGACCAAAACGCGACCACATACTTTTGGTGGATTGTTTTTTCTGGGATTTTCTATTTTTGCCAAGAACTGCCAAGTTTAACCACCATGGATAACGCAGCATCCATAGCATCTGTTGATTATGATTGGGAAGAAGAGAGACTAGAATGCTACAATGTGAAACAGCTAAAGCACTTCTGCAGGAAATTTAAAGTTGCTATGACCGGTCTCACCAAGAAGGATGAGCTCCAAAAGGCGCTGAGGGCCTGGGTCGAAGCAAGGAATACCCCTGAGAATGAGGAAGGGGCTGAGAATGCAGATGAGCAGCTGGAGGGGCCATTGGGTCCACACAGGGGAGGAGAGCAACTTCCCCAGTAGGTAGCAGTGTCTCTGCCAAAAGCCTGTCCCCAGAGGAGTTGGCGGACAGGAAAGAAAACAGGATGCACGAATTGGAGCTTGCCAAGCTCAAGTTGGGTGGACAACTGGAGTTAGAAAATAGGAGATTGGCCCTGGAAGAAAAGAGAATGCAGTTGGAGCATGAGAAAAGTTTGAGGGAGTTGGAGTTGAAAGCTAGAAGCTTAGAGATTACTCCCTCTGGTGGCAGCACACCGTCAATGCCTGTTGAAGCTAGGGTGTATATTCCTAAGGATGTTGTGAGAGAGTTTTATAAGAATGATGATATTGGGCAGTGGTTCAAAGCCTATGAGGTAGCCATGTCTTCCCACCGGGTCCCTGAGAAGGATTGGGGAGCGGGGTTGTGGGGGCGGTTCCTTAGTGAGGGGCGGGACACACTGTTAGACTTGCCTTCTGAAGTCCATAATTCTTATAGCCACATGAAAGATGCATTGATGTCCAGGTATGGATTGACTCCTGAATTGTATAGACAGAGGTTTAGAAATTGCAAGAATGTAGAGTCAGGTACCTGGGTAGAATATGTAACTTTTTTCTGCAGAGCATTGGATGGTTGGGTGAAGGGTAGCAAAGTTAATGATTTGAAGGGCTCTTTGATTTAATTGCATGGGAGCACTTGTCAAGTAATTGTTTTTCAGAGCTACGCCAGCACCTGATTGATAGCAGGCTAACTAACCCTAGGAAGCTTGCTGAGGAGGCGGACCGCTGGGTGAGCACCCGGGTCCACAAGGGTCATGTGGGATACTCCGCCAAGAGTGGGCAGGGTCCCCAGCAGAAAAGTGGGGGGTACAAGGGTAAACAGAGGGAGTTCCAGAAAGGGCCCCAAAGTAATCCCCAAGGGACCCAAGGGAAGGGTTCCCAGCCTCCCCCTGAGAAGAAGCACGGGGCCCCGACAGGTAGGCCAGTTCCCAGGGGACCCCTGAGGTGCTACAAGTGTGGTGAAGTCGGTCATAAGTCTAATGATCCCCAGTGCCCACAGTTTGGAAAGACAGCATCCACTGGTGCTCCACCCCGGCAGATGGCGAGTGTAGCCCTGGTGGAGGAGAGGGGTGTCCAAGGTGGGTGGGGTCCCGCAGAGATGTCCCTTGTCTCTTTAGGAGACTGTGAGGTGGTCCCCAGGACCCAACTGCCTGATAACACTAAAAAGTATAGGCAGTGGGTGACCATCAATGGCCATAGAGTGGAGGCTCTTCGAGACACAGGAGCCAGTGTGACAGCTGTCAAGTGTCACCTGGTGTCTGAAGAGCAGGTTGTCCCCAATGCATTTTACCCAGTTGTTGCCGCTGACAACACAGAGAGCCACTGCAAGGTGGCTCAGGTTCCCTTTGAGTGGGGGGTCTCTGGTACTCTTCAAGTAGCTGTGAGGCCAGCCATGCCTGTTAACTGTTTGTTGGGGAACGATTTGGAGAGCTCACCTTGGGCTAAGGTGGAGCGCAGTGCTCATTTGGAGATGTTGGGTCTGCCTGACTGGGCATGTGTGACCACTCGGTCCATGGCAGCCAGTAAGGGTGTTCAAGAGGACCTGGAGCCTGAGAGGGGGGTCCAGGTGCCTGCCTTAAAGAGAAGAGGCAGGGGGCGCGGGAAACCGGCACCCGAACTTCCCACGGTCCAGGAGGAGGTAGACCCTGAGGGGGATGCCCTGGAGCCTACAGGGGAACAAGTAGCTGAACTGGGGGACCTGCCTGAGCTGACCCATTGGCAGCAGGAAGGAGGACCCTCCAGGGAAGAGTTCTGCGCGGAGCAGAAGGAATGCCCTTCTCTTGTGGGTTTGCGGCAGCAGGCTGCAGACCAGGCAGCAGGTGATCAGTCTGGATCACATTGGATCTACTGGGAGAATGACCTCCTGTATACTGAGCCTAAGGTTGCTGAGCCTGGGTCAGCCCTTGTGCTGGTGGTACCCCAGCGCTTCAGAGGCTTCCTACTGGGGCTGGCTCATGATGTGCCGTTAGCAGGACATTTGGGGCAGGACAAGACCTTTGAGAGGCTTGTCACCCACTTTTATTGGCCCCAAATGCGCAAGAGTTCAGACACTCATTGCAGGACCTGTCAGACTTGCCAGGCAAGTGGAAAGAGTGGGAGGAAGCAGAAGGCTCCTCTCCAGCCATTCCCTGTGGTCAGCACCCCCTTTGAACGGGTGGGTATTGACATTGTGGGGCCACTGGACCCCAAGACAGCCATGGGCAACAGGTTCATCCTGGTCTTGGTGGACCATGCCACCCGGTACCTGGAAGCCATACCTCTGAGGACAGTGACGGCCCCCATGGTGGGACGGGCACTGATGGGAATTTTCTCCCGAGTGGGATTCCCTAGAGAGGTAGTGTCTGACGAGGTACAAGCTTCATTTCCAAGTATATGAGTCTGGAAGCCAGCCAGGAGGAGATGAAGCGGTGGTACGACCAGAATGCCACTCTGGTAGAGCTTCAGCCTGGTCAGAAAGTGTGGGTCATGGCTCCAGTGGAGCCTTGTGCGCTCCAGGATAAGTGGACCGGACCATTTGAGGTGGTGGAGCACAAGAGTCCTGTTACCTACTTGGTGGACTTGCGGTCTCCCAGGAACCCCTTGCGGGTCCTGCATGTCAACCGCCTGAAGCCCCACTTGGAGAGGTCCGAAGTGGGCATGCTCTTAGCGACAGATGCTGGAATGGAGGAGGAGACTGAGCCTCTTCCTGACCTCCTGTCGGCGACAGAGCGAGATGGGTCAGTGGATGGTGTGAACCTCTCTTCCACCCTGAGCAACAGAATGACTGTCACCAGTTGCTGGGACAGTTTTCTGATTTGTTCTCCCTGATTCCCAGTGTCACTGATTGGTGCATCCATGATGTGGACACTGGAGACAGTCCTCCTGTTAAGCACAAAACTTACAGGGTAACTGACAGGGTGAGAGCTTGCATCAAGGAGGATGTCTCCAAGATGCTTGCGTTAGGGGTGATTGAGTCCTCTAACAGTCCTTGGGCTAGCCCAGTGGTCTTGGTCCCAAAGGCTGCAGCACCGGGTGCCACAGCAGAACTCCGGTTCTGTGTGGACTACCGAGGGCTCAATTCAGTCACGAGGACTGACGCGCACCCCATCCCCAGAGCTAATGAGCTCATCGATCGGTTAGGGGCTGCCCGGTACCTCAGCACGTTTGATCTAACATCTGGGTACTGGCAGATCGCCTTGACTGATGGGGCAAGAGAGAGGTCAGCATTCTCCACACCAGATGGGCACTACCAGTTCCGGGTTATGCCCTTTGGGATGAAGAATGCCCCTGCCACCTTTCAGAGGTTGGTCAACCAGGTGTTGGCTGGACTGGAAGAGTTCAGTGCCGCCTACCTGGATGACATTGCAGTGTTCAGCGCCAGTTGGGAAGAACATCTGCGCTACCTCTGGGAAGTGTTGATGGCGCTGCGGAGGGCAGGCCTCACGATCAAGGCGAGTAAGTGCCAGATCGGGCAGGGTTCCGTGGTGTACTTGGGACACCAGGTTGGGAGCGGCCAGGTGGCGCCCTACAGCCCAAGATTGAAACCATCCTGGCTTGGGAGCCCCCAAGACCCAGACAGAGGTGAGAGCCTTTTAGGACTCACTGGGTATTACAGGAGGTTTGTCAAGGGGTATGGCAGCATCGTTGCACCCTTGACAGAGCTGACTTCCAGGAAGCAGCCCAAGAAAGTGATTTGGACTGACACCTGTCAAAAAGCTTTTGAGGCCCTGAAAACTGCCATGTGCACGGCGCCCGTGCTCCAGGCACCCAACTTCTCAAGAGAGTTTATCGTTCAAACAGACGCTTCAGAGCATGGTGTGGGGGCTGTTTTGTCACAGCTAAATGAGGAGGGCCTAGATCAACCCGTAGCCTTCATCAGTAGGAGGTTACTTCCACGGGAACAGAGGTGGAGTGCGATTGAGCGTGAGGCATTTGCTGTGGTCTGGGCGCTGAAGAAGCTGAGACCATACCTGTTTGGGACTCACTTCCGGGTTCAGACAGACCACAGGCCCCTCAGATGGTTGATGCAGATGAGGGGTGAGAATCCAAAGCTGTTGAGGTGGTCCATTTCCCTACAGGGGATGGACTTCACGGTGGAACACCGCCCTGGTACAGAACACGCCAATGCTGATGGTCTGTCCAGATTTTTCCGCCTTAGTGAAGATAACTCCCAGGAGGTAGGGTAGTTCTCCTCACATTTCAGCTGGAGGGGACACGTGTTGGACCTGGCACTGTTGGCGTGGGTCTCCCTTCCATTTTTTGCTGTTGCCTCATGTATTTTTGCTGGTTTTGGATGCTTTGGGCACTGTGCCACTGCTATTCAGTGCCACAAGGCAAGTGCTCCCTATGGTAAATTGATGTATGGATTAGTGACTCCATGATTGGTTGGTTTGATTTACTTGTCAGACCCCAGTACAGTGCACTGAGTGTGCCCAGGGCTTGTAAACCAAATGCTGCTAGTGGGCTTGCAGCACTGGTTGTGCCACCCACAGAAGCAGCCTGTAAAAGTGTGTCTCAGGTCTGCCATTGCAGAGCCTGTGTGCAGTCTGGTACTGCCATGTTGACTGGGCAAGTGCACCCACTTGCCAGTCCCTAAACCTTCCCTTTTCTGCATATTAGTCACCCCTATGGTAGGCCCAAGGGCATGGTGCATTGTAAGTATAAGGTAGGACATGCCCTGGTGTGTGTGGCATGTCCTAATAGTGAATTACAGCCATTTTCGTTTTTCACTATCTATTGCAAGGCTACCTGTTCCCCATAGGCCAGAATGGGCAGTTTGATTATTACAGCTTATAATCTTAACTGACCCAGGGAACATGGTAGAAAAACGAATTTAGTATGCCTGAACTCAGAATGATAAAATACATCTTTTAGTGAAGTTGGTTTTAACATTCTGTGTTTGAAAATACCACCTTTAGAAAGTAGGTATTTTCTTGCCTAACTATCCAAGCCTGCCTCTGCTAGGTTGTGTATTCCTTGTCTGGGTTTGTGAGTGACAGGGGCTGGGGGACTCCAGGAGACAGGGTGAGTCAGCACAGGGCTGAATAGAGAGATCTGCATGGAGATGGGTGGGAGGAGTTGCACCTGGGACCTGAATAGGGCTGTGCCTTCCCTCCACAATGCTGGCTCCACCCCCTGTGGTGTGTCTGATGTCCCTGGCCTACTCTGTGAAAGGAAAGAAGGAGTCTTGTCAACAAAGTGCTCCAGGACTGACCAGAACTGGTTTGGACTAGGCCAAGGCCTCTCTGCCTTCAGAGAACAAAGAGAATATGTGTATAAAAGAGGGGACCCAAACCCCAGAACTTTAGATCAGATCACTTTGGGAAACAAGAAGAAACCTTTGCTGAGGAGAGGAACCAGAGAAACTGAGGAAGAGACTATCCCTAAGCTGAGTGCTGTTTGGGGGATTGGCCTGCAGTGGTTGCCTGACTGCCAAAGAAAGGAGAAAGGAACTTTGTGTGTACTTTCATCAACTTGTAAAAGATCTCCCAGGGCTTGAGAGAAGAGCTTGCCTCCTGCTGAAGTCTCAGGGACAACAGACTTCACCAACCAGCTCCCCAAGAGTCTTTCTGTAAAGTGCCTGCTGCTGTGCTGGACTTTCTGAGGGACTGCGTGTCGCAAGGAGCTGGAAGTGCGACTCACGAAGAAGAAACGTCGCTACCGCAGCCGAAGCGCCTCGCATCGCCGAAGAAGAGGATCGACGTCGCATCAGACGCCGCCGCATCAACGGAGAAGAGTGTCGCCGCCGCTGCCGCTGTCGCATCGTTGCCAAAGCGCCCCGCATCGCCGAAGAAGAGGACCGACGTCGCATCAGATGCCGCCGCATCACCGGGAAGCGTGTCGCAGGGCCTGTCGCTGCTCCAAAGAATCGTTGAGTCGCCGCACGGCCGTCGGGCGTGCACGCATCGTGTCGCATTAAGAAGAAGACGCCATCTTTGTTCATTGCACCGGATCTTCATCGCATGACGGCGTTGTTGGTCGCATCGCCACGAAAGCGCAGTAAGAAACCGACGAATCACCTCCCCTCGCAGAGAAGAACCAACGCATCCCCTACGCATCAGTAGGGACCCGACGCATCACCGTTCTTGCGTGTAAGGAACCGACGCATCACCTTCCCTGCAACACTTTCGTTGTATAGCGTTACGCATCCAAAGGTACATTGAACTCAACGTGTCGCATTTAGCATCTTAACAGAACTGAGCTAATTCTACCATTTTTGAAGTACAGTATTGTGGATTTTTGTCGTTTGTGGTCTTGTGTTAAATCTATATAAAAGATACTTATTTTTAATATACATCTGGTGTGGTGTCCATCTGTAGTGTCGTCACTTGATTACTGTATGTGTTCACAAATGCTTTACACACTGCCTCTGAGATAAGCCTGTCTGCTCGTGCCAAGCTACCAAGGGGGTGAGCAGGGGTTATTTTAGGAGTGTACCCCCTTACCCTGACTAGACGCAAGGGTCCCTATTTGGTCAAAGGTACCTACCTCTGCCAACTAGAGACATACGTGATGATTATATGTCTAGAAACTCCAACCAAGACCATAGCTCGGATGGCAACATATCAGATACAGGATCAAATAGTTCCAGCTCCAGCAGGGGCAGTGGCCCTAGATACCAGCGAGGGGGCAGCCAGTACCAAAGACTCCATATCAGAGGTCAGAGAGGATGGGGGAACTACCAAAGACCACCGACATATCCACCATATCCCTACGGCCACCCACCCATGGGAGGATCCTACCAGCATTGGCTACCTCCACCACAGGAGTATGATTATAACTATTATGGACCACCACCTTTTTTAGGGGTGCGCCCGGGACCACGGAGGGGCAGGAACCAGAGGGGCAACAATGTCCACTGGTCAGCAACCGAAGACGAGACGACACGCGTCTCCACCAGGAGTATGACAGGCGCACTGACCAATCCACCGTCAACGAGCAGGAGGATAACCTAGTGGTTAACTTGACGGAACATATACTGACACCAGCACAGAAGAAGGTTTTGGAAAGAGGTCTGGGATTTGTCCCCACAAGCAATCTCGACAGACTCAATCTCTGTGCAGAAATGAAAGAATTTATTCGTAAACTCAAGTTACGAGCCTTTTTCAAGGATAAGGAATTACCTAGGGAAGAAAGAGAAGACACGGGATTAAGGGTTAAATCCACCTTCACCCCCCTGATTCCACACTCCCAATTGAGCTATTAACTTTTGAGATGGCAGTGATGAAGGAGGTAGAAAACATCAACATCCAAGACAGCCATACCTTCAATAATACATCCAAAGAAGAAAAAGAGGCAATAAGACCAACAGTGACATCACAATAAAGCCTGCGGACAAAGGAGGGGCCATTGTCATTCAAACAACAACTGCATATGACAATGAATGCAGCAGACTTTTGGAAGATCGTAGGAACTACGAGATACTACAGGAAGATCCCACGGAATCCATCAGAATCCGGATCGCTTCTATGGTGGAAGAAGCAGTTTCACATAACTGGATCTCCAAGAAAGAGGCCGAGTTCCTCATAAAAAAATCACCTAGGACCCCCTATTTTTACACCATCCCCAAGATCCACAAGGATCTTGGGAAACCACCGGGCCGCCCTATAGTGTCAGGCATTGACTCCATTCTTGAGCCTCTATCAAAATTTGCAGACGCTTTCCTTCGCCCGCTGGTCCAAAAAACTGAGACATACCTAAAGGACACGAAGGAAGTCTTACAGCTACTTCAGGGGATGGAATTTGACCCCACCAAGCATCTCCTTATGGGACTAGATGTGGAGAGCCTTTACACCAGCCTCCCACATGACGAGACCCTGACCACCATAGAGGATGTATTATTCACTGCGGACTGGGAGTACCAAACACCACGAAATGTGGTCATAGAGTGCGTCTTTCTGGCACTCACAAAAAATGTTGTTTGCCTATAAAGACACCCTTTACCTTCAGAGGCTCGGGACCAGCATGGGGAGCACATTTGCTCCCAGCATAGCTGGTCTCTATGTCTACCACTTGGAGACCAGGAAAATCCTACACCAAGACAACCCATTCATCAACCATATAAGAAATTGGAAACGCTACATCGATGATGTGCTGGTGATATGGGAAGGAGACATTACATCAACTGAAGCTTTTTTGAACTGGTTAAATCAACAGAACACCCATCTCATATTTACCAGCACAGTATCGCAGAGCAATTTGGTTTTCCTAGACCTCAACATCTACCCGGAAGATGGCCCATTGAAAACCACCACTCACTTCAAGGTCACAGCAAAGAGCTGCCTGCTGTTATAGAACAGCTTCCATCCTCGACACCTCCGGGACAACCTCCCTTACGGACAGTTCCTCCGTTTACGGAGAAACTGCACCGAGATCAGGGACTTCAAAAAACAGGCAACGGATCTTCAAGAGAAGCTGAAGAAACGAAATTACCCAGTACGAATCATAGATAAAGCTATGAAGAGGGCACACAACAACAATAGGGAAGCCCTATTGGAACCAAAAGTCCCTAAAGAATCCGAGCAGAGACCCATATGCGTAACCACGTATAGCACCTATTCTAACCAGGTGACCAAAATCGTGAACAAACATTGGAGGCTATTAAACTGCGGCAACCTCGACCTTCCTAAACCAATGTTCACCCATAAAAGAGGAAGAAGTCTGAGAGACATGTTGGTCAACACAAGACCACGACATATCACAGCAAGGGAAACAGACACCACATTCCTACCCCCAGTAAAGGGCCACTACCCTTGTGGAAATTGTAGCACTTGCCACCTGACGAAAAGAACCAAACACATTAAATTCAAAAACGGTACTGAATGGGAACAGCGAAGTTTTATGAACTGCAATAGCAAAAATGTGGTTTACATCATTACCTGCCCATGTGGTATGGAATACGTCGGAATGACAACAAGACCTTTTAAAACCCGGATAGGAGAACACAGGAACAACGTACGTTGCAAGAAAAGTACCACCAAAATGGCCACCCACTTCTCGACGAACCAACACACGATGGAAGACTTACAATGGACCATCATCGAACAATTGAATGATGAGAATTGCCTGTTCAAGAAAGAACAATGGTGGGTGTTTCACCTGGGCACTCACGTCACGGGCCTGAACGATGATATTCCGTGGGGACAATTTGGTTAAGGTCCACCTAATATAAGAGAGTACCCACAGTACAACCAATCATGGCTAAATTACAACCCCTTATGTTCTTCCTTTTGTTCTACTCACACCAGGACACTAACCATCCCCTAGGGGTGTAAAAACAACCAGGGACGTCTCTTAGAAATATGTAATATGCGTTTGTTATTAACACATATGTCAATATTGAATGTTGAGTATAGGGTGAAAATACACACCCACATGGGTTTTGCACCAGAGACCACCTGAGTAATCACACTCAATGTGGTGCCTTAATATGTTTTTTTATTCACTTCAGGCATCTGGGCCATTATCTACCACTTTATTGACCCATGGGTTTGTTTTTTGTTATAAGTCACTACAAGAAGCAAGCAAATGCAGCCACCTAACGAGACGTGCTTCTTCTCTTCTTCTCTTTTTCTCCCTCTCAATGAGTGACAGGATCATAATATACAACACCTCCATTGGGCACTTTTGGTGCCTGTGATATATAACACACAGAATAAGAAGCACAACATCCCACAACCGGGGGTAGTTTTTTTTTTTTTTACTGTTGTTACTGGATTTGAGCGTGAGTACCAGTTTTTTCATAACAGACGCGCCACAACGGGAAGTGAGAATCACTCCTGTTGCGATCCCGCTCCAGGGACATTGACGCTCTCGTCTTCCTCATAGCATACGGACCACAAACAGGAAGTGAGGATTAGAACGGTTACGCTCCATGAACAATAGCGGTCCAGTGTCACGAAACAATCAGTACAAGTTTGGTGCGCTTAACACCAATTAAACTCAGTTTAAAAGGGGACCCCCCACGCAGGCTCAGTGTTCCACGTATCCGCGAGGAGGTAGAAGCTAGGCGAGGAGGTAACCTTGAAGACGTGAGTACGGCATAGCCGCATACGCGCAGAGAATCGCTGCTGAGACAGAATGTTAGTTTTCATAACCAACGGCGGTCTTTCCATTTTTTCTATTTTCAGTGTCTGACTATAGGTGCTCCTTCCCTCTCGTTTTGCAGGCTCATGAGGCAATTAATGGGCTAATTAAAAGTACGTAAATAACCTATTGAATAGATTTTTTTGGGATACTTTGCACTTGAGAGTGAATCTTGGATATATAACAGAGACACATGGAATTTTACAAAGCGGACACGCAAACTACGCGGTCCACTCACTATAGAGTGTGTGTTTTTTGCTAAATGTTTTGTCTGTATTTTGTACTGTCTCAATTCGCCGGGATAACACAGCTCCAGTTACAAAGCGTAATGGATAAGAATAAGAGAAAAATATATCACGCAAAAATATATCACTTTCCCTTACAGGTCACCACCACAAATGGGGCAGGGTGTATGTGTTATGTAATTTTTAACCATGTTTTTGTTCTTCCAGAAGCAATATCAGCCAAAATACCTATTGGGGTATAGTATAAAATGAATGTATAATGTTATGTGCGCCACGTAGTATTTACCTCATAATATCACACGTTTCATTTTTCTAAATTTTGAGTGTAGAAGGGATCTCTTTTAGGTCCTGATGAGAAGCGGGGAGGCCTTCGAAACATGTCGACACAGGAAGTGCTGCCCATTAAAGCTTAGTACCTCCGTCTTATTCCCCACTTTTAATAATATCAGCTCAAAGGAACATTAAATTATTTTTCTGTAGAGCCAGGTATTTTTTAATCATACATCACTTTCACTCACTCTTGACCCTTCCACTCACACTCCTACACCACACATAGTATTGTTACAAAATCAGTGCTCCCACGTAGTCGTAGGTCGCAGCACACCCCGTCCCGCAGCGGAACGGGAAGACCCTGATGATGAAGCAAGCCACCAAGGGTCCTTTTGGTGGGTGAGGGGTATTTTACCAAAGCTGTGTGCTTTCCTTCATTTTAGAAGACACACTAGATTGGAAGAACACTACCTTACTTTTCCACAGGGGTGGATCTCTTTGTTTGACAGCTAATCTCCAGAGGTGTCACCAGCTGCCTGGACCTCAGGTTGCAGCCTCAGGCCCTCAGGAGTCGGGCACTCCTTTTGAGCTTTGTAGAGCTACTCACAGGCTGGCCCTCCCTCAGCTTGCCAACCAGCCATCTCAGGCGGGTCTTCCAGGGCAGAAATGTACTCTCCTGTAGGTTCCTGGGCGTCACCCTAGGGCTCAGCCTCCTCCCAGACTGTGGGAGTTTCAGGGGCTGGTTTCCCATACCCCTTGCCCTTCCTCTTCTTGGCAGCTGGCTAGGACATTTTTCCGGGCTCCAGGCCTCCTTGCCTACCCTTTCGGGCTGCTATGGACCTTGAGGTCAGCACACCCGCTCAGACAACCCTAACACCTCCAGGTGGGATCGATGCTCCACCTCTTTCCAGATGGTATGCTCCAAGTAATTTCCCAGGAGACAATCTACCGGCATTGCTAGACTCACAGCTGCTGTTACAAAGTCATCTTGTGCCCTGGGCACCCCCATTTTGTTTTTGCTGACTGGTACTGGTGGTAACTAACTCTGACTGTCCCTGGGCTCTGCCTAACCAGGGCCAGTGCTATGCTGAAAACACACTTAGAATACAGTGAAAACAACCACATACACTAGGGTACACTATGGGTTAGGGTACCCCTATGATTGGCATGGCCTCTCCTATAAGGCCATAGTTCATAATAGGGCAAGGGTATCAAAATTACATTTACGTCCCTAGTATATAAGAAGGCATGGGAGATTAGAGGCCAGCAGTCCCTTCTGCACTTGCATGTGTGCACTGCTGAGGCCTGAGGTCAGTCTAAAAGCAGCCCTGTGTTGCAGGACTGCTTTTAGAATGTAAATTGTGACCTAACTCGACTTTGATGTTTGGGGCACTTAGAAATTAATAAACTACAGCATGTTGGCATATTACGTACACCCAGGGTCTCCCCTAGGTGTCCCAGTGGTGGGGGGGGTCAGGTATTTATAAGGAGGACCCTTACAAAATGGGTTTTATATGCCTTGGGTTTAGTGAAATTGCACATTTCACTTCACACCTTGTAGTAAGGTGCTTCCACTGTGGAGTGAGGATCTGCAATAGTTTTGCATATTCAGCATCCCTAAAGTCTCCCCAAGGTGATCCAAGGGTGGTGTGGTCATGTAGATATAGGCAGGGTCCTTTTAAAAGATGTTTTATAAGCCCTGGTGGTGGAGAAATTGCCCAGTTAATTTTCCCTATTGCAGATCCTCAGCCACATATGTTAACATGACAAGAAGTTATCAATTAATAATTCCCGCCAGGAGAATCAGAAAATTATCATTCAAGGACTTACTAGAATGGCATTGATAAATCTCACAATATACTATTGTTGAATTTATCCTAAAATGTACAGACAAGAAGTTATAAGACTTTCTTGTCTGTAAGCTAAAATTCAGCCTTCCAATGATCTGTCCTGATTGGTCAGAGTTAAGTGGATTAGACAGGCTACTCTGATAAGGTGATAAGTAGCCCCTGGAGTAAAGGAGCCATTCTGGGAGGAGAGGGTTCTGCTACAGAGGAATGCCAAAGCAAGGGGGAGGGGTAGTAAACAATGATCTTCAAATGAAGGAGGAGACAGGCAGGAGAAGCCAGTGGCATTTACATCCCTACTCTTTGAACCCATCCAGATGTCAGGCTTAAGGAAGGAATGTGAAGATGCCAGGGGGAGGGAGTCTATGGAGATGAGCCATCTTGGAGGTTGGTTTATCCAGCTCTTGCCTATCTGCTGGGACTTAAGCCATGTTGAATTTTGGAGAAATAGTGCTTTCTAGGAGACCATTGTGCCACAATTTGGTCGAAATGGTCATGCTCTGGGGTGTTGTCCTGCACCTCATTGGACAGTAGGGCCCTCCTGTGTGACCCCAGAGAACACTGAATAAGTATCTGAGAGGGGCAGTGCCTCTCAGGTCTGCTGTTTGAAAACTAAAGAAAGAAGAAGGGTCTGTGCTGAGAAGTTTGATTTGCACCAACCAGGCCCTGCACTCTGACTGACTCCGCCTGCTGCACAATCTGGAACTACAGCCTGTGGATCAAACTGCTTCAAAAGGACTAAAGAGTTGACTCCCTGCAAGCAACAGGCTAACAGAGCTCACCTGGACCATCACCACCAGAAATCCCTAGTCTTGAGTACTACCAGTGGACTTGTAAGGGTTTTGTCCAAGTGGATTGTGGGAATTGACATCCCAAACTTTCAATGACCATCTTGGAGCTTCCAGATCCTTGGAGTAAGTTTTGTACACATTGGGGCCCTCAAATGAACTTCAGGAAGAAGTTCCAGAGGTTTGGAGCAACTTTTGAAAAAAAGCTCCATAAGTGGACTGACTAGACCTGGCCAGCCAATCCGGCGATCCTCAACTGCGAGCCGGCCTGCTCTCCAGGTTCGTCCTGCTGCAAAGCACAGGAGGTCCGACTTACAGAGTTTGAAAGGTAGTCGGTCGAAATCCAAGCAAGTGAACCCTCACCGAATCCGAGCATCGAGGGACCCAGGGAGAAAAAGCTCAGTAAAAGTCTGAACATAGAAAAGGTGACCGGGACCAACCGCATTAGCCAAGCCGGCCACCTTCAACCGCGAGCCGGCCTGGATCTCTGGTTCGTCCTGCTAGAAAGCTCCATAGGTCTGACTTCCATAAGTTTGACCCGGAGCTCGTCGCAAGGCGAGCTGGTGAACCCTTACCAAATCTGAACTGGCTGAGAGCTTCGAGGGACCCTGGGAAGAGAAGCTCCAGAAAAGTTTCTAAGTCAGAAGGTAAAAACTTTGACCAAGACCTACCACAAGGGGTAGCCGTGCAGGGTTGCATCGCAGTTGGCCTGAAACTCTGACTTTGACCCAGATGTCCCAATAGGCGCTGTAGGTTTCTATGTGTGATATAGTGCTAAATCTTAAAAAATTCATATCTCTGGTTACCTACATTGATTTTTTTTTTGTTTTGGTGTCATTTTAAAGATAAAAATAGTTCCTATTTCTATAAATTGGTGTTGGTTTTTTATTGTGGGTTGTGTCTTAATTATTTACTGAGGTGGTGTTTTTAAATGCTTTACATACCTGTCTTTGAAGTTAAGCCTGCCTGCTCGCAGCCAAGCTACCAAGTGTTGAGCATTAGACTAATTTTCTAAGACCTATTCTGAGCCCTATTTTGTGTTAGTGGAATTATTGCCAGTGGTCGATCTTTATTTACCACTACTAATAATCTATTTTTCCAACATGTTAGACTCCTCCCCAAAATGAAAGGTGATGGGTTACTAACCTACACCCTGGTAGTCCTCATCAGGTAAGTGGAAAAACCTGGAAAGTCCCTCTGCATTTGAATGGGCAACCCAAGGTCTGTGTTCCACTGTAAAGTCCATTACCTGTAGGGAAATGGACCACCTTAGCAGCTTGGGATTCTCCCCCCTCATCTGCATGAGCCATCTGAGAGGCCTGTAGTCAGTTTGAACATGAAAGTTAGTGCCAAAACAAATACGGTCTCAGCTTTTTCAGGGACCGAACCACAGCAAAAGCCCCTCTCTCAATGGCACTCCACCCCTGCTCTCTGGGAAGAAGTCACCTGCTAATTAAGGCAACTGGCTGATCAAGGCCTTCTTCCTTTAACTGTGACATCACTGCCCCAATCCCTTGTCCTGAAGTATCTGTCTGAACCACAAATTCCTTTGTGTAGTCAGGAGCCAGTAGCACTGGTGCTGAACACATAGCAGCTTTCAGGGTGTCAAAAGCCTTTTGACACTCTGGAGTCCAATCCACCTTTTTGGGTCTCTTCTTAGAAGCCAATTCTGTCAGTGGCCCCACAATGGTCCGATAATTTTGAACAAACCTTCTATAGTATCTAGTCAGTCCAAGGAATGCCCTGACCTGAGCTGGATAGGGCCTACTCCACTTGCCATGGCGAGCCCTGGGCACCACAGGCTCCCCCACCCCCACCAACTGTCCTGGAGTATACTCAGGCATAGTAGCCTTCTGATCATACCAGTGTTTCATGAGCTCCTGGCTAGCCTCCAGTTTCCTACTTGCCTTGTACATGTACTCTACCATTCTGGATCTCAGGCCTAGCACATAATCAAGCACATTGTCCTTTGCTTCTTTGAGAGGCTTCTCCAAAGACTCTCTTAGCAGGCACAGGGCCTCCTCACAGGGTGTCCAAACAGCAACTCATAGGGACTGAAACCAATCCCCTTCTGTGGAACCTCCCTGTAAGCAAACAGTAGTCGAGGTAGGAGAACATCCCACCTCCTCCTGAGTTTCTCAGACAACCCATTGATCATGCCCTTCAGGGTTTTGTTGAACCTCTCCACCAGACAATTTGTCTGGGGAAGATAGGGGGTGGTGAGCTTGTAATTGACACCACGCTCATCCCACATTGTAGTCAGATAGTTGGACAGAAAGTTTGGGCCCCTATCTGACACAACCTGTTTCGGAAAACCCACTCTGGTGAACACACCAAGCAGTGCTCTAGCCACCAAGATGTACCTATTCCCTGATGCAGTAGGTGGGTCCAGGGGACCAACAATGTCCATCCTCACCCTTTCAAAGGGAACCCCAACCACTGGCAGTGGTATTAGGGGAGCCTTTGTCTTGCCCCCCTACCTTGCCACTGGCCTGACAGGTGACACAGGAGCTGCAAAACTCCTTTACCTTTTCAGGCATATGGGGCCGGTAGAAACGGTTCACCAACCGGTTCCAAGTTTTTTACTGTCCCAAATGTTCTGCCAAGGTCAGGATGAAGTCTGTACTTCTGGGGCACCACCAACCCACTGGTGGCCCCCTCCCTGAGGGTCCTGGCCTCCATATAAAGCAGTCCATCTTCCCAGTAGATTCTGTGAAACCCACTGTCACCCCCTCCTCTTGCTTAAAGGCAATTCCTCTCAAGGGTGGGATAGTCTCTCTGTCCCTTAATGAACTCCTCTCTGGAGGGACCACCCGCTCCTGTCAGTTCTGCCAAATCTGACAGCTCTGGCAGGGATGGAGTCCCTCACTCAGAGGCCAGTTCATCCCCATCATGGTTAAATTCCTCCTGCACCTCTGGAGGTCCCTGGGCTGGCTCACCAGGCCTACTACCCTTGTCCTTATATGCTTGGCCCTTTATTCCAGGGTCCAAGTGTCCAGCCTTTTCCATCTGGATAGACTGGGACCTAGTCACAGCACATACCCTCTCTGGGAGCTCCAATATTTTCATATGGAGTCCTCTCTCTAACGCTGACCACTCAGATGCTTCGAGATCATTGCCCAGTAAACACTGAACTGGAAGCATAGGAGACGCTGCTACATTCATGGAGCCTGTCACACCTCCCCATTCCAAATCCACCACAACCATAGGATGGAGTTTGGTACCGCTGTCTGCATAGGACACCTGGTGAAACTCACCAGGTAGCAACCTCTCCTGAGGCACCAGTGTGTCCAGGACCATAGTTACACTAGCCCCTGTGTCTCTGATAGCTTCCACCTCAGCCCCATTAACCTCAGGCTGCTGCCTGTACTTATCCATGTTTTGAGGTGAGGCAGCAAGTGTTGCAATATTTACTCCTCCCAGGGACACTAAGGTTGCTTCCATCACATGCCTATCCCTCTCTGGGGCACCACTCTCCACTCCCACACTCACACTGGCAATCCCTGGGGATGGCCCCTTAGTGGGGGGCTTCTTGGTGCAGACATCATCTCCCTTTTTGTGCCCTGGCTGGTTAAGGTCAAAGCACTTACCCACCTTTGAGGGATCAAAGAACCTGCCATTCTTTCCCTGGTACCCCCTCCCTTTGAATTAGGGTTGGCTCTGGCCCCCTCTCCTTGTTCAGGTTTTTGTGGGTCTTTGGAGGATTCCTTCTGTTTTTGACCTTTTTTTCCCTGGGCTTTTTCCTGGGGAGGGAACTTTCTTCTGATCATCCCCCCTGGTGCTGATTGGAAACCCTGGATCTCACCCACTCATCAGCTGCTTTCCCCAGCTCTCTGGCGTAACTTCTCTTCTGCACAATGAGTCAAAATATGTTCTTTCAACAGCAGACTCTACAATCCCTAATATGTGCCAACTTTGTTACCAACAATCCAGCCTTACAGTGCCTTCACTGAAGCGTCCACAAAGTCTTCTCAAGACTTTGCACTCACTTTCTAGGTGTCTCTGAACTTCACCCTGTACTGCTCTGGAGTCAGACCAAATCTCTTGACCAAGCATGCCTTCATCTGCTGGCATGATTCTGCACCATCCCCCCTCAGGGCCAGGAGCCTATACCTCCCAGCTATTACAATCAACTCCCACAGGAGTACGCCCCAATACTTAGAGTGGACCCTATTCAGCCTAAGTGCCCTCTCAAAGGCAGCTAGCCACTTATCAATGTTATCCCTCTCTGTGTACTTGGGTACTATACCCTTGGTAAGTTTGAGGTCAAATTCACCACCCCTGAACATGTCAAACTCTTCATCATTTTCACTGCCACCTTTTCTTTTCTCCTACTCCCTCTCCCATCTCTTCTTAGCCAATTCCAGCTTCTCCCTTTCCAAGTCAATGGAAGCTAGCTGGGCCTCAACCTGCCTTTCTGCAAGAGACAGTGATGGTTCCTAAGTAGGGGGCCCTGCTCTCCACCCACCATCTGGAAGCACATAGCTAGCACTGGAGAATATGGAAGAGGCACCAGCCTCACCCTCCTCTTGGGTGAGGTTGGGGGAACACTCACCATCCCCCTTGAATCTCCTCAGCTACGCCAGCCCAGGCCCTAAGGGACTTAAGCAAACCTGCCTTCCTAATCTTGTTGGAAGCAGGCAGCCCCCTAAGCCTACACTGCACCCTAAGATCAGCCATCCAGAGCCTAGGCAGTTTAGCCAGGTCTAGCTCCATGGTTACCTAGTTTTGGCTCACAACAACTAGCAACACAGACTTAGAACAATTTGAAAAAATCAAAACAATGGATCAAAAACAATTTAGTCCAAATTCCCAAAATCAAACTCAAAAGTTTTGTTCTAAGGCAATTTAAAAGGTTTTTAAAATCTTAATTCACTTACTGAAAGGTGTACTTTTCAAAAAACAAGTCCTCATCCACACCCCTGCCACCAAATGTTGGAAAATGGATTATTAGTGGTGGTAAACATACATATGCAATAATACCACTAACACAATATAGGACAACGCCAAATTCCTAAGCACATTCTTCAAATTCATACAAAATATGTGAGTCATTCATCATAATGAATATTCTTTGTTTTCTTTATTTTCTTTCTTCTCTTAGCCAGCCAACACGTGTTTCGTCGTATAAGGAATAACCATGACTTCTTCAGGGCTGTATTTCTATCAATTTATTTATCTCATCAGACCTTCAAACCGGTATTAATTCTGTCCCGGCACTGCATTTAATTATGTTCCTGTTCCTCGTTTCTGTCTGTGTCCACTATAATTTCAATGTTTATTCCAAAAGCCTTTCTTATACAATAATCATATGTTTTCCTCTTGGCTGTAGTGAATTGTTTCCTGGTCGAATCCCCCTTACACTGTATCCCTGCCATGATTTTGTACCAGGAAGCGAGAACACTTGCTGGCTTTCGTCAGTGTATACTGGTCGCGCTCCCAGTATTATACTGGACACAGACAGAACTGAGGAACAAGAACACAATTAAATGCAGTGCCGGGTTGGAATTAAAACCGTTTTGAAGGTCCGATGAGATAAATAAATTGAGAGAAATACAGCCCTGAAGAAGTCGTGGGTTATTCCCTATATGACGAAACACCTGTTGGCTGGCTAAGAGAAGAAAATAAAGAAAACAAAGAATACTCATTATGATCAATGACTCGTATATTTTGTATGAATTTGAAGTGTGTGCGTAGGAATTTGGTGTTGTATTATTAATAGGGTTCAATTCTTGTTCCCTTGTTGAGGGTGTAGGGTGAGTCCCTCCTCCTTGAGAGCACCGCAATATCAATATAGGTATAGGACCCAAGCACGACATTGGTGAGTGTCATTTCTTCACCCTACATACATTCACCCCACATTGTTGAACACAATATAGGGCTCAGAATAGGTCTTAAAAAATTAGTCCCATGTTCAACTCTTGCTAGCTTGGCTGCGAGCAGGCAGGCTTAACTTCATAGACAGGTATGTGAATAATTTAAAAACACCACTTCAGTAAATAATTAAGACACAACTCACAATAAAAATCTAACACCAATTTATAAAAATAGGAAGTATTTTTATCTTTGAAATGACACCAAAATAAAAAAATCCAATGTAGAGAACAGGAGATATGAATTTTTAAACATTTAGCATTATATAGCACATAGAAACCTATAGCACCTATTGGGACATCTGGTCACGCTAGACCGGGACAAAGTCAAAGTTTCAAGCCGACGCGATGGAGCCCTGCGCGGCTACCCCTCGCGGTAGGTCTCTGTCAAAGTGTTTACCTTCTGACTCAGAAACGTTTCTGGAGTTTTTCTTCCCAGGGTCCCTGGAAGCTCTCAGCCAATCCAGATTCGGTGAGGGTTCGCTTGCTTGCCTTGCAACAAGCTCCCAGTCAAACGTATGGAAGTCAGACCTCCGGAGATTTCCAGCGGGACGAACCAAAGATTCAGGCTGGATCGCGGTTCAAGGTGGGCAGCTTGGTTCTCACGGTTGGTCCGGGTCACCTTTTCTACGTTCGGACTTAGAAACTTTTACGGAGCTTTTTCTCCCGGGGTCCCTCGATGCTCTTCACCAGCCCGGATTCGCTGATGGTTCGCCTGCTTGGGTTTCAACCAACTCCCGGTCAAGCTCTGGAAGTCGGACCTATGGGGGTTTTCAGCGGGACGAACAGGGAGAGCAGGCCGACTCGCCGTTGAGGGTTGCCGGCTTGGCTGGCCAGGTTGAGTCGGTCCAATTATGGAGCTTTTTTTCCAAAGTTGCTCCAAGCTTCTTCAAATTTCTGGAACTTCTTTCTGGAGTTCCTTTGTGTCCCAAAATGTCCAAAACTTACTCCAACGATTTGGAAGCTCCAAGACAGTCCTTGAAAGATTGAGATTTCAATTCCCACAATCCACTTGGACAAAACCCTTACAAGTCCACTGGTAGTACTCAAGGCTAGGGATGATGGTCCAGGTGAGCTTGTTAACCTGTAGCTTGCAAGGAGTCCACTCTTTAGTCCTTTTGAAGCAGGTATGCTCCACTGGGCTGTAGTTCCAGATTGTGCAGCAGGCGCAGGGTCTGGTTGGTGCAAATCAAACTGCTCAGCGTGGACCCTTCTTCTTCCTTTAGTTTCAAGCAGCAGATCTGAGAGGCACTGCCCCGCTCAGATATTTATTCAGTGTTCTCTGAGGTCACACAGGAGGGCACTCCTGTCCAATGAAGTGCAGGACAACACCCCAGAGCATGACCATTTCCCCCAAAGTGTGGCACAATGGTCTTCCAGAAAGCACTATTTCTCCAAAATTAAATATGGCTGACGTCCCAACAGAGAGGCAAAAGCTGGCTAAACCAACCTTCAGGATGGCTCATCTCCATAGACTCCCTCCCCCTGGTATCTGCACATTTCTTCCTTAAGCCTGCCATCTGGCTGGGTTCAAGGAGTAGGGGTGTAAATGCAACTGCCTGTCTCCTCCTTCATTTGAAGGTAATTGTTTACGACCCCTCCCCCTTGCCCTGGCATGGCTATCTAGCAGAACCCTCTCCTCCCAGAATGGCTCCTTCACCCCAGGGGCTACTTATCACCTAATCAAAGCAGCCTGGCTAATCCACTTAACTCTGACCAATCAGGATAGATCACTGGAAGGCTGAATTTTGGCTTATAGACATGAAAGTCTTATAACTTCTAATCTGTGCATTTTAGGATAAATTCAACAATAGTATATTGTGGGATGTATCAATACCATTCTAGTAAATCCTTGAATTATATTTTTCTGAATCTCCTGCCAGGAATTATTAACTAATAACTTCTTGCCATGTTAACCTATGTAGCTGGAGATCTGCAATGGGGAAAATGAACTGGGCAATTTCTCCAACAACAGGGCTTAAAAACATCTTTTATAAGGACCCTGCCTATATCTAGAGGACCCCCCCACCCCGGAACACCTGAGGGAGACTTTAGGGGTGCTGAATATTTAAAAATATTGCAGATCCTCACTCCATAGTGCTCCTAGCACAAAAGTTGATTTTGGGAAGCACTTTACTACAATGTGTGTAGTGAAATGTGCAATTTCACTAAACACAAGGCATATAAAGCCCATTTTATAAGGGTCCTCCTTATTAATACTTGACCCCCTACCACTGGGACACCTAGGGGAGTCCCTGGGGGTACCTAATATGCCAAACTATTGTAGTTTATTAATGTGTAAGTGCCCCAAACACCAAAGTCGAGTTTGTGCACAATTTACATGTTAAAAGCAGTCCTGCAACACAGAGCTGCTTTTAAACTGACCTCAGGCCTCAGCAGTGCTCACATGCAAGTGCAGAAAGGTCTGCTGGTTTCTAATCTGCCTTCCCTATTATATACTAGGGACTTAAAGGTAGTTTTGATCCAATTGCCCTATTATGTACTAGGGCTTTATATAGGGGAGGTCATGCCAATCATAGGGGTACCCTAACCCATAGTGTACCCTAGTGTATGTAGGTGTTTTCACTGTATTCTAAGTGTGTTTTAAGCATAGCACTGGCCCTGCGCCTGGTTAAGCAGAGCCCAGGGACAGTCAGAGTCAGTTACCACCAGTACCAGTCAGCAAAAAAAAATGGGGGTACCCAGGGCACTAGATGACTTTGCAACTGAGCGCTGTGACACTGTTTTGAGTAGCTGTGCGCTGTACAAATTGCTATAACATAACATGACAGCTACCCTCAGGGAACCTGAGACACCCCCATTCAAAGGGAACCAGAACCACAGTGTAGTGACTCTCATAGTTATGTGCTACCACAACCTAGCGGAATGTATTGGGGATTAACTGCTCTGAAATCAGACACCAGATGACACCTGGCAGTAGTCATGTTGGCTCCAGTGACCTCAGAGCCTTCACTTGCTGCCCATAGACAGTGAACCACTGCTTATACTTAGAAGTATTGGTAGGCTTGTGGGCTTTTGGCACCACCTCCTGTTACCCAGGAACACTAGGGTAACCTCTGCACTACCCCATGCTGAGACAGCATCCTATCCATGCGCTACACTAGCCAACCCTGGTGTCTGCCCACCAGTGGGGGGATGTGCTCTATTGGGGCATTCGGCATCTCCCTTGATGTGTCCACACCTAAAGCACTCATAACATTTGGGGTTGAACTTCCATGTCTTCTCTTCAGGGAACCCACTCTTCTTGTCATCAGGTTGGGGCTGAGAATCCTTCCCCTGAGAACCGTTTTGAGACCCTTTAGAGAACTCCTTGTTTTTATTTTTGTCTCCCCCTTCTTTCTTCTTCTGTTGTGGACCTTGTCCACCCTTTTGGTGATCTCCCTGATACATACCTTCTTGCAGACCCTGGTGCTGAGCCAGTGGTCCACCTCATTAACAAGCTCCCTTCGGTCAGAGGAGCTCACTCTCCACTAGGTATTGGTGCAGTTCTCTAAAACAATTATCAACCATGTCATTTCTGGTGAATTACATTGTACAGCCCCTTGTAATCACTCACATCGCAGACCTTCACCCAACTATCCAGTCCCTTGCTAAAGTGATCCACAAAATCCACCTAGGACTGATGGGGCAGCTTCTCTGTCCCTAAAGGTTTTGCCTATACTTCTCAGGGGTGAGACAATACTTCCTGACATAGGTGTCCCTCATGGGGGGACACATCATCCTGTCACCTTTCCCTAGGGCCATTAATGTATCCCTTGCTTCACTGGGAATGTGCCTCCAGAGACTGGCTCCCACGTCCTCCTGGGCATCTCCAACGCAACCTCATAAGCGTCAAGTCACTAGTCAATATCGTCCCCCACAAGGTTAGGCACAAGATCCTAGGGGATGTAGAACCTTCTTTCTCCAATGGACACTGGGGTAATGATGCCACCACTGCTGCTGTACTCTGACAGCTGCTTTGCTTTTAGGTATCTCACGAGCTAGCAGGATTTTCTTCTTTTCCAGAGCTTTTTGTTTCCTCCAGGGCCCTCTGAGCAGTTGCTTCCTCTTTGGCAGCCTCTAGTTTCAGTTTGGCCAGCTGCAGCTTAAGCCCCCTTTCAGCTTTCCTGTCCTCCAGTTCCTTGGGGGACAGGTTGTGGGTGAACACACTGCTCTCTGCCCTGACAGGGGATCTCACTCCTGCAGGCAAGTTGTCCTCCTATTATTTAGGGTGGTGCAGCTCAGGGACTATGACCGGGCCGTGTTCCACCTCCTATTCCTCCTCTACATGCACCTCCTCATCCTCAGATTTATCCTCTCCCTGCTCCTCTGGTGTGGTGTGCATCCTTCTGATTTCCTCAAAGGCTCGAACGACTACCTGGTGGCCCACCTTTGTGGTCTTCCTTCCCATATTCAGCCCCCTCTCCTTGCAAAGCCTCTGCAGCTCTGCCTTTCTGAGCTCATCAGCGTTGATCAGCTCCATCTCCATTGTAGGAAAAGGATGTGAGGTAAACCTAAATTTGGAAAAGGGAAAAAATAGTCAAATCAAAAACTGAGGGAAATTTAGAGAACAAATATTGAGATGTCATATTATTTTTAGGGCTTTTAATGTTACACAAAACCACTGAGTGGCACTGCACAAACATGAGTACTAGATCCCACCACTGAGCACCAATGCAAGAAATTGGGTTTTTAGTTGAGGGGAAATGGAAGCCAATCCTTGTCATGGTGTACCCTAAAAAGTAATTGAATGAACCTCTGCTTAACCCTCTGGCAGTCTGGCACAAAAGCAGTGACGCTTTAACTTAGAGGCAATATGTAAGGTATTTATGCAGCACACAACCAATAATAAAGTGAAAATATAACCCAATCAAAATCCCAAACCAATTTAGACAAATAGAGAAAATCTTAATAAATTGAATGACAGCAAAACAAACTAAATCCAATCTGCAGAACAAGAGTTATGATTTTATTCGTTTTTAGTGCAAATAGCGCCTAAATGGTCAAAGCCTGGGTCGGATACAGGAGGTAGATAGGACCCAGTCTCAGCTTACCTTCAGGCTTAGAAGAAATTCTGAAGAAAAGCTCCTGATAGGGAAAAGTTTGGCAGGGCAAGGCAGCAGGAGTTGTCCGAGGAGGAGGCGTTATTGTCGGAAAGCCGCCGGATGGAATTGCAGTGACGATTTCTACCTTCGGACTCTGTCACTTTTTTGGAAAGCTGTAGCCAATGAGGACTCCATGAGGCCAGAGACCTTATCTGAGAGGTCCTGCTGAACAGGATATGCTGCTGAAGAACGTAGTGTAAGCTGCCATGAAGTAAGACCGATCAGCGATGCACCTTTGGTGGATCAGCTGGCAGGTAGGTCCTGGTCTTCTGTTGGTTCTCAGGCAACCTTTTTGATGAAAATGTTTCTAAATCCCAATTTGTAGGGTTAGGCAGGAGCAGCTATTACTACCAAGGGTCCA
Source organism: Calotriton arnoldi (assembly GCA_963921515.1). Taxonomy (NCBI): domain Eukaryota; kingdom Metazoa; phylum Chordata; class Amphibia; order Caudata; family Salamandridae; genus Calotriton; species Calotriton arnoldi. Next base: position 3,429,111 of record CAWUFW010000428.1, read on the forward strand.
CAACTTGGGGGACAACTTTTGGGGGTGAGGGCTCACTCCAGCAGAGTCCAGGTACATGGTTCAAGGTCTCTGGAACTTGTTATGTTTCCTGTAGCTCACCCGGGAGGCCAGTCAACTAGCCCTTGAAGCCCGGGTTCAAGCAGCAAGCAGGTCTCAAGCAGCAGGGTAGTCCTCTGGGGAACGAGGCAGTCCCCTGGTAGCAGGAGGGCTGTCCTCTGGGGAGCAAGGCAGGCCTCAATCAGCCGGGCAGACCTCGGGTAGTCCAGGCAGTCCTTCTGAAGTCTTCCACAGGTCTAGGAGTGTGCTGAAAAGTTGCTCTGAGGGTCCAATATTTATACCTGGTGCCATACATTGACATGGAGGAATTTTCTATGCAACCCCACATCTGGTTCTGGAAAGTTCTTCCTTTATTCTCTCAAGGCTCCAGGAAGTCTGTGGTGACAAAAGACTAGTGTCAGGTTCCTTTGTGTGTGCTGGAGGCATTTCCTTTGAAATGTAAGTGGGGCAGGGAAAAGCCCCCCCTTCCTGCCTGCACCCAGTCCCTTTTGTCTCACTGTCTGGCAAGATTGCACAAACCCTAACAGCACAGTCATGTCACCCAGGACACTGGCAGAGGCACAAAAATGGTTAGGGCAAGAAAATGCCAACTTTCTAAAGGTGAAATTTTAAGAATTGTGAATTAAAATCCAACGTTACCATTAAAGAGGATTTTAAATTACAATTCATTTGAGTGTACATATAAAATTTCTACCTGCTTCCAATCAAAAGTTAGCACTTATTTAATGTAATAAGGTAACTCATTGTTATCCTATGGAAGAGGTAGGCCTTACAGTAGTGAAAAACTAATTTAAAAGTTACCAGGATATTCAAAACTTAAAAACACATGTCCTACTTTTTAAAAACACTGTACCCTGCTCATGCCCACCAGGATATGTAAAACTTAAAAACAAATGTCCTGCTTTTTAAAAACACTGCACCCTGCTCTATGGGCATTTTAGGGCATTTTAGGGCTTACTTTAGGAGCGTATTATGCAGTAAAAATGAAGTTTTAGACCTGGCAAAAAGGTTTATTTTGCCAGGTACAATAGGCAGTCTACAACTGCACTACATGCTGCAATGGGTGAGACATGTTTTAAAATGCTACTTTAGTGGGTGGCACAATGAGTGCTGTATTCTGTCCGTCAATTGTTGTTTTTGCGTAGGCCCATTTGTAGCATTTAATTTTCAGGCCCTGTGTACATGCAGTACCACTTTACTAAGGACTTGCAAGTAACTTAAATGTGCCAATGAGGTGTAGACTCATTTTAGCATGTTTAAAGGAGAGCACAAGCACTTTAGAACTAGTTAGAAGTGGTAAAGTCCACAGAGTCCTAACACCCAAAAACAAAGTTCAAAATCAGGAGGCATGAAGGCATAAAGTTAGGCGGAAGACCATACCAAGGATGTCAGGTCTAAGAAAACACAAACTGTACTATATAATATAGTATTTCTATCTGCAAATCCTCATACATATAGGTATTCTATTTAGTAGTAAATGTGAAGGGACATGGTGGAGTGGCTGGAAAAAGGGGCATACTTACTACTAAGGGGCCGATTCCGATCTCGGCCGGTATGGCTCCGAATCGGATTCGGCTTTACCGGATCCGATTCGGAGCCCTGTTTCCCGACCGATTCGTACATGCGTCCGGGCGAGCGAGTACGATGCGAAGTCTCCGACCGACTCGTTCGCGAGACCCAACCGCACCGACCGACTCGTACGCGAAAGCCGACCACTCCGACCGACTCGCTCGGACACGCCTCGCACCGTGCAATGGAGACGTTCCCCGGCCGGGCAAGTACGATGCGCGCCGCGAGCAGTCCGACCGACTCGCGCCGTCCGGCTCGAAGGAGCAGTCGGAGCCGTACTTTGGGGGTCCGTGTCGGACCGTCCTGTACGCGTAGCTGCGCGAGTCGCACACAGGGGGGACTACCTGTGCGTGTACGGCGCGAGTCGCTTCGCCGCGTACATGCTGTAGGGGCGCCCTTGTTCGCCTCGCACCCATTGAGTCAATGGGAGCCCGCGTACGCATTGTACGACAGGCTCCCATTGACTTCAATGGGAGTCCGACCGAATCAAGTCCGATGGCATACGTGCGCATCGTACTCGTTCGGTCGGGCTGCTAGGGTCCGATTCGGTCGGAAATCTCTCCGAGTCCGGCTCGGTCGGAGAGATTTCCGGCCCGAATCGGAATCGGCCCCTAAATGGGAAGGGTTCAGGGAGGAGTAAGGAGGGCTTTGGAGAGGGCTAGGTAGGGGTTTAGGGAGGGACATGCACCTACCCGCAAAGAATGAAACCCATTGCTTTTCACAAACTGCACTTCTAAGGTTACTACAACCAATCAACAGTAGTAAAGTACAGCTCAGAGCTAGAGTAAGCCCAGCACCACACGTGGCCAACCACTGGTACTGTAATGCCTTCCCTCAGAAAATTATAGCAGCATGGACTTAAAATAAAAACCCATAGGGGTTCATGTTAAATTAAATTAAATTAAATGATAAAATGATTTAAAATAGTTAAAAATATAAATAGATATAATCTAAAGATTAACTAAAACATATTATTTATTAAATACTATAACAACCTTCTTTTAATATAAAAAGGTGGAATTTATTAAAAATTTTAACTTCAGAAAAAGTATTTTAAATTAACTAATATATTTTACATATTGTATTTATTTATTCAGACTTTTATTAAGTTAATAGTGCTGTAATTTAATAGAGTTTAATTAAAAATTCATTTCAAAATTAAGTTAGCAGTGTTGTAGTATTTTTCAATAGTACTCTACATTAACAATAGATATCTATATATAAAAAAATTACATTACTATTTGACATTCATATTGCTGCTAGTTATTTTGAGTTAATTCGCTTTTTTGCTTTTCCTAATACCTTACCGTAGGCAGACTCCTCAGTCTGGTTGGAGTTCCCCCTGTGGTAAACAACAGGAAAATTTAAAAAAACATAATAAATTGGATAGTAAATTAGTCGTTTGTTCATTATGAATGCAAATTAATTTGATAAATGTATTATAAATGAAGAACAAAAGAAACAAAACACTAAGGGGCCCATTACGATACCCAGCGTAAAAATATCCGCCAGGCATGGAATCGGCAAAATACCGCCCGCATACACCGTCTGAACACCGACCACGCCATTACGATAACAGAAACCGAAAACCGCCATCGGCGGAAAAATCACACAAAATACCGCCCGCCATCGTCCGAGTCGGAGTCAAACCGCCCGCCACGGACGGAAACACGCCCGACAACACAAAACCGCCCGCCCTCACGGCCGACACACCGCACGTGAAATTACGATCGCACCGCCATGAGCGCGGGAAAACCACAAATATACCGCCCGCCAGCGCAAACAACGCCGATGCCAATCGACACGGCAGAAACCATGGCGCCCACGTCCCTGCACAGAAACCATCCGCTCACAAAACCAATAGCACACAACATGGCCAATAAGTCCACACAGCAAGGCACGCACAAATACACAAGCACAGTACACATCCCGAAAACACCCCCCGGACAAACAAAAAATACAAAGGCCAGAACCCCAGACACAACACACCTGAAAACAACAGACCATGAGGACACACCCACATAGGTGAGTACAAAAGCAGCACTCCCACAGACCACAACCCCTTGCTACATTGCAAACCAGAGAGGAGAGGAGAGGACACAGTGACACAGCAAGGACAGCAGCACACCACAGAAACGCACACATCACAACCACCACCACCACCACCACCACCAAACACCGGCACCACAAACCCCCTGCACATTACACAACACACACCGCACCAGCACCACAAACACCATGGCACCACAAAGAATGCCCAAGTTCACGCCCATGGAGCTGACGGTCATGGTCGACGAGATCATCAAGGTGCACCCACAAATCTATGGGAACATGGTCCAGCACACACCACTAGCCACCAGAAACAGAATGTGGAACCGGATCGTAGACCAGGTCAATGCAGTCGGGACCCTGCCCAGGAACAGAGTCGAAATAAACAAACGGTGGAATGACGTCAAGAGCCTGGTCAAGAAGAAGGAGGGCAAAAACAGAGAGCTGGCTGCAGTCACTGGCGGAGGGAATCCCGCGCTCTTCAAGACCTTCAAAGCGTGGGAGGAGAAGGTGCGAGTCATCATACATCCCGAGATCCTCGCCGGATTAGCAGGGGGAGTGGAGGCTGGTAAGTACAAACTAATGTATACCAGCACACCGCTATGTACTCACATGCACTACCACCATGCCACAGCTCCCAGGGACAAACACCCCCATGTCCAGCACACAATACACAACACATCACACACACATACAACAGACACCACCACACACAGCCCAAACCGAACAACTGTAAGATGCGTGGGGACATGTGTACACTCAGCCAGCCACGTAACCACCAACAGGTCCACAAATATGCCAGAAGCGCCACAACGAGCACCCACCACACCCATGTGTCCGCCATAGCTGCACTAACCGACAAGTAACAGTTAAGTGGCAGGAACACAAAGTGCAGTGGGTGGGAGGGTGGACAGCCCAAGTACAAAACACACCAGGCCCCTAGTCCCACAGTACAGCAAGGAGGAGCATCCCCCACACCCCACAGCCACGTGTCAGCCACCGCAGTGCACAACGACAGCCGAAAGGTAGACATCACGGTCCACAGCAATCGGTGTCAGTGGGTGTCCAGCCACCACTACGACCCACAACACCCCCCACCCCCACAGACCTGCAACATGGAGCACCCCCGCTTAGAGCCATGTGGCATCCAGTACAGTGCACGCACGAACAACTTGCAGGTGGGAAACTGGACAGGGCTGGATTACTGGAGGCATGAGGACCGGAACACGACCAACACATGGGACATGTCACGTAGCAGACGAACACGCAGCACCGCCCACCGTCACGAACAAGTGAACAATGTGCACACGGATATGAACCACAGAGTCACACCCCACATGACCCATCACAAACACAGCAACACCCAAGGAGCCACGTCTGCATGCACAAGCCACACTGAACATAGTACCACACGGCAGCCACTGTGCAACCCATCACACACAACCGAAACACCATTGAAGTCCTGTCCATGTAGCCCCCACTGCCTGTCAACCCCACACCCCACAACTACGCCTATGTAAGACAAACAACACTAGACGCAACAGAGCGGAACAACAGAAATGCACACGAACACCACTGAACCCATCAAACTCACAGACACACCATGCACATACAACATACCATCCATCCCATCCGTCAGCCCCAGTCTCATGAAAGGCATGTCATCCGCACAGCTGCCACACATACAGCAGTCACGCTAAGACACATGCCCATGACCAACCATGTGCCAGAAGTCAATTAAGCGCACGCCACACTGTGAGCAACAACACACAACATGGGCCACACCCCCCCGAGCACTGCAGTGATGCACATGGCACAGGGCAGCACGCACACCAAGGAGATGGGACAACTGCAATACGTTGGCTGGCACACAACTATCACTCACTCATAACGATGCGTCCAATGCCATGTCCAGTAACCACAACAGACAGCAAATATGCAGGGCATGTCAGGCATGCACACACCTCAGACCATGCACTGTCATGCTGCCACAACACATGTCACGTTCGGCACCCATGGCTCACAGCATGTACCCCTAAAGCATATCCCCTCCCAAATGCGAATCTGGGGCATGGCCCCCATGTTGCCATATGCGTTCCTAAGCGTTCCATATGAACTCCAAAAGCAAAGTAAAAACCAGACCCAGGATGGGCCAGGAGCCCGCATACACCAGAGTCACAATGAGTAGGGGCAAAGCAACACACCCATCGGCATGGCCAATCCGTCCCATGCCACATGTGCACAGCACACAGTCCCATTGCCTAGCACACACAACTACAGATGCCACAGCCACACACTCGCCTCCGGGAAACCCATGTACGAGATTGCACGAACTGCCAATGTCAGACGACTAATACATACTTCGCCAGGTGCAACACAATAACAAATCTCATTCTCTCCACAGGTGACGAACTGCTGGACGCTGGGGATGGAGACAGCAGCCAGCACAGCCAGCCTACAAGCCCCCAACGAGGACACACGGATCTGGAGGATCTGTCCACCTCTTCGGACACGGACCACCAAGCTGGCCCATCTGGCGTGGCAGGGCCCAGCCGCTCCCCAGGACCCCTCCTACCCACCAACCCATCATCCAGGGATGCTGAACAGTCCCAGTCCCCTGCTGCCACTGTCGTTGCGGCCACTCCCACGGTCATTGCGGCCACACCCACGGTCATTGCGGCCACTACCACTGCCGCAACCGCCACCATCGCCGCACCGACCACCACCGCCACCACCACCACCACGTCTTCGCTGGCACCAGCCCCAGCGCAGGTGGTGGCCCGGCCGACTGGATCCACCCTGGGAGCCACAGCGAGGACCGTGGTGAGCAATGTGGCTAGTGGGCGGGCCGGTGGCAGCAGGACTGGTAGGAGGAGCAGGGTCAGGGAAACGCCATCCTCCCCTGGGAGCCATGCCCTGCCTCAAATGGCCAGAGTCCTTGGGGCCTATGAGGAGGCCCAAGAACAATGGGTCAGGTCTGCCACAGACACGCGGGAGGTGCTGGGGGTGCTGAGGTCCATGGACGCCCATATGGGCCAAATCGTGTCCCGTATGGACCAACTCGTGGACCTCATGGGCCAGCTGGTGGTGGCGGTGGGGTCACAGGCAAAGCCAGCAACACCACCTCCGCCACCACCTGCTAGGGCGCAGGGTCGGCCAGCAGTGTCCACATCCCCTGCGACCACAGCCAGTGAGCACACCTCACCCACCACCAGCAGGTCGCCACCACACACCCCCCCTCCCAAACGTGGAAGGGGCCATCCGAAGAGGAAACAGGTCTCCCGGGAGGACTTCGCACGCACCAGTCGCAAGTGAGGCAGCCAGCCAGCCTTCCGCCAGCCTGCCTTGACCAGCCACTGCATTGACTTGCTCTACGATCCCACTCCACACAGCCAGCTGGATGGCATGTGTGTGTTGGACTATGGACATAGAACCAGTGGGTACACCCTGAGCTTCACGCAGCCATGACCGACAGCTCATTGTCACTGCACGCACCACTTTTGTCATCACCTTACACACAATCACATGTCACAGTTTGGAATAAATGCACCTTTTTCACTAACTGCTGTTTGTGCCCTGTGTTTTATTTGTACGGAATACAACGGCCACCTTGGGCGGAAAGGCACCTGATGCGTGGCATGGCAATGGAATCCGGAGGGCCTGTAGGGACCTAGGGGTGGGAGACAGAACAGGAGCACATTCAATGAGTGTGTCACACACCCATCACACAGTACATGTCAACAACTACAAGCAATGTACACACATCGCACAGAGCAATAGGGCACAATGCCATAGTCACCAACAGTGGCATACTACCCTGGCCATGGAGCGTTGACACACTGCACGCAGTGAACATACGGCCACCCTGACACAGCACACACACACCTGCACAGATACAGACACATCATCCGTCGTACATGGACACTCACCGTCAAGTGAAGTAGCGGGCGATGAGCTGCTGGCGCACATTCCCAGCTTCCTCCTCTCCGCTGTCCACCTCACTCGAGCTGTCCTGGTCTGCGGGCTGGGGCCCTGGTTGATCTCCGTCATCCACAATGAGGGGGATCTGCTTCCGAATGGCCAGATTGTGCAGCATGCAGCACGCCACCACTATCTGGCACACCTTCTGTGGGGAGTACGCCAGTGCACCCTCGGTGCGGTCCAGGCACCTGAACCTGGACTTGAGGAGGCCAAAGGTACGCTCGACCACACGTCTGGTCCTCCCATGTGCCTCATTGTAGCGATCGTCTGCTGGGGTGCGAGGATTCCTCAATGGACTGAGCAGCCATGCCCCATTCGGATACGCAGAGTCACCTGGGTGTGAGGGACACAGAGAACCGTTGCTATTCCAACTGGACAGGGGACAGCATCGCACAACCAGCACGCTACACCACTCCACATACTCACCGACAATACAGCCACGATCCTGTTGCAGATTGGCCATCAGTCGTGGCAAGATGCTGTTGCGCATTATGTGTGCGTCATGTGCCGAGCCTGGAAACTTGGCACACACGTGGGTGATCACCATGTCCGCAAGGCACACCACTTGCACATTCAGGGAGTGCGTGTGCTTCCTGTTGCGGTACAGGTGCTCAGTGGCCTGTGGTGGAACAAGGCCAACATGTGTGCAGTCAATGGCTCCCACGACGTGTGGGATTCTGCCAAGGGCATAGAATGCACCCTTCACTGCCGCCAATTCACGAGCCCTGGGGAATCTGATGTACCTGTTCCGGTACAGCATCATGGCTGCCAGTACATCCCTCAGCACCTTGCTGAACATGGGCTGGGACATCCCTCCTCCACTGCCCACTGTGTGCTGGAATGACCCAGTGGCGAAGAAATGCATGGCGGCCATCACCTTAGCCGTGGGGGTGACAGCAGTCGGATACACCCTGCGGGGACGGAGATGGGGCTCTAACATGGCACACAGTCGATGCAGAGTTGGCCTGTCCAGCCGAAACTTCCTGATTACCTCTGTATCGTCCATGTCCGCCAGCAATTGGTATGGGCGGTCAATGTTCGGTCTCCGCCTGGGGAAAATGGCAGAGGACACATGTCAAAGCAACATGGCACATAGCAATTTCGCATACACATCACTGACATGACTGAGCAAGCACATGAGCCACAGCCCAGCTGTCAAGCTGGGACGGCACGGCCACAATACACTTACACAGGTCTCCCAACAATGGCAATGGCAAGTGAGACATACCACTGCCATGTGCATGCACATGGGGATCTAGGCCCCAATGACTTGCGGGGCGTGCTGATGGGGACTGACTGCATATTCGTCAAGCGGCAACGCCACGGCAACATGAGTGTCTGCTGAGCATGGAACTGCTTCCGAGGCTGGATGAGTATGGCACACGACGACGACGATGTGGGCACGGGCTGAGCGGCCAATACAAGTGGGACCTGTGGCACGAGGGGATATGAGACAGTAGTAGGTGTCAGCACTGCACCCTATGTACAGCACTGTACGGATCACAGCTCCCGAAACATTGACTGGTGTCCACATTGACAGCCCCATGCCAAGACGGCTGTGTGCTTGCAGTCACACGTCACAGGTGAGAGGTTACATTGCACGTGCCAGGTGGCAGACGTACATAGTGGGAGCTGGCATGTGTGTGCATGTGTCTCCTGTTCAGGATCCACCAGATGGGCGCTGACTCTGTACTGACCATTGGACACAGCATGTTCCGTGGAAGGCTTGTGTGTGTGGGATGGTGGCACTGGATGTGCCTCCGTTGGGTGGGGGGCCATGCACAGGGCGGGTACGTCGATGATTGCGCATTGTTGGTCACGGTGGGTGCACCAACTAAGATGTGTTGCCCTGTGTTCAATTCCTATGTCCGCATGATGATGGACTGTGGATGTGGGCAGACTACACATTGGTCGATGTGCTGTCTATATGCATGTGCCTTCACACCAGGCACAGCTGCCCCTGCACATGTGACCCCTGCTGGACTCGCTGCTGGGTCTGTGGAGCTGATGCACCTTCTGCGCGTGGGGCGGACAGCTCTCCTCACTTCCCTCATTGCGCATGTCATGTCTTTGCCGCAGGTGACATGGATCATGGAGGGCCCACATGTACGCGTGGGTAGGCTACACATGATTGTTCACTGGTCGCCACCCCCAGTCAGTGTTTCGAATGGGAAGGTTGTCGTGCTGGTGGTATGTTCGATGTGGCGGATGGGCGGGCCTAGGTGCGGGCTTACATTCCGGACATGGGGGTAGTTGGATTGGCGACTAGTTGCAGTACACACGGGACACGTCTCTTCCTTTCCACATCTGGGTCATCCCTTGTACTAACTGACAGTGATACAGTCATCTTCGCCCCAGCCCTCATGTCCTCCCCTCGCCCCCCAATATGCATGCTCACCTGCGAGGCTAGCACTTGCACAGGCAGCCCCAAGCTCGCACCAGAGAGGGCAAGGAGTGTATGTGTGGGTCCAGTTGCACGAGTGGGCTGTCTCAGGGTATGATGTGTGGCGGGACGCCGTCCACCTGCGTGGTGCCCCAAATGGAGACCCGGCCTGCATGCAATATGTATCACAGTCTTCGCCTTCCGGATCCGCCACCTGCGACACCCAGTGGCTGTGGCTGCCCTTGCGGCCAGGCCGCGTCCGTCTGTGGCTGATGGCCCACACATTCACTCTTTGGCCTCTCTGGGGAGGGCTCGGGGGTGGTGGCGCACGCGCTTGCACTTAGTCGCAATGGCATGTGTCGTGGTTGGTATGATGGGCAATGGATGGGATGGTGCGAGCCACCTCCCGTGACGTCAGTGCTGCTCGTGCTGTGGTGCGTCCCCCCTACACTTCCATTTGACTTGTGCCATGCTAGACGTTGAGGTTCTATTGCCTGCGTGACATGACCAGGAGGAGCGCGAGGAGACCTCTCACACACCATGCTCCACTGCCATCCCGTGCCCTGTATCGCCTGTGCGGATTGACTATGTTGGGGTTACACCTGGTCGACTGGGGCTGTGTGTGCCTTGTCAAGGGGCATGGCGGGCGCACAACAGGATCCAGCTTGTCCACAGAGGGTGGGCTGAGGTGCGCCTGGTACCGCCTTGTACGTGTGCCCGGCTGCTGTGCACACACGTGTTCACTCCCCCCGACAGGTGTCCTCTCACAATGCCCAGGGAAGCGGTGGTGTACTGTTCATGACCCCTCCCAACACGGCGTGCTCCAACTTGGCATGTGCGCATCTACCCGTCACACCCACCCACCTGAGCACTGCGTCCATACGACTTCACACGACACATGTGTGTCTTCCACAGTAGTGCTACTCATTTGCGTTGACATCCAATACCAGTGGACTACATGGTCATGTCACGACTGCCGTGTACTTCACATACTCTCATCCTCTCTCATTCGTACTTGTGAAATGAGTCAGCGGAGACAGTTTTGGTTTCAAACATTATATTGAGTCTTCTGTCCTCTGTGATGCAGTATAGTGGACACTACTGGCAGCGGAATACATGTTGAGGATATACTGAGCATGATTACAAATGGGATAGGGTGTGGGGTTACATCTGCTTGGCCAAGGCTGTGCTAATGTACATTTACGTATAGCTGCGGAGCTGCGGACTTTGACACAGACGGTATACATGTAGCCTACCAGACCGCTCGGCATCATGGGCACAGTCCATCTCAGTTCCATGTGACAGGTTTGCTGCGGTTGTTCCTCATGCACGCGTGCATGTGAGATGACATCAGGGCATGTGCTTGCGTGCATGCAGCGGCGTGCCACTTGTTGTTGCAATGTGGTGGTTACTGGACATGTCACAGTCACTGGGGTCGTGTTGTTGTTGTATGCACTTGTCGTCCATGCAAAGGTCCTGGTATGGGATTCCCGGGGCGGGGGTGGGAGGGGTGCAGCACCCACAGACTCCAGGCGACCTATTCATGTCCACTGAGCGGTGTGTGTGTCCATGTGCGCTGGATCCATGTCGTGTCCTGGTTGTTCGTGCAGTTCCGTCCATGTGGGTGCGATGCACAGAGCCCATGCCACTGCCTCCCACGATGCATGCGGTGTTCCTGGATGTGATGGGGAACAGTGTGCATGTCCCGGTCATATCCGATGTCATGGCGATGTCGTTGATGGTGTGGTTACAGTTGCCGGTCGTTTGGTATGGCTGTTGTGGTGGTGACTGGCCAGTCCATGCGGAAGCTGAGCATGGGTGCGGGGTTGGACTTCATAGGTCACTCGGGGAACCTGCGTTGTGGTCCGACGTATTTACAGGTTGTCAGGTATGCGATGCCGTCCAGCAGGGCTTCCATGTCATTGGTGGTGTACATGTTTGCCAGCCAATGAAGCGGATGGTGGCTGTCAAGGTGTTGTTCGTAGGTTGTCCCTTGGAGGACCATGATGGGGCATGCTGGGTGACATTCGATGTAGCTGTTCTCGATGATCCGTCGTGTGGAGGCACAGTGGTTCCATTTCAGTGCGCGTGCGATGTTGGCCACATACGCCATGCCCCCATAGGCAGAGCAGGCCCTGTCGTGTGCGTCCAGAGGGAGGAGTAGTGGTAGCAGGTCCGCCTTCAGACATGCCGGGTTGGAGAGGCATATCTCGACGGGATGCTGGTAGGGACACCTCCGACAGTAGAAGACGGGCATGACGCAGCTGAACAATGTGATGCGGTAAGTCAGTCGGTAACTTACGTTCAGCAGGGACAGGAGATCGCATCCCAATGTATGTATCGTGTTGGTTTGGTACAGCTTGAGCTGTTCGGCGTAGGTGGGTAGGTGTGTTGCGGTTGCCATTTCGCAGCGGTTCGTAGAGGTGGCGTGCTCCGGCTGTGTGTGCAGTCTGCAATGTGCACGCTCCGGGGTTGCTGTGAGCTCTGTGTAGTCGTGGGGAGACAGGACTTGTGTTCTGTTGGCTTGTTTGGAGGACACGGGCCCTCTTCCCACATGCTTCTCAGACAGTTCAAGGTCAGTGCTGTGTGACTCCTTCCAATTAACTTGCATGTGGCCGACATGGGGGAGTGTTTTCTTCTTTCTTCCCCGTCCGTTGTGTGCTTCTGTGATATGCGCTATCTGCCCTGTGGTCGGTCTCCTCGGCATGCCTGTGTTGGTCTATTCTTGGACAATGGCTGTATTCACCGGCTTCTGTCGTAGGGCTGTGGTTTCGGTGTTGGAATGGAAGGTCATTCAGTGCTGTCTGCTCTCCCTTGTGTGGGCGGCAGGCTGCCTTTCCGCTCTGCGTTGGGCCTTGTGTGTGGATGTAATTCTTGGGCCACCTGTTGTCGGTCCCCGGGCTCTTTGGTGCTCCGTTTCATGTGTCTTGTTCATATGTGCAGGGTGGTATGGGTTTTTCAGTGTGGTACTGGCGTTCCTCTTCCCGAAGGGGCCCTGCTTCTCCTAGTTGGTGTTGCCGCCGCTGTGTGCTTCGCCATGTTTGTTACACTGGGGTGTGTCCTGCTGTTGCGTGACTTCACTGACATGTGTGCGTCGGTTGTGTGGCGTTGGGTGTTGTCCGTGAATTGGGCGTTGGGGACATGTCTGTGGCCGGCCTGTCACGTGTCATGTGCGTTCGGGGTGGGGCTGATGTGTGTGCTGCTTGGTTGTGTCCCTGTGTCTGTGTGCGACGCATGCATGGCGCTGCGGTTGGCCTCTGCGTTGTGCGCATGTGTGGCGGCGTCATCGGCGCTTTGGGGCCGTGACGGGGTGGTTGGTTCCTAGTCCCAGGTGGTGTGTACACATGTGTTCTGCGATGTTAGGATTTGGCCTGTGTGTCATATGTGGATGCAATGGTGGATGTGTAGTGTGCACGCGCTGGTGGGGGGTTGTCCGCTTTTTCCGCCCTTGCACTGTGTGCGCTGTTTGCGTGCACTTGTTGTGTGTGTGCCTACCTGCGTCTCCGCGGTGCGTTGCGTCCTTGGTGGTGCATCAGCAGAAGCATGGGGAGGGCCTGCAGTGCTGGATTCATGCTCGGGATGCCGCTTCTTCGTTTTCCGTGCTCTGCGTCCGTGTTACCGCCTCTCTTTCACGTGCGGTGTCTCTTAGCCGTGGGAGCCGTTTGTTTGCGGCATCGTAATTTATACGCCGGGCGGGACGTGTTTCGTCGGACGGTGTGTGTCAGTTGTGCTGCGCCGCTACGTGTACGGGCGCACTTTGATGGCGGACGGTGTTGCTGGCTTGCCGGCGGTGTTTGGCCTACTTTACGCATCGTAATTGGACGGGCGTGTGGACTGCTGCGTGCCGGCGGTAACTGGTGGTTTTTGCATCCGCCAGCACGGCGGTTGTGCTTCCGCCCGCCATCGTAATGAGCCCCTAAGGCACTATTAACTTAATTTTGAATTAAATCTTTAAGGAAATTACATACATGACCTTAAATTAAAATTATTTTTCTGAAATTTAAATTAAAAAACTACAATTCAATCTAAAGTAAAACAATATTTTTATTATGCATAAATAATTATTAAATAGGATGTAGGCATAGTGATGCATTCTTCAATTCTTCCTTGTTTTGCCTTCAATAAAGGTTTTCAAAATAAAAAAATAAAAAAAGAATTTTTTAAATATGATGTATAGAATAAATTAAAAGTAATTTAGTTATATTTTAATAAAAATTTTTACATTTATTTATAAACTTAGAAAAGGTTTTCAAATATTTTTATAATTAAATATAAATATACTTATTTTTACACTTGTTTTAACATTAAATATTTATTTATTCATTTTTATAACAATTTTAAATAATTTGATTTAATTTAAAAAAAATCCTATAGGGTTATTTTGGGGTACCATATGGGGTGTCGGTCCCTAACTCCACTATTTTCTTTCGAAGGGTGTTGCACTATCAGTGGTTGTCCATTGGTGGTGCTGGACTTACTATTGTCTTGTTTTTTTGGCAGTAATAAATTATACTTGTAAATTTGGATCCAATCAAGAGTGGAGATGTGTAAGTCTACACTTTGAGTAACTTTACACTCAAATTTTGTGAATAGCTAAATGTAGTAAATTTACTCAAAAGTGTAAAAGTAAATGGCATGTCTAAATTACTCACAAGTGTAAATTACCTTTGTGATAGCCCTGTACTATTGTATCCATTGCAGAATACAAGACGACTCCCTCCCATCTGCCCTCATATCTCTCCTCCCCTCCACTACGTACTCCTATTCTGCAGTCTTTCTCCTGTAAGGCACCCTCTCATAATTTACTGAGCTACTTTGATAAGTTTGTACTAGGTACATCCAAATAAATTACTTTTAATTAACTCTATGCACCACTTTTAATAATTATTAATGCATAATGCAACCATTTAATGTTTTTACTTTAGGTGGAAACATATTGTTTAATTTAAACTTGAGAAAAATATTGTCATTTATTTAATATATTTTAAATATTGTATATTTTAATTCAAAATTTAATTTAGTTAATAGTGCTGTAGTATTTCTTTCTTTAGTTCTACATTTAAAATGCATTTTAACAATAATTAACATTAATATTCAAAATAAATATATTTTTCAAAGTTGAATAACTTTTTATTTTTCCTTATACTTTACCATGTGGAGATCTCTGCCACCGGGGTAGAGCTCTCCCTATGGTAAAGTATAGGGAGTTTCTCCCTATAGTTTAAGATATGGAGCCCCAACTGCTGCCTCTGGTAAAGTATAGTGAAAGTATTGTAAAATGAACTGCAAGTGTTGCTGTCTTTAACTATGTTTTCCTATCACCTAAGAAATGCAAACACGTTGATTGTATAGTGAGTTGAGAATGGCTGTCAATCTTATTGCTACTTATGTAAACAAAATGTATTCTCATCTACATGTTATTAAAGTTCAAGTTATAAATGTAAAATTGAAATAGATTTTTTAAAAATCATCCTTGTTGCGTTGTTATATTGCATAAGTAACTGCATAGATTCCTGGGTAATCAGCAGTCTTTAGTAACACAGGCACCAGAGCTAGAGTTTGAAGTCAAGAAGGCCAGTCCTGGATTGTGTATTATTGTTGACATTGGTAGCAATAGTGGGCACTTAACAGTGTTGCAGATCTTGACTGCCTGCACAGGTCACCGCTCTTGGAAGCTCAATTCCTGTTTTATAATCGGATAGTAGACCCCAAAACTGGGGATAATGGAAGCCATACCTCATCTATGCGGTGTACACAATGGATCCAAGAACTCCTGGCAAGTGGCGTCCCTAGAGGAAGGCAGATGGAGCCCATGCCCCAGCTCTATGTGTCCTGGACCCACTACGACAGCTGCTAAATGTATGTACCAGGAGGCAACACAGAAAACAAAAATAGACCTACACACAATAAGGGGCTCATTACGATGTCGGGCGGAAAGCCTCCTCCCGACACTCTTGTCCGCGTCGGAGCCCTTCCGACCGACTCGGTCAGTTTACATTCCGACCGCCCGATTGCGATGTTCGCAGTCAGAATGTAAACCGTACTGTCATTCCGAATCGGTTCCGACCGTGTTTCCGCCCTTGGGAATACAATGTCGATTTCCAACAGCCTTTCTGCGTTCGCCTGTCCAACACGAAAAGGCTGTTGGAAAGTGACTTTGGGGGACCCTGGAAGACCCACCTTGGCCCCGCGGCCTACAGTTGATGTCTGAGGGGGTACCTGAGGGACCCCCCTGTAAAAGCCTGCACTGTGTGGTAGGCACAGTGGGGTGCTGCGTCAGGGTGCAGGGTTTGTCGCAAACACCCCATTTCCCCATAGGAGCCTGTGTTACGGCCTGTTTTTGGGGCGGAAGATGAGCTCCCATAGGGAACAATGGGACTCCGACCGAACAGTGTTCGGACGCATCGTAATCCGGCAGTCAGAACCGCCGATCGCAAGTCGGTCGTTCCCGATTTTGAGTCGGTGTTGTGCGGAGGCTTTCCACCCCAACATCGTAATGAGCCCCTCAATTGTCCAACCATATTTCATTGCAAAGCAAATTTGCTTGTTTAAAATGTTTAAATATTACTTTTTATGTAATGTATGTATCTATCGCTATACATATATATATATATATATATATATATATATATCTATATCTATATATATATCTATATATCTATCTATATATATATATATATATATACATACACAAGGTCAGATTTAAACATTTGAAGGAATACATAGATACAGATATAGATGTAGATATAGATATAGCTTTTGTGTGTAGCTGGCCCCCCCAGTTATATCTGAGGCCAAGCGTGTGCCCCCACCCCCACTCCTAAAATTCAGTTCTAGAGACGTCACTGCTCCCGGTGGGGGCCTACATTTGTACCCGCACCCAGGTCAGAGAATCTGTACATTGCTGCAGTTTTAAGAAGAGAAATTAAGATATAATGACACTTTATATTGCGAATTTGTTTACACAATTTACCAGTATCGAAACTTAGAACCAGCAACCAATAATAAGGGGCACAACTAAAACGAACAAGCAATGTTAATCAGCATAAGCTGTGATCCGAGCCGCACGTCTGCCTTGGCATCATCTTGAGAAGGCACAGAGAGTGGTATGCAAGCCAAAGCGCTACTGGGGGCTCTCATACAGGCGAATTGCGATCAGACGTCGCACAATCAAAATATATTCGTCCCCTGCTTCAGTTACGCATTTGCCTACTATGTTTATTTGTAGGAGATGTTTTGTTCATAGGTAGCAGGGCAGCTGATGAACATCTGTCCTTAAGAGCCAGGCTCAAAGAGGGAAAACAAACAAAGCTGCCTTTTCACTCTAGTTATTGCAGACATTCCTGTCTGTCGATGAATCGCTCTAGAGCCGGCTTTAATTAATTGCCTGTTACCTCTTAAGGCAGGAGGAGAGACGCATGTCGAAGAGAGACGAAACGATGAACAACGCAGGAAGAAGACGAACCAGGAGGATGGGGACAAAAGGGAAGGACAAATCAAAAGAGAGAAGATTTGTGACCACTAGTTAGTACCTTCTTTCGCATGCAAATCCTTTAAAGGAGTTGCTCATTACATATGGTAAAATTCTTTCACAAATGGATCTTTAGAGAATGTTTGCATGGGAATTGTCTTCCCTTGTCCCTTTTTTGTGGTTGGGTGACTCCGGCGAACAAAGGAAGGGTTGGCAGCCCCTGGCTAACATCCAGCGCCCAAATCCAAGCAGAAGCAAGCGAGCAAGCCTGGATCCAGATGCAAATCGGCCGCAGGCTGTTCCAGCGGTGCTTGAGTGCGCAGAGAGTGCCAGAAATGATATTTTGCTTTGGGTTTTGGGGATTTTCTTAGTGAAAATCTGTATTTAAAAATTGACTTATTTCTTTGTTGCAGTGTACGCAGCCTCTTCTTTCTGTTTATTAACTTAAAAACAGCAGTGGCACCAAGTTACCAAAGCAAAGGGCTCACAATGGGAGGATATGCGCAGATATGATACAGTTAAGAAGATGTTACAATGGAAACAGCATTGTTTTTGTTTGTAAACAATTATGTTAAGCTGACCTAAGGTCCTACAGAAGAAGATGAAGAGTAAGCACATGGTAAGGGCTTTATTAAACAAACACATTTTGGGACATTTATGACAGTGAAAAAAATAGAGGTGGCCCAAAAATCTATTGGAGGCCCATTTCAAATGGATGATTCAGAGACTTAAAAAAGGCATGTCCTCCAAGCCTCAGTCTTTGAAAAGGGAGACCGACTATAGCGCTAATTGTTCAAGCTCAGTAGAGTGGAATTACAAACATGGTATGAGCTTATGTTTAAAAAATATAGACACATTATCATACCATAAGGAAGAGCATAAAATCAAAGACCAGATGTTAGGGATTCTCCCCCTATGCTGCAGGGCTGCGGAACTCTGCCATTCACCATATCGCCGCCACTCCAGAAAATAACTCCAAACTGTGTTTCTAGCCACAGGGCACTCAGGAAGAATGCCTCATGCAGTTCAATTTCAGACCTAGCTCCCCTCCCTGACCCACTTCACCCCTCTCAGCTATCAGTCTCTAATCCTCAACCTCAGTCTACTCTTGGTCCCTCACACCAGCGCCTACTGATTCCCGTCCTCCTGCGGGGTAACATCGCCCTCTCCAGCTGTTTTGTGAGGTAGAGCACTCCGTTGCTTTGTGAAGAGGTTTATTCTCAATAGCTCCATATATATCCACACATACACACATCTTCAGTAAAGACTTGCATTTTATAACCACATAGATATCCTTACATTGTTGGCGGCTTTACTTCATCAATGCAAAATCTTCCTTCTTGTGAGTTATTTTATCTGCTAGCATGGTAAACCTTTCCATAAAATACAAACTCCAAACTCTCTGGCTCCTCTGCCCCGTGGCCTTAGGAAGGACTTTAGAATAGACGTGAATACATCTGCAGCAGGCTGGGCTGCCCTGCTTCAAAGTGGGAGGTAAAGGGCAAAGGGGTCAGACCCAAGAGAGACCTTTACTGCACCCTTTAGAAATCCCACCATGATGAATTTCTGTCATGCAATGGATTCTAGGGAAGTTGACTGTCATTAAGCACACTCTCAGGAAACGGCCTGCAGACCAAAATAGGAAACGTAGGAGTAGCAAGGATATATTGGAATATTACTAAAAATTGTACACTAGCATTGTGTCTTAAATTCCTCTGTTCAGTCACTCTACCTCCTCAGATAAAGATTAGAAAATGGGCAAGAAATGTAAACTTTCATGGTCATGTCTATGAAGTATTTCCAGCTGAGGAGAAAAACTGGAAGTCACAATGTTTTCAGCATTTCTTATCACATTGCCCGATATTAAGGCTGGGTGGCATGCCTAAGGAGCATTTCATGCGACTTGAAGCAGCAGAGATCTTGGCTAATATCTGGCCTGCCCTTTCTGAGGAACGTCCTGGAAAGGGGAATAAATTAGACAATCCAAGAGTGTGTATTGTTGCAAATTCACTGTCAGACCAGCAGGTAGGTTTTCATCTATCGGGAAGAATGAAAACTACACCAGTATATATCTGAGGCCATATTTTCTAAATTCTAGAAGAATTTCAGGCTATTGCCCTTATGTTACTCACTATTTACACTTTTGTTGCAGTTTTAGTAGACTAGATCGTTTTGGTCAATCAACTAGGCCATCCCGATGGAAAAGAATGGCTTAGTCCATTGCATAAAACACTTTTAGAGACATAAAGATGGAAATAGGAATTCACATCCGAAATAATGTAATTCATTGGTAAGTGTCAAACACAAAAACCATTGGCTTCATTATGGACCTCGGTTAGAGCATTCAAAATCACATTCCAAAGAAATATAGACAATATGGTACACATTTGCTCTCCTTTATAAGCATTTGTCCTCTGCCAACTGGACAGTGGCAATTCTTCAGTCTGAAAAGTTCCATATTCAACTTTCGCACCACATTAGTGCATTCCCCACACTTCTGCATCCGTAATCAAAGTGCCCAAGAAATTCAGCCACATATTGCACACCCTGAAGAACCAAAACGGTATGAAACTACAAGTGTGCATCATCTGTAAGACATGCTGTATCATATACAGAGCACTAATAAACAGCACTATCAAGAAGGCAGACAAACCTCACTTCCTGGAAGCCCTTACACCACAAGAACAAAGGAAATGACCAAACTGAATGACAAAAAAAAAAACTGGGAATAAGCCATTGTCATTCATGCAGTCAGAATAGGAAACAACATTCCTCCATGTTCCAGACTCACCCCAGTACTCTTGCAGTTAATAAAATTTGGGCTAATCAATTACTCAGACAGCAGTGACACCATCGCATATACTCCCATCAAAAGTCATATATCACAACAAGAAGCAACGG
The DNA here is from genome assembly GCA_963921515.1 of Calotriton arnoldi. Taxonomy (NCBI): domain Eukaryota; kingdom Metazoa; phylum Chordata; class Amphibia; order Caudata; family Salamandridae; genus Calotriton; species Calotriton arnoldi. Next base: position 3,449,522 of record CAWUFW010000428.1, read on the forward strand.
TCTGTTTGAAAAAAACAGGGGAACTACCTGATGTTGGCTACACCCTATTTTTTATGTAATTACCAACTAGCCCTTTTAGGACTCTCCTGCGTAGGCTGGTTCAATATAGCAAGTTCAACATGGATGCATGGGCCATTAAACCCTTAAGGCCTTTTCTGGGCGCTAATTTTTGGGTATTAGGACTCCGTGCATGTAACACTGCTAATTTATGCAACAGTGCTTGTCTCTGGAACCTAAAATGGCATTGGTCAAATTGGTTTCACCCAACTGATCTGCTTAATTTTCCTGTACAACCATAGTAGATGGCACAGAAAATGCAACAATGGCATGGGAAGTATGTGACATATGTCAGATGTGCTGTGTATTGATGCTCATATATTACAAAAATATTGTTGCAAAGAGCACCACTGTGCTTTAGCTGGACTGCAGTTTAAAGGCTCTTCACTAACACATAGCAATGAAAGTGTCTATGTTGTATGTATAGGACAACATATTTTTACATTTTAAGAAGTCACTATAATGTGTGCCTAATATATAAATGCATATGGCTGGGTCCAAACTGGGGTGGGATGGTGAGCAAAATAACGGTGGATTTAACCAAGATCTGTTGACTGGGGGTGAATGTTTGATTTGCTCTGCATTCCGTCCGTCATCTGTGTGTCTTTTGCTTTCTCACCCTAAGTGCGCCAGGTATGCCCAGATGTGTGTCCCAAGCTTACTGTGCCACTGGATTCAAGCTAGCCTGTCTGACATGGGGTGATGCCCCGAAACCGGTCCCAGGATGCTTGTTCCCGGTCCTGGCTTGGCAGTTCAGGCTTGACTGTTCCCATGAGGAACAGGGTCAAGACTGATTTGCATATGTTTGGGTCTAAACAAGGGTGTCATGGTGAGCAAAAGAATGATGGATTTAACCCAGATATCTTGACTGGGGGTGAATGTTTGATTTGCTCCGCATTCCGTCCATCATCTGTGTGTCTTTTGCTTTAATATATAAAAAGTGGCACAAAATATTGAAGGCCTAAAATCTTGTTTTACTATATAGGCTGTGCTAGAGTTTTTCATGAGCAGGCTTAGGTGTGATTAACGTATCTGTTCTAAATCCCCACCTGGGAAAATGCTAGAAAAATAATTAAAATATATTTCACACTTAATTTAAAAAATCTGATTTAATGGTGAAAAAATGTACTTTAGGTTGCCTGGCATGGAATTCGCTTAAAACCAGTTCTGCCACTAATTACAAGTCCAGTGTTGAAATACACATCCTTGGCTGGGAGAGTTAACAATCCTGGCTGTGAAGAAATATCTTGCCTTTGGACCCAGTAAGAACAGGGTGGTGTTAACTACTGGCCATTTAGAATGGATAAGCCATATGGATGGGGTGCAGGTCACCTGACAGAACAAAGTGTAGCCTTAAAACATCTTCTTTGTAGTTCGAGATGTGAAATAAATTATTTCCAAGACCCTCCTAGCCCTTCTGGCTCGAGTCACACTGGTTAAGAGAAGCAGTTTTGATCCTGTCAGATGGGGGGAAAGATTATATGAAATGGGTAGTGGCTAGAGGGTTGAACGCCTAGCTGCTGGGAGATAGTTTATACGATTTTGAAACAGGCGATTCTGGGTAATTGAAGAAGATGTAGACCCTGCTGTAAGAAAGAAGCCTCCTAACTTCTGTTGTATGACGAACACTCACTCAAGGACTCCTGACTCCTTCAGGCACCCAAAGAGTGGATGCTCTCCAAATGTCATGCAGTTGGTCTCCTGATGCCTGCTTCAGGGATACAAAAAAAAAGATTCCTGACTCCAAGAGGATCCAACTCACGACAGAAGATTGTATCTTGCAGGAGACGTGGCTGGAGAGAGATCTGGTTCCCAGAACACCCATCCAGAGGAGCTGAAGCACAGACCAGAAGGAAATTTCCCAGCAGCTGGATAAAATGGACCTCAGTCAATTTTTTCATCTCTGGAGAACGGGGACATTGTGCTGAGGCTTACTCAAGAAGGTCACAACCAAGGTGTGCAAGAAAACTAGGTTTTTCCTGATTGAAGCACTTTACTGCACTGAAAATGGGCACCGCTGGGCCCCACAGTAAAGGTATCTAGTCTTGAGGAGCCCTGTCCAGATACAGCTTCCAAGGTTTCTCCACTGGATGATTCTGTGAAACAAAAAGTGGCTAAACCTGAATGTAAAACCATGGACGTCACAGAGGTGGTAAATCTATCCAACATGCAAAATGACATTGGCAGCTACAAAATCCTGAGCTTTTGATGTCAAACCTGCACTTCAAGGGACCCTAGCTGGCCTCAGCCTTGCACCTTGCCCCAGTGAATGATTTTGACTACCATTTCAGAGTAAGTTCGAAGGTACCCATATTGCCTAGGATTTACCACTTGCTGCCTCCAGCCTCCCAAAGTAAGCCTGGATCCCACTTAACTGCGAACTGTTGTTTTCAATGACTTAGTTTTTTTTAGGTGCATTTAGCCTTACGACTTCAAAAAAATCATATCTCCGATTCCCCTTACCTAAATTTGATGATCTAGCTGTTTTGTTGCTTATTTCTGCTCATTACATTTTTCTGTATTTTCTAATTTGGTTGGCTAATTTCATTGTATTGTTTTCTTGACTTTAGAATTATTGGTACTGCTTCAACTTAACGCGCATTTCCCTGGGGATTGCCTCCTGCTTCCAGGACAACCTTGAGCAGAGATTCTCTCAGAACTGTGTATTGGCCTAACCATATTGTTGGCCTAACCATATTGTGTTTATTAAGTTGGTAGAGGCCACCGCCTTCTAAATAAACAAACCAAATTCTGACACTACTTCTTTCAAAACCTAACGTTTTCCACTTGTGTAAGATATGGTGGCCAGAATAATCACTGGTGGCTTGCAGCAGATGAGAAACCTCTCTTTATTTAACCATGATACATATCAGCTTACATGGACTAATTTATGTTCATTTTAATTTCATTTAAGTTTATTGTATTCTGTAAGATAGCCATCCAAATGCATTTCTGAGTAGCTCCATAGACCCTCATAACAGCCTTTACAATCCTGCTCAATAATCAAGCTGCCAAGAAGGAAACAACAGTAACATTGTGACCTGATAATACAGAACAGAAAATACAGAAATATCTACCATGGATGTCTGATATAACACTGGCAATATTCTGACGGAGGAGCACATTTGGAGACATAGGCTGATGGCTTAGTGAGGGAGCCTGAGCACTTTCAAAAAGACATTAAGTGATATGATGAGGGGCGACATGCCATATGGTCTCAATTGTTATTGTTATCCAGACTTGTAAAGCGCACTGTAACCAAACGGGCATCCTGGCACTGAGATACATTGTATGTAATGTCATGTGCACTGCCACCACAATGCCACAAGGACCATGTTACTATAAAAAGGTTAGGCTCTGGGGAATAGCCAGGTTTTTATTTTCCTTCTGAACTTCAGCAAGTCCTGCATCTGTCTCAAATCAGTTGGGAGACCATTCCAGAGCCGCGCTGCTGCAAAACTGAAAGCTCTTCCCCCCGATTTTACTCTTTTAATCCTAATTTCAATCAAGCTGCGGAGTAGACAGCTGCGAGGGAAAGACTATATCTAGGTGGCACGGCCTCTGTAAAGGTGGAAAAGAGGAATTAGAGAGGGAGTGGAGGCGACTTATGCACAACAGGGAGGAATAATCTGAATAGAACATCTTTCAAAACGTAGAACACTAGAAATGTGAAGAGTAGTAAGGTTGGGCTTTTCCATACAATAGAAGCCCTATAACTTTATCAACAAGATCAAAAGCATAATCATAGCTCAGATGGAAGTGCAAGAAACAAACTGATACAACTCTGATTCTAGTGCTGGAATAAACTCTGGACTCTGTTGTTGGCAGTGGCAGCAAAGAAAGAGCGAAGTTTGCTGGAAAATTATAATGACAACTTTTGGCTGCTACTGTCATGGAAGCCGCCATATTTAAGGGACTGGCACCAAAGCTATGCAACAAAATAAAATTGACCAAGATGCAGCAACCTCCAGAATGGAATCAGTATCAACGATGCAACAGGCTCCACAGCAATAGCAACAGGAGCCCACCTCACACTACAATTATAACCTTGAAAACTCTAGACAAGCATTGGAAAACAAAATTGACATTATATTGATAACATTTATCGTTTTAAGAACTGTTGAGAACTGAACTCTGCAAAATGGCGAACAGAGTGCAAGAAACAGAAACACCTACAGGAGGAGTACTTTAGGCTGATGTGAAGGAACTACAAAACAATAGAAATACTGAGCTGAAACATAGGTTAGAATACAGAGCAGACCACAATGAGTGAAGGTCAAGGAAAAGTAAGTTCAAGTTTTTGGGGTTTCCAGAGCATGCAGAAGGACCGACAGTGAAGGTGTTCTTAGAAAAATAGACAACAGAAACCCTGTAACCAAGGGCTACTACATGTTCTTTTTGAAACAAGTCCATAGGACATTGACGATGGTGCCTCCTCCCGATGCTCACAATGGACAATCACCACTAAGATATTTAACTACAGAGACAGAGGTGTGATCCTTTGGTATATAAGAAAATCAAGAGCACCTAAGTATGAAGTTAAAACAATAATGTTATTTCCAAACCATACATAGAAAAAACAAAAAACGGAGAAACTAATTTCTAATGGCAAAATAAAAACCTATGCACACTAAACATGGGGAGAGGAGTTGGCCTAACGGCTAGGGCGGTCGACCTCGAATCTGGGGAACTGGGTTCGAGTCTCTGCAATGACGCTGAACATCCTGTGATTCTGGGCAAATCACTTAATCTCCCCGTGCCTAACCAAAATGAATGTGTCCTCATGTAATGCAACTGGTGCTATGTAAAGCGCTCTGATACCCGATTCGGATCAAGTTCGCGCTATATAAAACTCTGTTAAAAATAAAAAACATGAAATACATGCTGCTATGTTCTGCAAAACTGAGGGTCATTCACAAAGGCAGATCACACTTCTTCACAGAATCAGACTAGGGGCCAGATTATGATGTCGGACGGTACATCTGACATCTGGTGCCTTGTTCCGACTCCCGTATTATGATGCATGGCAGTCGGAGGCAGTGTGCTGAGGGACCGACCGACGCTTCCAACGGGCTCAAGGAACATAATACCCTCCAATAGCAGGCACCACCGTAGGGATTACGATGGCCATTTCGACTGCCTTTTCATGGCGGTCCGACCACCATGAAAAGGCTGCTGGAATGGGACTTTGGGGGCCCCTAGCAGTGCCCCCGTCCCCTGTGGGCCTCCGCTCCGCTATGGGCCCGCGACATCCATGCCCCATGTGCTATGCACCACAGGTTGCCTGGCACACAGGGCATGGAAGTTTGAAAACATCAGTTTTTCCATTATGACTTTTCGGGCAGCAGTAGAAGCCAAAATGCAAAAAGTTATGATTACGACCGCCTACATAGTGGTCGCATCATAATTTAGCGGGTGGGACCTCCGACTACTTGCCGGTCGGTCCCAATTCTGCTACGATGTAGGTCGGATGATCGTCCGACAGGCCTCGTAATGAGGCCCAAAGTCTGGAAATTATTTATTATAGGATTGCGCTGGGCTGTGACTGGTCGAGTGAGTGTGATGGACACAAAGACACATATAAGGCTAAAAGGAAAATTCTAAAACAAAAACTTTGAACTTGATATCGGGTAATATGAAGATGATCAGAGAGATATGCTGAGGATGGCACCTGAGCCAGTGGAGACTAGTTGAGCTAGTGACAACCAAGAGAGACTATGAGGTTGCTGTTAATGGAACTGGTAAAATACAATGCAAGTATATAGAGAGTAGTAAAAGGGCTGGCAAGGGACCAAAATGCAAGTATCAGGTTAGTACGAAGGTGGTGGTTTAGAGGGCTGATTGCATTGGTATGATGCAACTCATAATGGTCAGGGAATAATGATGGACATGCCTTAGGGATCTTACTGAGGGAATACTGCTTGCTGGTGGTGCATGATCTGGCAGCACTCGCTGTGCTGGCTCAGGCACGCCATGGAGACTCCCCTCCCTGTATTGAACTTTGAAATAATAAGAAAGAAGTGGAATATGAAGTTACCTACGTTTACAATTGTTGAACATGTACACAGTGGGAAAGGAGTGGATGGAAGTGAATGTAGGGGAAGATAGGGGAGATATTTGAACCATGCAACACCGCTGACTACAGAAACAAAGTCCATCAGATTTCTACAATTGGATGAATCCTTGCGCTTACTAATTGAGAATGGTTTCACAAGGAGGGCAAATGGGAATTGGCAGTAAATATGAATTGTGGCAACTGCAAAGTGAAGGGACGACAAAGGGCCGGGGGATATGGTGCAACTAGGGAGGTAAGACAGAGGACAAAGAGTAGAAAAGTGTGACGAGGAACAGGATTAAAGTTATCATCTGGAATGTACAGGAGCTTAATATATATACAAAGAGACACAGGGTGTTGTCCTACATAAGAAGATCGGAGATTGACATTGTCCCATTCCAGGAGATACATGTGACTGATGAGGAAAAAGGGAAAAAATGCCAAAAAATATTAAACTTATCCAGCAAAATAGTCTACTTATGTGAGAGGGGTGTGAGTATATGTGGTTCAGGGGTGCTGTTTCAACATACATATACTGGAGTGGACTTGTAACAAAGGTATGTCCTGGTATATGAGCTCCTAGATGTAAGGGAATATGCATTATGAAATGCATGTCCTGAATATTGTTGACAGGAGGTTCTTCTGGAAAATAATAAAGGTAGTCATGCCGGTCAATACTACATGTTTTTGGGATTTTTTTAATTTCTAATAAAAACATATTTAAATTCAGAATATTTGTAATTACATAAATGATATAGTTGTAGTGTACATACATTTTTACTTGCAGTTTTTTCTAAATATGTTGCACAGTAATTTTTTGTATCAAACATCATTCTTTACATTCTTTATATTTTTTAAACATTGTTATGGTTGAACAGTAGTGAAAAAATTGGTTATGTATTTTTATCATCATGGTTAATATGTGTTTTTACTAGGCCTGGGCGGTAAATTCCGTTCCGCTCGCGGAATTTGCGGAATTTGGGTAATTTCGCGTTCCGCGGAGAACGCGGAATTACCCAAAATTCCGCAATCCGCAGCTTCGCGGAATTTTTTGCTTGTTCGCGCTTTCAAAATGCGTGTTCGCGAGATATTTCTCCCCGAGCACGCAAATAGCGTTCGCGAACAGGAAAAAGCATCGCGAACGGGCGGAACAAGCAATTCCGCGTGTTCGCGGAACTTTTGCGTGCTCGCGGAGATTTTTTACCGTTTCGCGGAGCTTTGCGTAGCGCAACTACGCAAATTCCGCCCACCCCTAGTTTTTACTACATAAAACATTTATGTAGATTCTTCAAACATACGAAAATGTATTCCATTTTTTACATGATGTTCAGTTTTTATGAACATTAATAAATAAAATAAATTTCTTAACATTGATTTCCATGGAATGGAAGTTCTTTTTTTTCTATCTTCATTTTCAGCCATTTCTTTTTCCATTTTATTTGATTTTATAGTCTTTCATCATCATTTTGGGATATTTTCTGGGGTCTTGTTTTTGCGATTTCCAGTTGCTGGTCTCTGGTTCAGGTAATAGTATTTTAAACTAATTTTATAGGGGTTTAGTGGTGGGGTGAGTTGTTTGGAATTAGGTAGGCTAGTGTTTATAATTTGATGTTGTTTAAGTCTACTTTTTATTTATTGTAGTATGTGTTAGTTTACGGTATTGCTGTAGGCCTTATTGTAAACTGTACAGTTTAATTGTATCTTATATGTGTGTTCTATGTGTTTAGAATTGATTTTTAGTGATTTTTTAATGTGCTTTTGTTTATACTCTAAGGGGTCGATTCCGATTCGGGCCGGAAATTTCTCCGACCGAGCCGGATCCGGAGAGATTTCCGACCGAATCGGACCCGTGCAGTCCGACCGAACGAGTACGATGCGTCCGTATGTTATCGGACTCGAGTCGGTCGGACTCCCATTGATGTCAATGGGAGCCGGTCGTACAACGCGTACGCGGGCTCCCATTGACTCAATGGGTGCGAGTCGGACAAGTGCGCCCCCTACAGCGTGTACGCGGCGAAGCGATTCGCGCCGTACACGCACAGGTAGGGGGACCCATGGGTCCCCCTGTGTGCGACTCGCGCGGCTACGCGTACTGGGGGTCCGACACGGACCCCCAAAGTACGGCTCCGACAGCTCTTACGAGCCGGAGTGCGCGGCTCGGTCGGACTGCTCGCGGCGCGCATCGTACTTACCCGGCCGGGAAACGTCTCCATTGCGCGGTGCGAAGTCGGAGTCCGAGCGAGTCGGTCGGAGCGGTTCGAGTCCGAGCGAGTCGGTCGGAGCTGTCGGGACGCCCGGACGAGTCGGTCGGCGATTTCGCATCGTACTCGCTCGGCCGGACCCGCGTACGGTTCGGTCGGGAAACAGGGCTCCGAATCGGATCCGGTAAAGCCGAATCCTATTCGGAGCCCTACCGGCCGAGATCGGAATCGGCCCCTAAGTGTTTTTAGGGTGGTTTTATATGGTTTTTCCTTAATAGTTTTTTATTTTTGGACGTCGGAGAATATGCTTAGCTGGATGTGTTTTACTATTATTATTCATGGAAAAAAGACTTAGGGGCCGATTCTGATGCGGGTTGGAAAAGCTTCCCGACCGAATCGGTTGGGAAATGGTGTCCGACCCACTCGGATCGGGAAAGTCCGACCGGCGGAGTAGGATGCATCCGGATGCTTCCAGATACGATTTGGTTGAACTCCCATTGACTTCAATGGGAACATTTGTTCCTAACCGCATCAGAATTGGGCCCTCGGTCGGGAAGACACGTTCCCGATCCGATTTGGAAGGAGCAAATGCCGTTAGGAGGCCTTCCTAACCGCATCAGAATCAGGCCCTCGGTCGGGAAGCTTTTCCAACCCGCATCAGAATCGGGCCCTTATTTTTTACATTTTTCTTCATTGTTCAGTTTTCCGGTAGTATTGATCTTTTTTTCAAATTTTTGGGGTTCTGTATGGTATCATTGGATTATTGGACTCATATTGGATGGTTGTTTTTTGAATTTTCTGGGGGCTCCTTTTTAATTTTTAAGATTGTATTTTAAGGATCATCATATTACTGACCAGTGCGTCAGCTACGAAATCGCGTAATCTTAAATTGTTATTTATGTTATTGGGTGGGAAGGTTTATACGTATGAGGAGCTTTTAACTATTTAGTATCATCATGTAAGCACTCAAAAATGGCTGCTTAAATGGCTGGTCACCGAAGTGAACACTCGGTCACCTGTAATTTTTTATGTAATTCACGTAAAAAGACTCTGAACACCTGATTTTGATCATTGCTTTTCTTTTGTACAATTTCTGCCACACATATTGGCAACTTCCTCTGATCAGACAAGTTGCACTGTCTATAGCAATATATAAGGTATTTTTCCGTCTTTAACATTACCAGGAAACACTCCAAAATGGATGTTAAAATAGCTGGTTACTGAATAGATCGATCATTCCACATGCAATTGTATACGTGATTCACGTCATGAGCAATCAAAAAAGTAACATAGTTATGCGCCACACACTTTTCATGGCATTTAAACCCATTGACATGGGCAACTAGGAGGGAGCAGTTGTCAGCTCCGGTGTACTATGCCGACTCGTTTTTCACACTGGGTCCTCTTGGAATATGCAAGGATATCCACCCTAGGTAAGCTCCTGACTCTGGTGGCTCAGTATTAATTAAAGCATAACTGTCTCTTTACTTTAGACACGTCTATATCTGCTTTAAACCATTGCTGTGCATTACTCAACTATATATTAGGTGACTGCATGGCTGTTGCACAATTCTTTTCAGTTATGTGCATAATATTGTGTTTATAGCTTTAGACTGCAATTTACTGGATATTTTCAAAATCATTTAATGTTTATACATTGCAAGCATAGACGTTCCCCAATGGATATAATGTTGGGATGAGGATATTAAGTAAAATTAGGCTGTGTCACAAATTATGGATCAAAGGTAGTCCAATATTAAATTCTGTTTTACTACATGTCTAACAGATTGTATGGCAAATATCCCTCATATTAGGACAATGTAGTTTCCAGAACATTGCATTACATATAAAGAGTGGTTGGCATACAGGAGTGTTTTGCGCATCACAAAGTGTTTGTTTGCTTTACAATCTGAATCTCGCAATCTGTTTTTGGAAGGTTCTATTGCTTGCTCATTCATATGTGCCTTTGTTTTCATTTTATTTTCAGTGTTTGGTCTAAAGATTGTTTAAATACACACTCTGAAGATGGATGTTCAGTCTGAAATGCGTTGGGGATTATGTAATGAAATTAAATATGTTTTGAGAACTCCAATCATGAGTGGGATAAATAATTTGAAGTTTTTATTTCTTGTGGTTGTGAATTTCATAGAGAAGTAAATTTTATTGTAACAATAAAAGGAACATTTTCTAAGAACAATATTCAATATGAATTAATTTATAGAAGAGGAACTGCACCAAAAGTAGTGGATATGTGGGTCTCTTTGTTATACAACCTATAGCATGGAAGTTGATGTTGTCTATTTCAGTCATATTAGAGGGATGTTTATGTTCCCTAATACTTTAAACCATTTCAATTTTCTTAGTGACCCTGCCACAAAATGCATTTGAATAACATTTGGTGCATTTCGAGTGAGTTTTCTCACTCCTCTACAATTTGATAACAGCTTCTATTTTTGAGATTCAATGTGTTTGGCTGTTTTCAACATTTTATCTATAATTTTATAGATTATTTTTATGAACAAATAATAGGCGAAATTATATTCATTCAAACGCTTTTAAATTGCAGGTACCCATTTTAGCTTATGTTCCAGATGTTGTCTTTACTTTGCTATAGTTATTGAATATTACCTTGCAGGTTCAGTTGGGGTTGTTTTGGCACAATTTTTGTTGCACTCTGTGGAGAGGAACATTTTGCTAGCTTTGTCAGTTTATTTTTTAATCTAAAATGTAATTGTTTTTTTATTTTTCTATTTGTTAAAGCATTATTTTTACTACAATGTTACTTTTGTGCTGTAGTTGCTATATTACCTTGTAGGAGGCATTTTTGAAATTTTGAGTAATTTGATATTTGTGTCTTTATTTTCTTCGCCTTTTTGCATTTTTTCCTTCATGTAGAGGATGCACCTGTAAGTTTGAGTAATAAATGTGAAGCACATTTTTCATTATTTATTTAGTTAAAATACTTCTAGTTATTTATTATTTACTTTAATTTTCAATGATTGTTAAACCTACTTTGTTTGCACGTTTGAAGTCTTAAATGGTTAGCTCAAGTGTAGCAGTAGCTTTGCAATCTATCAGAGTGACACTGTCCTGCTGTAATTATTTTGTAGGAAGCATTTTGCTGTCCATTTTCATTGAATTTTTATAAAGTCTGCTGATTGAAAAATCTATTTTAATTGTTAACTGTCTTTAAGTTTAATTGGATTGGTTGGATTTAAACTAGTTAGGCTTTTTTCTTTTGCACTATTTAAAATCTACACATATTATTGTTTTTTATCTTTATTGATTTTGAGCTCCTTTCATATGTGTGTATACATTTAATGTAATATTGCATTTTTTATTTACAATTATGATGATTTTAATATGTTTGATAGTTTGGTTTCTTATGATTGTTGGTATGTTTTGTTAGTTTTAAGGTGTAGGTGATTTTTTTTTTGTATATGATATTTTGTATTTTAGACTTTTTGTCATCAATCTCTGTGTGTTTACTTTTTAAGTACAGGGTAACGATATTTAAGCTTTTGATATTATGCCGTACAACCACTCATAGGTGGGGATTTGTTTATTGTTCTATTGAATAAAATACATGTTAACAAATTAATTGTATTCTAAAGCACTTTCCTCAGATTACTACATGTAGTTACAAATATGATATACACAAACATGTTATACATCAAAAAATAATACAGCATATTTTAAGCTTTAAGATGGCAAATAAAAGGTAGAATGACAAGACATCAAAAAGAGAACAACAGGGACATAGGAAATCATGATAGCTAAGTAGCAGGTCAAAGGTTGCAAAGTAGGAAAACAAATCCAAACATGCAGAAATGTGTGGAAAGATGATTCAATATATACACTACAATACACAAAACAAGTAATGAAGGTGATTGGGATATGATAACCAATGAATAGAAGCAAGTGCAGTGACTAAGAGACTAGAGGCCTGATTACGAGTTTGGCAATGTGGCAGCGAGCCGCGACACCAGCGCCCCCACTGCCACGCCGCCAAACTCGTGTATATATATATATATATATATATATATATATATATATATATATACATACATACATACATATATATATATATATATATATATATATATATGTATATATATATATATATATGATGTGCAAGTATATATTTCTGATATGAAGATTGAAACAACATTACATAGAAAAAACACAGCTGGTAACACTACACTACATGCCCAGAGTGCTCATCCAAAACATCTAGTAGCAAGCATCCCATTTGGGGAATTCTTAAGGTTAAAAAGGATTTGCTACACAGAAGAGGAGCTAGCTAAAAACATGGAAAAATCCATTACTAGATTCAAAGCAAGAGGATACACTAATAAAATTTTGAGTGAGGCAATCAAGAAGGCCAATAACAGAACTAGAGAATCCCTCCTGTCACAATACAATGATGAAAACATTAGTACAAAAGGGAACACTACAACACCCCCATCTGAGTATAGGGAACAAAATGAGGCTGCTAGGCTCATAACTAGATTCAGCAGCCAACAAAGACAGATAAAAGCCATTATTAAGAAAAATTGGCCTATTGTTATGACTGACGCTGTTTTGGCCCCCAGATTACCAGCAGCACCATCCATCACATTTAGAAGAGCTCCATCAATGAGAACACAATTGGTTAAAACAAGCCCTGAATTAAGTCCGTCTACCTCATGGCTTAAACCACGTAATGGTTTTTTTAAGTGCTCATCTTGTAGAGCCTGCAAGTTTGGGGTTAATACCACCCATTATGAGACAGCCTTTGAGACAAAAATGATAGAGATCAAAGGGAACTTTAACTGTAGAACGGACTTTGCTGTATATATTCTCACGTGCACTTGTGGCTTAAAATATGTAGGTAGCACAAGGCTGCAAGTGCACGTGAGAATACTACAACATCTAAGGGCAATTGCGAACAGCGATGCTTCATATCCTGTAGCCAGGCATTTCAAGGCTGTACATAACAACAATCTTGAATGTCTTAAATACTTTGTGGCTGACTCAGTCCCTAGTCAGAGAAGAGGAGGAAATAGAGAAAAGATGCTGCGTCAGCTAGAAACACGATTCATACTTGAGCTGGACAGTAAGACTCCAAATGGATTAAATAATAATGAGGACATGCATAATTATCTATAAAATAGTTTTGAGTTAAATTTGATGTGTTAAAACTAAGGGGCCGATTCCGATTCTGGCCGGAAAACGTACCGACCGATTCGGAGCCGGAATTAATTCCGACCGACACGTACCGGTGCAGCCCAACCCGCCAAGTACGATGAGAAGCGAGCAAAACCCGACCGACTCGTACGAAACACAAGCCGAAGGACCGAGTCGCGCGGAAAACAGCAATCCGGCCGGAAAAACACGCGATTCGAACCGACCGACTCGCACCCGGAACAATACCGAACGAGACGTACCCGCGGACTCCCACCCGCCAAGTACGATGCAAGGCGTGGAAAACACGACCGAGTCGCACGGAGGACAAGCCGTACGACCGACACGCATACAAAACTGCGAGCCGAAGCAACCCAAAACACTGTGACCGACGCGTACGCAGCATAGAAAACAGCACAAACACAGCGTGAACGAAACGGACGAGCCCGTACCAGACCACTGCAGGGTCCGACTCGGTCACAAGAACGTCTCCTACATGCACGAAAAGTACAAAGGGAAAATACACAAAAAAAGGCCAAACAAGCAATTACAAAGCCAATAAATACTGGGGGGGGGGAGGGGCAGGGAACAAAGACACACCCACAACTCCACACATATAAAGGACACAAATCCCTACCATGATCCTTTGCAAATTCAAATTACCCGCCAGCACTCAACAGACAGCAACCACACACCCACAGCTCATCCATCACACAAGCCACACACCATCAGCACCACAACAAATAGAAACCTCACATACACCTAGCAAAACACACACTCACACACCTTCACCTGCACACCAACACACACATCACTCACCATCACCACCCATCACCATGCCCCCAAAGAAGAATCACAAGTTCCTAGATAGTGAATTGGAAGTCCTGGTAGATGAGATCCTCAGGGTAGAGCCACAGCTCTTTGGTACACTGGTCCAACAGCCCCCCCTGTCACAGAAAACAAAGATGTGGGAGAGGATCGTCGACAGGGTGAACGCACAATCACCATGTTTGCGCACAAAGACAGACATCCAGAACAGGTGGTATGACGTGCGCAGGAGGGTCAAGGAGCTGCTAAAGAAGGACTACATCTTGAGCCAATACACCGGCAGTGGCCCTCCTGCCAAGCCAGTATACCTCAGGCCCTGGGAGGAGAAGGTGCGGGCCATCCTACCACCAGTGAGCGTCTATGGACTAGAAAACATCCCAGAGCCTGGTGAGTACACAACAAATGTACACAATATTCTGCGACTACACACACACATCACTGTCAAGGGGAGAGTCAAACCATGCACTCTTAGCAAATACACAGCAACCAGAACAGAATCATCCCAAAATGTGTATGTCACTCAGAGAAACACAACACATGCCATCACAAAGTGACATTTAACTGTGTCATCACATGTACAAACATAACTACAACTACAGCTAGGCAGTGGCACAAATATAACTGACAAACACATCCAGACAAGTAGCCACCACTACAACACCAGCACACAGTGAAGCCCACTGAAAGAAAGGAAATATGTGTATGCTGGGCAAGTCAGTGTAGCCAATAGCATGATGGGAGTTGTAGGCACAGATATTGCTCACCCCCACAACTGTCCCATCAACACCACCCTGAACTATGCGCACATCACAGGGAGTGGAAAACAACTTACAAGATGGCTGACACTGGCTACTGCTGTGGGGAGCACAAGGCCCTGCTGGCAACTGTGCAACAACCAACAGCAGGACACCACTGACTGACATCCTGAAAGACAACTTGCACTCCCTGCAATGGAAGCACGTTCCATGGTGGGATATCTGGCTGGGTGGGAAGGAGGACTCACAGCACTGACCATAGTTACCAGCAGCGTTTCTCACACACAGCCCTAACACAAACTCCACAAAACTCACCTGGGAGAATGCATTGCCTCACACTCCAATCAAATATCCCACAAAGAACCACAACCCTGGGTCATGCTTAGTGAAGCACAGGGACACACATGGGACTTGTAGCAAAACTAACCCCAGGATAACACTGTCAGCCATCTTGTCAGCACAGGCACACAACCCCACAGGGAAGCAGAGTCAAAGGGAAGCATGGGCATGCTGGGAAGGGGGGGTGGAGGCAATAGCATGATGGGAGTGGTAGTCACAGCTCAACATCCCCCACCCACATGGCCCAGCAAGCTCACCCTCAAGCAAGCACACCCCACAGAGAGTGGAAAGCCCCATCAAAGATGTCTGACACTGGTGCTCTGTTGTGGGGATCACAAGGCCATGCTGGGAACTGGCCACCAACCAACAGCAGGACACCACTGTCAGCCATCTTGCCATTGCTCTCACACTCACACACAGTGAAGTCCACCCAAAAGCAAGTAAGTATGGGCATGCTGGGAAGTGGGGTGGAGGCAATAGCATGATGGGAGTGGTAGTCACAGCTCAACATCCCCCACCCACATGGCCCAGCAAGCTCACACTCAAGCATGCACACCCCACAGAGAGTGGAAAGCCCCATCAAAGATGTCTGACACTAGTGCTCTGTTGTGGGGAGCACAAGGCCCTGCTAGCAACTGTGCAACAACCAACAGCAGGACACCACTGCCAGCCATCTTGCCATTGCTCTCACACCCACACACACCGAAGTCCACCCAAAAGCAAGTAAGTATGGGCATGCTGGGAAGTGGGGTGGAGGCAATAGCATGATGGGAGTGGTAGTCACAGCTCAACATCCCCCACCCACATGGCCCAGCAAGCTCACCCTCAAGCAAGCACACCCCACAGAGAGTGGAAAGCCCCATCAAAGATGTCTGACACTGGTGCTCTGTTGTGGGGATTACAAGGCCATGCTGGGAACTGGCCACCAACCAACAGCAGGACACCACTGCCAGCCATCTTGCCATTGCTCTCACACTCACACACACTGAAGTCCACCCAAAAGCAAGTAAGTATGGGCATGCTGGGAAGTGGGGTGGAGGCAATAGCATGATGGGAGTGGTAGGCACAGATATTGTTCACCCCCACAACTGTCCCATCAACACCACCCTGAACCATGCGCACATCACAGGGAGTGGAAAACAACTGACAAGATGGCTGACACTGGCTACTGCTGTGGGGAGCACAAGGCCCTGCTGGCAACTGTGCAACAACCAACAGCAGGACACCACTGACTGACATCCTGAAAGACAACTTGCACTCCCTGCAATGGAAGCACGGTCCATGGTGGGATATCTGGCTGGGTGGGAAGGAGGAGCGGATGACAACCAAATACAACCAATGCAGACCATGTACACACCCCAACATTCACATAGAAATGCCCAAATAATGCAGGACAATGTGCTACACCAATATCAACCCCTGACTGTGACAACTTAGGACAATGCATTGTACAGGCCCGCATCCAGAGGCACAGTCACAACTGTCAGGTGTGTCAACCATTGATGCCTGCAGAAACATAACATACATTGTGTGTGTCTCCCAAAAACAGGTGATGATGGGGACACAGCAGCAGATGCTGAGGAGTCCTCGTCCCAGGCTCAAGAGGATACGGAGCTCACTAGTGTGGAACAGCCTCTGCCCTCCTCGGATGACGAAGACTTACCTGGCAGCTCCGGAGCAAGTCATCATGCAGCACCAGCAGGACCACCAGCTGCACGCCCTGCACCCACCCCTCCAACGACTGTCAACACACATACCACCCCTGCCGACACGGACAGACCAAGGAGCAGCACCACCACCAGCACAGGGACCCTGGACCAACGTGGGGCCATGGACACCACCACCACCAACAACCCACAAGGTGGCCCAGGGTCACCTGTGCCTGCCACCTCAGGTACTGCACGTGTCGCCAGGGGTGGTGGGAGGGGTGGGAGACATAGGTCGCTGCTCACAGAGGGGTCTGGACTGCATGATGACCCACAACTGGCACGCATAGCCGATGCGTACCAGTCTAGCAGCGGAGAGTTCAGCCAGGTAGTGGGGCTCCTCAGGGACATCAAACAGCAGCAGGCTGCCCATCATGCCCGCTTGGACTCACACATGTCCCGCGTGGAGTCCAAGTGGGACACACTGCAAGAGATGACGGCGGTGCATAGGGACATATTACAATGCCTCCGCCAGATGACCAGCAACCAGTCAACACCTCCCTGTGTGCCCACAACATCTGCTGCTGAAACAACTGCAACTGCCACAGGGAGGCAGGATGACTCTGGCGGAGAGTCCCCTGCACCGCAGCAGCCTGCACTTGAGGATCCCCCCCAAAGAAGAGGGGCCGTCCGAGGAGGGGCAAGTGAGAGGCCGATGGCCATGTGCAACCCCCAGGAAGCCAAAACCTGTTCTGGAGAATAACCTTTGTGCGCAAACTGTTCACCCTGTTGACTGCAACACAACTCTCCCAGATGACATGGGGAGCTCAAGTTGGACCAATGTCTCTGATTACTGTGGACTTTACTCTGGACATGTCTGCTACCAGGACTTCCAAATTATCTAGGAACTTTGGATCACAATGTACAGCACCCAACAACCTGTGCACTATACTCACACATGTATGTCAATAAACTCACTTATACACCATACTTGCCTCTGTTGTGATTCCAATGTTGTCTCAGAAGTTTCGATGATGATCGGGGAAATGACACTGTGCATGCTAACTGCTACAGCAAGTACAACACCGGCATGTGAGTCATGGCGACTTCACACATATGGGGGAGGCACACCACCAGGGCTACACAACACATACACACCATGGACATCTGACTCATCGCCTACACTGGTGTTGCCAGGAAATACGTTGCATTGCACAGACCAAACACCTATTCACAGTCTGTGTTAACTAGCCCACTGGTGCAGTAAGCAAATGTCAGTCAGATGTGTGACCACAGACAACGCACATCACATAGTGAAGCACAGGTTTATTACACATTTGCAACATGTTGAAACCACCACAGATGCAAGGTAATCCCACCTGGCAGCGGGCACATAGTCAACAAGTGTAGAAGGAAGGAAGTCCATGGGTGTGGTGCACATCACCTGTAGGGACACAACAGCTACCACCCGGGAAGTCGAATCACGGTGTTGGGGATCACAGTTGACCAAACGACTCTGAAAGTACCCTGTGAAGGACAGAAATGACACACAGTCAGAAGTACTGAAGAACAGGACAGAACTGCAATACTCATGCACAATACATGTTACAAGATACCCACCCAGAACCAAGTTAGCATGTCAACACTGTTGGGGAGTACAGACTACCTGCAAGGACACATCGCTACACGCATACAGACATGTAGCCCATGGACACACTCAAACAGCACCAGAGCACCACCAACACATATCATGCAAACTCACATCATTGACATGCCATCTCTGGATACTCACATTCAGCTGAAGAAGTTGGTGATGAGCTGTGTGCGGACATCACCCTCAACATCATCATCATCATCACTGGCATTGTGGTCCAGGCCAGGATCCTCCACAGGTGGCAGACGTTGGTCATCGTCATCCAGGATGAGAGGCAACTCCTTCCGCACTGCCAGGTTGTGGAGCATGCAGCAGACGATGATGATCTTGCACACCTTTGCTGGGGCATATGGGAGGGACCCTCCTGTCTTGTCGAGGCAGCAGAAGCGGCTCTTCAGGAGACCAAATGTCCGCTCAATCACTCTCCTGGTCCGACCATGTGCCTCATTGTAGCGCATCTGGGCTGCTGTCACAGGGTTCCTGAGGGGCGTCAGCAACCACGGCATGTTGGGGTATCCGGAGTCACCTACATACAGACAATTGCACATTAGCAGAGTTGGAAAAGAGGGTGGAACACTACATAGCAGAACACACACAATGGTACAAAGTCAGTACACACCTACAAGCCAGGCACGCTGGTTCCGCATCTGTGCCATCATCCTCGGGATGCGACTACTCCTCATCACGTACGCATCGTGTGCAGGACCAGGGAAACGGGCACACACGTGTGTGATGCTCATATCTGCAAGACAGACCACCAGTGCATTGACCGAGTGGTAGTGTTTGCGGTTACGGTAGGCCTGCTCTTGGGCCTGTGGTGGTACCAACGCCACATGTGTCCCATCAATGGAGCCAATGACATGCGGCATCCTCCCCAGGGCATAGAAGTCACTCTTCACGCCAGTGAGTCGTTGGAGTCTAGGGAAATAGATGTACTGGTTCAGGTATATCAACATAGCCTCCAAAACATCCCGGAGCACACGGCTGAACATGGTCTGTGACATCCCACCAGCAGTCGCCAGAGTGTGTTGAAAGGTACCAGTGGCAAAGAAGTGTAGGGCTGCCATCACCTTCACCTTGGGGGTCAGCGCTGTAGGGTACGGACGGCCAGGTTGCAAATGTGGTGCCAAGCGCACTGCCAAATCCTCAATCAGCTGCCTGGTGAAGCGGTACCGTCGGATGCTGTCCCGTTCCACCATCGTTGCCAGGTCAGGGAATGGTCTATGGACAGCTGGTGCCCTGCAGTGCATAGGTGAAGAAAGCAAGATTGTCAGTCACCCCACATATGTGGCATTGAACACACTCAACATCACATGATACATCATAATGAGGCACAAGTACATGATGTGTGCAGTTCCGTACGGATATGTATGGCACATACATGGCCAATATCTAACATCACAGTGCAACAAGTGGCATCAAGAAGTCCCAGGTCATGCCATCGGATACCATGAGGCCGTGTCCCAGTACCCATCTCCTGCTGCCAAATAACAAACACACGCCACAGTGACATGTGAGGATTGATGTGCCCCAGGCATCACAGCTCAATGACAGGTAGATTCCCAGGGACCCTGTATTGCCACATGGACACTGGCATGACATGGTGTATCATGTATACACCACAGCAAAACAAACATGACCCCCACAGGTAGTGGTCCGTGTTGCCTCGGCAGGACAGACATGGACGTCTGTGACACACACACGCACAACATCAAAGTCCATGCACAAACAACGTGGATGTGGAGACTGCCTCCCATTGTACACATGAAATCAGAGACATTGTAATCACAACATGCACACAGACTGTGGAGGACCATCAACATTGTGCCAATGGGTCACCCTGGGTTGAACATAACGTCCCACATGGGACTCAGGGGGTATGTTACATGACATACACATACACCACCGTGAACTGTGATCATGCCACATGCTCAGATATGAACAGTTGCACATCACAGTCATCATGTACACGAAACACCAAGGATTCTGCCCCATGAACACGTGCACAGCCTGGGGGTGGCTGCCCCCAAGTGACACCCACAGAACAACATGTTCACCCCCATACATGGAATAGGTAATGCAGCCTTACATGCCCTAGGATACAGTTTGGACAGGCTGTGGTGTTGTAGGTGTGCCCCTCACTGCCTGGGAAGTATATGTGGCTGGCATATGTTCACCTGTGACAGGCATGGTGACATATGCCAGTGACTTGTACAGGGATGCGTTGGACAGCAATGGACCAATCAGTGCGCACACATTGGCCATTGCATTCAATGTGCGCTGGTACGCGTTGTATTGGCAATACGCCTTGGACAGCAATGGACCGATCAGTGCGCACACATTGGCCATTGCATTCAATGTGCGCTGGTACGCGTTGTATTGGCAATACACCTTGGACAGCAATGGACCGATCAGTGCGCACACATTGGCCATTGCATTCAATGTGCGCTGGTACGCGTTGTATTGGCAATACGCCTTGGACAGCAATGGACCGATCAGTGCGCACACATTGGCCATTGCATTCAATGTGCGCTGGTACGCGTTGTATTGGCAATACACCTTGGACAGCAATGGACCGATCAGTGCGCACACATTGGCCATTGCATTCAATGTGCGCTGGTACGCGTTGTATTGGCAATACGCCTTGGACAGCAATGGACCGATCAGTGCGCACACATTGGCCATTGCATTCAATGTGCGCTGGTACGCGTTGTATTGGCAATACGCCTTGGACAGCAATGGACCGATCAGTGCGCACACATTGGCCATTGCATTCAATGTGTGCGGGTACGCGTTGTATCCTATGTACGCGTTGAACAGCAATGGTCCGATCGGTGTGCCCGGCCGGCCCATTGCATTCAATGTGTGCGGTGCACGCGTTGTTTCCCATGTACGCGTTGAACAGCAATGGTCCGATCGGTGTGCCCGGCCGGCCCATTGCATTCAATGTGTGCGGGTGCGCGTTGTATCCTATGTACGCGTTGAACAGCAATGGTCCGATCGGTGTGCCCGGCCGGCCCATTGCATTCAATGTGTGCGGGTACGCGTTGTATCCTATGTATGCGTTAAACAGCAATGGTCCGATCGGTGTGCCCGGCCGGCCCATTGCATTCAATGTGTGCGGGTACGCGTTGTATCCTATGTACGCGTTGAACAGCAATGGTCCGATCGGTGTGCCCGGCCGGCCCGTTGCATTCAATGTGTGCGGGTACGCGTTGTATCCTATGTACGCGTTGAAAAGCAATGGTCTGATCGGTGTGCCCGGCCGGCCCATTGCATTCAATGTGTACGGGTACGCGTTGTTTCCCATGTACGCGTTGAACAGCAATGGTCCGATCGGTGCGCACCCATTGGCTATGGCCTGGCCTGGCAACGGACGCGTTTTCAAAATTTGAACGAGTCTGATGCTGTAAATTCAGTTGGTCACCCACAACAATGTTGCAATTTCATGGGTGTCACGAAGTTGAACATTTGAAGGATGCTGGGGCGTGTGTAAGTGGTGCAATTCCATGGATTGGCCAGATTCAGATGATGCAAACGACTTGGACCTATCACTTTGGACACATGGGACAGTAACTGCCTCTGCAGCACACATATAATGCTGGCTGTTCCCCTGAGAGCTCACTTGCCTGCACTACATGCTCCAGGACGACATCTGCCACTACACTGCTGCTGTATCTGCACCCTCTGGACCCTGCAATGGCACGTACTGTGGAGAGAGCCCCAGCCTTCAGCACTGAGGAGAACCAGGCCCTGCTGGATGGCCTCCTTCCACAGTACAGCAAGCTGTATGGGAAAGCAGGGGAGCAGGTGAGTGTTCTGTCCACTGCCTTTCTAAATGTGCATGTTGTCTGACTAGCAAGGCTAACAGTCTGCACGCCACTGGCTAGCAGGCTCACTGAGTAGTTGTCACCCCCCATAGTGTGTAGTTACATGCACTGGACAGGTATAGTGCAGTGACAGTGCATTTAAACTAGGTTTTACTTCCCAGGCAATGATACCATGTAGTAACTGCTGGCATACTGTCCATAGCCATCGTTGCACTGCCTGTGTACATCATGTGCCCCTGTGATTGAGACATGTATATCCAACTTTGTAATGCACGGATATGTTGCATGTGTAGTAATGGCATTCTCACTTTGTTATCCTCACAGGTTGATGCCCACCAGAAGCAGAAGATATGGCTGACCTTCGTCCGGGCAGTGAGATCCGTGGGGGTCTACAAGCGCCGGATCCGCAACTGCCAGAAGAGGTGGCAGGACCTTCGGGGCTGGACCCGGAGGATCGCACGGGTCCAGCTGAAGCTGTCGCCTCCTCGCAGGAGGGGCGGACACCGGACCCTGACCCCCACATGCTGAGGATCCTGGCGGTGGTCTTCCCTGATCTGGATGGGCAGCTGAAGGCCAGAGAGCAGCAAGGAGGGGTGAGTCCATGTCTCCATTGTGAACTATGTCTGCCATGCTATGTGCCCTCCTCTGGCCTGGTTAAACTTCCACAGTACATCAGTCTTGTGGTCCAGGACCCATGTCCCTCTATTGTGCACTGCCCACTCCTCATCTGATACCCAGGTGTGGCCCTTACAGTCAGGGTATTGTGTCACTTGGGTACTGTGTCCTTGCAGTTTGCTTGACTCAAGGTGGGGGACAGCATCTGTTTCCCTGACTCTGTGGTGGGCATCATGGGTGGGTCCATTGCTTACACATTGCCTGTGTTCTGACATGTGTTCTGCGTGTCATTTTGATATGTGGCCCAATTGCTGAGCTGATCCACCACATGTGCCTGGGGTATCTGGCACACACCCATGCTGCGGGTGGGAACAATGTTTATGCCCCAGGAGTGTGTATATAACGTGTGTCACACATACTTAGCCAGCTGCCTACTGTCCAGGGCTCATCCCTCATTCATGTGGGACAGGACAGTAATGCCTACTCCAGGCCATACAATACACTCTGTACTCCCACTGCCGTGTATCAGCTGACACGTTTTGCTCAGTGATTCGTCCCCTCAGGTGTCTGCCTCTGTGTCAGTGTGCTGTGGCTTCGTTGTCAGGTCTGCTGGGGTGTTCCTCGGTTGGGGCTCCGCATGCCACCGGAGATGTGACCATAGGAGATGATACATGTGTGACACATAGGTGTTTGATCACCTGACCGTGCAGACTGGGGTATGCGAATATGAGGTTCAGGCAGCTGTTTCCCATACACAGCAGATTGTGATGTGCTCAGGTGCAGAGGGTAGTGTTACAGGTCTCCCATATGTACAATGGGTATAACCTGGACAGATGAGGGTACAGATGATGTGGTGTGTGGGGGATGTACATGTGCACTTGTTCAGCTCCAGGACTTGCATTCCCCATGATCTACTATTGTGACACAGTACAGAGTGTTGTTGTCTGGCTGCCCTGCCCATGTGACTGGAGACAGTTATGTATGACTTAGCAGGCATGGCTGTGCCATGGCATGTGACTTCCTATTAGTGATCCTGCAGGGGAGTGACATTTGCTACATGCACACCATTGTGGCAATGGCTATCAGGACATGGGTGCATCATGGTGTCTGTCGCTGGTATGCATCACATGCATTTCCTATTTGACTCTGGGCATCCCTTTCATCCGGACACCTGCACTGACTCAGTGGCAAGAGTTGTGATGTGTGCATGTCCACATGCTTCACCGGGTTCTCTGCACTGTCCAAATACTGTGTAGGTGGTGCATGTGTCCACACCGGGGTATTGCCATCCCACAGACACCATACAGATGGGTGCAAGGCCAGGTGGGATGTGAGTGCCATGGTTGACCATCAGACTGACAATTTACTTCTCCTGTTCTGTTTGTGCAGTTTTAGCAATGTTCAACTAAGGATGCCAGGGCTTGCTCTGTAATGTGCTGTACTTACTGTGGTGTGTGCGTTCGGGGCAGGTGACTGATGTCTGTCTGTTTCCCTATTGATTGCAGATACATCCACGGCCACAGGAGGGGACAGCTCCACGGACCAGGAGGAGCCGCAGAGCCAGACTGGGTCAGCAGCCGAGGAGTGGTCGGAGGGACCCAGCACCATCCACCTCAGCTGAGGACCAGAGCAACTCGGACGATGACTCCCTTTTGGAGGCGGGTGTCAGCAGCCACCACACCCCAGCTAGTGTTGCTGTCCCCGCCACCACCACCACCACCACCGCCCTCCCGTTGGCTCCCATTCCCGAGGTCCGTGGAGGCTCCCATGTTCGGGAGCGTGTCTCCTTCGGGCCAGGCACCGCACCCCCTGCCCCTGTGTCCCCTGCTGCCCTGAGTGAGGAGTCTGTGTACCTCCTCCGCCAGCTCCATGTAGGACAGACAGCGATGCTGAGTGTCCTCCATGCACACACCAGTCTGTTGACTCAGCTGGTGTCATTCATGGAGGGCATCTCATCGGGCATGTCTGACCTACAGAGGGGCAATAGGTCCATGGACTCCTCCCTGACGGCAGCAGTGTCCCTCCTCCGACAGTCCCTCACCCCTCCTGCCTCTGCCCCATCCACACTCCCCAGCACCTTACCCGTCCCAAGCACACACACACTGGCACAGGCACACACCAGCACAGACACATGCAGCACACGGACACACACGCCAGAAACAAGACGCACACGCACGCACCGTCAGGGGACTGCAACCACACTCACAGGGGATGGGGCACAGGCACAAACACACGCATCCACAAGCACTGCGCAGTCCTCAGTTGCCTCTCCCTCCAAAGACCCCTCCCTTGCCTCACCTGCAACCCCATACACACAGCGGCTCTTCCTCTGTGACCTTGGCCTCTCCCCTCCGACCCAGCTGATCCAGCATTCAGGGGGAAGAGGAAGCCCACCCACACGGAGCGGAGTGCCCCTGGCCCCCAGACACCATCCCCCAGGCGCGGACCGACGGAGGCCCCCACCCGCAAGTCCCCCCAGTCCCGGAAGAGCAAGACCCCGCCGCCGCCCTGCAGCTCAGGTACCAAGTCTCCTTCCTCCATCCCTCAGGCCCCCACTCCACAGGTGCCCCCACCACACCCTGCCCCAGGTTCCCCCACCCACGGATACACCATCCCCAGAAGGGTCAGGCCTTCTCCCCCTGCCACTTGCTCTTCCGGCCCCACACCCCCCGCTGCGCTTGTCTGTACCACTGATGTGGTGAGGGTGTCCTCCCCCTCTGTCCTGCCCACCTTTCCTGATCCCCATTGTCCTCCCCTGGAGGTGGGCACTGCAGTGGAGTCCACTATCACCCTGTCTGACTTGGGCGCTGCAGTGGCGGACCTGTCCACTCCATCTGCAGGGTCCACTGCAGTTGTGCCAGCACCCACAACATCTGAGTCATGCCCCCCAGTTGTGCCGGCACACACCATGTCAGACACCTCCACTGCAGTTGTCAGTGGCTCTCCAGCACCCACCACCCCTTCCCTGCCTCCTCCTGGTGAGCCCTGATCCTGTCCCTGCGGTGCCTGGCCTGTCCCCCGTATGCCCCTCCTAGGGGATTGTCCCCGGTTGTGATCAGTGCAGGCATGCATAGGGTGACATCTGCCACTGTCACCCTGTATAGACTTCCTTGATGGACTGGCCATTGGCCTTTGTTGATACCTTGCAGTTCTTCCAAGTTTTGAACCCACATGCTGAATAAAGCAACTTTCTGTTCTCTAGTGGTTTTGCTTCTGATGTACATGATGTTGATGATGCTAACCGTGCCCTTGCTGCAGTGATGGTGATTTTTGGACTAATGAAAATGAAGTGTTACTGTGCATGTACCCATGTGTTCCAGGGGGACAGTGTCCTATCCTGTGGTGAATCCATGTCGTCCTTAGCAGCATCTGAGGGTGTCATGTATTCAATATTTGGCAATGGGATTTCCTACTTACATTAGCAATGTCACATCTGTGGGTTCCACCCATGCACATCTGTTGTGTTTGCCATTGTTCAATTAGTCTAGTTCCCTGACCGTGTGGCCATCTCCACTGGACATGCAGGTTTGGGCATCAATGGGGAAGGACTCTTCTGTGTTGTCAGTGCAACTTGCTATACATGTATGTTGGATCTGTGCTGTTGATTTTGTTGACATTCCCATGACCAGGCTGATGTGACGTGAGCCTTCATTTGGTGCTAATTGTTGACTGTGTGACCAAGTGTTCTGCTGACATGATGGAGCCCTACTGATGCGACATATGGCACAGCTTTCCTCACACAGGAGTGGAGTCCCCTCATGGCAGTGTGTACTCCTGTGACATCTCGTGCGCCCAAGGTGTGTGTTGTATGAGCATGTGTGTGTGTTCACTTCCATGTTGCTGTGCATGCTGGGATCCCTAGTGATGTTCCTGTTTGTTATGCTTGCTGAGTTGAGCTATGTTCCCCCAAAGTCTTCTCCCTGGGTTCTCTGTGATGTGGGTGCATGGCACATTACTGGTCATCAGGGTGTCACCCATAGGTGTGTTTGCTGTCAGGGCTGAGTTTGTGGGCAGACGCTGATGTGTCACAGTCCGGATTCCCCTTTGCACTTGTTGTTGACACCTGTCATGTGATTTCTGGTTTGTGTTAGCTTTCATTGGTTGTGACACGTTGTGTGTGTGACTGCTGGCACTCCTCAGGGCTGCAATGTTGGTAGTTGTCTATGTGTGTCCTTTGTGGGTGACCTTGGCTTCTTCATAGGTGTGTGACTGTGGCTGGGATCCCATTGGTTGGTGTGGTATTGCCGTCATGTCCATGTACAGCGTAGTGTGCAGTGTGTCAGACATTCAGGAGTCTGGTAGAGTGGCCATGTGTGATGTGTTCCTGCACCTTGGTTCCCACCACCCCCTGGGATTGTCATGGGTGCATGTGCAATGTCACCAGTGCATGTGAGCTTCACTGCTGCACATTGTTTGAGGTCGAGGTGTGTGGTGTTGAGTGTGTGCAGATGAGAGTTGTTGCCCGGCTAGACCCCTGCCTCCATGTTGGCCTTGGCTGACAGGCCGTGCTGGTTGATTTGTGCTTGTGTAGGTGTGATGGTAGTTTGTTGCTCAGGACACATGACTGTGGTTCACAGTGTGAACGACATCTAGCTTTGTCATCACAGTGGGATTGTAATGCAGCCCAGGGTCACCACATTGTGGGGGCCATGGGTGTGGTGCTGTGGTGTCTGTGTGTCTTGCTGTGTCAGTTGCTGTTCCTACATGCTTGTGTGACATGTGTGATTTGTGCTCCCACTCATCTGACAATGCCTGATTGCCCAAATAGGGGATTTGGATCCATGAGTTACCTTTGTGTGGCACTGTATGCACGTCTGGGTAATTGGTATTCAGGCCTCCTCATGTGTTGTGTGTTTGCCTGGGGACACTGGTACCCCCCCCTCACCTGTTGTGTTTGATGTGCAGTGTGGGTCTGCCTGTTTGTGTTTGTGCATCTGCACCACTGCATTGGCATATCTTTAGTGTGCCATTGGCTGTATGTTGTTTGGTGTGTTTGCCCTGCTGTCCCTGGGACTCCTAGGTCATCAGTCAGCACAATGATCATTGTGTGTGTCCCCCATTGCTGCCATGGTATGGTATCTGTTCACCTCCCTTCTACAGTCTCCACTGGGTATCTGAATTTGTGTGCCCATTGGTGCAATTATGTGGGTCTGCATTCTGATGGTCACTTCTGTCATTGAGTCATTGATGAGTGTTGACAGTGTCAGCCCCCATGGGTGATGTTTGTCTGCACATGGCCAAAGGTATGTCTTGTTTGCACTGCACTGTTTGCCTCCCCCATTCTATGTTGCTATGGGACACAAGCACTACTTTGCCACTGATGTTTTTGTTGTTCTGTGACCAGGAATAATCCATGCAGTTTGGCAGTTGCAGCTTATTCTTTGTCAACACATACATTTTGGTCACTGTGATGATGGGGGTCTGGACCCCACTGCCACAATGGTCAATATGTGCTTCGGCTATGGACCCCACACTCACATTTTGGTCACTGTGATGATGGGGGTTTGGACCCCATTGCCACAATGGTCAATATGTGCTTCGGCTATGGACCCCACACTCACATTGTGGTCACTGTGATGATGGGGGTTTGGACCCCATTGCCACAATGGTCAATATGTGCTTCAGCTATGGACCCCACACTCACATTTTGGTCACTGTGATGATGGGGCTTTGGACCCCATTGCCACAATGGTCATGGCCTGCTTGCATTGTGGGTGCCACACACATTTATGTGTGGCACTTGTGATAGGGGGTCACATTGTATGTCCACAGTCCTGTTCAGTGTTGTAGGCATTTGACACAGTCTACACACGCTTGTCATGGTGTTGGGGGGGGATGTCTTTGTGTTGCATTCTTTCTGCTGGTGTGTGCTTCTTGTGGCATGTATTTGCCATCCTGTGAGTGGGGTGGTAGTAGTAGGCATCCAGCCCCCCTGGGTAGAGGTGGTAGTAGTGGTAGGCACCTGGCACCCCCTGGGTAGAGGTGGCAGTAGTGACAGGCATCCAGCCCCCATGGGTAGAGGTGGTAGTAGTGGGAGGCACCTGGCACCCCCTGGGTAAAGGTGGTAGTAGTGGGAGGCACCTGGCACCCCCTGGGTAGAGGTGGTAGTAGTGGTAGGCACCTGGCACCCCCATGGGTAGAGGTGGTAGTAGTGGTAGGTACCTGGCACCCCCTGGGTAGAGGTGGCAGTAGTGACAGGCATCCAGCCCCCATGGGTAGAGGTGGTAGTAGTGGGAGGCACCTGGCACCCCCTGGGTAAAGGTGGTAGTAGTGGGAGGCACCTGGCACCCCCTGGGTAGAGGTGGTAGTAGTGGTAGGCACCTGGCACCCCCATGGGTAGAGGTGGTAGTAGTGGTAGGCACCTGGCACCCCCTGGGTAGAGGTGGCAGTAGTGGTAGGCACCTGGCACCCCCAGGGGTAGGGGTGGTAGTAGTGGTAGGCACCTGGCACCCCCTGGGTAGTGGTGGCAGTAGTGACAGGCATCCAGCCCCCATGGGTAGAGGTGGCAGTAGTGGTAGGCACCTGGCACCCCCATGGGTAGAGGTGGTAGTAGTGGTAGGCACCTGGCACACCCTGGGTAGAGGTGGTAGTAGTGGTAGGCACCTGGCACCCCCTGGGTAGAGGTGGCAGTAGTGACAGGCATCCAGCCCCCCATGGGTAGAGGTGGTAGTAGTGGGAGGCACCTGGCACCCCCTGGGTAAAGGTGGTAGTAGTGGGAGGCACCTGGCACCCCCTGGGTAGAGGTGGTAGTAGTGGTAGGCACCTGGCACCCCCATGGGTAGAGGTGGTAGTAGTGGTAGGCACCTGGCACCCCCTGGGTAGAGGTGGCAGTAGTGGTAAGCACCTGGCACCCCCAGGGGTAGAGGTGGTAGTAGTGGTAGGCACGTGGCACCCCCTGGGTAGCGGTGGCAGTAGTGACAGGCATCCAGCCCCCCATGGGTAGAGGTGGCAGTAGTGGTAGGCACCTGGCACCCCCATGGGTAGAGGTGGTAGTAGTGGTAGGCACCTGGCACACCCTGGGTAGAGGTGGTAGTAGTGGTAGGCACCTGGCACCCCCTGGGTAGAGGTGGCAGTAGTGGGAGGCACCTGGCACCCCCTGGGTAGAGGTGGCAGTAGTGACAGGCATCCAGCCCCCCATGGGTAGAGGTGGCAGTAGTGGTAGGCACCTGGCACCCCCATGGGTAGAGGTGGCAGTAGTGGTAGGCACCTGGCACACCCTGGGTAGAGGTGGTAGTAATGGTAGGCACCTGGCACCCCCTGGGTAGCGGTGGCAGTAGTGACAAGCATCCAGCCCCCCATGGGTAGAGGTGGCAGTAGTGGTAGGCACCTGGCACCCCCATGGGTAGAGGTGGTAGTAGTGGTAGGCACCTGGCACACCCTGGGTAGAGGTGGTAGTAGTGGTAGGCACCTGGCACCCCCTGGGTAGAGGTGGCAGTAGTGGGAGGCACCTGGCACCCCCTGGGTAGCGGTGGCAGTAGTGACAAGCATCCAGCCCCCCATGGGTAGAGGTGGCAGTAGTGGTAGGCACCTGGCACCCCCATGGGTAGAGGTGGTAGTAGTGGTAGGCACCTGGCACACCCTGGGTAGAGGTGGTAGTAGTGGTAGGCACCTGGCACCCCCTGGGTAGAGGTGGCAGTAGTGGGAGGCACCTGGCACCCCCTGGGTAGAGGTGGCAGTAGTGACAGGCATCCAGCCCACCATGGGTAGAGGTGGCAGTAGTGGTAGGCACCTAGCACCCCCATGGGTAGAGGTGGTAGTAGTGGTAGGCACCTGGCACACCCTGGGTAGAGGTGGTAGTAGTGGTAGGCACCTGGCACCCCCTGGGTAGAGGTGGTAGTAGTGGGAGGCACCTGGCACCCCCCTGGGTAGCCGTGGCAGTAGTGACAGGCATCCAGCCCCCATGGGTAGAGGTGGCAGTAGTGGGAGGCACCTGGCACCCCCTGGGTAGAGGTGGTAGTAGTGGGAGGCACCTGGCACCCCTGGGTAGAGGTGGCAGTAGTGGGAGGCACCTGGCACCCCTGGGTAGAGGTGGCAGTAGTGACAGGCATCCAGCCCCCATGGGTAGAGGTGGTAGTAGTGGGAGGCACCTGGCACCCCCTGGGTAGAGGTGGTAGTAGTGGTAGGCACCTGGCACCCCCTGGGTAGAGGTGGTAGTAGTGGGAGGCACCTGGCACCCCCTGGGTAGAGGTGGTAGTAGTGGTAGGCACCTGGCACCCCCCTGGGTAGTGGTGGCAGTGGTGACAGGCATCCGGGCCCCTATGTGCATATGTGGCATTGGTGATGGGCATCCCGCCCCCATGGTGCTGCTGTTTCTGGAGTAAGTAATTTCTGCATCCCTGTGTGTGTGTGATATGTCTGGTACGTGTAGTTTGTGTTTGTGGTTGGTGTCTGACTTACCTTCTGCGCCGTACGCGTCCGTGCCTGTTCCGGTAGTAGATGTAGAATATTGGTAGGATCGGAACGATGGGATTCATTGTTGGTTCGTCTCGTTCGTCTTCGTCGTTGCTTCGCCTCGTCCTCGTCGCTGGCGTGTTCGTCTCGTAGCCGTGGATCGTGTTGTGGCGCGAATCGGAGCTTATGTGCGCCTCTCCTGGATGCTTTGACGTGCCGTGCGTAGCGACGGGTTCGGCGCGTACGGGAAGCGCATCGTACTTGTCCGGCCAGACGGGGCTGCTTTTTGGCTTCCGGGCGACTTGTATCTGCGTTTACGGATCCGGCTCGGTCGGGGATCAGGACCTGGATTGGGTGAATACGACTCGGTCGGAATCTGCGCTGTTGTGCGCATTGTACTTGTTCGTTCGGATTCATGTGCGGATCGGTCGGGAAACAGGCATTCGCATGGCTTTTTTCCCGACCGAATGGCGTTGGGTGCGTCTCCGACCGAGATCGGAATCGACCCCTTAGGCTTTAGTTACAGATTTACTCCATATCCAGTCCGCCGTGTGTTTTAACTTAATTTATAAAATACAAAAACATTTTTTAAATAATTGAGAAAATAATAGGGTTATTTTCTTATACAAATCTTTTTTTATAAAATAATGAACTCATCCCATTACAACACATTTAATTGCACTACTTTTGCACTAGAGCACTTTTCTAAAAAGGAACTAGCACTTTAAGGCACATTAAGCACATTAGCACTTTAATGTTGCAGACAATATGTTTACATTTACTACTGCTGCTATCCACTTTTAGTGTTTTAATCAGCCTTTTATAATCAAATCGTTATGTATTGAAACAGATATTCGTGGTATGCTTTAGTGAAACCATATATTGACATACGATAAGCATTCAAGCAGATATATTTTTAATACAGGCAAATTAGACATTTTAGAAATTGTATATACTGAGCGAAAGACAAACATTTTTACTATGTATTGGATTTGTCATTCAATGGCTACAGTAACACAATTTATAAGGGTAAAAATTGCATATTTATATATTTATATATTTTAATGTATATTTATGTGTGGTTATTTCAAACAATTGCCCAGCCTGTGTGTACATTAATATGATTCACTGCAACTGTGATTAAGGCAGTTTAAACTCCTATTTTGGGATCATATACACAGAGAAAGATAGCAGCATGTAACAACAGACTGTTTACTATGTCTACACTATGATGTCACTGGGAGGAGGTGGTATTTAACAAAGGCGGACATTTATTGTATCCATGTGATCAAGGTAACGGCTGTTACCGAAACGTGTTATGGCTGCTTAAACGCTGAAATAAAGACACTGTTGGCGAACCTTAAAGAGGAGTTCGTGCCCTTTCATCGTGACTACTGTGAGTGAGAGCTGAAGGAGGGGCGCTGCTGATTAGTTTTGGATATATATATATATATGTGTGATCAAGGCCTCGTTGGAGGCTGAAACGCGTAATGGCGGAGGTGCAGGCGTTTTTGGAATAAACCTATATTGCACTTACTTTGGGTCTGCTTTTCGTCCTTTGGATGGTTGACGTGGCGGAAAACTTTAAGGATATATATATATATATATATTATCTACTGGCGGTCGCCAGTAGATAGTTATAGTTAGGACCTATTTTCCATAGGAAATCCGCAACATTCTATTCCCAATAACTGTGGCGCCGGTTGACGAATCTTCGTGAAATTTTCAAAACTTATGGCCCGATCCGGTCTGCTCCTATCTTGAAAGTTTCGGGGTGATTCGTCAAGTGGGGGCCGAGAAAAAAGGGGGGTCCCAAAACGTGTTTTCCCCATGCAATTTTCCATAGGAACCTTTAGTCGCAGCTACAGCCCGAACTGCTGAACGGAATTACACCAAATTTGCCAAAAAGGTAGCCCTTGGTTCAGAGTTGTGCCTTTTGCTTAAATGGTGTAAATCCGTTCAGTAGTTCCTGAGAAAATCAAAAGTAAAATCACATATATATCTATGGCCGCGCACCCTCCCGATCACGAGCTGCATGCTAATTGGCTGTCAACTGGCTGTCAACACTCCAAATCAGGAAGTGTTGGCAGCCATTTTGAAACAAGTGCGCAAAACGCAAAAAGGGGGCAGGGTAGAAACACCCTGACCCCCAGGTCTGCTCAGGGAGTCCCACAAGGACCCCCTGGGCAGAAAAAAGCATTTTTTTTAAAAAAAAATCGGCGGGATGCGCTTAGGATGCGCGGATCCCGCCGTGATTGAAAAAAAATCGAAGCGCGGTCTCCCGCGCTTCGAGGCTATTTTGCCCCCGGGTGGGCCAAGTCCCGGGGGCATGCGGGGGTTGGTTTATATTTTATAGGGGGGGCCTCTAAGGCCCCCCAAGCCCCGGGGACCGCCACCCCCCGGGGCTTTATATAAATGATACTGGCGGGGGGCACACGGCCCCCCCGCAGCCCCGGGGACCGCCACCTCCCCGGGTCACTAATGAAACAAATGTGGGGGTCCGTTTCGGACCCCCGAAGCCCCGGGGACCACCACCTCCCTGGGGCTCAGTAGATTTTGGGAGGGGGGCTGCGCGGCCCCCCTCCTGGAGCCTGTGGTGGCCCTGGGGACTGCCACCCCCCAGGGCCGGCTCCTGAAGTGTCCCAGGGTGCCTACCCCCGGGACACTGCTGTTTGCAATGGCAGGACGGGAGCCTCGCGGCTCCCGTCCTGTCATTGCAAACTTGCTTGCTTCATTGAAGCGAGAGCAGGAAACCTGCTCTCGCTTCAATGAAGCAAAGCAGATTGTTTTTCCATAAGGGGAGCTGCATGTCAGCAGCTCCCCTTATGGAAAAGCAATGCCGGTTCCCGCAGGACGCGGGGAGCCGGCGGGACGGTGGGGGGATTGGGGACCCCCCCACGGTCCCCAACGAGTGGCCAGGCCCCGGGGGATGGGGTCCCCGGGGCCATTAGTGGCCCGGGAGGGGGGCCACGCAGCCCCCCTCCCCAAAAACATTATTAAAAAAAACACTAAAAAAACGTAAAGGCCGGCCCGAGGGATGGGGTCCCGGGGCCTTAAATGGCCTGAGGAGGGGGCCACGCAGCCCCCTCCAAATATAAAAAAAAAAAAAAAGAGGGCATGTCTTGGGGGATGGGGTCCCCGGGGCCAATAGAGGCCCAGGGAAGGGGGCCACGCGGCCCCCATCCCGTTTAAAAAAAAAAAAAAAGCATTGTGCCGGAGGCCTCACCCACTCCCTGCAGCAGTCTGCAAACGCGCCCCCTGGTGCGTTTTAAGAAGGGGAAGTAATTCCCCTTGAATACTTGGGGTCCCTGGGGGCCAACTAGCCCACCAGGAACCTCCAGTATGCGCCAGGGAGCTGCGTTGCAGAGAGGTGTACAGAGGCCACGCCCCTTTTACACCTCTCTGCAACGCAGCTCTGTGGCGCTTTTGGAGGTACATGGTGGGCTAGTTGGACTCAGGGACCCTCAGTATTCAAGGGGACTTAATCCCCCAACTTAAAACGCGTCACGGGGCGCGTTTGCACAGTGGTGAAGGGAGGGGGCGGGGCTTCAGGTGACATGTGTGCAAACAGGCCCCGTGGCGTGTTTTAAGATGGGGAATTAAATCCTCTTCAATCCTGCACACATGTCACCTCAGGCCCCCCCTCCCTTCACCACTGTGCAACCGCGCCCTGTAGCGCGTTTTAAGAGATAGTTTTAATCCCCCTGCCCTATTATGTACTAGGGACTTACAGAGGAGGTCATGCTAATCACAGGGGTACCCCAACGCATAGTGTTCCCTAGTGTATGTAGGTGTTTTCACTGTATTCTAAGTGTGTTTTAGCATAGCACTAGCTCTGGTTACTCAGAGTCAGTTACCACCAGTACACGTCGGAAAAAGTTGTGGGCACAGGATGATTTTGGAACAAGGCTTCTTTCTGCTCCTCTGTTGGTTCTTTCTGCACATCTTTTGCTTCTTCCTGCACTTTTCTTCGTCTTTGTGGACTTCTGTTGCTTCTTTCTGCATTTCTTTTGCTTCTTTCTGTGCGTTTTTTCTTCTTTGTTCACATGTCCTACCTCTGTAGGCATAGTTAGAAACTAGCATTTAAAAAACCTTTGAAATTCACTGAAATAACCATAGGTTTCAGACACGTTATAGTTAGAAATTAGCATTTAAAAAACCTTTGAAATTTACTGAAAAAACCATATATTTCAGACACGTTATAGTTAGAAATTAGCATTTAAAAAACCTTTGAAATTCACTGAAAAAACCATAGGTTTTAGGGACAGTTATAGTTAGTTGGACATTTCACTCGTACAAAACCCGTGAAACTCCCCCGTTATAGTTAGTTCAGCTAACTATAACTCGCGCCCCACAATGCACTGCTGATGACGTCACATATTACATCACTCATGACATGGTCAGTGACATCACTGATGACATTGCATATACCTCATAACTTGTCCATGCGACAAGCGGTATGTAGGTATGACAACCAGACCCGTAAAAATCCGAATAGGGGAGCACAGAAGTACAATACGTTGTAAAAAAACCAGTACTAAACTACTTAGTCACTTTCTTGAAAGAAACCATACCCAGGATAGTCTTAGATGGACCATTATTGAATCCAACCCCAGCTGGACAACGAGTATATTGTTCAGGCAAGAACAATGCTGGGTGTTCCGTCTTAAGAGTAATTCAGGGGGCCTTAATGATGAGATACCATGGGCAGAATTGATGACCTAGGACTGCAGGCCAACTAGTCTCCTTGGGGATTCAGTGACATCCCAGTAATAGCGATCCAGTTCTAATACTCAAGAGTTCAGAGGGTACTTTAAGACCCACATGTACCCCTTTATATACATTATAGACTGACACTGATATACATTAGAACTGTACTACCTCAGTGCTGACAGACCACCCAAGGCTATTGCATTCCATTTTGAGTCACAAGATGCACACCACAGCTCCCACGAGCTTTGTGAATTATATACAGTTGTCATGACCCACTATGCATACATTTTTATGTAAAATCTGACCCCAGACTCACGGCACCATTGGTTACTCATAGCAGCCCACACGGAGTGTGCGGTGCATGTATACATTCTCGGCATGTACTGATACTATGCGCCTAACCATGGGACCTAGCCTCACCATTTTCTTTTTCTTCTTTTTCACAGTGAGCTATACAGTACAACATATGGGATTTTCTCCCACCAATAGTCACTTGTAAACTACTTCATTATGCAATATGGCCAGCAACAGTTGCTTGCACATGCCGGCAGAATCACTTACTAGCTTTTCTGTTCCATTTTTTAATACCCCTTTCCAAGATGGCCGCCGCTTTGAAAGCATATTACAAGCACACATGTTATCAGCGTCACGTACTGCCCCCTGACCGACCAAGCCCCCTTCCACGCCACTTCTGCTCTATCATTGGATCCGAGCTATATCTCGGGCAGCTTGCCGGCTTCCGATCACCGGTGAACCTATGAGCGGCGGGGCAGGTAATGGGCTGTAACGAAGGAGGAGAATAGTGAGTATTTTCTTGCTGACTCTACTGACGGACACAGGTATTTACAAGCGTGCGCTTTTGGCCTTGCGAGCTGACCACTATTAATTAATTCACAGGTATACTTCTTCACTACCGCAAGGTATGCCGGCAATGCCAATCCATTCAAATAGAGGAGTATGATACTACGTATGTTTGCAATTGATGTATGTGCCACACTGTGTCTTATAACGATTTTCACGCAATTTTGTGCACTTGTTAGACACTCTAGACAGTTTAATTCTTATCTTTTAAGGTTAACGGACTGCCACAAGCACCTTGGCAGCGATGCCTTGACTTGACAAACATGTTATAGACATGGTCTCAAACGCCATGGGGCCCAATAGAATGGTAACGCATGCATGATACTAGTCACCTCCGGCTTTGCCTAGCCAGGTATAGGTGACACACCGCCTGTGAATGCGAGACTGCACAGGCCATAATCTAGTGCAGTTATTTTGCCACACACAGTTATGTTGAAAAATGATGGAAGGGGCACGTTACACCCAGCATGCCTCAATGAATATCCGTCTATGTGAATGCCAAAAAGTTGATAGCATCCCAATTGAAGTGAATGACTCTATTCACTATATCCCTACATGTGTGTCTCTACTTGTTTGTCTCTTTTTGTCTCATCACCAGGTTGGAAACAGGAACGCGATTCAGACATTCCTCTAGGTGCTCAGACGCACTCACACCTAACTCTAGGTACCATAGGAATATAGGGTGTCGCCTTCTCTAATTCCTATTTTAAAATTTCTATTTCACATCACGGTCCTGAAGAAACGCACCGGGATCCATTAGGGACCAATACTAAGCGCGAAACATGTCGACCTAATTTCACCTTCACTCACACTCACGGATAAGAGAACAGCAGAACAATACTCATCCCTCTACTACATTTGTTTGAAAGAGGTTCTCCTTATCCTTTGTTTTTTAATCTTACCATCCGGACCCCTGAATTAAACTCTGTTTCTGGGTACCGTGGAGGTAATTTTTAGGCCCACACACCCACATGCACAACTGCGGTGTCTCTCCTAAAAGATCTCCGACAAGGAGCCCTCTCGCGGGGCCCGTAAGGGACAGCAGTGCCACCCCCACGAGGAGCAAACGCCCGATGATGAAGCATGACACCCGCAAGGGTGTGTGAGGGCACTATTTCCAAAAGGAGAAATTCCCCCACCTTCATCTAGATCCAACCGCGATTGCAAAACGAGACCACACTCTAGTTAGTATCTTTAGCTACGCAACCAGTATAGATTGCCTCCTTTCTCATAGGAACAGTTACCCCTTAGTGATTACTACGTGATTCTTTGGGAGCATCGGT
Organism: Calotriton arnoldi; assembly: GCA_963921515.1. Lineage (NCBI taxonomy): Eukaryota > Metazoa > Chordata > Amphibia > Caudata > Salamandridae > Calotriton > Calotriton arnoldi. The sequence continues at coordinate 3,487,916 of CAWUFW010000428.1, forward strand.
ACTGGACCTTCCATTTCTAATTAGCTCCCGGTCCCCCCTCTCTACATTGTGTTGTGATGAGAATGCAGGACCACATATGCTTGCCTAAATCCCAGTGCTTGTTTTTTGCCTTAAGGTATCAATAACATAATATTTTGATAATTAATATCGAGATACAAAAATATTGTGTCAAAAATATTGTTAGCAATAATATTGGGATCCTACACTTATGATGTATGATCCAAAAATAGCAAATATTAAAAAAAAAAAAAAATCAACATTAATGCAATGTATTTAAAGTGGTTTCTTATTTAAAAGTAATATATTTTGTAATTAATACATTTAATATTTTTTTTAATTATATATATATATATATATTTATATATTTATATATTTATATATATATTTCTCATCAAATTTACCTTGTCGTTTTCAACCAGGGACAATTTGATGAGAAATGTGTAACTGCAGTCCAGCCGCGAAAATAGCACCATCCCTGGGTCGAGAGGGGGCCATGAGAGCCTGGGACTGTCCCGAGTTTTCCTATGGAATAAAAGACTAGCGTAATTTGACTGGCAATTGCAATTTTCAAGGCCCGCTGAGGGTAACAGAAATTTATGTGAATTTTGTTTTTACACAGATCCTACTTAAGGAATCAATTTGAGGCGAAGGTACTACATTTCCCAGCATGCAACACAAGTGGTTATACTTAGAAAGCCCACTGGAGGGCAATATAATCGTTATGCAAGGAGCATTACTTTTTCTTCAGTACTGTGTACTAACAAGCATGCCTGTGACCAAGGAGCTGGAGCTCCGAAGCGCGCAAGGCAAAGGAATGACTCCAAAATGCAAGAATGCCGGTTTTGTCTGAAATAAAGAATTCTTGTAATTAATCTTTGGTGGAGTGTGTTTTCAACCAGGGACAATTTGATGAGAAATATATCTGCGCAAGTAAGGGGACCCGCCCTAACAAGCCAAGCACTTCAGTGGCGCAATGGTGGAAGTAATTTGAGGTATCGAATGGTGCTTGGAGCGCTGCGGCCACGGGAGGGCGAATAATCGGCCAAAATTGGATCGTGACTTCACGGTGAGGCACGCAGCATTGTCACGTTGCTTCCCGATTTCGCCTGTAACGGAGGCTGCAGAAGGCGTTGGACATGTAAGGAGAGTTGTTTTGTCCCAAAGGGAAAAGACTCTGGGTCCTGGTAGCCCTTCCTGTCGTCCGCCGAGATGGATGGAAGAACAATGTATATCATTCTGTGATTGGATCAACACCCTAGACCCTTATCTCAAATTCTCTGGCACCAGATCACATGAAAGCATCCCTTTCCTGGATCTCCTGATCTCCCTAAAAGAAGGGGCCTTATTCACAACGAACTATAAGAAGCCCACAGACAGGAATAGTCTCCTCATGTATGATAGCCATCACCCCAAAGCCTTAAGGAACAACCTCCCAGTGTGACAGTTCCTATACCTTCACCGCAATTGTAACACCTTGAGGGAGTTTGGCAAACAATCCAAAATCCTGTTAGATAATCTGTCTGAACGACATTACCCCAGAAGAATAATACAGCAGGCGCAAAAACGGGCAAAAAACAACCATTGAGAAGCCCTTTTGGAGGGTAGAGAGAGACCAAACACAGAGGCACTTACATGCGTAACCACGTTCACCCCCAATTCCAATAACATTCAAAAGGTAATTAAGAGACACTGGGGTATTCTTGAGACGGGTGGTTTCACTCCAGGGCCATCTCCTCTGTTTGCATTCAAACGCACCCAGAACCTGAAGAACCTTCTGGTCCACACATGTCCAAAGGTGACTATCACTACTCAACCTACCCTATGGGCATTACCCCCTGTAGAGGGTCACTATCCCTGCGGATCATGTTCCGTATGTCCCCTAACGGGAGTGTCCAAACAGATAGACCTAGGTCTGGCTAGACCTTGGCACCAGAGAAGACATACAAACTGCAATACGAAGAATTGCATATACCTCATAACTTGTCCTTGCAACAATCGGTATGTAGGTATGACAACCAGACCCGTAAAAATCCGAATAGGGGAGCACAGAAGTACAATACATTGTAAAACCAGTACTAAACTACTTAGTCACTTTCTTGAAAGAAACCATACCCAGGATAGTCTTAGATAGACCATTATTGAATCCAACCCCAGCTGCACAACGAGTATATTGTTCAGGCAAGAACAACGCTGGGTGTTCCGTCTTAAGAGTAATTCAGGGGGCCTTAATGATGAGATACCATGGGCAGAATTGATGACCTAGGACTGCAGGCCAACTAGTCTCCTTGAGGATTCAGTGACATCCCAGTAATAGCAATCCAGTTCTAATACTCAAGAGTTCAGAGGGTACTTTAATACCCACATGTACCCCTTTATATACATTATAGACTGACACTGATATACATTAGAACTGTACTACCTCAGTGCTGACAGACCACCCAAGGCTATTGCATTCCATTTTGAGTCACAAGATGCACACCACAGCTCCCACGAGCTTTGTGAATTATATACAGTTGTCATGACCCACTATGCATAAATTTCTATGTAAAATCTGACCCCAGACTCATGGCGCCATTGGTTACTCATAGCAGCCCACACGGAGTGTGCGGTGCATGTATACATTCTCGGCATGTACTGATACTATGCGCCTAACCATGGGACCTAGCCTCACCATTTTCTTTTTCTTCTTTTTCACAGTGAGCTATACAGTACAACATATGGGATTTTCTCCCACCAATAGTCACTTGTAAACTACTTCATTTTGCAATATGGCCAGCAACAGTTGCTTGCACATACCGGCAGAATCACTTACTAGCTTTTCTGTTCCATTTTTTAATACCCTTTTCCAAGATGGCCGCCGCTTTGAAAGCATATTACAAACACACACATGATCAGCGTCACGTACTGCCCCCTGAACGACCACGCCCCCTTTCACGCCACTTCCGCTCTATCATTGGATCTGAGCTATATCTCGGTCAGCTTGCCGGCTTCCGATCACCAGCGAACCTATGAGCGGCGGGGCAGGTAATGGGCTGTAACGAAGGAGGAGAATAGTGAATATTTTCTTGCTGACTCTACTGACGGACACAGGTATTTACAAGCGTGCGCTTTTGGCCTTGCGAGCTGACCACTATTAATTAATTCGCAGGTATACTTCTTCCCTACCGCAGGGTATGCTGGTGATGCCAATCCATTCAAATAGAGGGGTATGATACTACGTATGTTTGCGATTGATGTATGTGCCACACCGCGTCTTATAATGATTTTCACGCAATTTTGTGCACTTGCTAGATACTCGAGAAAGTTTAATTCTTATCTTTTAAGGTTAATGGACTGCCACAAGCACCTTGGCAGCGATGCCTTGACGACAAACACGTTATAGACATCGTCTCAAACGCCATGGGGCCCACTAGAATGGTAACGCATGCATGATACCAGTCACCTCCGACTTTGCCTAGCCAGGTATAGGTGACACACCACCTGTGAATGCGAGACTGCACAGGCCATTATCTAGTGCAGTTATTTTGCCACGCACAGTTATGTTGAAAAATGATGGAAGGGGCACGTTACACCCAGCATGCCTCAATGAATATCCGTCTATGTGAATGCCAAAAAGTTGATAGCATTCCATTTGAAGTGAATGACTCTATTCACTATATCCCTACATGTTTGTCTCTACTTGTTTGTCTCTTTTTGTCTCATCACCAGGTTGGAAACAGGAACGCGATTCAGACGTTCCTCTAGGCGCTCAGACCTAACTCTAGGTACCATAGGAATATAGGGTGTCGCCTTCTCTAATTCCTATTTTTAAATTTCTATTTCACATCACGGTCATGAAGAAGCGCATCGGGATCCATTAGGGACCAATACTAAGCGCGAAACATGTCGACATAATTTCACCTTCGCTCACACTCACGGATAAGAGAGCAGCAGGACAATACTCATCCCTCTACTACATTTGTTTGAAAGAGGTTCTCCTTATCCTTTGTTTTTTAATCTTACCATCCGGACCCCTGAATAAAACTCTGTTTCTGGGTACCATGGAGGTAATTTTAACTCACACACACAATTTTTTGGGCCCACACACCCACATGCACAACTGCGGCGTCTCTCCTAAAAGAGCTCCGACAAAGAGCCCTCTCGCGGGGCCCGTGGGGGACAGCAGCGCCACCCCCACGAGAAGCAAACACCTGATGATGAAGCATGACACCCGCAAGGGTGTGTGAGGGCACTATTTCCAAAAGGAGAAATTCCCCCACCTTCATCTAGGTCCAACCGCGATTGCAAAACGAGACCACACTCTAGTATCTTTAGCTACGCAACCAGAATAGGTTGCCTCCTTTCTCATAGGAACAGTTACCCCTTAGTGATTACCCTGCGTTCTCATCTCCAGTTCTTTGCTTCAACCCTGGTAATCCTTTTATTGAATGCTCCCAGCATGTAATCCATAGCTCCTATTTGTGTACACCGAGTAACAAGCTCCAACCTATGGAAGATGTTGCTGCCTTTAATCTTCTTTAAGATTGAATATAACGTGCCAAAAGTTCCACTGAACCCATCTGAATTTAAAAATTTGGACTGATATTTATACCTATTAATGTCAAAATGACCTTTATATTTTTCTTCCAAGTGTGAAACATCATCTTGCACTGTGAACGATTCATAATAATCATTCAGAGGACCTAATTTATAGACTACATGAGTTAAAGGCTGATTCTTTTGATTACTTAGAATTGAGAACTTATCGGCAACAGTTAAATCAGAGTAACTGTCCCTAGATGTATTGCACTGGAGAAGCAACTTAGCCTTTCCCACTTCTAAGGCTACAACATTATTTCCTCATGCAGTGTCTTGTACTCAGACTTGATTCGTGTTTCCATGGGATACTGTGGGACTAGGCAAATTGAGTAATGAAAGGCCCACCTGTGGCTTATTCTAGATTCTGCACGCTTTCAATTTCCGGAATGATGATTTCATTCTACTCTCGTCTTACTGGCTACTGTTATTTGAAAATTTGGAACCCCAGCTATAGGCTCACCTCTTTTAACCACAATGATTCCTGACACTTTATGATGTCTCTGAGGGGCTAAGAAGAGATTTAAATCAACACTTGGATTTTCTTGTCATTGACATCTCCCTGGACCCTAGCAGGAGTCTATCACCCTTCAGGGGCACTTGGCAGCCTTTCATTTAGATCTGTAATTGCTCCTATAACTAACTACATCTTTCACAGCTGACCCAGTTTCAACCCCTCCAACAAGGAATGAGACAGTACCATTGTCCCCTTACTCAGGACTTATCCCTCCAGCACAATTTAGAGCAGGAATGACTAAATATAAGGGCCCATCTGAAGGTGCTCCTCCTTTAAGCTGGGGTATAATGGGTACATTTACAACTGAAGATTCCTCAAAAGGCATAGAATTCTCTGTATATTCTAAAAATAATCTGCCAGGGACCTGCCTAGCATTTAGTTTAATCAGAGCAACAGAAGCCTCTTCAGAAACAGTGATATTAGACGCAGAACATAGAGGGTAACGTCTCATACATACCGATGAGAAGCTGGTCAACATTTTATTTACAAAGCACGTTCTATACTACTGGTCTCCAACCTGTTCTATAATGAGAGCTACTTTTGATCAACAAAAATCATCCCAAGCTACCAGCAAACATAACAACTGGTACAGTAGATATCATATCAGACATGGGCATCAGATAATTTTTATTACGTTTGCACACTTTGACTCCAACTCATGCAATCCCACACATGAGCTACTCTGCTCTTCCTAGCACAGAGTTTACACACAACATAAAAATACTATGACAGACAGTGCCTGGGTCCACTGCGGCAGGTTGCTTTGCCTATGTTGATTGGTTATGTTGCAGGCTTCATGCTGTCAGTCTCACTGTGAATGTGTTTGAGCATGGATCTTTGTGGCTGGATAGACTGATTTCTACTTAAAGGGTCTGCCACTTAGCGGTGTTTCCTCATGTGGCATGCACAAGGTAGCACCACTACGCTCTATGTCCTCTGAATTATGTATCAAGCTGGGCATCATGTTGAAGAGCTACTTTCTTACAGCTGTCAAGCTACTGGTAGCTCCTGAGCAATGTGTTAGAGAAACCTGCTGACTATTAGTACCCTTTTGACCATCCCTGACTGCAACAGATAAATCAGTCAAGTATTTTTTATTCGGCTAACTTTTAGCCATAAAAAGTCATAAACCAATAACCACAATAAGAAAAGATATAATAAATACAATATACAGACACATTGAAATACATTTAGAAAGAGATCACAGCAATAAACTGGCAAGATTAAGCAATTAGAACGCATGACTATAATAAGGAGTAGGCAGAACCCCCCACCCCCCAGGTTTTCCTAATGTAATGAGAACAGAAAATGAAACGAATTACAGCCTGACAAGTAAGAACACTTTCCAAGCACTGGAGGAGTTTCAAACTTGCTCTTGCGGATCTAGAATTGAAAGAGCACAAAATGGGACGAAAAAATTAAGCTTTCAGGACAGAATAAAACTTGCAGAAAAAAATTAAATGGAGGAAAGATTGCTGGCTGATGTTATCACATGGGCAACAAGGTAAAGAAGGAAACCAGCTATCTTGTACAGGTAGGCTAGCAAGAAATGATATGTAGACAGACTGATTAGAGACCCACAGCAAATATGGCTCAATACAGTTGGGAGATGTAATCTCTAAGTAAGGACAAACTGTGTTCATTCGCTGGGATTTATCTGCCCTTTTCAGATCTCTATAGTTATGAAACAGGGTTCAGATAAGGGCCCTCGATTTAGCGTCAATTTCCTCAAGTAAATGAAACATATAGGAAATGCCTAGTTCTGAAAATGACTTTATAATAAAAGATAGGCAAGCAATTCTTTCCCTGTGGTCTAATTTGATACAACCATTCAAGATTAAGCGGGAAAATTGGGTATGTGGGGAGCACCAAGCTTTAGCCCAAAGTAAAAGTGGTGCTAGATTATCCAGATCCCCTATATAAGGCAATCCAACCTGTGAATGAGTTATGATACTGGCAGTACTCCTGAGTACCACCAGCAAACTGGCGAGAAATTAATTCTCAGCAATCTGTAAGGAATGACAATTTGGGCCATAGCTCATCCCATTTAAAATTCGATTGAAAAACAATTCTAGGATAATTAAAATGTGGTACTTTAGTGATCAGGATTGCATCGATAAATAAATCTCAGAGAGTGAGTACTTTTGGGGCCTAGAGTCATAACAAAGATTTCTTGTGATTGACCCTTAATTTCAAGTCCCACATGAACTCGTTAAAAGATTCCGAAAGAAGCTAGTGCGCGGTCTAGCTGCTGGCTGGCGGAAGCAGGAAGGATCGGGAGAGCTAGAGGATGCGGTGAGGTAAGTGGGGCTGGGGCCTGATTTTGGGAGGGGTGGGGGGTAGTTTGTATGGGTTGGGGTCGTTTTCAGGGCTGGGGGGTCAGGGTCGTATTTAGTGCTGAGGGGTTGGGGTAGTTTTTAGGGCTTGGGGGCCGGGAAGTTTTTAGGGCTCAGGAGGTCAGGTCGATTTTAGGGCTTTGGGGAGGGCAGGGTAGTTTTTAGAGCTGGGGGCAGGGAAGTTTTTAGAGCTGAGGGGGAGGGTGGGGTCGTTTTTAGGACTGGGGGTAAGGTACATTTTAAGGGTTTGGGGGGATGGTTTTCAGGAGGGAGGGGGTAGTTTTAGGACTCAGGGCAGGACAGGGGTCGGAAAATTAAGACTTACCTGCCAAGTCTTAACCACTGATATGCCTTTACCATACATGCCTTAACAACACATAATTCGTTGTAAAGGCATGCGTGATAAAGGCATATACGTGGTTAAGACTTGTGTTAGTGAGACCACGTGGAACCGGCATTAATGGTAAACGCTTGCGCGGTTCCATCACACATCCGCCATAATTGAACACATAGCATTACTCAGTCATACAAATGCATGTATCTTAAACAGCGAGGGTAGTCTTATTCCAACTTACTGTAGTTATATTAGAACACTACATCACCCATATGTTACAGTCTAGGTGTTACCATCAATTGCCCTCTCGCCTGCAGCATTAAGAAGTCAGGTAGAGCAAATGTTGATTCAGGGACTATGCAGCATTATCTCCTGATGGTAATATGCCAGGGGGCAGTAGTTGTAGGAGAGTAGGATCTGCTTCACATGGGTACCCCCACTTTTTGCTGATGCTTCACTGTTTTTCGACATTAGTCTGGCTGGGGCCCTGCTAATCAGAACCCCAGCCTAGCTGCTTCCTCTCTAAAATGGTTTCCATGTGCCTTAGGCACATCACTGATTGGGATCTGGAGTGCCCTTATAAGTCCCTAGTATATGGTATACTAGGTACCAAGGGCATAGGTACCTCAGAGGCCTGCCAGGGGCTGCAGCATGTATTATGCCACCCCTGGAAGGCCATCCAAACTGACACCACAGGTCTGCTACTGCAGCCTGGGTAAGGTGGTGCATGCACCCCTTCCTGTGATATAGGCTACCTATATCACTAAATACATACACACATATAAACCTATAAGTCACTCGTAAGGCAGGCCTTATCAATCCTAAAGGCAGAGTGCATGGTTCCTATGTGAGAGGGTGCCCCTGCATGAGCAGGGCCCCTCTGCAGCGTTCGGAGACCATCTCTGATGCTGTTTGTAGTGCAGCCTGACCATATACTCTTAAGCGCATTATATCCTCGCGGTAAAATGCTAACTTTGGAATGGCTGCACCTAAACATGTCGTGTTTGGTGTCAAACATCTTGGAATACTACCCCCCGCCAATCCTGGCGGCGGGGGTAGCATTCCACCCTTCTAGAGGGAAAGACATGTTAACTCTGACTAGTCCGGTAACTTCTTTCCAGAGCCCTGGCATCACAAAATAGATGCTGCTGCCACAGACACGAGTCTGGCCTCCTGCTGCTGGACGAAACTCCGGCAGGGGAGGCCTGGACAATAGGTTTCCTGTCCCAGGGAGGTGTGACCACCTCCCCAGACAGGATAATGTGTATTGGGGCTGGGCGGGAGCACTTTCGGGTGCTTTGAAGTCCTGCACTGGGGGCACATTTGGTGTCCCTGTGCATACCCCAGTTCAAACCGGATCAGGGGCTTGCAGCCCCTGCTTTGGCGCGAACTGGACAAAGGGAAAGGGGTGTAGCCACCCCTCTGCCCTGACCCACCCATAGGTGGGGCCACAGAGTAGTCCAACCCCTATCTTTAGTATAAAGGTAGGAACCCAGTCCTTAGGACTTTAGATTATCCCTGGATGAAACTCTGTAACTGAATCCTGGACCTTCGACGCTCTACTCACGATTAGAGGACAGAAGAATCTCCCTTGGGGTCAAGGAGTGACTCCCCTGCTTGGCAGGCACCAAAGAAGCATCTGTCCGGTTCGCATTTCTGAAGCTCCCGTCGGACGCCGAAGTCATCGCATCACCAGAGGTGGATTCTCAGACTTCCCGAGGCTACCCTGAGTCCCCAGCAAAGCTGAGGCCCGTGGCTATCGTGGGTGACTTGAGACCGTGACCCCTGGACACCGAGCACATTTGCAAGTGCATCCTCTTCTGGGTCTCTCAAGAAGTCGTGCTTTGGGCTCCGAGTAGCCCTAGCCTCCAGCACCACCTGCACCGAAGATCACTGGCCCCCACTCCACGAGTGTCCTGTAAGCCAGATCCACGTGCGGCGTCACGAGGCTCCTTCGCGGTCGCTAGCCCGTTGGCTAGTAGCCCTTAACGAAGGCCAATCCTTTTCTAACTTGGCATCCTGGTTGCTCCAGGCCTGCCCTCACTTACCTTTGCTGGGTGAGTTCCACAGATCTTGCTGATCTGCACCATCGACGATCTACATCTCCACCGAGACTTGCCGTTGCCAAGGCTTTTTGGGTCCAATCCGGTCGCCGACACCTCAGCACTCGACAGACATCGTGTACCAGCCCGAATCCTGCTCCTGGTTGCCGACAACGCCTCCTGGACCTCGTGGCTGAAGAGTCAAGACGACCGCCAACGCACCTGAAGCACTCGACATCGGTGGGCATCTGTCCACCGCCTTCCTGGTCACTGGCTAGTGACCCAGACTCTGTCCCCTCTGCTTTCAGGTTCTTCAGAACTCCGATCCACTCTTCGATCCACCCGGACACTTTTCTCTTGGCCACCAGCAGCACTTTGCAGCAGATCGCCATTCGAATCGACGACGAAACCCGACCCCGAAAGGCACCTATGCACCCGGCTTCCCTGGGTGAGGTAACACGAGTACTCCCGGTGCTCCCGTGGGTAGAGACTCTTCAAAGTCCTAGATCTCAAAGGGTTTTGTCCTAGTCCTCTTTTAAGTGTCCCTTTTCTCTAATTTCCCGATCCCGACTTTCTCCATAGAAGTCAACGGCGTATCGCGGTTGTGTATTTACACTGCACGCGTCTCCCGTGGGTCCCCTGTGTCACTACCTTGGGTGGTTCCTTGTGGTCCAAGCACTTCTAGAGGCTCTAGGCCTAGTGTCTAGTTCAGTCGTGGTTCGCATACCACTTTATTGGTATATGGTTTGGTACGCCCCTAGGGCCCAAACGTGTATTTGTGCTATTACTGTGTTTAAATAACTTCTAACTTATGTACTTCGAACTCTAGCCTCATAAAGAGACTAGAGGGGTGTGTTTAGCAATAAATACATATATTTTGAATATATACCTGGTGTGGTGCTCTTTCATTTGGTCACTCAAGAGATTATAGACTGGTAAAACAAGCTGCTTTACATTCCTTCAAGACTTAGCCTGAAGGCTGCTCTCCATAGCTACCACTAGGATAGCTTTCAATAAGGTTGTCTTTAACCTATCTCCAATAAGGGGTTGTTTGGACTGGTGCAAGGTGCCCACTATAATTAGTGGGCAGCGTATGCCAGGCCAACTTCTCACATTGGTGTGCAGCGTGTGGGATTCCAGCTTGCTATTGTTTTACCAGATAATCTCAATTGAATTGATCAACTGAAAACCACTAAAGGTACCTAAGGTACATATAATTTAAGCTTAGAATACAGTAAGTTCTACTGAACTTAGAGTTGTGTGTTAAGGGATAGCACAACCCTTTCTACAACTCAAGAGAGTTTAGTAGGCCACACTAGAGTAGGTAGTGCATACACCACACCACACAAGTAATGTCTTTAAGGGTAGGATCTAAAGAATCCTTGCAGGAAGCCATTGAGCTTCCACCCTCCAAGTATGATACACTCCCATTCTTGGAATTGAGAGCTTTATGCAACTTGAGAAAAATAAGGACAGGCCAAAGCCCCACCACCCAACACCTCAAGGAGTTGTTGGTGGCTTATGACCTTAGTAAGCCCTTGGGGACTGAAGGGGTAGGAGCTGAGGGTGGGGCAGAGGAAGAGGAGGAGGCCAGGGGTACCAATACCCCCAGCCCCCCTCTGAGACTGGCCAGGAGGGTGACAATGACCCTGACCTGGATAACCCAATCCCTCCTGTGGAAGATGATGAGGATGATCTGAATGATCCCCACTTTGTCCCCCAGGAAGGATTAAGAGTGTGCCCAGAAAGTCTAGATCTCCTTCTCAGGAGTCTAACCACTCTGGCACCTCCATAGGGAGCTCTATCTCCTCTCACAGGAGGGAATCCTCTCATGAGAGAAGAGACAGACTGGTCCAGTATGAGGAAACTCAGCTGGAAATCAGAAAAAAGCAATTGGCTTTAGATAGGGAATCCCTAGATCTCCTTAGAGAGAGAAGAAAGTTGGGACTAGAGTCCCATGGTGGCAGCCATGTCCCTAGAGACAGGGAAAGGTCCTATGACCATAGGAACCTGAGCAAGATTGTCCCTCCCTACCAGAGTGGGGATGACATCCACAAATGGATAACTGCATTAGAGAGGGCCTGTAAGGTACAGAAGGTCCCTCAGGAGCAGTGGGCAGCAATCTTGTGGCTCTCCTTTGCTGACAAAGGTAGAGATAAGCTCCTCACTGTTAGAGAGGAGGATGCTGATAATTACAAGGTCTTGAAGAGTGCTCTTATTGATGGGTTTGGCCTAACCACTGAACAGTACAGGTTGAAGTTCAGAGGCACCCAAAAAGCACAGACTCAAGACTGGGTAGACTATGTGGATTGTTCTGCCAAGGCTCTGGAAGGCTGGTTGATGGGCAGTAAGGTGTGTGACTTCTCAGGATTGTACAATCTGATAATGAGGGAGCAGATTCTTAATAACTGTCAAAATCAGCTGTTGCATCAATACCTGGTAGACTCTGATCTGACCTCTCCCCAAGAATTGGGAAAGAAGGCAGACAAATGGGTCAGAACCAGGGTGAAGCAGAAGGTACAGAACCAAGGTGGGGAAACCAAGAAGCAAGATGCTAAGAACTCTGAAAAGGGTGGGGAGAAGGGTAAAGATCAAAAGTCTTCATCAGGCGCCCAAAAATCTTCTTCTGGTGGGGATTCACAGTCTACCAAAGGGAAAGGCCAAAGAAAACCATGGTGCAAGGTCTGTAAGCAAAAGACCCACTGGACCAGTGATTGCACCAAGTCCAAAGACTCCAGTCCAGCACCCACCAATGCCCCTAAGGCACCTGTTCCCCCTAGTACAGTTGGTGGGAGTGCTCCAGCCAAGGGTTTAGTAGGGTTCACCCTGGGAACTGAGTTGGGCTCTGACCTAGTCAGAGAACTGACTCAGGCTGTGTTAGTCTGTGATGGAGGCATGGATGTGACCTCCACTGTGAGTCCCAGTAATCTGGGCAAGTACAGACAACAGCCTTTAATCAATGGACGTGAGGCTTTGGCATTTAGGGACACAGGGGCAAGTGTCACAATGGTGACACAAGACCTTGTGAATCCTGGGCAAGTTATACTTGGTGAGATGTACCAAGTGACCAATGCTAGCAATGTCAGAACAGACCATACTCTGGCAGTTGTTAACTTCTCCTGGGGAGGGGTAACTGGCCTTAAGAAGGTTGTGGTAAGTGCAAACCTACCAGTCGAATGCTTGCTTGGCAATGACTTAGAGACTTCTGCTTGGGCAGAAGTGGAGCTCAGGACCCATGCAGAAATGCTGGGGATCCCTGCAGATGTGTTTGCTGTGACCAGGTCACAAGCCAAAATGTCTAGCACTGAACAGGCCTTGGATTCTGGAAGAATGGACCAAGTGCCTTCCAAGAGGAGGAGTAGTAGGGTTAAGGCAGTGCCTTCCCCTTGGCTCAGGAGGAAGATCAGTCCCTTGAGGGGGATGATCTCAGCCCTGAAGAAGGAACTGTCCCAGAGGAACTTGAACCTGACCAGGTTGAGTTCTTGGGGACAGGGGGACCTTCTAGGGCAGATCTGAGCCAGGAGCAGCAGAGCTGCCCCTCCCTTGAACCCCTCAGACAGCAAGCTGCTGCTGGGGCTGCTGGGAAAGCTAGTGGTCCCCATACAGTGTATTGGGATGATGGACTCCTGTACTCAGAGAGTAGAGACCCCAAGCCTGGTGCTACCAGGAGGTTGGTTATACCTCTGAAGTTCAGGGGCTTCCTATTGACCCTGGCCCATGATATTCCCTTAGCAGGTCACCTGGGCCAGAACAAGACTTGGGACAGAATTGTCCCTCACTTTCACTGGCCCCACATGTCTGAAGACAGTAAGGAGTTTTGTCGCTCCTGTGTAACCTGCCAAGCCAGTGGCAAAGCAGGTGGCACTACAAAGGCCCCCTGATACCACTACCTGTGGTGGGGGTGCCCTTTGAAAGGGTAGGGATTGACATTGTTGGTCCCATGGATCCCCAAACAGCCTCTGGGCACAGGTTTATCCTGGTGGTAGTGGATCATGCCACCAGGTACCCAGAAGCTATTCCCCTCAGGACCACTACAGCACCTGTGGTGGCAAGGGCCCTCCTGGGAATCTTCTCAAGAGTGGGCTTTCCTAAGGAGGTAGTATCAGACAGGGGTGCTAACTTCATGTCTGGGTACTTGAAAGCAATGTGGAAGGAGTGTGGAGTGACTTATAAGTTCACCACACCCTATCACCCACAATGCAATGGTTTAGTTGAGAGATTCAACAAAACCTTGAAGGGCATGATTAAAGGGCTCCCAGAAAAGCTTAGGCGAAGATGGGACATACTCTTGCCCTGCCTTTTATTCGCATATAGGGAGGTGCCTCAGAAGGGGGTTGGTTACAGCCCTTTTGAACTTCTGTTTGGCCACCCTGTGAGGGGTCCACTGTGCTTGGTGAAGGAAGGATGGGAGTTACCTCTCAAGCCCCCAAAGCAAGATATAGTGGACTATGTACTTGGTCTCCGCTCCAGGATGGCTGAGTACATGAAAAAGGCAAACAAAAACCTTGAGGCTAGCCAGGAACTTCAAACGGCCTGGCATGACCAAAAGGCTGTTCTGACTGTTTACCAGCCAGGACAGAAGGTGTGGGTGTTGGAGCCAGTGGCCCCAGCAGCTCTCCAAGATAAATGGAGTGGACCCCACACTATTGTTGAGCAGAAGGGTGAGGTCACTTATTTAGTAGACCTAGGAACACCCAGGAGTCCCCACAGGGTTCTCCATGTCAACAGGTTAAACCCATATGTGGACAGGGCAGACATGGGCTTGCTCATGGCTACTGATGAAGGGCAGGAGGAAGAGAGTGACCCACTCCCTGACCTGCTCTCACAGAACCCTGACGATGGGACAGTTGATGGTGTAGCCTTGGCAGGCAGCCTCACTACCCAGCAACAAACTGATTGCAGGCAAGTCCTCAATCAGTTTAGACATATGTTTTCACTGACACCCAGTCAGACCACCTGGTGCACTCATGAAGTGGACACTGGGGACAGTCTGCTTATTAAAAAAAAGATTTATAGGCAACCTGACCATGTCAGGGACTGTATCAGGACTGAAGTCCAGAAAATGTTGGAATTGGGAGTTATTGAACCCTCAGATAGCCCTTGGGCTAGTCCAGTGGTCCTTGTACCAAAACCTCACACCAGTGGTGGAAAAAGAGAGATGAGGTTTTGTGTGGACTACAGGGGTCTCAATGCAGTCACTAGGACTGATGCCCATCCAATACCCAGGGCAGATGAGCTCATAGATACTTTGGCCTCTGCCAAATATCTCAGCACATTTGACCTAACAGCTGGCTACTGGCAGATCAGACTAGCTGATACTGCAAAGCCCAAAACAGCATTCTCAACCCCTAGTGGGCATTATCAATTTGTGGTAATGCCTTTTGGTCTGAAGAATGCACCTGCCACTTTCCAGAGGTTGGTGAATACAGTTCTCACAGGACTGGAAGCCTATAGTGCAGCATATCTAGATGATATTGCTGTCTTTAGCTCCACCTGGGAGGATCACCTGGTCCACCTCAGGAATGTTTTACAGGCCCTGCAAAAGGCAGGCCTGACTATCAAGGCCACTAAGTGCCAGATAGGGCAGAGTCAGGTTGTGTACCTGGGCCACCTTGTGGTTGGAGGCCAGGTTCAACCTTTGCAGAGCAAGATCCAGACCATCATGGACTGGACTGCTCCCACTACCCAGACTCAGGTGAGAGCCTTCTTAGGCCTGACTGGGTACTATAGAAGATTTGTCAAGGGGTATGGATCAATAGTGACACCCCTGAATGACTTAACTTCTAAGAAAATGCCCAAAAAGGTTCAGTGGACAGTTAGCTGTCAAAAGGCATTTGATGACCTCAAGCAGGCCATGTGCACTGCTCCAATTCTGCAGAGTCCTGATTACTCCAAGAAGTTCATTGTTCAAACTGATGCATCTGAATTGGGGGTAGGGGCTGTACTGTCACAATTGAATGAAGAAGGTCAGGATCAGCCAGTAGCTTTCATTAGCAGAAGGCTGACCCCTAGAGAGAAACGTTGGTCAGCCATAGAGAGGGAGGCCTTTGCTGTGGTCTGGGCTCTGAAGAAGTTGAGGCCATACTTGTTTGGTACACACTTCCTGGTTCAGACAGACCATAAGCCCCTCTTATGGCTAAAACAAATGAAGGGTGAAAACCCCAAACTGCTTAGGTGGTCCATTTCCCTACAGGGGATGGACTTTACAGTGGAACATAGGCCTGGGAGTAACCATGCGAATGCAGATGGACTCTCTAGGTATTTCCACTTAGAACATGAAGACTTAACTGGGCAAGGTTAGTTTAATGTCCCTACGTTTGGGGGGGTTGTGTAGGAGAGTAGGATCTGCTTCACATGGGTACCCCCACTTTTTGCTGATGCTTCACTGTTTTTCGACATTAGTCTGGCTGGGGCCCTGCTAATCAGAACCCCAGCCTAGCTGCTTCCTCTCTAAAATGGTTTCCATGTGCCTTAGGCACATCACTGATTGGGATCTGGAGTGCCCTTATAAGTCCCTAGTATATGGTATACTATGTACCAAGGGCATAGGTACCTCAGAGGCCTGCCAGGGGCTGCAGCATGTATTATGCCACCCCTGGAAGGCCATCCAAACTGACACCACAGGTCTGCTACTGCAGCCTGGGTAAGGTGGTGCATGCACCCCTTCCTGTGATATAGGCTACCTATATCACTAAATACATACACACATATAAACCTATAAGTCACTCCTAAGGCAGGCCTTATCAATCCTAAAGGCAGAGTGCATGGTTCCTATGTGAGAGGGTGCCCCTGCATGAGCAGGGCCCCTCTGCAGCGTTCGGAGACCATCTCTGATGCTGTTTGTAGTGCAGCCTGACCATATACTCTTAAGCGCATTATATCCTCGCGGTAAAATGCTAACTTTGGAATGGCTGCACCTAAACATGTCGTGTTTGGTGTCAAACATCTTGGAATACTACCCCCCGCCAATCCTGGCGGCAGGGGTAGCATTCCACCCTTCTAGAGGGAAAGACATGTTAACTCTGACTAGTCCGGTAACTTCTTTCCAGAGCCCTGGCATCACAAAATAGATGCTGCTGCCACAGACACGAGTCTGGCCTCCTGCTGCTGGACGAAACTCCGGCAGGGGAGGCCTGGACAATAGGTTTCCTGTCCCAGGGAGGTGTGACCACCTCCCCAGACAGGATAATGTGTATTGGGGCTGGGCGGGAGCACTTTCGGGTGCTTTGAAGTCCTGCACTGGGGGCACATTTGGTGTCCCTGTGCATACCCCAGTTCAAACCGGATCAGGGGCTTGCAGCCCCTGTTTTGGCGCGAACTGGACAAAGGGAAAGGGTGTAGCCACCCCTCTGCCCTGACCCACCCATAGGTGGGGCCACAGAGTAGTCCAACCCCTATCTTTAGTATAAAGGTAGGAACCCAGTCCTTAGGACTTTAGATTATCCCTGGACGAAACTCTGTAACTGAATCCTGGACCTTCGACGCTCTACTCATGATTAGAGGACAGAAGAATCTCCCTTGGGGTCAAGGAGTGACTCCCCTGCTTGGCAGGCACCAAAGAAGCATCTGTCCGGTTCGCATTTCTGAAGCTCCCGTCGGACGCCGAAGTCATCGCATCACCAGAGGTGGATTCTCAGACTTCCCCGAGGCTACCCTGAGTCCCCAGCAAAGCTGAGGCCCGTGGCTATCGTGGGTGACTTGAGACCGTGACCCTGGACACCGAGCACATTTGCAAGTGCATCCTCTTCTGGGTCTCCCAAGAAGTCGTGCTTGGGCTCCGAGTAGCCCTAGCCTCCAGCACCACCTGCACCGAAGATCACTGGCCCCCACTCCACGAGTGTCCTGTAAGCCAGATCCACGTGC
This sequence comes from Calotriton arnoldi, assembly GCA_963921515.1. NCBI lineage: Eukaryota > Metazoa > Chordata > Amphibia > Caudata > Salamandridae > Calotriton > Calotriton arnoldi. Next base: position 3,505,583 of record CAWUFW010000428.1, read on the forward strand.
GGCGTCACGAGGCTCCTTCGCGGTCGCTAGCCTGTTGGCTAGTAGCCCTTAACGAAGGCCAATCCTTTTCTAACTTGGCATCCTGGTTGCTCCAGGCCTGCCCTCACTTACCCTCGCTGGGTGAGTTCCACAGACCTTGCTGGTCTGCACCATCGACGATCTACATCTCCACCGAGACTTGCCGTTGCTAAGGCTTGTTGGGTCCAATCCGGTCGCCGACACCTTAGCACTCGACAGACATCGTGTACCAGCCCGAATCCTGCTCCTGGTCGCCGACAACGCCTCCTGGACCTCGTGGCTGAAGAGTCAAGACGACCGTCAACGCACCTAAAGCACTCGACATCGGTGGGCATCTGTCCACCGCCTTCCTGGTCACTGGCTAGTGACCCAGACTCTGTCCCCTCTGCTTTCAGGTTCTTCAGAACTCCGATCCACTCTTGGATCCACCCGGACACTTTTCTCTTGGCCGCCAGCAGCACTTTGCAGCAGATCGCCATTCGAATCGTCGACGAAACCCGACCCCGAAAGGCACCTATGCACCCGGCTTCCCTGGGTGAGGTAACACGAGTACTCCGGTGCTCCCGTGGGTAGAGACTCTTCAAAGTCCTAGATCTCAAAGGGTTTTGTCCTAGTCCTCTTTTAAGTGTCCCTTTTCTCTAATTTCCCGATCCCGACTTTCTCCATAGAAGTCAACGGCGTATCGCGGTTGTGTATTTACACTGCACGCGTCTCCCGTGGGTCCCCTGTGTCACTACCTTGGGTGGTTCCTTGTGGTCCAAGCACTTCTAGAGGCTCTAGGCCTAGTGTCTAGTTCAGTCGTGGTTCGCATACCACTTTATTGGTATATGGTTTGGTACGCCCCTAGGGCCCAAACGTGTATTTGTGCTATTACTGTGTTTAAATAACTTCTAACTTATGTACTTCGAACTCTAGCCTCATAAAGAGACTAGAGGGGTGTGTTTAGCAATAAATACATATATTTTGAATATATACCTGGTGTGGTGCTCTTTCATTTGGTCACTCAAGAGATTATAGACTGGTAAAACAAGCAGCTTTACATTCCTTCAAGACTTAGCCTGAAGGCTGCTCTCCATAGCTACCACTAGGATAGCTTTCAATAAGGTTGTCTTTAACCTATCTCCAATAAGGGGTTGTTTGGACTGGTGCAAGGTGCCCACTATAATTAGTGGACAGCGTATGCCAGGCCAACTTCTCACAGTAGTAACAATCTGTCCCCATGGGTCCAGAGCAGGTGCTTCCATGAGGTCACTGTAGTAGGCTCTGCTATGGGCTCCCTGTGGATCCCCTTCAGTTCCTCAGCTCATACGGGGTCCTCTTCAACTGTGGACCAAGTCGCTACCTCTACCATCTACTATGAGGTGACCCGTCTGGGGGCCGCCAGTGTTGCGCAATGTCTTTACAGGCTATAACCAAGGCCACGACCAGGAATCTGTTACCCATGTTTTACTCTTCTGTTGAGTGCAAAAGCCCAGAATACAAATCTTCAAAGTGTGAGTCACAACTATTTACGATACACTCTAAGTTTCTGACCACCTTGGCACAGAATGCACACCATATGGAAGGAGTCCGATTGAATCATAGCGTTCAGCCTGTGTGGAGTGAGGTAAGAATGGTGTAAAAAGTTGAATTGTGTGTATTTGTAACACGTGTTTCATGACACCCTGTGTACCCTCTTCATGGCTTGCTTACTAAAATGGTCCTCCTAGGTCCGTTTTCCAGCGATTTTGTAATGCTCTTGATCAAGGACAAGGTTGTCCGATGGATCCAAGGCACAATCTTGCATCCCCCGCCAAAAGTCAGGAAGGTCTGCAGCAATTCGCCTAGATGGTTCTGCCGTGCTCATCATCCAGAAATGGCCCATTGACCTCAGTAGTGTTACATATGCCAGGAATTTTGTCGGTGGTAGGCTCTCATCGACCATATCATCCAGCAGTCCCCCTCCAACTCAAGGTCTGCTACGGTCCACTCCCACAGCCTATGCTCTGTAAAGAAGCCTCCCAAAAGTGTGGATTTGCCAACGATGGGAAGCACAGGTGCATACAGTGGCAGTGCTGTGTCTTTTGGACCACTGAGCACCAGCAGTGCAGCTCCAAGTTAAGGAGCTCAGGACACTCAGGGCACTGGACTACTCCCAATATCATCGCCACAAGGCGCTCCTGCGGCACGGGTCATCTATTGCCCCAGCTCTGCCACATGGCATCCGGCTAGCCATCTCACCAGCCATTGCAGTTGGGCCAACAAGAAGTACAGCTCAAAATGTGGCACCCCCAGGCCTCCTTCATTCTTCTGGTGTCTCAGCTCTTCCATTGAAACCTGCTGCCTGTACCCATCCTATATCAAGTCACATAGCAGGGTATTTAGCTACCTGCACCATCTCTGTAGTATCCACATTTGTAGGTTCACAAAAAAGTACAGGACTCGTGTTAGGATGACTATCTTAGGTAGTGCAAGTCTGGCCATAATGGGTAACTTAAGGGACCACCAAAAGTTTGTTAACAACACTTAGGGACTCATTTGAAGTTTGATAAGTTGTCTATCGTTTCTCTTCACCGAACTCACGGCTCCCCCTTCTCATTTAGAAAAGGGGAACAGCTGGAGCTCCAATGGCAGAACCTCAGTTGGCTTCACCTTTGGAGACTCTTGACTCAGCAGTCAGTCCACCACTGGTCACATGTGATGTTAACAAGCTCTATTTAAGGCAGGATGACCATCACTGATTTTCCCTGCCCAGGTCCATGGATATAGCAGAGAAAACAAAAAATGCCTCATGTGTATCAGGGTCACTGTTTTAATAAAACAAAGCAAATTAATGCAGGCAGGGATCTCTGAATTTAGTAAGTGGTCCTCTGCCAAGGGAGCCAACACCAAGGCATCTGCCAACTTGATGTGCTGGCAGGCTTCCTGCCACACTTTAAATGATACCCTTATTTATATCCGGGCTCAAAAATTTTAATCCCCACAATATGGTATTACTGACCCAATTCATCAAGGGAATGCAAAGATAACTTGTAGTCCAGATGACAAATGGAAATGCTAATAGACTTCATATGAGCTTGTACAATTCAGTAGTTTTTTGTGATTTCATTAAAGCAATCCTTAATTAATCTGTAATCTGAGTATTCTTATATATTGTAAAATTTACTTTCTACAAAGATGCTTCAATTGGTGACAACAGAGTAGAAGAGCATCAAGCTACAGTTATAGGATTTTATCGAGTCCAAGTTCAGCTGCTAACAGGTTGACTGAGCCAAATTCATCCTTGCCCTTTCATCTAAAATGTGCATTAACTTAGGGTCAGAATCTACCATTAAATTTGTGTGCCACAATGTTGCATGGAAATCTGCAGCATTGCATTGTGTGAAGTGCAGAAAATAGAGCAGCACTGTTTATACCATACGTTGAGAACCGATGATGTCACTGGTCTTACTCATGCTAAAAAGGCATTATTTGCATAACTCTAAACACAATTTAGCATTGTGCTATGATGCAAAAGGCTTGCAGGGGTTTTGTACTTGAGGCACACTCAACAGTACAAATCAGTATGTGAAGACAATTGCATAATTGTACATTTTGCAATATGAATCATTTCAGAGAAATTACAAGCTTGAGATTGCAAACACTGTTTCACACTACAACCTTGACTTACAGATCCTCACAGAAACCTGGTTTAATGATACATCCCATACCATAATGGATCTTCTGCTGCCTTCAAACTACTCTATCTTCAGAAATGACCATGGAGAGAGGGATAGGGGAGGTATGGAAGCCATCTTCAGAGATTCCTTAATATGCAGAGAGATACCCAATTGCTTATTTTCTTCCTTCTAATGCCTGACTCTGGAATTTCACACACAAAACAGTTTCCCTCTCAGATTAAACACCATTTATCACCTGCCGGGTGATAATGCTGCCTTTATTGAGAAATACAGGGCTCTCATAAATAATCATTGCAAAGTGTCAAAGTGGTTTTCCATGAAGAATTTAATCTTCATTGAGGCATCTCAGATGACTCAGGAATCAATCACTTTGCCCTGTTTCTTTCCAGAAATGATCAGATCCAACATAACCTAAGACCGACACACAATAAAGGGGCCATACTATACTTAATAATCTCAAAAAAAGATCTGCTCTCAGTGGATAAGCGTACAGGGTAGACTGGTATGACCATCATTTTATTCAGTGCATTCCATGGCTCTTGCATTTCATGACCCTAGGTCAAACAAAAAAGGGGATAACCTGGTATGGCAACACCATGGATATTAACATTCTTAACAATACTTCCACCTATCAGCCACGTCACGGACTTCAATGACTCGACTACCCAATGTTTTGACTGTCTCTTGGGCCTGCTTAATGAGCTTGCTCTACTCCAGAGCAAAAAGAAAAGACCTAAACCATCAGCTGCCTGATTCAACAAGGCTCTGTATCAGGAGCAAAGAGCCTTGAGAATACAAGAGAAGAAAATAGAGACAATCACTACCCACCATCAACCTCACATATCTCCAAAACGCAAGATCACTTTACAAAAAAAAACATTTTATGGGCGCAGTTGAATCACTTTAGATCTCACTTTGATTCAGCCACGAACTGCCCTAAACAACTTTCTGAATTGGTCAAAACAGCAACCAGCCACTCTATGTCCAAGCCTTCCAAATCTAATGACTCGGCCATAAAAGCTGAAGAATTTACACTGTTCTTGGACTCTGAGGGGAAATGGCTTGTGTGTCAGGACGTTGATCCCTTCCAATAACTTTACACAAATCCAAGAACATGTAGCAAATTTTTTTCACAATCAGAGATGAAGAACTTTCAAATACTATCACAAAAGCCAAACCATATTGTGAACCCTATTTCTGGTAACCTAATGAAAGACATTTTTACACAAATGCCCATCTACTGGGCCAAAGTTGTACATCTCTCACTCAGCCAAGGTATTTTAAGACTGGACAGGTTAATTCACTCCCGAAAAAAACCCTCTGCATATGCGAATGACTTCAACAACTTTTGTCCCATCCCCATTTTCCCTTTCCTTAAAATCATTGAAAGATGTACAGCAGTTCATTTTACCTAATACATCCAAAACAACAGCCTCCGAGATAAATATCGATTGGGATTCAGTCAAGGCAGCAACACTGAAACAACACTGCTCCAGATAGCTGATGATGCACTTCGCATCCTAGATCCAGGCAACTCCTGCCTCCTGATTTTGTTTTACCTATCAGCAGCCTTTGCTACAGTAAATCACTGCATGCTTCTTGACTTACTCAAATTCAATGAACATGTGATGGGGTGGTCTTTAAATGGTTTGAGTCACACCTCATGGGCAGGTCTCAGAAGACAAAAATTGAGGATTGCTTCTCAATATGGTGGGTCCTGGAGACAAGGGTCCCTCAAGGTTCTACACTAGCCCAACCTTATTCAAAATTCATATTGAAGTCCTTGGTGTCTTACTAAAAAAATCAAATGTTTTTCTATCATCAGTATGCTGATCACACCCATCTGTACCTGAGAATCTCCTTTCCAAATAAAATTTCACACCTTACCAACACACTAAGCACAGTTCAAGACTGGATGATCTCTCATTACCTAAAACCGAGCCCTACCAAAACTGACTTCCTCCTCAATTCCTCAACTTAGTCCCCACCTTTGACTCAATCCTGGTTAGACACAATCAACATTTTTAAGAGTAAACCCACAATTGTTGACAATATCAAATCCCTAGGAGTCATCCTAGATAAAAGGTTTAAGTTACAATCAAAAATCAATACCATGGCTAGAAGTGCGTGCTCTCAGTTGTGTCTCCTTTGGGGTATTCGCTGCTACATTTCAGAACAGGATCTCAAAACGTTTGTTCAATCCCTGGTGCTATCTAGAATTGATTACTGCAACTCTATCTGATCGTCCCAAGAGTCATCTCTCCCCTCCTAAATCAATTGTACATTCATTAGCACATTTTGTCATTGTGTCCAAAAGGAATTACCATATTTCACCAATACTGGTATCATTACAATGAATACCATTTAAAGCCAGGGCTGTATACAAGACTGCTTGTATCACTCACACGGCCACACACACATCCACTCCAGGGTACCTGGCTGACCAACTTAAGTTAACTGGAGGCACTAGACCATCATGGAATGCCAAAACACTGCTACTAGAACCTCTGGCCATTAAAACGGAACTACATATGGTACAATTGTTCTCAAGAAGCACAACCACAGCACGGAACTCCTTATCTCCGAACCTATGCACTACTACCTCGATGGTAGTCTTTAAATATGAGCTAAAAACCCTTGTTTTTCAAGAACATTTTCGGTAACCTCACCTCCACAGTTCTCACCTCTCTGGTTTACCCTCCACACTGGCATAAGGCAACCTTGCTATCTCCATTTACTAGACCCTGTCTTGTGCTTGGCACCAAAACACAATCTGTTGCTGTTGATAAACAGCGTTTGCAATGCAGGCAGAACTATGTCCGCTGTTGGGAAACAGCCTTTACAACACAGACAGAACTACATAGTGCCATTACAACGCAGGCACTACAACGAATGCGTTGTTACCATATGTTCCATTACAACGCAAGTTGTTACAACGACTTGCTTTGGGGAACACATTGTTGGATTTTGAATCCAACACCTTCCCTACTGTTGCACAGACTGGAGTTGGAATAGTAAAATATACTATTCCAAAGTTCAGCGCTCCCCTAAGGCAAGCCGTTGTAACGACTTGCGTTGTAATGGAACGCGTGATAACGGCGCGTTCGTTGTAATGCCCGCCTTGTAAAGGCATGCGTTGCAAAAGCATGCGTGAATACGTCATACATCCGTTGCTGTTACATAATTGCTATGACTGCTGCAATTTACAAATAGTACCATACACTCGGGTCTTTGTTCTTATCAATGTACCATTATCCTTGGACAATGTAATCTTGTACCTTATGTAATGCTACCAACATCTTGGATTGTTTAACCTTATGCCTTACATAAGCATCTATTTATATTGGGTAATTTCTGTGCTATATACAAATGCATAAATACATAAATACATGCTTACAAATCATATGTTTCCTTTTGCTCTTGTGCTCATTTCATTCAGCACAATGCTTCGATACAAAGCCAGGCTGTGCTACTTCGCATGACTTTAGTTGAGTTGGCTTTTGGTGAAATCCTAGGGGCTTTCGCATTGTTCCCTCCCCATTGTGCCCCATCTGGATAGGTTATCATAGGTTGGGCTTTACACACCACATCAGTACGAATGGGGATGCTGCGGGATACATTCCTATCACTTGTGTCCAAAGCCCATGCCTCTGGCATTGGGTAAGAAGATGTCTCATCTTTCTGTACTTAGGTCCCTGGTAGGGCGATCAGATTGTCCAATAAGTTCTAAATTGTAAAGGTAAATGGCTCCATACAAAAGCTCACCTTAGTAAATATTAATTGCTGCAGGATCAGAATAACTTGTCTTAAAAAGTAAGGTAGCCGGAAATAATTCCAAGGGATTGGCAAGGACTCATGTCAGCCACTAAAATGACCCAGGCTGCGTAATCGATATTATTCTTATGATGATAATGATGCTGATGATGATCATCATCATTATTATTATTATTATTAGCATGCAAAGCCAGGTGGAACTGAACCTGACTGACTGTCTGCCCAGCTAGGCAAATAATGAGAATGAATCAGTGATTGAATGACTTACTAACTGAACTCTTGGGGACTTTTGTGAAAACGTGGTCAGAAAGCATTATTTAATTCAATTGAACTTCACATAAAGAGATACATTAGGGAGTAGTGAAGTGTTCTGGGCAGATGCCCCGTCTGTGTCGAATCCATGCACAGAGGACGCGGCGCACGACTGGGAAAGCAGCAGTAAAGGAAGCATTCAGAAACTCATGGATCTGAATGTAGGACTTGCCTCGTCTTGCCCTACAGTGCAGTAGGTTTACCCCAGGTCTTCCTATAAGAGTGCTGTGGGGCTATTGCATTGCCCATGGAGTCACACACCTACTAGGCAGTCCCTTCCTCTCCATACTTCCATCAGTTGCATTGTGGAGTCGAGTCTGATCTTCCTCAATACTGAAGCATGCTGCTCCCATGCCTCATCCACTAGTCAGTGGGTGTCAGGGGCCGGCCTTGCTGTGACCAGCCTCGTCCATCCTGCACAGATGTTTATATCCTAGGGGGCATGTGGGTCTTGCCATCGCAGACTCTGTGGCTGCACGCAAGCCCTGGCTTGTGGTTGTCTGTGTTGGGCAAGGCCCTGACAGTCAGCCACAGGGCAGGGTGAAAGAGAAGACCCTGACAGTCAGCCACAGGGCAGTGTGAAAGAGAAGGCCCTGACAGTCAGCCACAGGGCAGGGTGAAAGAGAAGACCCTGACAGTCAGCCACAGGGCAGGGTGAAAGAGAAGGCCCTGACAGTCTGCCACAGGGCAGGGTGAAAGAGAAGGCCCTGACAGTCAGCCACAGGGCAGGGTGAAAGAGAAGGCCCTGACAGTCAGCCCCAGGGCAGGGTGAAAGAGCACCCCGCGGTGCTCTCATGTGGCTTCTCATGTATATGCGCCTGCATTTTCTTAATAAAGTGCTCTGGTTTTCCTTGGAGCCGGGTTTGTCCTATATCCAGTGTCTTAAAATAAACGAACAATCTCCTTACTGCTTTCCTAGAACACGGGGCACCCTGCCACTAGATACCTATTACATGCGCCTTTCACAATTCAGATTCGACCTGCTTCACAGAAAGGCCCTGTACATCCTTAGCTAGGTTACAGATAAAAACAATCCAGTGATTGGCTTCTGTGCAGTCACTCGCTTCCCATGGCTCTCTGCTTTTTGACCGGTTTATCTTGAGCGATGTATAAACCGTTGTGGCCCCGGGAGAGAAGAGATGGAGCGCTCGAGACAAAGAAGTCCCAGAAGATAGAGTGTCCAGCATGTTCCTAACTCCCCACTGCTCCCTCTCAAGTCGCCGTACCCACATGGCACTTACAGCTATTATCTCTGTGGCCAGGTGAGCCTTGCTTACTCTATTTCTCTGCTGCACAAGCAGCTCTTTCTGCAGCTGACCCAGCAAGTAATGGATCATCCCACGCAGGGACGGGACATAAATTCTGTCTTCAAGCACGCATTGTCTCACAACAGTGCCTGGCTAATTGGCTCCTAAATCCAGGCTGACTCTACACACAGCACAGAGCAGCCCGGGTACTCCATCAAGCATAACCTCCTGGACGTCACTGTGCACGCGGCGCTCTGCGACGCAGAGGGGTCACGGAGGTTGGTGGGATTCTGTTGCGTGCCCAGTGGCACTGCTTGAAACGTCCACCAATCCAGTGCCTTCCTCTGAAACCTGGGATAACTAACTACATTGGCCCCCTGACAGAGCCTTGTGCGAATCGATTAGTTCAGATTGTAGAGCAAACCTGCAGGGCTTTAAGTGGGCCGGGTCTGTCCGGGTCTGAGCACCAGCAGTTTTTTTTTTGGGGCCCTCGAAACGGGTCTCTATCGGGCTCTATTTTCGCGGCTGGCAAAGGTAGTCCTTTCTTTTTTTTTTTTTTTTTCTGGATTGCAGTGAGAGCTCAGTTTCCTCACTGAGTAGTGGAGGTCACGGCATGACGTCCACGGCACGACGGCATGACGTCATGCCAGGTGAGCGTTGTTGGAGGAAGGGAAACCCTTTTTCTCTCAGGATTTCCCTTCTCTTTTTTCAGCGCAGGAGCAACGTCGTGGTGGTGCCAGCGTGGGACCTTCTCTTTTTCATGCGCAGGAGCAACGTCGTCGTGGTGCCAGCGTGGGATGATGAAAACCGAGACTTTTAGAAACAGGTATTACCTTCTCTTGCTTGGTTTCGTTTATTTGCTCCCCTGTAAAATGGATCCAAAAAAGAAAAACACTTTTGCTGGAAACGTCCTCTTTTTCTGACTTTTTTCAATTTCTAAGTGCAGCTTCGGGGTGGAGAGAACTAAAACATTCAAAATATGAAAAGTAACTAGCTAAAGCAAGACAGAGTGGTTGCAAGGTGGCCAGATTGATTTATTCACACCAAAACACACTAGCGCCACTTTACAGTGTTTGCCAGTGAAGCGCTACTTTTGTTTTCTCTCTCTCTTTGAACAACATTGTTTTCCCTGGGTGGGAAAGTGCACTATTCCTGGAGGTACTGAAATACCTACTTGATGGGTGAATTGGAAAACAAAATGTGTACAGCGGCTGTGTGTTCACGAATGTGTCCTTTTTAAACCATACTGCTTACGTTTTGTAAGGATATAAGCAATGGGCATTGAAACGGGTCCCTTCTGGGCCCTGTAGTCATGGCATTAACTTTTCAGGCAAAAGCACTCACTAATTTCTGAATAATGAGTGTAAATATACGTTTTTGCCTATTTTATTATCCTTTGCTGGATGCGACTTCATGATTTTCTTAAGCACACAATGCTAGTTATCTTGATTTAGACCACGCCCCTACTCGGATAGGCCACACCCCTTGAAGAGATTTGCCACGCCCCTTTTAGAGCACCCCCAGTTTTTTTTTCCCACTTAAAGCCCTGCAAACCTGTCAAATACGTTGGGGAGTAGCTATCGATTGTGTAGCAGGTGCAGTGGCACCGGGGCCCAGAGGCTTGAGGGTCCACTGAGTCCTATAATATCTGTACAAACGGCAGTCGCTAATTTCTTTATAATCAGTAACTGGTGATGCACCAAGTTGGCGATTATAAAGAAAAGATGTCAGAACTCTACTATTATAAGGTTATTACAGTTGCGTTCTGAGGTCACAATGCCTGCTGCCAGAGCCAGCAGGCAGGTCAGGCCACGGAGCATAGTTGAAACAGTTGTTTAAAGCAACAAACAAAATGTTGCTTTTCTTTCTTCTGCTCTATTTTCATAGCTTACAATGAAAAGCAGTGGGAATATTTTTATTTTTTGCACTCCTTAGAGAAAAGCTAGAATCTTTCTACACATTCCGAGCTAATGCAGCTTTTTTTTTAAACTGACATATTGAACTATTTCTAATATTTGTTTGCAACAACTATCTAACAGGTTTTAGATGTGTTTAATTTTCCACTAGAGGTTTTATTTTTATTAATGTTTGCAACCATGCTCGCTCTTTCATATGAAAGAGCTATGCACCAAGGTTTTAAGTTGTTTGTGGGAAAGGTGATGGTGTGACCATGTATTATGTGGGATATAGTAACCCCTGGCATCCATGATAAGGATATTGTAAGTCACCTCAGAGTTCCATAACCTTATAAAAGAACTCAGCCTTTGGCCTCGTTCCTCTATATAGTTATGGAACTCCTTGGTGACTTGTGACAGCAGCGGCCGCCATAAACAGAGGGTGGTGGGGCGGGTGGGGTCACGTGGGAGGCATCGCGCAGGGGGTGCTTTTGCAGGGGATTGGTCTGAGCAGACAGGAAAGACGCCTCTGGGGGTTTCTCCAGCCCGGCTGCTCAATGCAGCTGGGCTGGAGAAGACCTAAGTGCGAATGTGTGTTTTGGTCGGCCTGAGACAGCCGGCCAAACACACATGAGCACTTAGGGAGTGGAGTGCACCAGCGCTCCTCCTGCCCCCTCCCATGCCTCGGCCCGCCCCTCCCAACACCACTGGCTAAGAGCCGGCAAATGTAAAATAAAACGATGCAAGAACATCGTTTTATTTTACATTTGGTGGCTCTGAGCCAGGCAGTGGGGCGACGCTCCTCCGCCATTGCGGAGAAGCCGCCACTGACTTGCAATAGCTGTATAATGTACGGCAGGGGTTACTTTGCCCTTATATCATACTTACACAAATAGTAGTTAGTGACCACATTTCCTATCTGCAGTAGGGCCCATGCAACCATTGCTGCACCACTTAAAATGCACAAATATTATGGTTGGTTTATGTGATGTGCACAAAGTGATAGTATATGCCATGGCATTCAGAGTGAAATTTAGAGTGGGGAAGCAGAGACAGCACTGGTATTTTTATCTGAATCTACCATTGTTATAAACATGGAGAATACGAATGAAGATATGTTATTGCTTCACAGTTGATTTGTTTGAAGTGAAATTGGAAAAATATTAGTAAGATACTCTGGGTGCGATCAAGTATTTTTTCATACATTTTTCTGTGTTAATATGTAAATGTTTGTGTTAGGCGGATGTCCGATGAAAATTGCTATATAAGACCCACTTTCTTTCTCACGACACACAAATCATGTGCAGTAGACTAGAGAGCTTCAATATGCTGGTTTTTCATGGTGGCTTGAGGACCCCAGAAGAGCCAAGTTCTAACAGATCAGAAAAAAAAAAAAACATGACCTGACCAGTGGAGAATATCTTGAGATAATTGCCTTTCACTTAGGTGAGAGCCCAGAGTGCAATTATAACTGCCTATCAGAAATAAAGCCACTACAGCACACAGTCCCAAAAATATGTACACAATATACAATATGTACAGACAGACACACATATACACATACAGTATGCTACAGACCCTCTCCCTCTCTCTCAAACACATACACACACACAGGTACAGTCCTGTATGACAAACACATAGAGAGCGCCCATGTAGACTTAAATATGAAGACAGTTAGTCGGACAGACAAACAGAAGGGTGAAAAGGATGAACTAACAGATGGATGAGATTGAGACTCTATGTCCACTTATTCAGCCCCTTTGCAGAGGAAGTTATATTTAAGGTAGAGAAGGTTTTAAAGTGTTTGTGCCCATTCAGTCCTTGGGGCATAGCTTCAGCTGTGAGGTGTAAGACTAAAGGCCATGCCATGCCTATTAAGTCATGTTGTTCTGTGTAATGAAGATTCTGGTTGCTTATGTCAACCCCGGGCTCTTTGGGGCACTCCTCTTCAGTACTTTCTCCTCTCTAGGACTAACTTATGTCACATTTAGGGTTGCAAGACCGCTCTGTGCACATTGCACACTGGGCTTTCCCTTGTGAATTGTAGATGTGTGGTAGTCCAATTAGGTCAAATAAAGCTAGCAAAGATTACAAGACAAAGAATTCGATTTAATCAATAAAAACCTAGGACAAGAAACAGTACTCAGAGTTTTTGTAGAGACCTGGCAACTTTAGGTAAATTCTTCCATTTGACTGCATTAACTTTAACAAATTCAATTTCGTACACTGTAAAAACACGTTTGGTATTCACAATTTACATTAATTTTAGCTTTTCTCCTTTGAAACGTATCTACAATTTGCTTGCCACTTTGTACCTTGCTACATTAAATCCAAATGCTTTATTTTTCTTTTAGTCTTTTTGTTTTTGAAACATTTTGTTTATATTTCAGCAGAGACTCGAAAAGTCATTTGCAGTACATCTGCCTATGGATAATTAGTAGCTTCTGAGCAGTTGGAAGGGACGAGGGTAAGGTCAGTCAGTGTATAGAATTCAGACGCACATGGTCTGTGTTAAATTTTGCCAGCTTCAATGTGTTTTTTTGTATTTTTTTTTATACGAATACTATTTCTTTGTGCTGGTGCCAATAAGAAAAACTGCAGGTTCAACATCAGAAGGTGCTCATGCTAAAATCCATCCCTGAAGCAGGGCAGTAGCATTCTTCTCTCGTTCAGCCAATCACAGGTCCAGGAGTTCCCGCCTTCCCTGTTCTTATTGCATCCCCTAAGGGGTCTAGCATATGGATGAGGCTTACTACATTCCTAAAGCCAAGCCTACAAATAATGTAGCTACTGTCTGCAAAATAAAAAAACGTTATGGCGTTGATTCGTACAATAACATTTGTTGTTTTAAATGGATATGTTCCTGCTGGTTCTCTGTTAAAACACATGTTTTGTGTCTCTGAGTGGCTTCCATTCATGTGTCCTCTGTTTTAGTTAGTACAATTTAGTGGGCACACCTGATTTATGACCATTTTAAGTAGGACTGGCTTTAGCACTGGTGGCACTAAGTGCGACAATTGTTTTTTGGGGCACCCCTCCCCCCATGACCTCCTTCCTCACAGATTCCCTCACTACCACCCTCTAATTGTGCCCCTCATATCTCCATAGCCCCCTCCCTCACACGTAATTTATGGTGCAACTCATACTAGTGTGGGGTGCCAGAGCACTTTACATCACACACACATTATGCAGAAACAATTAATCACGTGTGTGAATCAGTGCATAAGAAATGTTACGTAAGACAAAGAGGACTGAAAGGTATAGGAGTCACATGACATCCCTATCAGTGGGCACTACATTTTTTAATGTGCTTGGTCTTGAGAAGCAAAAACTCAGGGGCAGATTTACGAGAAAGTGACTCAGTGCACTCCGCAAACCATTTGGCTCCGCCGTGCACTGAGTCACTTTCAGAGCACAGGAATGCGACATATTTACAATGATATGTCGCATTCCTGTGCTCTCCCCTGCGCTGGCGCACAAGCATCTGCCATGCGCCGGTGCAGGCACCCTTGCACCATGGTGCAAGGATGCCTGCATCATGGGGAGATTGTTTTCGTGCAGGAAGGAGCACCTTACTGCACGAAAACAATCACTAGAGGCATTTTCCTCTTTCAATGCGTGCTGTAGAATGCAGCACGCATTGAAAGAGGAAAAAACGAGGAGAAATGAAAACATTTCTCCTCGTTGCGCCTCCCTTTAACACGCATTTCCAGATTTACGATTCCTTGTAAATCTGGAAATTTGTCTGGTTCCATGGGTGTTGCGTGGGAACACCCACAGCAACACCCATGGAACGCCCCTTTCACGCAAAGTGCTGAGTGTAAAGGGGCCATATTTACAAGGACAGGAAAAGCTACGCAGGGTGGCTTTTCCTGTCCTTGTAAATATGGAGCAGTGAAATACACCACCAGTACGTCACGAAAAGTGATGTACTGGTGGCGCAGGGGGCTTGTAAATCTGCCCCTCAGGATTTAAAATGTAACACTGTGGTTGGGACTGGCTTTACTAATACAAATTTATTACTATCAAAAGACCCCTTTTTAGCAGCATTAGATCACAAAAGACTGAGGAAATGCATATAACCTATAGGCCTATAACTCGGGATCAGGGCCTTTAACAGCCGGTATAGCCCTCGGCAGCGGGCTATAATGACCCCTTTTTAGCAGCATTAGATCGCAAAAGACTGAGAAAACGCTAACTTATACCTTGCAGTTTGCACGCAGCTCTTTGATGACAATTCATTGTTCACTGTGCTATATTAGGATTGTAACTTATGAACTGCAAGTTAGAAAATGATCTCTGTGACAAAAGCAGTAACCCACTGAACAATCTACATAAAATACAGTATGTGATCTGCACAGTACACTTCTTTGCAGCAGGCGTATTAACCCTCTATGCTAATTTATGATGAGTCAAAGCTTTCACTAGACAAAGCACTCTGACTCTCTTCAGCAAGTACATTAATCACCAGAGTTATCTCGACATTTTTGTTGTTGTCTGGAAATTGCTGGACGCACAAGTAACTCTGCAGCAGGTTAATTTAAAACCATAATATACTTCAAAACACAGCGCCCCTCCGAGCTTAGTGCCCAGTGCGGTTGCACCAGTCGCACCACCCTGAAGCCGGCCCTGGTTTTAAGACATTGACAGAGAGCAAGTAAAAGTTGCACAATTATTTCGTGAGCCGGTACCGGTTCGGCGTAATAACTACAAATATCTACTATGTAGTGCCTCGATCCAGTGCCTGGATACTCTCACGGGTGATTAAACGCGCTCTACAAATTAACATAACATAACATAACATAACAATTTAGTTATGGATATCATTAGCCCTTTGAACTCTTAGGCACTATCCTAAAATTGTTCCTGGGCAAGGGAATATGAATGGTAGAGCCCAGGACAGTAAGGCTATGCATTAATTGAGATGGAAGTATGGACTGTGAATATTTAAAGAACACATAGACCACCAATATTTAGTTCAAAGTATTCATGCGACTATGCATGGAATGTCATGGTCATGGAGGAATCTAAAAGCGAATGAGATCTGCATGTCCGCGAGGCATTTAATATCAATCAGGGTAGTAGTGATGCCTTGGTCCTGCTCTTGGACGTTTTGCATTTGTAATCTGGTGGGCATATAAAGAATGAATAAGGGATACATTTACCAATTGTTGTTAGTTGATCAATAACGTTTTATTTTGTAATGTTCGAGGGTTTCTTGGAAAATATAATTGAGCTCGTGCACACAGTCACTGGTGAAGCTGTTTGGAATGCTATTGAAATATTACGGATATTGTACTTTTAACATTTCCAAAACGTTGCAATAAAATAAAGATAGCATATTCTTTAAATTCCAACCTGCAAAGCAGAGTTGACACACGGTGTGATTATTTTTTGTTTTAACAGCAAAAGTATATACATCTATGCTTCTGACGTTGTGGTATATAGTTTGTTGAAGTGCTAGGTGCCACAGATGTCTACGTTAATTATAGGTCTGTACATATCATGTTATCACCGGGTGATAAAAATGAACAGGGCAGGATCGACGCGCACAAATCTTTCACAAACGACTCTGCTGCAGCTCAGACTTGACACTGTCCCAGGAGCCCGGGGCTGTGGCAGGCGTGAGGTTAGCACACCTGTTCTTTCGCGTACCATTTCCAGACTCCTTCTGGGTGAAATAAAACGCATACTGTGCCCATAAACTGTACCCTCCTTGCATGGTGTATAATTAATTACCCACTGACACGAGTGCACATCGCTTCAGTGTTTGGGATTTCTTGCAAAAAGAAATGCCTGACTTAGGCAGTCATTATTTATTTTATTTTATGCATGATGTTTGATTTAGGCGCATTCAAAATGTACACTTATTTACAAAAACACGTACAAAGTCAAAACGGTTAATAGTTTAATGCCCAATATTACCTTTATAAATAAAATCACATTTAAGCTATCTTTGTCTAACCCTAAATTATTTTTTTTAAAAAGCTCATTTGTCCAGTGGTACAGTACCAATATCATCATATATCTTTCCTACAGTTTGGGTTCTCAAATTTACTCGCTGCATTATCTGGCCGAAATTCTTTGGAATGAAATATGAATACATGTGTTACCATGTACACGTCAGTAGGTTAGTTTTCTCTGACGCAGGGTATTATACAATATTGCACTGTTGGTCTTCCAGGTCCCCTGGGTGTTCATAGTGGCTCTGAGAGTGAAAATATTATATCAGGGTGACATATTCTGTTGAGGTCTGGCAGCAGGACGTAGCAGAGATGAAAAATGTCCAAATACCTATATGTGAATTGTGTGATCCAGGTGTAAGCAATACTGGGAAGCGGTGTGTGGTATACGTTGAGAAGTAGGCGACAACCTCAACCCACTCTGCTGTGATTGACCAGTACAACAAAGTAGTGGAAATGATCAACGTCACAGTCAGTTCAATGAAGCGGTAGTCTATGTTGTGGATGGTAGAAGTGATGGGGAGGCCATTACTATGATATACTCTTCCTTCAATGTTTCATCCTCTTGGCCAACCAATGATCCTTCGTTATAGCTGAGTACAAGTGATAATGTGATGTCTAGTTCTATTCAATTTTAATACTCAGCTATCTGAGATTTTGAGCGCAAATCCAGAGCTTGAAGAATAGCTATGTCAAAGATAATGTAAAACAAACAAAACACGTTACTATACATATATTATATCATGCTATGCTATTTGCTAAGACAATAGATTTTTATTTGATGAATTACTTATTTAATACTGTAAATTGACTGAAATGTATACACAGTAATAGAGGGGTTGTCAAATATATTGCTCCTCTCTTAGTTAAACACCCCGCTAAATCTACATGCTGTAGAGTTTCCCCAGGCCCATCACAATGGGAGGGCAGCCGGGCTACCCAGCTCCTACAACATGGATCTACCTAATAAAAAGTAGGAGTGAATCTTTCATCCATGATGCAGCTGGCACAGCAACACCACTGTGTGGCAAAAAAATATGTGCTTTCTCTTTCTCCGGCATACATGTTCCCATAATTGCAAACTGCTCCTTGGAATTAGAAAAAAAAGAGGGGGCCCAAAAACTTTTGGTTTCTGTGCCGCAAAAACTTCTGACATGCCTGACTCCTCATTGAAAAGGTGATAGAGACAAGAAACTATTAAACCTGGCTGGGATTCACACAGGCCCGACTTAGAGGAAGTTGCGCCCTTAACAGAGTTGAGATAAACTAGTTTGGATGGACTCCTTTACAGCCGCAATCCTTTTTTACGCTGTGTTACAAATAAAACTCTAATAGTGCAGCTACTTATTGTCCTAGAAGTCCTTATGTCCCTTCCAAGTGAAGGAAGTGCAGGTCCTAAGAGCCTGGCTCACACGTACACACACATGCACACAAAACTGACACACATGCATACACTCATGCTTGCACACAGAGTCACACACATGCTCACTTGCCCAGATACATGCACTAAGGCACGCACACAGACATATAGATATACACAGAAAGCTCTTATACACAACACAAATTGTGTCTTGTTTTTAAAGACCCTAGGACTGAAACCTGAATCCAGACTTTCTGGATGAGGAAGCCTAACTCACAATATGTGGCATGCTTCTAGTATGATGTAACATAACAAATGTTTTTAATTGTGTCCCCACGTCCATACATTGCACCAGATCAAGGTAGGAAATCCTTGTCTCACCTGTATGGAGGAGTATTTTTGTAGGAATACTTCTATTACAGCCCTGATGAATGCCCTTGACCTCTTTAACGCAATCCAATGGGCAGAAACATATCAGCAGACAAATGGATGAAGAAGCCATAGATGACTGTCTGTCTCCACAGCTTCCAGGGACTAACTAACAACTGTCCCTTCAGTTCAAACTATAACATTCCATTACAGTATCTTAAACTGATTTATCATCCCTCCCAATCCGTCCAAACTGGCATCCACAGATACAGTACACTGGTAATGGGATCAAAAGGTGTAAGTATTTTGCAGGATCCCAACTCTTGCTTAATACGTGCGAACTCATCTTCACAAGAATTGTCCCAGACAAAAGTAACTCTTTTCTTCAGTAAACTTCGCATATGCACAGTTTTAGCTGCAAAATTAGAAATAAATTTTGTATAAAACTCACACCCCCCCAAAAATGAGGAGACTTGTTCTTTTGAAGTAGGACATGGAGCTTTTACAATGGCCTCGATGACACCTTCCCTGGGTACAATACCATCACCCGAATTGCGATGACCCAAGTACTCAATGGTTCCCACCCCAAAAACACATTTGAGCTTGTTGGCAACAATCCCTTTCTCTTGTAATCTCTCCAAAACAACCGTGAGATTTTTGTCATGAGACTCTCTGCATCTACCTGTGACCAAGATATCATCCTGAAAAACCACAGTGTCAGAGACACCCTCCAAAACCTTTTCCATAACACTCTGGAACACTGAGGCTGCCGAAGCTAGCCCAAACGGCATCCTTCTGAACTGAAAAGTCCCAACAGGAGACACAAATGCAGTCAAATGTTTACACTCCGGATCCAATTCCACTTGGTGGTAGGCAGAAGCAAGGTCAATTTTTGAAAAAAAATTTGCACCCTCAAACTTAGAAAGAATATCGTCAATACGGGGAAGGGGATGGGAGTCCACCCAGATCTCTTTGTTTAGACTGCGCAAATCAATGCAAACTCTGAGACTGCCATTCTTCTTACGGGCCACTAACAAGGGAGACAACCAAAGAGAAGACTCAATAGGCTCGATGACGCCCGAATCACACATCCTTTTAAGTTCACTCGACAAATCATCTCTGACACTAAAGGGAACCTTGCGTAGCTTGTGCTTAACCGGAATGGCTTGCTCCTTAACTTTGATGAAGTGTCTAAAACCTTTGATACATCCCAAACTGTCAGCAAAAACACTAGGGAATTTGTTTGACCACATACCCAAACCCTCACAATAAGGGACGGCATCAACAACTGAAACTTGTTCAGTAGTACCAGGCCTAAGCGTCATGCCAAACAAACCCTGATAATACCATCCAAGAATGTTAAGACCTTTCTTTGCCACGTAGACTTTCCCATTAATATGTCTGTCTTTAAAAACCAGACTCGTTTCGAAGAATCCCTTTAACTCAATTCTCCTCCCTTCATACGAGACAGGACATCTGTCTGGTGAATTGAGCGGTTTATCCCCCCACACACTCTCAAAGAATTCTTCAGTAAGCATTGTCATGCGCGAACCAGAATCCACCAATAATTGTAAAGGTTTTCCATCAACCAAAACCTCTACAACAGGATCAACACAATTTTCCGAATCATCACGAACTACCACCACAACATCAGTCAAGGAACTCACAATCTCACTCTCTGGATCATCTTTGTCCTCCATGGAGTAAACGACATTGACATTACCCCTAAAACCACAGACTTTTGCAAAGTGTCCTTGTCTACCACATTTCCGACAAGAAGCATTCCTGGCGGGACAAATGCGAGAATTTGGGAAATGTGAAGGAAATCCACATTTAGTACAGGTATTTTTAGAAAAATTGTTTCTTTTTTCAGGTTTAAAGGATGAATCCCTACCCCCTTTTTGCTCACTGTGTAATTTGTCTCTATCTACTTGAGGCTTATCCCCCTGAACTTTGCGTTCCTTGACCACACCCACCATGCTCTTTTCGGGTTTAAGCTCTTTCGAGGCTTTTAGAGACAGTTCAATACTTTTAACGATGGTAATAGTTTCCTGTAAGGAGGTATTCTTTAAGGTTAACAATTTTTCTTGAACTTTCTTGTCTTTACAATGAACTACAATCTGATCACGAATAAGTTGTGAAGAAAAATGTTAAAATTCACACTCAGAAGCAAGAATGCGTAACGCCGCAACATAGGATACAATGCTTTCATCAACGTCTTGTACTCTTGTGAAAAACTTGTGTCTGGCTACCACCAGTCTGCTTTCCACATCAAATTGCTTTTCCAACATTTTGACTGCTTGATCAAATTCATTCAACTCCTCTTCCCCTTCAACAACGTCGAGAGGAGGTAGATGTTCTAGGACGGCTTGACCCTCAAATCCTAGATTGTGCTCTAGAATAAATCTTTTCCTCTCAGCACTAAACCTAGTACCCCCCATGGCACCTAAATATTTCTCAAACGCCCTATACCAGTGGTTCCCAAACTGGGGTCCACGGACCCCCAGGGGTCCCTGACACATTCCCAGGGGGTCCGCAGGCAGCTGTCTTAAAAGCAATGCAAAGTTCCATGTCTAATCTGCAGTTTTACAACAACAATAAAAGTGTCAAGATAACTCGAGTGATTAATGTACCTGCTGGAGAGAGATGGTAGGTAGTGCAGAGGGTTAATATGCCTGCTCCAAAGAACGTGTACCATGCATTTTTAATAAAACAGTATTTTATGTGCATAGCTGGATTACTGCTTTTGTCACAGAGATTCTTTTGTTACTGTGCAGTTCATAAATTACAATCATAATCTAGCACCGTCAGCTATGAACTGCCGTCAAAGAGCTGCATACAAACTGCATGGTACAAGTTAGTATGCCATCTTTTTTTCCCAGTCTTTCATTATCCTGATGCTGCCAAAAAGATATGTTTGGGTAGAATTAAATTGTTATAATTAAAGTCAACGCTAACCACTGTGTTACATTCTGAAACAAGATTTTGTGCTTCTCCAAATCAAGCACTCTTAAAATATGCTTACCAGTATGGATGACATGTGAATCCTACACCTTGAAGTCCCCTTTACCCTATGTAACATTTTCTATACACTGATTTACACACGTATGATTAATTGGGGGAGATTTACTAAGCTTTTGCGCCATGTTTGCGTCACAAAAGTGAAACAAAACAACGCAAAATCTTTTTTTTGTAATTTACTTTCCAGCACTAAACTTGTTCCCATGCAACCACCCAAGGTGGTTTAATAAAAACAGTAGATTGGGTTTAGCGTGAGAACACTGCGCCCTTTTCAACTAGGCACAAGGAAGGAGAAATTCTTTCATTTCTCCTTCCTTTTCCGGCTTTGCATGCGTGCTGCACTGTGCAGCATGCCTATAAAGTGGGAAAAGCTTTCCCTCGTGTCTAGCATAGTATTTTGTACAGGAAGGGAACCCTTCCTGTACAAAACCTATGCTACACTCATGCACACACCTTAGCGCTACAGCGCTAAGGTGTGTGCATGGCGCAGGCTACTGAAATCAGCGCCGGCGCCAGAGAAAGGGAGGAGAGAGCCATAGCTTTGGAAATATGGCGCTCCCCTGCTCCCTACCTGTCGCGCAACGCAGCGCAGCCTCGCGGGGGGCTGCACTGCTTTGCGCAACGTTTTTGTAAATCTCCCCCATTGCTTCTGTTTGTGTGTGATGTAAAGTGCTCTGACACCCTACACTAGTATGAGAGATGCTATAAAACAAATGAAATACATGTGACAGAGGTGCTATGGGAAGAAGAGAGGCACTGTTGGAGGATGATAGGGAGGGATTCATGGAAGAGCCCCAAAAAGATTGTTGTATTGGTGCATAGTAAGGTCATCATTTACTATGCTTTGAAAGCGAATACAATTCAATATATAATTACAAATGTGTTGTAGAATGCACCACTTTTCCCAAAATTTTCTTGGTGGGAGAGCCCCCCAAAGTCCGCTTTGTAGTGGCCAGGCTCACTCACTGCACTTGGTGTGCACCGTACGGGGACTGGCTTGACAACATTTGCCAGGGCTGCTTTGGGTTCCAGTCCGGCCCCGTCAGGAGCAGGAGCCTCATACTCTAAAATAAAGCCAAATATTAAAAAGTTAGTTGCCGAGATGCAGCACCAACCTTCCTATTAAAAAGTTTCGATTTTGAAACTTTTTTCAATATAAAATACTAAAAGCTTTAGTAATTTGGGTATCTGTTTGGTGTGCACACGTGTGTTTATTTTTTTCGAATTACTGTTTTAATGTTTGAAATTTAAATCGTACGAATTGCTTGGGGGTCCTCGGCTTCCAGTAGTGACTCAATAGGGGTCCTCAGGAGTCAAAAGTTTGGGAACCACTGCCCTATACCATATTTTCCACCGGATTGGTGGATCACTTGGAAGCTGTAAAAAAGGAGGGGGGGGGTTGTACATTTTGCATCTCACACACACTAAATAACTTAGGGCCAGATGTAGGTAAATGCATGTTTGCGATTCCTTAATAGCGATTTTTAGGGAATCGCTATTAAGGAATCGCAAAATGCCATGTAGGTAGGAATCGCAATATTTTTAGCGATTCCTTAATATTCCTTAATTGTGAATCGCAAATTGCGATTCGCAATTAAGGAATACCTTCCCATTCATTCCTATGGGCCAAGAGGCCCATAGGAATGAATAGGAATTGCTCCCGCAATTTGCGAGTCACCAAGAGGTACTTGCAAATTGCGGGCACTATTCAAGGGTGCCAGGGTTCCAAAGGAAACCCTGTTGCACCCCTGAAATGTGCATGTGTGCACATGTGGCGCACATACATGCCCTAAGGGCATGAATGTGTGCCACATGGCACTTAAAAAAGCAAAGAAGTGCTTTTTAAAGGAAATTGCTAATTACCACCAACTTGAAGTTGGTGGTAATTAGCGATTCACTAAGGCTAAAGTGCACTTTCTTTTGTGCTACTTACATTGCATTTAAGGAATCGCAATTTGCGATTCCTTAAATGCAAGAGCAAAATAAGGAATCGCAATTTTGCGATTCCTTATTTTGATAGTAGGTTTCAACTTACCTACATTGCTCGCTGCCAAATAGCAATCGCAAATGCTGAAATTCTGCGAATTTCAGCGTTAGCGCTCGCTATTTGGCCACCTACATCTGGCCCTTAGTAACCACTCAAAAAACTAAAAAAAAGATTCAAGTCGATAACCTAATCCTGTATAGAGAAAAGGTTAAAATACGGTTACACATATTGTACAGAACGATATGTGACCACCAGTTCCACACAAAAGTTAGAATGTAGGTCAAAAAAAACAAAACAGTATTATGACTTGTAACTCAATTGAAGAATGGACTCGTGTGCGGGAAACTGCAAAGCGTTCCACTTTAGTCAGCAGATAGATCACACTGGTGGAGAGCAAAACAGAGGATAGGACTCAGTGCGTCTGAAATAGTCAAGTGACGATTATAGTGAAATCCGGACTCAGCACTAGTCAAATGACAGTTATAGTGAAATCCGGACTCAAACACGAAATATCCAACCTCAGCACAGACACAAATTAGCTCACCGACCTCACGATGAAACTCCAAAAGATGCGTTATGTTGAAAGTATTGCGATCTCCTCCGCAACGCGTATCTGACAGAACACACAGACTGCTCCCTGTTGAGAATTCCAATGTGCACAGAACAATGCTTGACAGCGTGCGTCGTAGCTCTCGCGATCTCCAATGAACGTAGAGCCGTAGCTGACGACGTGCGTCACAGCCCTAACGTTCTACGACGTCATCAAATGGAAAGCTGCATCAGGGAAGAGCGGATCTCCACAGAGACGTGTGGAATGCCCTCTCACCTCAGAAACGCGCGGAACCCCTAGCAGCACGCAGGAAGCCAAGCAAATAAAAACCAGTCAGCAGCGGATCAGCACTCACCAGGGAAGAAGTGATTTCGCTCAAGACCCAGCACTCCAACACGTGGAGATAACCGCAGAGGGAGAGAAAAACTCTGCACACTCACTGGCCAATGTTGAACAACTCAGCATGAAGGGCAGGAAACAGCTTGGGTACAGAGCAGTGGGACTGCGCCGAGACACCGTGTCCCATCAGCAAACAGACGTCCCACTCCCAATGCTGCCAACAGATGCACTGTCGAGGAGACAATGGAGTAAACGGCTCCAAACAAGGAAAACGGAAACGCCGGATACTTCTGGAGCACTCAGCAGATCCACACGCGTGGGTGGAGACACGACCAGTCTTCCAACTCTTCGCCAATTTGAAGTAATCACACTAAAGCAGGTAAGTGTGAAGCCATCTCGTTTAATGACTGTCTGTCTCCACAGCTTCCAGGGACTAACTAACAACCGTCCCTTCAGTTCAAACTATAACATTCCATTACAGTAGCTATGACATAATAGGTTCTGTGAAGAACATGAGTACAGTTAAGAATGCATGCTTTCACAAGATCACTACAGATTTGTGTCATGTTTAAGAGCTTTCTTTGCCCTGCACTCATTTTCCTCCATATCTCTCTTTGTAGTTTGATATAGACATACACACACATGCGCACAGCTATCTTCAAGCATGAACACACATGCACAATCACAAAGGCATAAGTCCACAGAGCCACACACATTATTGGACATGCACTTACACAGGTACACATACACACATGAATATACACACACTCACTTTCACACATGCCCCCATGTGCTCAGCCACACCCACTCACACAAGCACAGAGCTGTCACAGACATACACAAACTCACACCCACATTCATAGAGACTTGTACACATGCAAACAGACACTGAGGCACACACACACATGGAAACATTGTCTTTAGATTTCTACACTCACTGCTGCCTTTCACTTGGGCATTTGACAGCACTTAGTGAATTGAAGATGGACCTGAAGTAATGTTGGTGGCACTCTACAAATGGACATCGGAGGCGGTATATTGTGGAAGAGATACTCTCATTACATTATTGTATATATCTATCTGTGCCACACCTGTGTACACTTTAGAAGTAGAATTCCTCGATTATTAATAGTCAGTTTACATTTGTCCATCACTCAAGTTGTATTTGACGAAAGGTGGAAGAATAGAAGGTATTTCAATGCTGACAAAGGCTTAGCCAGGGCAGGTGCTTAATTTAGTGGTCATTGATAATGACATTTTGCTGTCTATTTTGTGACCCTGTTAAGGGATAACCCTACCTCTTGCATTTGGGTTTTCAACATCTACCTGCAATCAGATGAATCAATGGTTAAATGACTATGTTTGAAAACACATGATTATTTATTTGAAGAATGCATTTAGTTACAAGTCCTGTGATTAGGGGACTGGAAAGCAAAGCCTTCCAGGAAACAGGTGGAATGCAATCCATTTCTAAGCCAAAAGAAACCAGAAAGATACCACTACCCAAACTCAGGGGTTCGGCCAACCAGATAGGCCCATAGAGATACTACTACCATGACTAAGGGGTACAGTTAGAGTACTGCCCGCACAGCCTGCCTTAGCCTATTTTGAGATTTCCAGCCATGCTAATGGTGATTCACATTGAAAAGGCTTAGGCAGACAGAGTAGGAGAACTTTCAATAAAACTGCTCAGTGCTGGCTGCCATGCCAGCAAGCAATTTACATTTTTCAAAGACAAACATTGGAAATATTTTATTTGTTTGTTTTTCAAAAATGTAAAAATCAGTGTCCATCACCTCCTGCAAAATTTCACCTAGGACATTAGGGATTTTGCTTGTTTTTAGCTGACTGGAACGTCCATGCAGTTACTTCAGAAGTCTTAATACAATATGTAGGAGTGGGCAGGGAATATTGAGTCCCGAATATCAATGGGACTTAATATTGTTCCGACATGTTGAAAGGTAGGTTTCTTTACACTTTCTGTACCTAACTCAAGATACATGTATATCTTCAAACTACGTAGATGTGGAGTTTGGAATAGTAAATTCTTACCTCCCTATGTGAACTTACCTTTTGATATTTTGTTCTTTCATATTGTTGTAATTATATTCTAGCCCTTCAATATTTGGGATTTTAAATTTTTTGCTACAATCCAATCCATTTCTGCCAGCTGTGAGATACATCACTTCACAATTGATCTGTCTGGAGAGCAGCCTGGAAATGACATTTGAAATGGTACCAACACAAACCACCTCTGAAACTGTAGGCAGTGGAAGTATATGCCCTCTCTGGCAAATGTTTATTAAAGTGGGATCCAAACCACCCCACTTTACTCTAGTCCCAGGTTCTTCTCAACCAAGGAAAGGAGTGCTCTGCAGAGTACTCAAGAGTTGTTGTGTAACCAGGACTGCTGTTTGCCTGCTAGCCAGCCTCCCAGATGTGAGAGAACATGACCTGAAGTTTTGTACTTTCTGCTGGAAGAGATGTGGATAGGCCTAAAGAGCCTAGAAACCTGCCTGCCTGAAGCCATAGGGGAAGAATGCCCCTGGCCATGCAGACAGAGAATGTCTAGGGGGAGAAGCCCAGCATCTTCCCTACATGTGAAACACCTAGAGAAAGCTGAAAAACAGAGCGAGCAAGCCGGGAGTGATGTGCTACACAGACCTCCCAGGCATCTCTCTGCACCTTTCCAAGTGAACTGTATCATGATTGCGCCAAAGCAAAGATTACTCTCTCACTCAGAAATCCACCAGGGAATTGAAATCCTGGGACTGCTGCTGCCGGAGGAGAATATGAAAGCACGCTTTAGCTGAAATGGAAAGCTTCTATATGCCTTGAGACTACACCTACCATAGAGACATCATCAAAATGAAATGCAGCCACATGCTACAACTGCTATGTTCGATCACCGGTCTGCATCAAGCCAGAAGAGACGCAGCTGGAGAAGTTGGTGTCATCGTGCAGACCTGCCCAGCAAGTCTGCCCATTATCCCTGATGTAGACATAGCTGTTGTTGTGGCCCGCATGAAGAAGGGGCCAGCGCTGTAAGGGAGGGAGCATGTCCAGAGACCGCCATACAGCCTTAACGGCGGTGCAACCAAGAGCAGACATATGCAGGGCTTAGCCTTCATAAGAGGCCAGAGACTGACAGGTGCAGGCAAGACCACTAGGCTCCTTAAGACTTTGTAACCAAGGGTTGAAAAATACATTGAACGGAGTTGCTCTGCTGAAGAGTGCATCTGCTTTGAGTTATCTGCATTTTTGTCTAATCCTTGCCTACTCTGTATATCTCAAGAAAACATAGTGACAGAAACACGACCATAGCAGGAAGGATGGGGTTGCTTGGAAGAAGCAGGGTGTAGCGCGTCACCGTTAGATGCAACTGATTAAAATCTTGCATCAAACTCTCATTATGTTGTATAGTATTTAGTTTTGCTATGCGATTAAAAGTACGTTCTTTTTCCATAAAAGATAAGCACTGGGCTGACCAGTATGTTATTGTGTTGAGATTTGAGCTCTTGCCACACTCTCCCTCCCTTATAAGTATGTTGCTGCTTGCCTTACTTGGCCCACTTTGCAGAGCCATAGAAGAGCTTTAGTAGGACGGAGTAAACAGAAAACTGATGACCATCCTGGATTGATTAATACGTTTGTAGAAGCCCAAGTGTGTTAAAATTTCCAAAATGATAAAGTAGGTATGCAAATATCTCCCTCACATACCATAATCAGTTGACAGCCATGTCAGAAAAAATATTACAATTTGAAATGATATGAAGAGTCCTGGATAGTGGTTATGCCCTGTTCATCATACCTTGATTTATCTTGATGCAAAGCCACTGTTTCCCAATCATGGATTGTTAATACTTTTCAAAATACTACAATTAGAAAATGTAACATATCAAGTAAACTTGCAACATACCCTTAAATTCCTATAATTCTGGCTGTTGCATCCCTCCACCGTAGTCCCTTTATATTTGACCATCCACTTTTCATTCAGTAGCAACGTTTCCCCTAACATATCAAAGATCAGGTCACTTTCCCTTGAGAGAAACACCTTCTTTAGGCCCTCTTTACAAGTGCAGGGCTACATTTCGATCCCAGTGCAAACAAGAGTTTGGAGATTAGAATTATGAGTTGTGTGACAATTATCCTCTGCAGTTTTTCCTTGATAGATTCCAAGAGATCACACATGACAATATTTATCATGAGACAAGCTCACAAAAAAAGACAAAACATGCAGAGTGCGATAGGATAAATGCCCAATCAGCATGTTATGCCTCATTTCCAAGTTGAAACAGTTAGAATAAGAAATATTTACCACCCCATGTCAATACCTCACCCTGGGGTAATGGTATTTAAATACTACACCCTATTACACACAACTTGTAATGAGAGCCTGAGACTATTTGTAAAATAATTTCCATCCTCTTAACAGCTGTATGTTCATGGACAGTTAGAGACTATGGAACAAATGTTCCTTATTTGAATTAGGATGCAGCAGTTTTTGGATCAAGCACAGGTCTGTTTCCTCGTTTGAGCAAAATATAATGTGCACTCATTTCAATCCTGTATGGCATCAATAAATAATGGGCATTAGGGGTTTTGGAACCATTGTCATCTATCAGCAGCGTCAGCCATTCCATTTCGCTCGTCTGTTTTTAAGCCTTTGACACCAGGAGCCATATTTATCAAAGTTTTGCACTGTCCTTGCTCCACACAAAGTAACGCAATTGTGATGCAAAACCTAGATGAGGGTTACCAGGCCATGCAAGGCCACCTTGAGTGGCCCTGACGTCCTTGTAAATCTAGAGTAACGCAAAGGAGCACAAGTCGCTGCCATGTGTTACTCTGCTAAGGAAGCCATTCCATGGGTGTAGTGTGGGTGTTTCCACGCATCCACCCATAGATTTTGGCGCATTCCAATATTTACCATGTGTGGTAGACCTGTGAATGCGTGAAAATCTTATGCCTACACAGGGGAGGCATAACGAGGAGAAATATCTATAATTCTCCTTTTTCCCTCTTTCTATGTGTGCTGCACTCCACAGCCTCTTGACCCATTCATGCTCTCTCCCTGTCATGCAATGCAGTGCAGTAAGGTGTATTTCTGCGTTGCATGATATTTTGATAAATATGGCCCTTAATGCCCTGTTCTAGGTTGATATCACTCCTGGCTGAGAGCATGAGGACAAACACTGAACTACCCCATATCATATTTTATGCAGACTCGTCACTTGTGGTGTCACAAAGGAGTAGCACAATTTCTATTTTTTTAAACTTATTTTTCTTGCAACTTCTGTCTCTGATTACCCTGTCCCATGGTCTGAGAGTCCTGAATAAGCACGTCTTGAGAATGTTGTAAGTAAGATAGACACTCAGCCTGCCTGATCATCAACTACATTTTAAAGGTCAATCCTATAAGTACAATAAAGGCATTCATTTTTGGAGCTCACTCTCGGGTATAAGATGGACATTTACTTGGCCTGCTGAGCTAGAAGCAGCTTCCATTCTCCAACTAAAGTGAGACATTTGGGACTCACTGCTGACACTGCCCTACATTTTTTCTTTCCTGCAGATAGGTAAATGATTCCTTTGCAGGCAGTTTTATGGGAAGATAAAGATTGTTAATGCTGTATGCATCTTTAAGACGAGTATATGAACAACCTGCACATTAGACTGTTTACGTAAAAAAACATTCAAAGCCTAAAGAATTCCACAGCATAGCTGCTGCGTCACTTCCAATGTGGTGCCCACTTCCTCTCTGCACTTAGGTGAAGAAGAGAGGTGAACATAACTAACTATGTGTTGCACACTGACACTTACGTTGTCTGCCCGTTTCCTGCTTTCTACATTACAATGATACTATTCAAAGGTCCAATTCATTTCCTAGATGATCCACTGCTGGCAGTTCCACATGTCTCTGGTGGCCATACATTTTCATTTTCAGATTCCCAGCCATAGAAACAGCCAGAGCCTGACTTTAAATCAAGATCATCCCTGGGGAAAAGTTTCAATCTAGCCACATACTGCAAGATTTAAAGACTCTAATGGGGCCATTAGGTCACGGTTGAGTCATGTCTTCTGTACACAAATTTGGCAGAAAGCTAGATATTTACTCAGAAAACATCTTTTTGTAATTTGGTGTAAATCAATTCAGTCGTTTTTGAGAGATTAAGCTTCAAAATATAGTGATCTCTGGGAGGTTGGTCCTGTGGGAGTACCCCGGCAGTCATGAGGTAATGTAAATTTAAAAAATAGGATATTCTAATTGGCCAGAACAGCTTTTTTCCCTTCAGCTCCATCTTTTTCTGGACTGGTTCGCTGGTTGCAACATCAACAGAAATGTTGTGGTCACCATTTTAGGACTAGGAGACTCGGCTTTGTCTCCGTGTCCTAAATAAAAAGAAAAATAAGGTACAAGGGGGCAGAGAAGGAGTACCTTGATACGCTGGTCCTTATGGGGGGGCGGTCACAGAGGGAACTCCCTTGTGGCCAAAAGATTTTTTTTCATGCTGCAGGTTCCCGGTACTGCAGCAGGACCCAGCAGGGCAGAGGGTACTGTGGGTCTCAGCCTGGCCTCCTTGATGTTCCACGGGAGCACCGTGGGATAACACTGGACTATGCAAGCATTAAAAGGTGAAGCTTGCACTGTCCTGTGCTACCTTGGTGTGCTGCTTGTGCAATGGTACTTTGAGAGTACCGCGGTATCGTAAATACTGCGGTACTGCTCGGGTTGCCAAAGGCCAAGAGTGCTTGGGTGTGGGTGCTCCTATTGCCCCTATCGCACATGGTCAAAACAAACAAAGATTCACTAAAAAAATCAAAGGTTGAAGTGACGTTATAATTAGGTATGTTAATAAGATCTTACTTTACATTAAAGACAATTCCCCAGATATTCACTGAAAAAAACAGAGGATAACATATTGTTATAGATACTCTTTTTAATAATATTAAAACTATTGTTTTAAAACACAAAAACTCTGAAATTGTCCAGTTATAGTTTACTGAGTGAACTATAACTTGTGCCCCAATCATTTGCTGCTTATGACCTCACATAATAAATCAGTCATAATGCGTCAAATGACATCATCGATGACATCACTGATGGCATTTCAAATAACATCATTGCTGACATTGATTGTCATACAATCAGTATGACAGAGTCCATTGTGACACAAATTACATCAATATGAGCTAGAAAATTACTGCTAGCCTTGATGTATGATAGGAGGGTTATGACAGTAGGGCGTACGAAAAAGTAAATGGGCCTTTTTCACACGCCTCATTTTTTAGTACATTTTGTAGTACTACAAAATGCTATTCATAAACCTAGGTACAAAGTTTCAGTCTCCGCATCTCCTACCTTTTTCTGCGCAGAAATATCCACCTGGACTGCAGAGATCTCCGCACGCGTAAGTATGGGTTTTAGTAGTAAATGTAGGAGGGACGCAAAGAAGTGCTTAGAAAATGGGGAATACTTACTACTAAGGTTTAAGAGAAGTAAGGAGGGGTTTAGCCATCCACAAAATTGCTATTCACAACCTACCCTTCAATAGTTTCTACAGCCAAAAAAGACTCAAAACAGTAGTAAACGTGCTCCAGCTCCGAGCAATTTGTTTTTTAAACTATAGGTACAGTAGGGAGAGCTTTGCTCTGATTGTGGACGTCTCCACCAAGTATGCAGAATATCGAATGTTGTTGTACAGTTACTATTAGTAGTACCATTATGGTCATATTTGACGTTTTTAGTGATTCCACCCCCTATTTCAGGCGATGGTGGCATGTAAGTCTACACATTTGAGTAACTTTACACTCATAAATAATGAATAACCAAAAGTTACTCAAAAGTGTAAGAATACATTTTTTTGCAGTAAATGTTCACATGTTTGTGTACCTTTGTGAATAGGCTCCATGGTGTGGGGAGCCCATGTTCCAGGCACAAGGTGAGCTTCACTCTGGCATATCTGTTCCTCTTACTTGGTTTCCTCATTCCTATGGGTAGATTGGGGGCAATGCACTAATTTTCACCACGGTTAAGGGAAATTCTGCAAGGGATTTTGGATAGGGTGGAGCCTTAACCAGGAGAGACCTACTCCATCATTCAAAATCCCTGCTGTTGAGGCATGCTTTCTGCCAGCGCCCTTGGGTAGAACGGTTGCAGCCCAACTCCAGCAAGTGCCAGCCCACCACCGCATTTGGTAATTAAAAAAAAAAAACTGACCTCTAGTGGGTCTCTGACTCCCGGGGAGTGGGTGTAGGGCCTTAGGAAGAGCGATGAGACACAATAACAGGTAATCCCTAACCTCATTCCTTTTAGGTCTAGCCTACCAGGCAGCTTTTAGCTATCTGTATGCAAAAGCATGTTTTGGACGTACCAAACATAGAAAGGGCTTTGAGCCTTCCCATTGCTGCCATTGGTTTGCTTTATTGTCACTGTAATTTGCTTGCTTATTTGATGTCTTGCTTTCTCTTCTTGTGTTTGCCCCTCTCATAGAGCATAGCCTCTTTACCATCATTTTGACTGAATGTTATGTTATGTTACAAAGTTTATATAGCGCAACAGCTACCCATTCGGGTTTCTCGGTGCTTTATTTTTAAGCAATCGATAAGGATCCTCAGGCCCAAGTACTTCAGAACAGCCAAGTCTTTAATTGTCTGTGAAAGGTGGTCAATGAAGTACAGAATCTCAGGTGTTCTGGTAGAGTGTTGCAGAGCTTAGGGCCGAGGAAAGCAAAAGAGCGCCCTCCCATACGATTCAGTTTGATCTTGGGAACAGTGCACAAAGAGAGGTTGCTGGAGCGTAGATAGCGAGTCAGCTGATACAATTTTATCAGGCCAGTGATATGGTGGGGGACTACCTCTGCCCTTGCTTTGAAGACATAGCATTGACTCTTAAATTGGATACGTTTCTCCACCGCAGCTAATGAAGCTCACGGAGGAGAGACGTAGCCGATGTGTGTCTTGGCAGTCTGTAAATCAGCATAGCGGGCGCCGTCTGCCCCACCTGCATACATCGCATGGAAGCTGTGTCAACCTCCAAATAGAGGATGTTGCCATAATCTAGATGGGACAAAATAAGTCCCTGAATGACAGCTCTTTGGGCATGTATGGGGAGAGACAAAATAAATTTAGGTAGCCATTTCAGTGTCGCGAAACATGTCGCAGATACCTTGCCACCTGAGGCTTCGTAGAGAGCTTATTATCCACTAAAAAGCCAAGATTCATGACTTTGAGTGCAGGCATGTCACCCAAAGCAGCTGGCCAATGCTATGGTCCCCAAAGAGACAGGTTCTCTCCAAGCACCAGCACCTACGTTTTCTCTCCGTTCAATTTCAACGAGTTGATCTTCATCCAAGAGGCTGCTTGCGCCAAACAAGAATTCAAGGACACAGAGTCGTGGTTCGGAGCAGATGGTAAAGTGAAGATGATTTGGGTATCATCCGCGTAAGAGAATAACGTGAGCCACAACGTTCCACCAGGTCAACCAGGGGGCGAACATAGATGTTGATGTTGGATGACTCGAATTCTTCAACTGCTCATATTCAGCTACTTTTTTGTTTTTCTTTCAGCTCTTGATGATAGTACACGTTTTCTAGTACTCTTCCTCATGTGTGTTGCTTCCTCTCCCAAACACCTGCAGCCTGTCATCACTCTCTGTTGCAAACTCATCTCCCCAAGGTCATCTGTTGCTTTCTCCCATCTTAAATCCCTTACTGGTTGTTCTTTTTAATATTTTTTGTTCCTCCCATGGGTCCAGCCTGAAGCACCTCTATAACTCCATTGCCCCCCACCTACTACTCCTCCATTCCCCCCATGCCCAATGTTCTTTAATTGTTTTTATTTGTATTATGTTGGAGGACCCGGCAGTTACCATTTGCTGTCAGGCCACTCCGGCTTACAGTGCTTTGATGCAAGTCAATTTTTTTTTTATTACTCATCTACGTGGCGTCTGCTATCTTGGGTCGGTAAGTAAAAATAATGGTGAACACAGGCATGGCAATTCATGTGTCCGCATATGACATACTTATGAAGAGACGTTGCAGCCAATAACCTTTTTTTCTTTTCTTCTTTAAATTTTGAACAATATGGCACAGCATTGTCAAAAACACTTTTGCAAATCCTGCACACCATCAGAAAACAGCAGTGGCAAACCAGTAGGTCAAAAATTAATATCCATTGCTTTTGCCAGTGGTTGTTTAAAATGTTATCACTATTGGTTTAGTAGGCTGGTGTGGCCAGATTGGGGTACCCCTCTAACCTTTTCCTCAGGTATGGGGAAACAGTGTCTGGGGCCCTCAGGTGAGCATGGTGGAACGAGGCCCGGATGGGATTCTAGCCCACCCCACTCCTTTTTAAAATGTTTTCCTTTTGGTCTAGTGGGCTTTCTGCCCCCTCTGCAGTGAAAAGATTAGGGTCAAATCTCCAATCTCTCCCAGAGTGTAGAAATACTGTAAGGGGTTTAAAGTGTAGGTTGTCCCGATTTCAGGAAGGGCCAAACCAACTGCATTATTTCTTTTCCTTGATAGTTTAGTGGGATATATTACCGCCTGGGGCAAGCAGATTGGGAGTAAATTCCCCAATTTGACCCCTGAGGAGAGCAGAAAGACTGTCTAGAACTTAGGGCTAAAAGGTGGATGATGAGATGGTTTCCCTAACCTCATTCCTTTTATTACATGTTTTCATTGTAATCTAGTGGGCCATTGGAAATGGGGGGGCAGGTCCATACTCTAGGCAAGAGTAAGCTCCCCTTTGATAATGTTCCTGGTGGTCTAGTTGAGTAAATCATTGCAATGATTCCCAGAGAAGGAATGCAGAAAGTAGGGATAATTTTGGAAAGGGGAGAATCTGCCCTTTCCAAGATTCCTCTCCCATTGAGATCGGAGGTAGGCAGTGGCGGTGCATCCATTGGGGGCGTTGGGGCATTGCCCCACTAATCGTTCTACTTCTGACGCTAATTGCAGCAATCAGGACTCCTGATTGGAATTAGCCTCAGAAGTAGAACACGGACGCTGAAGGGGGTGGGGCTGTGGCGGCACTGTCACGGTTGAGTGACAGCGCAATAGTGCGCATGTTCGTTTTGGGCTGATCGTAAAAGTGATCAGCCCGAACATGCGCACTAGCCTTCCCTTAAGAGACCGAGGGTTGCTTCATGCGCAGCCCCCGGTCTCCTAATGGGCAGGAGTATCCCTGCCCTCAGCCAATCCTGGCGCTGCTGGCAGCGCC
Source organism: Calotriton arnoldi (assembly GCA_963921515.1). Taxonomy (NCBI): domain Eukaryota; kingdom Metazoa; phylum Chordata; class Amphibia; order Caudata; family Salamandridae; genus Calotriton; species Calotriton arnoldi. The sequence goes on from CAWUFW010000428.1 coordinate 3,541,300, forward strand.
AGGATTGGCTGAGCGCGAGAGGGTTGCCACTTGCCAGCCACTCACTAACAGTCCAGAAGACTTGAGATTGAGAAGGCGCCAACGGCAACGCACCGGACCCCGGCCCAGGAGCAGAGGCGGCGCGGACCCACCCGGCGGTCAGGTAAGTAAAAGTTTAAGTTTTTTTTTTAACTTTATTTTTAACCCCGCCGCCCAGTATTGCGAGCCGCGACTGTTTTAAAGTCCATGATGTCCAGCGTCTTTTCTCTGTGTTTGGTTACACTGGTTGCTGGGTAGTTTTGTTTTTAAGACCGTCTCTCTACGACGTCGTTAATATTCTGGTTCGCAAATACCCTGACATGTATTTTGTTAGCAGTACACTGTGTACGTGGTGGTTGTTTTAAAGTTCCTGAGATGGGGTGATTTATGGCAGTGCGCTTGTTGTCTGTTTTCACAGCCCCCACCCGATATGCCGTTACTACAGAGTTAATGTGTTGTTAAATGCTTCTGAGGGCAGGAACAGCGCCATCTACACTGCCTTTCAGGCGGGTTTTGTGCGGTGAAATTGTACGTGAGGAGCCTTGAAGCCTTATATAGCGCTACAGTCCAGGACGGGTATTGAGTACAGGCTGAGGGGACGCATTGGTGGTGTCTGTGAGCTCAGCGTATCTCGGTGGGTGCACTGCCGTGTGCGGCTTCAGTGCAGTGCAGGCTGAGAAGCAGCGCTGCGATGTGCACAGGTTGTGCAGTAGCATGGCCTGCATGCGGAGCGGAATTGCTACTGAGAAGGGGGTGGTGCGGCTTACCTCAGCACAGACGGGTTGCTAGCACTGTGCTCTCCATGTTTTCATTCAGTCAAAACAAACAAGGATGCATATTAATTCCTCTCAACTTTAAAAAATGACACCTATTTGCAGAGACAAATGTTGAGATTTCTTAATGTACTATTTGTTTATCCCTCATGAAACATCAAATACTCGTAAGAATTAGGAAAGAGTGCGGGGGTGTTCGGGCTTGTTGTGCTCTGCTGCACATAGGTAGACCCAGGCCTAGGACTGCAGGAGCTGCGGGATGCACCGCGGACTGGCCTGTCAGTCATCGGCATGTAACATTAAGGCTGTGTAAAAAGGTGCCTAGAAGTGCATTTCCACCAGTGAACCTCGCACTCAGTCGAATACAAAAACACCAGCGTGTAGCATTCATACAGCTAGAAACTCGAATTTCGTACTGACACCAACATGTAACCTTCCGAAGCTCCGTAAAGAGGTGCTGAGAAACGCATATGCAGTGAGGCGCGCATGAGGCCAAACACAAAAACACCAGCGTGTAGCGTTCATGCAGTTAAAGACTCGGCTTTCATGCAGACATTAAGACTCATTATAAGGTAATGATCTTTCAAATTGTGGCCGCAACTGTCCAATGCCTAATGCTAAATATGTAATCCACACACATCTCACAAACTGTCCGTATATAGCACTGTGGTACTCGGTTTCCCGCTATATTAAGGCTCCATACATGGCTTGGCGTCAGTGCAATAATTTAAACTTGTGCATGGTTGTAAACTTCCAAAATATTGTCGCAGCAGCATAACTCCCAAGGAATTATCCACATTCATATATGAGCTCACGTATACTGCCACTCAATTGTGTATCGTATAGCGTGTTGAGCCACTCACCTGTGTCTGGCAATTAAGTGTTCAATATGTAGTAAGCAAAGCTGCAAGTTATCGGCACCTTAAGTGCTGGTAGGTGTGGTGTGTTTACATGGCACTAGAATGACGCACATGTAAATTATTATAGGATTGTGCTCGGTGTTTTTGTTATTAGTCATCGGTGGTCCCCGAGCTGCATACGAAAACAGCTCGTTGACTGGTTGGTTGCGCCGTCCGCCATGCTCCACACAGGAAAAGAAGGTCTGGTTTAGAGGCAGGAGACAAGTAATTTAGCATAAGGGCTGTGCTGCTGCATGACAGGGACCTAGCAACTAAGGCGATGAACATAGAAGAGAGATGTACAGGGCTGTGCTGCTGCATGACAGGGAAATAGCAAGGCAATGAACAGAACAGAGAGAGATATGCAGGACCTTGCTTCTGTTTGATAGGGACATAGCAAGGCGATGAACATAGAAGAGAGACATACCAGGTTGTGCTGGTGTTTGACAGGGACATAGCAAGGCAATAAATATAGAAGGGAGATGTACAGGGGTGTGATGCTGCTTGACAGGGAAATAGCAAGGCAATTAACAATTGATTTATTAACCTTCCTGCTTTCTCAAATTTGCTTGAAAATGCACCATTTGTCCACTCTTTTTTCAAAATTTTCTCGGGGGAAAAACCCTCCGTAGGTTGTTCGGGCTCGCTCGCTGCAGTGCAGTACAATAATTATTTTACGCCTCACCACTTTCAAATCTCACCAGCCGCCATTGGAGGTAGGGGAGCTGAGCTATGCCCTGAAGCACCAATTACACTGAAAGTATCTGTAGCTTAGACATTCAAACTGCTTCAAAGTGGAGACTATAAAGGGGAATCCCTCTTGTGTGAACATCAGAAGGATTCCAGACCTGGGTGGGAGGACGTGGCCCCCACGTCTTCCGTACTCCAGAAGAGGATCTTAGGACTTTGAGGTCACCTCTTCCACAAGAAAGGGGTTAAGTATAAAAGAAATACATGGTAACTCACTTTAACCATAACTCCATTCTAAATAGAATTTAATATAATGAAATTAAGTAAAAATAGGTTACTTTGCCCTAACCATTATGATTGGACTAAATTAAATCTAATATAATTTAATTAAACTAAAGAAGCATACATCGTCTTGCCTTAAACCTACTACTAATCCAAACCCTTATTTAAATTAAAACTAGGTATAAAAAAATAGGCCTTAGCATAACTCTAATGCTAATCCTAACCCTAACCCTAAATCATAATGTGTTAAGTTTAAAATAAAGTAGCCTTACCCAGCCCTAACTTCCATAGTAATGGTAATGTGATGTTATCGACGTAATAGCATGTAGACTCAGTATTGCTGAAGAATTAGGGGGGCACCTTGCCATTAAAGCAGGGAATTAAATAAATACCGTAGATCACACCAATCTGATCCAGTCTACCAGTATCTGCCTTTGCATTTAAATCTAATGTTAAAATGCCACAAATTAGCTCTGGTCATAGTCCCCTAGACACATTTTAAAGCTATTCTCTTATTCAGTAGCAATATTTTAATAGTAATTTAGCCCTTGCTCATCCTTGTCTGGACCATTTTGGAACAATTAGCCAGAAGCAATTAGGGTATACTCACCTTCAGTTTAGTATGTCTAAGAAGTTATGTTGGGATAGAGGTAAAAGATACAATCACGTATTTTAACAAATAAATTTAAAATCCGGTAATTTTGCAGAAAGCTCAGGCCCTTATTTATGAAGGGCTTATGCCGCCGTTGCGTCACTTTTTTGTGACGCTGCAGTGGCGTTAACAATGCGCCACACTGGCCCTTATTTACAAAGTGACACATCTAGGCAGATGTGCCATTTAGTAAAGGCCTGCGCTACATTATACCTGCGTCAGGTATAATGTATGCTGGGTGGGCATTACCCATGAAAAAGCCTTGCAGAAGTGGCGCAGTGAAATTTATGAGATTTCACTGCGCCACTTCTACAACTTGACTGAGTCACAATCCTTACGCCTGCTTCAAGCAGGCATAAGGAGTGATGCAGGGCTTTTCACATAGGACTCGCCCATGTGTAATGACACATTGCTGGAGTTGCGTCAGTTATCCGACACACTCCAGCAATTTGTCATATTTGCGCCACCAGATACGTCAGGATTCCTGACGTATCTGTAATTCCTTGCACCATGAGGCGTCGTATTACAAATACAGCGCATCTATGGTGTCATAAGGATGGCGCTATGAAAAGTGACGCATCGCTGTTTTTGCCCAGCGATGCACTATTTTTCATAAATGAGGCCCTCAGTGCATTTTGACATCTATCTCCTTACACTGATCTCAAGAAGGCTTTTTCCTTGTGAAACTACCTCTAAATCCTTCTTAATTTGTGCCTTATTAATAATAAAAGTTTTGTGGTACCAACATTAAGAGTATAAGCTTGTGCAGATAAAGCTCAGAACTCCACATACCTCAGAGAACTGGTGCTTTTTCTGAACACCATTATCACCTATTCTTAAAATCACTAAGAGAAATTATATTCAGCTAATGGAGAAGAGGTTTCCATTATGTTTCCTGAAACTCAGACGTATTGGCCAGAATGGGGCTGTTTTAACTCACAAGTAGGAGAGGGGTCTTTCAACTTGAGCGCAAGGGTGTTTGGCAGAAATAGCAATTTTCTACAGGGGCAATTGCAATATTTCGTATTTGCTACGTAACCATTGTAATAGAACTGTGGGTGTCACACCTGAAAGGTGGGCTGGCCATTTTTGCGTCAGTAAAATAGATGAGATAGATCTTAATAAGTTACATCTTCTTAAATAAAATGTAAATAGTAGCTCAGTGAAAGCATTTGACAAATTGACTGATTGCCTTTTCTGAGTCCAAGATTTAGCTTAACCCCTCTCATTTGTCATTGATTGTTTTACTTGCTTAAATCTGAAATCATTCAGTAAATCAGATTTCCCTGTTGGATGTGCCATCTAGGTGAACCTAAAATGAATAATTTTGGGGCTCAACACTCCGTGCAGCAGACCTATCTAGTATTCCTACTAAAATACAGGATACATCCTGTTCATCTCCAGAACTAATGGCCTATGGAATTCCACTTTGCTGTAGCACCACTGCAATCATAGTCACAGAGTGTGTATAGGGGACACAAGGAACTAGCAATAGGGTAAGAATTAGTATTAGTATTTTTCAGCAAACTGATTGTTGCCCCTTTCTAGCAGCTGAAGGTGCAAATTAGAAAGAGTGAACTATGGGCCAGATGTACAACTGTTTTTAGCGGTCACAAATGAAAAATCGGGCTGTTTGTGACCACTAAAAAGGGTTGTTGTATGTACTTCCAATTAAGAGAGCTTGTCAATGAAGAATTTGATGTTTGTTTTGTTGCTATTTAAATTTTTGTTTGCATCACAATTATGAGTTACAAAAAATTTTCTTTCCTAATTCCTAATTTCTGATATATTCCAAAATATGTGTGCTATTCACAAGCTATTTAAATGTTGTGTGTTAGAAAAAAACCTGACATCTTACAGCCTTTTGTTTCACAATGATTGTCAGACAGCTCACTTGACAAAAAGCTCTAACTGTAGTAAGAGAAAGAAAAATAAACACCATTTTCCAGGATAAGATAAGCAGCAATAAGTAAAAAGAAAAACTTACATTTGATGTCTGTCCTTGAACAGACAGCAAATGAGGCAAGATAAATACAAGTTTTAAAGGCATCTTTATTGCTCATTCACTTTCCGAATGAGCAGAACACCTGCTAACTTCCAGTTTACGTTCACTAACCAGAACGGACCAGTAGGTCCTAAAAATAGATCGACCTGATCAAATCTAACTCACCATAGCGAGTGGGTGATTAGATTTTTCGAGGCCGGTTAAACTCTCCTTTTATTACACATAAGACACCCCTAAGGTAGGCCCTAGGTAGCCCTATGGGCAGGGTGCTTTGTAAGTAAAAGGTAGGACATATACTTTTATGTTTTGTGTGTCCTGGTAGTGACAAACAGCTATACTTGTTTTTCACTACTGTGAGGCTACTCTACTTAATATTGGGAATTCCTTAAAACACTTTTAAGTTGTAATTCCTTATCAGAAAGGAGTAGATGCACCATGTTTCAAATCTTTGGAATGCTATTAATGAATCCTCCTTACTGGTGAAGTTGGATTTAACAATACTGTTTTAGAAATGCCACTTTTAGAAAGTAGAAATTTTTCTGCACCTATAGCTCTGTATGCCTTGAAACCTGTCTCTAATACACATCATGGGTGGGTGACAGCTGCACTTTTTGCATTCCCTCAAGAAAGTCACCAACACAGAAAGGTTAGGTGTGTCTGAGTACCCATTTACATACATCTGCATTCTGATGGCTCTTCCTGGGCAGAAAGGGAGGAAGGGGCTGAAATTTACACTTTAATAGGTACTGGTCAGACACCATACAAAGGGTTGATTACCCAACACAGGTAGTCTGGTGCCAGGGCTGAATTGAAAGGACATTTGTGCACTGCTTTTCTCCTCTGCAGCCCTTCTGCCTGCTGCTCCCTTACTCTGCTGAAGAAGACCTGGACTCTGCTTTTTCATCCAAGTGTGCTCCAAGGGCTTGTTGGCTTGCCTCCTGTTGTTGAGACTCAGGGAAATAAAAGTCTCTACCCCAGCTCCTGTGCATGGTTCACTGGAAGTGGACTCAGATACTTGCACCATTGAAATCAATGCATCTCCTGTCTGCTGGATGCAGAATCAGTGCATCGACCCTGTTGCGGGAGCAGAATCGGCGCATCGCACTTGGTGCCCGAACGGCTTCATCAGACCTGCCTCATTGACCATCGCATCGCTGCCACCACTGAAAGAAGAGCGACGCATCCCTTCAACAAGCATGGAGAAACCCAGTGCATCGACTTCTAAATCAACGCATCATGACTTCAATGCTCATTTTCGAAAACCAATTAATCGCCCTCAACTCGTGTGTGAAATCAACGCATCCCTTCGACTGAAGGAGTGACATCGACGCATCAACCCCCACATCTCATGTTTGCAACCAGCTTCAAGGTACTCTGTTCCCCAGGCCTACGTTGCTCCTGTACACAGCCTGCGCTCCAACCCCAATAGTGCTATTTGCTTCTAAGCGTTATTTTTCACATATTCTTTTAAAATTCATATTTCAACTTGCACTTATTGGATTTTTGTTGTTTTGGTCTGGTTTTGTTCAGAATATAATAATCTATTTCTTTTTTTGTGGTGTATTCATTGTGTTACTATGTGTATGTGTTGCACAAATATTTTACACATTGCTTCTTTAGATAAGCCTGACTGCTCTGAGCTAAGCTGCCAGAGGGTGAGCGCAGGTTACATTTTAATATGTATCTAGCTTACCCTGCCTAGAGTGGTGGTTCCTGCTTAAACAGGGTGCATAACTCTGCCATCCAGAAACCCAATTTCTAACAGAATGCATTATAAATGTTTGTGAATGCTCACTAATTTGATACTGAGTTGGTGTTCTCCACATTTACATGTGAATTCCTTGACCACTACACCGAAATATTTTGTTGAAAACCCACAATCATAAAGTAGGGGGAAAAGATGGGTCCAATTCACAAAGTCCATCTTTCAAAAGCCAATGATCCTGCTCTCATCCTGCTTTTGTACAGATTTCAGACTCCTTGTCGATTGCAAAAAGGTAAGATTGCTCAAATCACACTTAAAATGAAGTAACATGCAAACCATAAGCATTGAAAAACAGTGAGGCAAACTGCAAACAATATGATACAATCCAGCTCCATATTCAGCACAGAATATACAGACTATTCAAAGAGATGGCAACCAACCTACTCATGATAAAAGAAAACAGTGAGCTAAATAAAGTTACACACATAGCACGATCCTGTGCAGAATCTTCCCCTCTAAACATTTATGAAACCATTCTACGGGAAACCTTTGCTGCCATATCAGAAAGAGTGGCAATCAATTCCTTCCAGCAAATAAAGGGTTTCTGCTTGACCAAAAGATATCATATACAAAACCCATCAAGGATATGACTAGTCAACTTGACTAAATGCAAACCAATATACAAGGAACTTACTTAGGGAAACTCATTATAAAAGACGCCGTCTCTCAGATCTCCATCTTCATTGAACAAAACAAATACCTCCCAGACAGAGAGAATTCACACCCAATAGGAGTATTGAATTAGTCTTTTATCTAGGATAACCTTAAAAACACCGGAGATTCTAATGGAGTCGTACCATCCATCACAATTAATTGAACTTTTGTTAGCAATCTGTACTTTAGCAAAACAACTGCTGATACAAAGAATTAATTACCCTGTAGTCCATCGCAGGGTCATCAATTAGATAAAATCCTACCTGACGTAAACCTCCAAATGTTCACACTTACTTCATACTACTTGTCGTCATTCACTTCTCAAGTAGGGTAGAGTCAAAGATGAACAATGGCCCCTCGTTTTTAATGCTCAGTTCCTTAAACAGTACCTGCTACAAGAATGCTGATAATACCTAGGCCATCCTAAGAGTGGAAGCCTTCAGACCTTAAGACCTGTGGCCTCCTTGGATGCCTGTTGGAAATAAACCGTTGAATGCTAAAGAATCATCTTAAACTTATCTCCTCGAAAACAGAAATACACACCTGTGGAACAAGGATGCCATTCATATCATTGGGTCATTCATACTGGTCAGTCATGCTAATTGATCAACTCTTCTCTCCTCTAACCACGATACATAAAATGTGCTATTTGTGTTGAATAATTTAGGGCACTGTTTAGTACCACAACTCAGTTTGCAATGCTGATTTTGATAAATATTCAGTTTGAAACATGGAGGCTATAGCATACCACAGCAGTTGTTCTTTATATGTGTTTTGTTTAAACTGTGATCACCTCCATATCTGCTTTTTCCCTAAGCTAGAGCCAACACCAACTACATGGAAGGCAATATGGAACTATTGTGTGATCATGGATTCCAACCACTCACTCCAAACCCAAGTTAACAAGCGGGAAATATGCCCCTATCAGCTGATCCTACAAATAATATGGAGTGTCTTGCTTTAGTTAAGCCTACCACACAGGATTCAGATGCCCTGGTGTTGTACATTTCCTGCGTTTTTATCCCCAGATGCATTAGGACCTCGTTCTTTTTTTATAGACAGTTTGGCCGGCTGTAGGTTTATGAGTAAGGATCCAAAAGCGCTCCAATCCTGATTAACCCCCCTTATTTTAGAAAAACAAACATACACTGTAGGATACTTCTTCCTTGTTCAGCCATGCAAACTCTGGAACATGCCCCCAACGAGTATTAGCATCATTAACAGCTGTCTGGAATTTGAGAAAACAATAAAGATATGGCTGCTCACAAAATCATAACTAAGCTTTCGAAAAAACTATAGGTCAAGCTGGTTTGTATACACTGTGCGCAAAACTTTCCCTAAAAGTCCATTCTCATTCTGCTCCACATGTAAGATGCTGCTTCATGCCACAGCACTTCTCTGGGCCTCCTGATGACACCAGAACACTCTGTTCATCGTTGGTTTCCCACCTGCATCCCTGTCCGACTTTACACAATAAATGGGGTAGCTACTCACTCAATAAACCAAAAAGTACATTTGAGCCCTCCCAAGGTGTAGGAAAGGACCATATAAATGCTACAGTGCAATATATGTAATGCTGTAGATGGGCACATGATACTCACCCCTTGCATATGATGTGGTACCTTGATATGTATATGCACATGAACATCCAAGACTGCACCTGGCGAATACTGTGTGATTAGTTTATAAAACAGATGAGTGTTTATATACCTGTGTATGGAACACTACACATGGTGTATGAGGCTGGTCTTGGCAGATATTAGCTGCATCTTCCATATGATGGCTATACCTTCCAATTTTGATAGCTGTACTTGGGAGTGTGAGGCTATAGCTTGCTTATGATGGTCTTGTCAGGGTATATGATGATGCACTAGTCCAAACATTGCAGACCTAGACCATATGTGGGCACAGAATGAATGCAACTAGTGTGTAATGGCTGTACTTGGTGTACAAGTGTTTACCTAGGATATGGGTGTTTTCTTGGCATGATATAGCAGTACTGGATCATATGAGGCTGTTCTGAACATACCTGGGCATATGTAGCTGAATCCTGTAGAGTATGAGGCATTAGGCAGCACATGATGAAAGTACATGAGAATGTGGAGGCTCTAACTGGCATATAATGCCTATGGGCCTTTGATGTCCATTCCACATGCCTATGATGGCACTGTGCCACTACTGCATGGCATGACATACAAAAATATCAATCTATAAATGAATGATTTCATATCTATTGGTTTTGTCAGTATTTGTTATCATGTAAAAACCATGGACTTATTTGTTTGTTAAAGGTCTCTTTGTATAGCTGATCCAGCCCATGGGTAATGGTGTGCTTCCCATGTAACAGAAAAAACATAAGTATAGTTAAAATATGGAACATTGGGTAAAAGAAAAATCACAGTTACAGATTACTAGGCACATCCTATAAAGATGAGTGTTTACGTTGTTTTGAATCTAAAACAGATAGGTCTGAGTGTGAGGTGCTCTGGTAGCTGGTTTCAAACTCTTGGTATTAGCAAGAGAATGCTTAATTGTCTTCCTGTTTCTGGGTATTGAGGTCTAAAGTAGGGGTTTAGGGTTCACTTAGTGTCTCACTCGCCTCTGGAGGTACACAATTTGTTTGTGAGGTGGGTAGGCAGAGATGTAGCGCATTAAGAGTGACTCCCAAAAGGCCAAATGGGTTCACACTGAGCTGTGGGACAGTAGACTATATTACTGCCCTGAAGATGATCTCCTATAAAGGACTCAAAATCTAGAAGTGCCCTTTAAAGGTCTTCTTAATTGGTTGTTTATGGACCTTTGATTGGGTTGAGCACAATACATTGATAAGAATTGATGAGGTGGGATATAGAGAGACTATTACTTCAAGCTATCCATTCTTAATATAAGGACACCTGGTTTAATATATGGTAGGATAAACAATCTCATTTCAGAATTCCATTGCTTCCAATAGCCAAGTTCAATTTCTGATGGTCATAACCAGATTTTAATTGTAAGAGTTTTTCATCTTGGTCTGTAACACCGCTTGCATTTTTGCTCTAGATGCATGAGGACCTAATTTCTTTTTTTTAAGGTTAATTTTTTTTATTGAGATAATATAGCAATACTTGAATTCCAACAAAACAGTCCATTATCTAAATTAAGTACAGTAAAAAGTAAAGTGATGAAGTATATGCTAACATCGCGAATATAAGTAAAACCCTTGAAGTAAAAACTGGACTGTATAGAATGAATCAAAGGAAAACATTATAAGAAAAGAGTAAAGGAGATAATAAAGTGAGAAGAGAGAGGAAAAAATGGAAATGAAGAGAGAGAAAAAGAGAAGGAGCTACACTTTTAATAATATACAGTAAAAAGAACTTCCTAAAAACCTTATATTATTACATTATACAAATAAAAAAGAGCAATACAATAAATAATGAATTAAGAATAACAATGGCCAAAGCATTATACATTGGGACAGAAAGAAAATTAAAGTATTACTTGCATGTAAAGTCAAATATCAAGTTGATGGTTCCCACAGTGTTTCACGTTTGACTGCTAACAATGCTGAATGCAAATTGTAGCAATGCAATCAATGGTTGTGACATACCAAATTCCATTACTGTTGGAGGGTAATATTGTCTGAAGATTTCCAATTAGATGTAATTACCTGTAAGCCAACTGCAATCAACAGATCAGCTAGTGTGCGAAGCATTTTATTCTGAATTACTCACCCCCAGCAAACAAACCTACAATGGAGAATGGATTGTGAACCTGAGTGACATTCCCTATTCTTGTCCATACTTGTATCCAAAAGTGAGACAGCTATGGACATGAAAAACACATGTGAAGGTAGGTACCAGGATTGTTATTACAATGCCAACAATCATCCTGTTTGAGTACTTTGAGTTTAAACAAATGTGCTGGTGTATGATGGAGTCTGTCATAGAAATAATATAACGTTTGAGTGAGATTGGAGTGGGGTGCAGTAGAATTATTTTTTCCTATATTTCAAGCCAGAGTGATATAGGCCAACTGCAAAGCAACTCAGATTCTGAAATTAGTTTCAACTTGGATTTGGGTCTGTCAGAAGGGGGTGTTATCAGTGTTTTACAAATTAAGAGCCACTTTGGAGGGGAGGTGATATAACTATGAGAGGGCTGTGGACTCTGTCCCTGAGTAGAAAGAGTAGGGAGAGAGACTAGAATGGGAACCAGCAGAGATTCCAAAAGCTGATATTGTTTAAAATATTTCAAAGTAAGATTGAAGGAAGAGGAAAGGGTATCAAATGGGATAATAGCTTTGTTATTGAAAAGTAATTGAGAGATTGCAAATAAACCCTTATTTAACCAATTTCATCACAAGAAAGATTTGCCATTTACTGCAATCATTTTATGATACCAAATAGTACTCTGAACAAATTGCTCATATGAATAGAGGTGAGCTACTAAATAAAGCTTGAAAAGAGAACAGGAATGCGAAATAACATCCGGTATCCAATATTTGAGGGGATAAGACATATGTAGTATATGTGTATGAGCTCCAACTTATGCCACAGTCTGGGTTGAGAATCAGAAGAGCCAAGAAAACAATCTTGACTTGTTTAATACCGAATACTTTGTGATAATGAAAGAAGTCGGGGAAGCTGACTCTTCTGGAATATTTTGGTAATTTTAGGCGCTGTAGGGAGATACAAGATGGTTCCACAATAATCTGGATATAATCTTTTCAATAGCTATGAAGTATTTATTAGGGATTTTTATTGGTAGCATCATGAGATAGAAATTAATGATAGGAAGTATCATCATTTTAAGTGTATCAAGGTGGTCTCACTATGACAAAAATAGAGGTGACCAGCCCTGCACTAGTTTGACATGGGCATCCATATTAGAATGAAGTGTATCTCTAAAATTGTTGAGATATAAGATTCCTAGGCATTTGATCTTATCAGGGTTTCATGAGAAGCCCGTTCCAGCAAAAGAAGATTTTAAACCGAACTTATTTAAAGACATCACTTTGGATTGTCTATATTACGTTTATTAGCATACACTAGTCGCTTGATTTCATTTAGCATGGAAGCAAATTCTTTCTCCAGAACTTTCTGTTTGTTAGAAACGTAGCTAATGATAAAGCCTCTGGAAGCCGCTTTAAAGGCATCTCATACGAAATAAAAAGAGGTCTCTCCTACATTATTAATCTCAAAGTATTTATGGACAAATTCAGAACACCCACCATCCACAGACACCAGCACCTGCTTCCACGAAGAAACTGGACCAAAATCACCGACGACCAGCTCACCTCCTCACTCAACAACTCCACCCCAACCATCGTGGAAAACGACGACCCCAACACCGCAGCCCGAACCCTGCATAGATGGATCTCGGACAGCACCAACACCATAGCCCCCCTCAAGAAAAACAACAATACCCGCACCAAGAAAGCCAGATGGTTTACCACCGAACTTCGAGAGTCCAGAAGCACATGCTGCCACCTCGAAAAGGCCTGGAGGAACACCAAGTCCACAGAAGCCCACGACAACTTCAGAGCCGCCACCAACGCCCACCATCAACTCATCAGAGAAACGAGGAAAAAAGCGATTGAAGACAGAATCTCCACCCACGCGCACAACAGCAAGGAACTCTTCAGCATCATCAAGGAGTTCGCCCAACCCACTAGCGAGTCTACCGACATCCCTTCCCTCACAAGACCTCTGCGACAAACTCAGCACCTTTTTCCACCACAAAATCAAGAGCATCTACGACAACTTCGACGAAGACAACCAACACACTGAACCCTCACCAACCACCCCCGACACCCGGAAACCAGCGATTGACGACTGGACAGCCCTCACCACCGAAGACACACTGAAGACAATGAAGTCAATCCACTCAGGGGCCCCCACGGACCCCTGCCCCCACCACATCTTCAACAGAGCCGCCGACACCATCGCACCCATGCTCCGCCACACCATCAACCGCTCCCTGGCGACCGCCTCGTTCCCCGATGACTGGAAACACGCCGAGGTCAAACCCCTCCTAAAGAAACCCTCAGCGGACCCCACCGACCTCAAAAACTACAGACCCATCTCCCTGCTCCCGTTCCCAGCGAAAGTCATCGAGAAAGCCATCAACAGCCAACTCGCCACATTCATTGAAGAACACAACATCCTCGATTCCTCCCAATCCGGCTTCAGAAAAAACCACAGTACGGAAACCGCCCTCCTCGCCGCAACAGACGACATCCGGACCCTACTGGACAAAGGAGAAACAGTAGCCCTCATCCTCCTCGACCTATCAGCGGCGTTCGACATAGTCTCCCACCGCACCCTAATACGCAGACTCTACGACGCAGGAATCCAGGACAAGGCCCTCGACTGGATCCACTCCTTCCTCTCCGGCAGGACGCAGCGGGTCAGACTCCCCCCTTTCCTCTCGGACCCCACACCTACCACCTGCGGAGTCCCCCAGGGCTCCTCCCTCAGCCCGACGCTCTTCAACGTCTACATGGCTCCACTCGCCCCCATCGTCAGAACCTACGGACTCAACATCGTGTCATACGCAGACGACACGCAGCTCATCCTCTCCCTATCCAACGAGCCCAACACCGCCAGACGCAACTTTCGAGAAGGCATGGAAGCCGTCGCCAAATGGATGAAAAACAGCTGCCTACAACTAAACACCAACAAAACAGAAGTACTCATCATGGGCCCAAACCCCGATGCCTGGAGCGACACCTGGTGGCCCCCCGCCCTCGGAAACCCGCCAACCCCCACGGACCATGCACGCAACCTAGGAATCATCCTGGACTCCGAGCTCAAAATGGACCGCCAGATCAACTCTGTCTCGTCTTCCTGCTTCCAAACCCTCCGCCTCCTTCGTAAGACCTTCAAATGGATCCCCCTCGAACACCGAAAGACCGTCACTCACGCCCTGGTCACCAGCAGACTCGACTACGGCAACGCACTCTACGCCGGAATAAACAAAAACCTCACCCGCAAGCTACAGAACATCCAGAACACCGCCGCAAGACTGGTCCTCAACCTGCCAAAACACTGCCACATCTCCCAGCACCTGCGCACACTCCACTGGCTCCCTGTCGAGGCGAGAATCACCTTCAAGATGCTCACCCACGCACACAAGGCCCTCCACGGCACCGGACCAGCATACCCGAACAGCCGACTCAAATTCCACGCACCCCAAAGGACCCTACGATCAGCCCAGCTCTCCTACGCCGTGGTCCCCCACACCAGAAAGACCAGATCGGGAGGCCGCTCCTTCTCCTTCCTCGTGGCCAAAGCATGGAACGCCCTTCCGCTCCACCTCAGACAGACAACATCGCTCCCCATCTTCGCAAGAAACCTCAAAACCTGGCTCTTCGACAGACCCCCTCCTTGATGGGTGGAACCTGCACCCCCCCCTCCACACCCCTAGCGCCTTGAGACCCTTACGGGTGAGTAGTCGCGCTTTAACAAACCCCTGATTGATTGATTGATTGATTGACAAACGCCTCATAAGAAGTCATTAACATTTGATCAGAAAGTAGATAATTATTGAACCACCAGTGGGATCCATGTAAGGTATTGTGGTGAAAGTCTTGATCAGTACTGACCTGGGAATGATCAGAGATCAAAATTGAGCCTATCTCAAAGTTTGCTAGATGTTGGGTGACATTTTTGCTACAGAAAATGTAATCAATTCCTGTCTGGGACCTGTGGGGAGCTGAATTGAAAGAGAATTCTTGAAGAGAGGTGAGTGCTAATCTCTATGAATCTGAAAGAGCATTATGCATGATAGTAAGTAAGATTTTTTTTATTGTTTTAGATTAATTAAAACCTTTACAAAAATGCACATTGGTAAAAGTCTTATATATTAAAAAAGTAGAAATATTTTTCTAAAAGCTGAAAGATTTCCGGTATAAGAGAGGCCCTTATTCGCGTTGTACTGGGGACAGTCCAATATCTATACATAGGTTACAGTTATGAAGGCTAAAGCCTTGTATATTTTTTGCACATGCTCAGGGTACCGCTGATCCTTGCTTAGATGCTGCTAATAACAGGAACTTTACTAACTTCCCATTTAGCTGCGGGTCCTTAGGATCAAAGCAAGCAATCACAGCCTGTCTCCGGGTTCGTATCCCTCGTTCGTTGAAATGGGTTTTTAGTAGGCCTACCCTTTCCTCTTTTAATTTAGTGCAAGAGCATATTAGATGTTCTATGTCCTCAGTTCCGTCCCCATATAGCCTACATGAGTTCCCATGACTCTCTCACAGCCAGGGTGGAAGGTGCGGTATGACTGGCAGGATTCCTAACCAATATTTTTTAAATTGCTCTTTGATCTTCCTTGAGTACCCTAATTTAAAATATGCCTGTGGCCCAAGTAGTTTGTAGCTGCTCAATGTCATCCATGCGTGGCTCCTACGGGCAAAGGCAGCTTTGTCTTCAACGAGAGAGAGCTTCTTGATAACCTTGTTTACTACGTGCTTAAAGTGCGAGTGGGTAGTTTGGGTTTCCCATAAGTCGACTAGTCTAGTAATGGCCAGTGATTCCTCCAAGTATTTTTTGGCCGGCGAGGTGGATGTGCTGCACAGTTCTTGCCAGAGCTGGTGGTTCAATGTATTCCTGGGGGAGTTCTTAATTTTGTGCCAACACTTGATGTAAGAACCTCGCCTTGCAAGAAGTTGTTTGGTTAGGCCAAACTCAAGTCGAATCTGTGCAGGCGAAGCGTAAGACGGGAGGTTTAGCATAACTCTATATGCTTTCGCCAGGGTGGTATCCAGCAGTTTTGCGTCCCTACCCCTCAGGGCTTCGCTGCCGTAAGTGATCGAAGGTGGAATTTTTGCTTGCGCTACCCGAAGCAAGGGGAAAATATTGGTCCAGTGAATTTTGTTTTAAGTTGCCTTAGTGTTGTCGCTATTGCCATCCCTTTCCTCTTGATAGCCTCAAATTGGTTGGCGAATTGGCCACCTTTATTGATGATTGCCCCTAGATATTTGTACTCGGAGGTGTTCGCAATTGGGGTTTTTCCAAAAACCAGGAGTGAGACCGTTGTATGCCATTAATTGTCAGGGTTTTTGTTTTATTAATATTTACTTCTAGGTGGTTTTCAACTGCGTATTTGTGCATCTTATTGAGTAAACGTTGTAGACCAACTTGAGTATGGCTTGCCAGGACAACATCATCCACGAATGACATACTGGAGATGGCTTTGCCACCTAGTCGGGGGGCGTGCGCGTTGCAGGCACTAAGGGCTGATGTCATATCTGCTGTATAAAGGTTAAAAAGAGTTGGTGCGAGCACACATCCCTGTTTGAGGCCTTTGGTTGTTGGTATGCGCCTCGAGAGATGGGAGCCATTGCCTAGTTTGACCTGTTTCCATGTGTTGGAGTGTAGATGTATCAAAAGGTTCAAAAGAGATGGAGGGATCCCCCAGAGTGCCAATTTCCTCCATAGTATTGCTCGGTTGACATTGTCAAATGCGGCCTTAAAGTCCACAAAGCAAAAATGAAGAGTTTGTTTAGAAAGTTTTGCCTTGTCGATGAGTAGTGACATAGTTAGTATGTTAGTTCTTGTGCCGGTATCTTTGCAGAACCCTGTTTGATAATGGGGAATTATTTCTTTCTCTTTTGCCCAGTCCTGTAGCTCTACGAGTATGTTGCCTGCGAAGTATTTTGCCTCTACATCTAATAGTGCAATCAGGCGATAGTTTTTTGGTAAGGTTTTGTCGCCGGCCTTATAAATCGGTGAAATAATGGAGCCCTTCCATGATGCGGGTAGTAGCCCGGACTGCCTGACAGAACAGAAGAGGGGGTCTAGTGTTTCTGACCAGCATTCCCGGTCTTGTTTAAAAAGGGCTGGTGGAATCCTGTTTGGCCCTGGTGCTCCTTCTTTCCTCCCTTTTGAAATGTGTTTCCTAATCATGATAGCATCGATTCCATTGGCCTCTTCCTCTATATTTATCGCGGTTTGATTGGGAGGAGCTGATTGATTATCCGGAGGTACTTGTGATCCAGGTGTCTGTTGATTGAAATGAGATTCTAAAAAAGATGTCCAGGCATTTTCTGTAATGTGCGATGTTAAGCCTCCATGTGCCGGTTGTAGAATTTTGTTTATGGTTGACCAGAAACGTGCGCTATTTATTCCTTTGGAGTCATGGTAGAGTTTTGCCCAGCATGATAGCAAGCTTGAATGCCTTGTGAGCTTTATGAGGAAGAAACCTCGAGGAAGAGCAACAGTCTAGGAAGGGATCAATAATTTGATTGCAGTCATTTCCCAGGGTAAAATTTTCAGTATAATGTTGAGTGACCATCTAGGAGATAACCCTCCAAAACACAGGATCTAGGTTAGTTGGACCATAAACATTGAGAATCGTAAAAAGAATACCATTGATTTTAAGTTGTACCAAAACCCATCTACCTGCTTCATCATGTTCCTGGGTAGCAAGTGAGATATTTAGACTTTTATGACATAGAATGACCACACTGTTCTTGTGTTGCACAGAGGGAGGAAAATATAATTCATCCACTCATTGTTTTTTAATCTTGTTAACATCCGTTTCAGTAAGATGTGTTTCCTGAAGTAATGCTGGTTGACTATGTAATTGAGATTGGTGAGGCAGTACACGTTGACGTTTGATAGGGTTTTTCAAACCTTTAGCATTCCAGGTTGTAATCTAATTGGCATTCGAGAAGAAGTCATTTATAAACATTGCTAACATACATAAACTTAGTGATGTTGCACCGAGGAAGTTTCAGCAATTAAGACAGAGAGGAAAGAGAAGGACAGAGTAAGAGAAGAAGAAAAGGAGAAAGAAAAAATGGAGAAGAAATACCCCCAAAAAGTAAGGAAAACATAAAGGCAATACAGGAAGGAAATACATTGGTTGCAATAATGGAGTTACAAGAAAAAAGATACATCCCGAGGGATGAGGAGGGTTCGGAGCACCAAAAGAGAAAATTGAGCCAGACGGGCCTCCGGCGAACTCGAAAGGGATCACAGGAAACAGTTAGAAAACATATTGAGAAAAACAGTAGAAAGAAACACAGGGTAATAAGGGCTCTTAAACATTAATCAATTTAGAGGAAGGCGGAATACAAGAGAATAAAGAATGTACCAATAAACTTACCATGAAATACGAGAGGTAGGGTTGAGGAAACAGCACTCACATTAATGGGGGAGAACGCACTAGGACAGGAAGCAGATGCCATATAATGCTCTGGGCTGGAAAACAAGGGAGCAAAATCTGATTATACAATAAAAAAATGACCAAAAAACACCATGCCTAAGTAAAAGAGAACATTATGTTAATCAAGGAGAGAAATCAACAGGGCAAAATTAACAATTATGTTTTTGCTGAGGGACCAATCTCTATGTCCTCAAGGCGATGCTGACGAAGAAAGTCCTGCAATTTGGCTGGGTCTTCAAAAGTGTCAGAAGTTTCCTTATATGTAATTTAAAAAAAGCAAGGATGAACAAGACCATATCTGATATTGATGGATTTAAATTGTGGGCGAAGTGCGAGAAAATTGATAGGTCCAGCTTGCTTAGCCACTTAAGAGGATGTGCATTAAATCGGTGTGTTGCAAGAAAAAGATAATGATGCCTCTGGATTTCTGACGAGAAGCTATGGCCGAAGGTTTGGGACCGAGGCGATGTGCACTTTGAATATTAAGCTGACTGTGGTCCAGTAATTGTACAATAGTAGGGATGATCGTTTGCAAAAACGAGAGCAAGAGTAGGAACATATTGGTGCCCTCTGAATTCTCTGGAATACGGTAGAGGCTTAGATTATTTCTACAATTCCTGCTCTCCAAATCTTTGGTGGTCCTCTTAAGATGCTCTATTTCTTTTGTCAGCTGAAAAACCATAGGGAGCGAGTCCTCCACATCGTTAATGCGCGACAGCTTTGGAGCGATGGTCATGAGAGGAACATTTATCCTCAGTGCGCAAAAGGGAGGCGTTAGTTTCCACAATGCAGGGTTTTAAAGCTCCTAATTCTTCTATTACATCATCCAAGGTAAACGGAGGGGGTTACTTAGGGGAAGAATATGAATCCTTCTTAAGCCTCTTAACTGGAGCTGAATATTTCTTCGGCAGAGCACCAGATGCAGTGTTAGTACATCCTGTTCCTAGGCCATTGGAGTTCTCCATAAGGACTGACAGGGTCTTGGGAATAAGGTCCCTTTGACGCCTTTAGGACATGTGATGCTTTTGATGGGAGGTGTGTGGGGAGTAACTCTGTCCTTCTGCTTCAAGTACCTACCCATTAAGTAAAAAAAATAGTCCAAACTGTTAGTGGATCAAGTCCAGTGGTGAAGTGGAGGTTGATGACCAGAAAGATGTGCACTGTTTCTAGCAAAAGAAGGTGAATAATACAAAAAATCAATTATAACCCGGGTAAGAGCAGTAGCAGATGACTTGGCAGATTACAGTATGTGAAAGAGAGTAGGTGAAGTCATTAAGAAACACGCCTATGGCTATGATGCTGTAGCCCAAATCCATTCAGAAACACATGACGACTTAGCCAGCACTATACAATGACCACATGTCAGAGAAATCCAAGAAAAAAAACAAAGCACCCATTGAAGAATAATATTTAGCCTCTTACTGTAATAGGAACGCCGGCATTCTAGTTAGCAGAGGTGTAGAAGTAAAAGTCTCTAGCCACTGACGGGAATTCTCACAGAGTTACAAAATGGCGGCAACCTCTGAAGCGCTCTGCTCTGAAAGAGATGTTCAAAGCCAATGGAAAGTGCTAGAGGCCAAATTAAGAGTGTAGAGGAAGGCAGGCACCTTCCGAAACCAAGTTCCAGCACTCGGAGGCGAAAACATTATAAGGAGCCGCCGTGGTGCCGAGCGTTCGCCGGAGCCGACCGGTAGAGTTAAGGTCTGACGGCTCTCGTAACAGTCTCCCCTCATTTTCTTTGTTAAAATCGATTTTGCAGTCTTTTGGGTTTTATGATTAAGGGAGGACACATAGCGATGCATTGTTTTTCTGGCTTAAACCTACAATGGATTACCAAATTCTTTTTTGATAGTAAGATTTTGGAAATTGATGCCCGCAGTAAGAGCCTCAACTGTGATAAATATGATTTATATCATTTGTTTGGAGCGCCACTGTGAGGCAGTTTCTTTTTCATATGCACTAAATTTAATTTATAGTGCAAGAAATAAACAGTTTATTAGGATACAGGCTATCTTAAAGATTGAGCCTTGTCCAATAGTTTAGAAGACAGAAGATGCATTTGACAAACCATATTTTAATGAAATCATTCAATATGCCACTGCAGTCTGATTATAAATAAGCCCACAGTCTTGAAATGTAGTCCAAAGAGAGAGTATGTACATGCATAATTTATTTCTTCTTTCTGGCTACTTCTTCGATTGTAAAGTTAGCAAACTCTTTAATTAAGACATCTGAGAAAATAAAGTCACATGCGTGATATATTAATAATACCAAACAAAAAATAAATGCCAACATGTCATTCAATCAAATGTTTGGTATATCATCACGTTTAACTTTGACTGCACAAAGATTTTGTATATTCTAAACTATTTCTGTTGCGAAAATCAGAAAACGTGAAGCTTGGCATAGCATATCATCAGTGTGGAAGAGAAAATGTGTGAACACAGTTTTGAAATGCTGAGGTGTGAAAGTACAGGTCTGGAAGTTTTCCATTAGAATTAGGGCGGCCAAAATTAAAAGCGCCGGCATTTTCTAATTCATGGTTTTCTAGTTCTACCGGAATAAGAATTTTAAAAATCTGGCAATAAATATTGTTTCATGGAAATTCTCTTCAAAATGTATGTTTAGGGTTTTTCTTAGTATTGAAAAGGTGAGAAATTAGTTCTTTTTAATTTTTTTTAAAAACTTATTTCGTTGAAAATTAATCTGCAAGACTTAATTGCAAGTCCTTTCTCTATGAAATATAGGTTGACAGATTTTTCCTCCTGTTCTTTTACAAAAATTGCAAATTTGATCAGATTTGCAAACATTTGACACTTTCATTAGATGTACCAAAGCAAAAACGTTATCAATCTTTCAAGCAGTGCAACGCAGCAAGCCAACTTGCAGCACGGCGTTGCGGGAAAGGGCAGAAATGCGCCATAATTAACATTATATTGAGCATTCCTTTCCTTTCCTAGCGTTGGTGCATTTTGACTCCGTAGCGCCAATGCAGGGACCCTTGCCTCATGTTGCAAGGGTGCCTGCGTTGTAGGCAGTATTGTTTGTGTGGATGAAGGGAAACCTTCCTGCACAAAAGCAATCTTGAGAGGCATTTTCCTTGGAAGCCTAACATTGTGACGCATTCCCAGGTCTACCACTAATGGCAAATCTGGGAATGCACCAAAATTCATGGCTGGATGCGTGGGAACACCCACCCTCCACCCCTGGAACATCTCCCTGGGGCAGAGTAACGCAAGGCAGTGATTTGCACTGCCTTGCTTTACTCTAGATTTATCAAACGTTTGCGCCCCCTGGTGTGGCGCAAGGGCATCGCAAAACCTTGATAAATATGGACCTCAGTCTCTTTCACCCTCCTATTAGGAAACAAATGGCTAATTCTCCGAGAGACAGGCTTTTTTTTATCAGGACACCTGTAAACGGAAGTTTTGGACTCTTTAAACGTCATGTGCAGTAACACCAGGCCCGGCCCACCCAAACATGAGCCTGGCCCACCCAAACATGAGCCTTGGCCCTCGCAGTGAGGACATGAAGGCCAATAGAAAATGGGCACTATAATTTAAAACGTTCCTCCGAACGTTGTTTTTCTTCCTGTTCTGGGAGTTGCATGATTGGGGATGGCTGTGAGAACGAGCCCAGGCCTAATCACATAACTCCTTTTAGAAAGGTGAGCTATGTCCTGCAGGTACAATAGAGGGCTATGGCGAAGGGGACAAATTCTTTATTTGGCACAGAGTAACTTTTGCCTACTGTCCTGCTGCTGCGTGGATATTTCCTTTTTAGGTCGAGCCTCGAGTAGCGCGCAAGCGCTGCTCTGGCAAGACTTTAAGTTAGGGGTTTCAAAAAGCTGACCAGACGCTCGTGCGTCATGGCCTTTTCCGTGCGGTTACCCGCAGGGCCGACATCTGTTTTGCATTATCGTGCCCGATAATGCAAAACAGATGTCTCGCTGTAATGGCATGCGCGCATACCACTTGTTAACATTTGTAATTGCCTTGAATACACACTAGATGGTGCTGTCACCCTCTTAAACTCGTCGATTGGCAGTACTATTTTCACGCCGCATTGATAACTTCTAGGTGCTTTTTAGCGTATGATGGATGAATCAAGGATACTTTGCATTTGACTGAACGTAATACCTGTAGGAGAGTAGGATCTGCTTCACATGGGTACCCCCACTTTTTGCTGATGCTTCACTGTTTTTCGACTTTAGTCTGGCTGGGGCCCTGCTAATCAGAACCCCAGCCTAGCTGCTTCCTCTCTAAAATGGTTTCCATGTGCCTTAAGCACATCTCTGATTGGAATCTGGAGTGCCCTTATAAGTCCCTAGTATATGGTATACTATGTACCCAGGGCATAGGTACCTCAGAGGCCTACCAGGGGCTGCAGCATGTATTGTGCCACCCCTGGAAGGCCATCCAAAATGACACCACAGGTCTGCTACTGCAGCCTGGGTAAGGTGGTGCATGCACCCCTTACTGTGATATAGGTTACCTATATCACTACATACATACACACATATAAACCTATAAGTCACTCCTATGGCAGGCCTTGTCAATCCTGAAGGCAGAGTGCTTGGTTCCTATGTGAGAGTGTGCGCCTGCATGAGCAGAGCCCCTCTGCAGCGTTCAGAGACCCTTCTCTGATGCTGTTTGTAGTGCAGCCTGACCATATACTCTTAAGCGCATTATAACCTCGCGTTAAATGCTAACTTTGGGATGGCTGCACGGAAACATGTCGTGTTTGGTGTCAAACATCTTGGAATACTACCCCCCGCCAGTTCTGTCGGCGGGGGTAGCATTCCACCCTTCTAGAGGGAGAGACATGTACACACCGGCCTGCCCGGTAACTTCTTTCCAAGCCCTGGCATCACAAAATGGATGCCGCTGCCACAGACACGGGTCTGGCCTCCTGCTGCTGACCGAAACTCCGGCAGGGGAGGCCTGGACAATAGGTTTCCTGTCCCAGGGAGGTGTAACCACCTCCCCAGACAGGATAATGTGTATTGGGGCTGGGCGGGAGCCCTCTCTGGTGCTTTGAAGTCCTGCACTGGGGGCACACTTGGTGTCACTGTGCATACCCCAGTTCAAACTGGTTCAGGGGCTTCCAGCCCCTGCTCTGGCGCGAAACTGGACAAAGGGAATGGGTGTAACCACCCCTCTTCCCTGACCCTCCCATAGGTGGGTCCCCAGAGTATGTCCAACCCCCTAACTTAGTATAAGTATGGGACCCCAGTCCTTAGGACTTTAGATTTACCTGGATGAAACTCTGATACAGAATCCTGGACCTTCGACGCTCTACTTTACGATTAGAGGACTGAAGAAACTCCCTTGGGGTCAAGGAGTGACTCCCCTGCTTGGCAGGCACCAACGAAGCAATTGTCCGGTCTGCATCACTGAAGCTCCCGCCAGACGCCGAAGTCTTTGCATCACCAGAGGTAGATTTCCAGACTTCCCCGAGGCTGCCCTGAGTCCCCAGCAAAGCTGAGGCCTGCAGCTGTCGTGGGTAACGTGGAACTGTGACCCCTGGACACCGAGCACATTTGCAAGTGCATCCTCTTCCTGGTCTCCCACGAAGTTGTGCTTTGGGCTCCGAGTAGCCCCCGCCTCCAGCACCGACTGCACTGAAGATCACTGCCCTCCACTTCACGAGTGTCCCGTGAGCCAGCTCTAAGTGCGTCCACTCAAGGCTCCTTTGCGGTCGCTAGTCTGTTGGCTAGTGGGCCCTCCCGAAGGCCAATCTTCTTCTGCTTTAGCTTCCCTGGTTGCTCCAGGCGTGCCCTGACTTACCCTTGCTGGGTGAGTCCCTCAGACCTTGCTGGTCTGCACCACCGTCCTTCTTCTATTTCCACGAGACTTGCCGTTGCCAAGGCTTGTTGGGTCCAATCTGGTCGCCGACACCCCTGCAATCGACAGACGTCATGGGACAGCTCGAATCCAGCTCCTGCTTGTCGTCGACGCCTCCTGGACCTCGTGGCTGAAGAGTCAAGACGACCGTCAACCTACCTGAAGCACCCGACATCGGTGGCCATCCTCTCATCGCCTTCCTGGTCACTGGCTAGTGACCCAGACTCTGTCCCCTCTGCTTTCAGGTTCTTCAGATCTTCGATCCACCTTTGGATCCACCCGAACACTTTCGACTTGGCCGCCAGCAGCACTTTGCAGCAGATCGCCATTGAAAACGACGACGAAACCCGACCCCGAAAGACACCTATGCACCCGGCTTCCCTGGGTGAGGTAACTCGAGTACTCCGGTGCTCCCGTGGGTATAGACTCTAGAACACCCCAGTTCTAAAGGGGTTTGCTCCAAGTCCTCCTCTAAGTGTCCCTTTTCTTTAAAATTCCAACCGCGACTTTCCCCATAGAAGTCAACGGCGATTCGCGGCTGTGTTCTCACACTGCACACGTCCCCCGTTGGTCCCCTGTGTCACTACCTTGGGTGGTACCTTGTGGTCCAAGCACTTCTACAGGCTCTAGGCCTTGTGTCTAGTTCAGTCGTGGATCTTATACCACTTTATTGGTATATGGTTTGGTACGCCCCTAGGGCTCAAACGTGTATTTGTGCTATTACTGTTGATAACTAACTTATAACTTATGTACTTCGAACTCTAGCCTCATAAAGAGACTAGAGGGGTGTGTTTAGCAATAAATACATATATTTTGAATATATACCTGGCGTGGTCCTCTTTCATTTGGTCACTCAAGAGATTATAGACTGGTAAAACAAGCTGCTTTACATTCCTTCAAGACTTAGCCTGAAGGCTGCTCTCCATAGCTACCACTAGGATAGCTTTCAATAAAGGTTGTCTTTAACCTATCTCCAATAAGGGGTTGTTTGGACTGGTGCAAGGTGCCCACTATAATTAGTGGACAGCATATACCAGGCCAATTTCTCACATTGGTGTGCAGCGTGTGGGATTCCAGCTTGCTATTGTTTTACCAGATAATCTCAATTGAATTGATCAACTGAAAACCACTAAGGGTACCTTAGGTACATATAAATCAAGCTTAGGATACAGTAAGTTCTACTGAACTTAGAGTTGTGTGTTAAGGGATAGCACACCCTTTCTACAACTCAAGAGAGTTTAGTTGGCCACACTAGAGTAGGTAGTGCATACACCACACCTCACTAGTAATGTCTTCAAAGCCAGGACCCAGTGAGTCCTTGCCAGAAGCCAGTGGCCTTCTTCCCTCCAAGTATGATAATCTCCCATTCTTGGAATTGAGAGCATTGTGCAATACTAGGAAGCTGAAGACAGGCAAAAGTGCCAGCACCCAACACCTCAGGGAGGTGCTACTGTCAGATGATCTCAGCAGACCCCTAGGGTCTGAAGGGGTAGACAGAGAGGGTGGGGCAGAAGATGAGGAAGGGGCCAGGGGTGAAATCACCCAGGACCCAACCTCTGAAACTGGCCAGGAAGGTGAAAATGACCTTGACCTGGAAAACCCAATTCCTCCTGTGGAGGAGGAGGAGGATCAGAATGACCTCCCTTTGTCCCCCAGGAAGAATTGTGAGTGTGCCCAGAAGGCCTAGATCTCCTTCTCAGGAGTCTAACCACTCTGACACCTCAATAGGGACCTCTGTTTCCTCTCATAGGAGGGAATCCTCTCATGAAAGGAAAGAGAGACTGCTCAGATATGGAGAAGCTCAGTTGAAGCTCAGAAGAGAGCAGTTGGCTATAGACAGGGAGTCCCTAGAGCTTGAAAAGCAAAGAAAAAGATGGGACTAGAGTCCCATGGTGGCAACAATTTCCCCAGAGATAGGGAAAGGTCTTATGACCATAGAAACCTGAGCAAGATTGTCCCTCCCTACCAGAGTGGGGATGACATCCACAAATGGATAACTGCACTGGAGAGGGCCTGTAAAGTACTGAGGGTCCCTCAGGAGCAGTGGGCAGCAATCTTGTGGCTCTCCTTTGCAGACAAAGGTAGAGACAAGCTCCTCACTGTAAGAGAAGAGGATGCTGACAATTACAAAGTCTTGAAGAGTGCTCTAATTGATGGGTTTGGCCTAACAACTGAACAATACAGGTTAAGGTTCAGAGATACCCAAAAAGCACAGACTCAAGACTGGGTGGACTATGTGGATTGTTCTGCTAAGGCTCTGGAAGGTTGGTTATTGGACAGTAAGGTATGTGACTTCACAGAATTGTACAATCTTATCATGAGGGAGCAGATTCTTAATAACTGTCAAAATCAGCTGTTGCATCAGTACCTGGTGGACTCTGATCTGACCTCTCCCCAAGAATTGGGAAAGAAGGCAGACAAATGGGTCAGAACTAGGGTGAGGCAGAAGGTACAGAACCAAGGTGGTGACCCAAAGAAGCAAGATTCTAAGAACTCTGATAAGGGTGGGGAGAAGGGTAAAGACCAGAAGTCTTCACAAGGCCCCCAAAAATCTTCTTCAGGTGGGGATTCACAGTCTAACAAAGGGAAAGGCCAAAAGAAACCATGGTGCAAGGACTGTAAGCAAAAGACCCACTGGACCAGTGATTGCACCAAGTCCAAAGACTCTACTCCAGCCCCCACCAATGCCCCTAAGGCACCTGCTCCCCCTAGTGCAGTTACAGTTGGTGGTGGGACTACACAAGCCAAGGGTTTAGTAGGGTTGACCCTGCGTAAGGAGATGGGCTCTGACCTAGTCAGAGAACTCACTCAGGCTGTCCTAGTCTGTGATGGAGGCATGGATGTGTCCTCCTCTGTGAGTCCCAGTAATCTGGGCAAGTACAGGCAACAGCCATTAATAAATGGAAAAGAGGCTTTGGCATTTAGGGACACAGGAGCAAGTGTCACCATGGTGACACAAGATCTTGTGGATCCTGGGCAGATTATACTTGGTGAAATGTACCAAGTGACCAATGCCAGCAATGTCAGAACAGACCATACTCTGGCAGTTGTTAACTTCTCCTGGGGAGGGGTAACTGGCCTTAAGAAGGTTGTGGTAAGTGCAGACCTACCAGTTGAATGCTTGCTTGGCAATGATCTAGAAACTTCAGCTTGGGCAGAAGTGGAGCTCAGGACCCATGCAGAAATGCTGGGCATCCCTGCAGATGTGTTTGCTGTGACCAGGTCACAGGCCAAAATGTATAACACTGAACAGGCCTTGGATTCTGGAATAATGGACCAAGTACCATCCAAGAAGAGGAGGAGTAGTAGGGTAAAGGCAGTGCCTTCCCCCTTGGCTCAGAAGGAAGATCAGTCTCTTCAGGGAGATGATCTCAGTCCTGAGGAAGGAACTGTCCCAGAGGAGCTTGAGCCTGATCAGGTTGAGTTCTTAGGGACAGGGGGCCCTTCCAGGGCAGATCTGAGCCAGGAGCAGCAGAGCTGCCCCTCTCTTGAACCCCTCAGACAGCAAGCTGCTGCTGAGGCTGCTGGGAAAGCTAGTGGTCCCCATACAGTGTATTGGGATGATGGACTCTTGTACTCAGAGTGTAGAGACCCCAAGCCTGGTGCCACCAGGAGGTTGGTTATACCTCTGAAGTTCAGGGGCTTCCTATTGACCCTAGCCCATGACATTCCCTTAGCAGGTCACCTGGGCCAGAACAAGACTTGGGACAGAATTGTCCCTCACTTTCACTGGCCCCACATGTCTGAAGACACCAAGGAGTTTTGTCGCTCCTGTGTAACCTGCCAGGCCAGTGGCAAGGCAGGTGGCACTACAAAGGCCCCCTGATACCACTACCTGTGGTGGGGTTCCCTTTGAAAGGGTGGGGATTGACATTGTTGGTCCCATGGATCCCCAAACAGCATCTGGGCACAGGTTTATCCTGGTGGTAGTGGATCATGCCACCAGGTACCCAGAGGCTATTCCCTTAGGACCACTACAGCACCTGTGGTGGCAAGAGCCCTCCTGGGAATTTTCTCCAGAGTGGGCATCCCTAAGGAGGTTGTATCAGACAGGGGTGCTAACTTTATGTCTGGATACTTGAAAGCAATGTGGAAGGAGTGTGGAGTGACTTACAAGTTCACCACACCCTATCACCCACAATGCAATGGTTTAGTTGAGAGATTCAACAAAACCTTGAAGGGCATGATTAAAGGGCTCCCAGAGAAGCTTAGGCGAAGATGGGACATACTCTTGCCCTGCCTTTTATTTGCATACAGGGAGGTGCCTCAAAAGGGGTTGGCTACAGCCCTTTTGAACTTTTGTTTGGTCACCCTGTCAGGGGTCCATTGTGCTTGGTGAAGGAAGGATGGGAGTTACCTCTCAAGCCCCCAAAGCAAGACATAGTGGACTATGTACTTGGTCTCCGCTCCAGGATGGCTGAGTACATGAAAAAGGCAACTAAAAACCTTGAGGCTAGCCAGGAACTTCAAAAAGCCTGGCATGACCAAAGGCTGTACTGACTGTTTACCAGCCAGGACAGAAGGTGTGGGTGTTGGAGCCAGTGGCCCCAGCAGCTCTCCAAGACAAATGGAGTGGACCCCATACCATTGTTGAACAGAAGGGTGAGGTTACCTACTTAGTAGACCTAGGAACACCCAGGAGTCCTCACAGGGTTCTCCATGTCGCAGCAACCTGATTGTAGACAAGTGCTCAATCAGTACAGACATATGTTCTCTCTGACTCCAAGTCAGACCACCTGGTGCACTCATGAAGTGGACACTGGGGACAGTCTGCCTATTAAAAATAAGATTTATAGGCAACCTGACCATGTCAGGGACTGGATCAGGACAGAAGTCCAGAAAATGTTGGATTTGGGAGTTATTGAACCCTCAGATAGCCCTTGGGCTTGTCCAGTGGTCCTTGTGCCAAAACCTCACACCAGTGGTGGGAAAAGAGAGATGAGGTTTTGTGTGGACTACAGGGGTCTCAATGCAGTCACTAGGACTGATGCCCATCCAATACCTAGGGCAGATGAGCTAATAGACACTTTGGCCTCAGCCAAGTATCTAAGCACATTTGACCTGACAGCTGGCTACTGGCAGATCAGACTAGCTGATGATGCAAAGCCAAAGACAGCATTCTCAACCCCTAGTGGGCATTATCAATTTGTGGTAATGCCCTTTGGTCTGAAGAATGCACCTGCCACTTTTCAGAGGTTGGTGAATACAGTCCTTACAGGTCTGGAAGCCTATAGTGCAGCATATCTAGATGATATTGCTGTCTTTAGCTCCACCTGGGAGGATCACCTGGTCCACCTCAGAAATGTTTTGCAGGCCCTGCAGAAAGCAGGCCTGACTATCAAGGCCACAAAGTGCCAGATAGGGCAGAGTCAGGTTGTGGGCCACCTTGTGGGTGGAGGCCAGGTTCAACCCTTGCAGAGCAAGATCCAGACCATCATGGACTGGACTGCTCCAACTACCCAGACTCAGGTGAGAGCCTTTTTAGGCCTGACTGGGTACTATAGGAGATTTGTCAAGGGGTATGGATCAATAGTGACACCCCTGAATGACTTAACTTCCAAGAAAATGCCCACAAAGGTTCAGTGGACAGTTAGCTGTCAAAAGGCATTTGATGACCTAAAGCAGGCCATGTGCACTGCTCCCATTCTACAGAGTCCTGATTACTCCAAGAAGTTCATTGTCCAAACAGATGCATCTGAATTGGGGGTAGGGGCTGTACTGTCATAATTGAATGATGAAGGTCAGGATCAGCCAGTAGCTTTTATTAACAGAAGGCTGACCCCTAGAGAGAAACGTTGGTCAGCCATTGAGAGGGAGGCCTTTGCTGTGGTCTGGGCTCTGAAGAAGTTGAGGCCATACTTGTTTGGTACTCACTTCCTTGTTCAAACAGACCATAAGCCCCTCTTATGGCTAAAACAAATGAAGGGTGAAAACCCCAAACTGCTTAGGTGGTCCATTTCCCTACAGGGGATGGACTTCACAGTGGAACATAGACCTGGGAGTAACCATGCCAATGCAGATGGACTCTCTAGGTACTTCCACTTAGAACATGAAGACTTAACTGGACAAGGTTAGTTTAATGTCCCTACGTTTGGGGGGGGGTTGTGTAGGAGAGTAGGATCTGCTTCACAAGGGTACCCCCACTTTTTGCTGATGCTTCACTGTTTTTCGACTTTAGTCTGGCTGGGGCCCTGCTAATCAGAACTCCAGCCTAGCTGCTTCCTCTCTAAAATGGTTTCCATGTGCCTTAAGCACATCTCTGATTGGAATCTGGAGTGCCCTTATAAGTCCCTAGTATATGGTATACTATGTACCCAGGGCATAGGTACCTCAGAGGCCTACCAAGGGCTGCAGCATGTATTGTGCCACCCCTGGAAGGCCATCCAAAATGACACCACAGGTCTGCTACTGCAGCCTGGGTAAGGTGGTGCATGCACCCCTTACTGTGATATAGGTTACCTATATCACTACATACATACACACATATAAACCTATAAGTCACTCCTATGGCAGGCCTTGTCAATCCTGAAGGCAGAGTGCTTGGTTCCTATGTGAGAGGGTGCGCCTGCATGAGCAGAGCCCCTCTGCAGCGTTCGGAGACCCTTCTCTGATGCTGTTTGTAGTGCAGCCTGACCATATACTCTTAAGCGCATTATAACCTCGCGTTAAATGCTAACTTTGGGATGGCTGCACGGAAACATGTCGTGTTTGGTGTCAAACATCTTGGAATACTACCCCCCCCGCAAGTTCTGGTGGTGGGGGTAGCATTCCACCCTTCTAGAGGGAGAGACATGTACACACCGGCCTGCCCGGTAACTTCTTTCCAAGCCCTGGCATCACAAAATGAATGCCGCTGCCACAGACACGGGTCTGGCCTCCTGCTGCTGACCGAAACTCCAGCAGGGGAGGCCTGGACAATAGGTTTCCTGTCCCAGGGAGGTGTAACCACCTCCCCAGACAGGATAATGTGTATTGGGGCTGGGCGGGAGCCCACTCTGGTGCTTTGAAGTCCTGCACTGGGGGCACACTTGGTGTCCTTGTGCATATCCCAGTTCAAACTGGTTCAGGGGCTTCCAGCCCCTGCTCTGGCGCGAAACTGGACAAAGGGAATGGGTGTAACAACCCCTCTTCCCTGACCCTCCCCAAGGTGGGTCCCCAGAGTATGTCCAACCCCCTAACTTAGTATAAGTATGGGACCCCAGTCCTTAGGACTTTAGATTTACCTGGACGAAACTCTGATACAGAATCCTGGACCTTCGACGCTCTACTTTATGATTAGAGGACTGAAGAATCTCCCTTGGGGTCAAAGAGTGACTCCCCTGCTTGGCAGGCACCAACGAAGCAATTGTCCGGTCTGCATCGCTAAAGCTCCCGCCGGACGCCGAAGTCTTTGCATCACCAGAGGTGGATTTCCAGAGTTCCCCGAGGCTGCCCTGAGTCCCCAGCAAAGCTGAGGCCCGTAGCTGTCGTGGGTAACGTGGAACCGTGACCCCTGGACACCAAGCACATTTGCAAGTGCATCCTCTTCCTGGTCTCCCACGAAGTTGTGCTTTGGGCTCCGAGTAGCCCCCACCTCCAGGACCGACTGCACCGAAGATCACTGGCCTCCACTTCACGAGTGTCCCGTGAGCCAGCTCTAAGTGCGTCCACTTGAGGCTCCTTCGCGGTCGCTAGTCCATTGGCTAGAGGGCCCTCCCGAAGGCCAATCATCTTCTGCTTGGGCTTCCCTGGTTGCTCCAGGCGTGCCCTGACTTACCTTTGCTGGGTGAGTCCCTCAGACCTTGCTGGTCTGCACCACCGTCCTTCTTCTATTTCCACGAGACTTGCCGTTGCCAAGGCTTGTTGGGTCCAATCCGGTCGCCGACACGCCTGCAATCGACAGACGTCATGGGACAGCTCGAATCCAGCTCCTGGTTGTCGTCGACGCCTCCTGGACCTCGTGGCTGAAGAGTCAAGACGACCGTCAACCTACCTGAAGCACCCAACATCGGTGGGCATCCGCTCATCGCCTTCCTGGTCACTGGCTAGTGACCCAGACTCTGTCCCCTCTGCTTTCAGGTTCTTCAGATCTTCGATCCACCTTTGGATCCACCCGAACACTTTCGACTTGGCCGCCAGAAGCACTTTGCAGCAGATCGCCATTGAAAACGACGACGAAACCCGACCCCGAAAGACACCTATGCACCCGGCTTCCCTGGGTGAGGTAACTCGAGTACTCCGGTGCTCCCGTGGGTATAGACTCTAGAACACCCCAGTTCTAAAGGGGTTTGCTCCAAGTCCTCCTCTAAGTGTCCCTTTTCTTTAAAATTCCAACCGCGACTTTCCCCATAGAAGTCAACGGCGATTCGCGGCTGTGTTCTCACACGGCACGCGTCCCCTGTGGGTCCCCTGTGTCACTACCTTGGGTGGTTCCTTGTGGTCCAAGCACTTCTACAGGCTCTAGGCCTTGTGTCTAGTTCAGTCGTGGTTCTTATACCACTTTATTGGTATATGGTTTGGTATGCTCCTAGGGCTCAAACGTGTATTTGTGCTATTACTGTTGATAACTAACTTATAACTTATGTACTTCGAACTCTAGCCTCATAAAGAGACTAGAGAGGTGTGTTTAGCAATAAATACATATATTTTGAATATATACCTGGTGTGGTCCTCTTTCATTTGGTCACTCAAGAGATTATAGACTGGTAAAACAAGCTGCTTTACATTCCTTCAAGACTTAGCCTGAAGGCTGCTCTCCATAGCTACCACTAGGATAGCTTTCAATAAAGGTTGTCTTTAACCTATCTCCAATAAGGGGTTGTTTGGACTGGTGCAAGGTGCCCACTATAATTAGTGGACAGCATATACCAGGCCAACTTCTCACAATACCCATTTCTTTTTTTTATTATCTTTATGCTGCTTTCTTTCCATAAGTAATACATAGAAATAAATATGTTTTACATGTAGGTAATGCCGGTCTTTATACTTCAATCGTTTTACCCTCCATCAACAATTCTTGTCTCTGCCTTTGCCTCAGGTTTGTCTTTCTCTCTCCCCGTTTGTTTGCCCTTTAACCCCATCCTCCCTCGTTTCTGTGACCCCTCGCCCCGTATGTCCGTTCTCTGTCTCACTTTTTGAGCTTTATTCTGCCTCACTGTGGGTTCTGCCTCCACCGCTGAACCCTCTCTCCACCCCATCTGTGCTTTCCTACTTATCTTTGTGTCTTGGTTTCTCCTTTGTGATCTCTCTCCATGTGTGAGCTTCCTTCCTTCCTTATGTGTAACTCCGGCATCCTTTTGTTACCGCTCACTCCTCTCCCCCTTCCACCGGCATCCTTTTGTTACCTCTCACCGTCCCCTTTGTCAGTATGCCTAATTTCATTTAGTGAATTAGCTACACCGCCAACAAGCAC
Source organism: Calotriton arnoldi (assembly GCA_963921515.1). Lineage (NCBI taxonomy): Eukaryota > Metazoa > Chordata > Amphibia > Caudata > Salamandridae > Calotriton > Calotriton arnoldi. The sequence goes on from CAWUFW010000428.1 coordinate 3,575,437, forward strand.
TGGCAAAGCCAATATGTCTGACTGTGAAGAGCTAACACTAACACATGGAAACGCAGCCATGCAACTGTGTGCATTGGTACACGCCTGCGTTCCATATTAAAACCAGGCCTACTGGTGTTGTCATTGCTTTTGTATTCGTATTCTTCGTGCTGCCCAAAGACGCACACGCTAGGAATAGCATTACCCACTATATTTATCTTCACTACCGGTATTGCTTTCCATAATGAAATAAACGGGTACATGCTTTTCCTGTTAATTCGACACCAAGGTCGGATTGGCCTACAGGGTGCTCAGGCAGAGGGTGGAAGGGCTGGTCTGACAGGTCAGTCTGTGGGCCGGTTTTTGGCTGTTTGTGGGCTGGTTTTATGCATGCTGGGCCGGTTTTTACTGTTGATTTACCTGATGCGACCACAAACATTGCATGCAGTGCCCCACGCCTTGCAAAACACCGAACCAGCGTGCTTCACAAGTATATGGGCTATTGGTGGCCACTTTTATTTTGGTGTTTGAGCCTAGATTCGGTCCAAGTCCGACAGCTGTCATTATCTCCCTGCAAAACTGAGCTGAGTGCCCCCTCTCCCCTACCTTCATCCACCTCTTATTAAGGTTACTGGTACATTTGTGCAACAACATGCACACGACTGAGGAAAAACACAAATATTTGCACGCATATTCTGTAGCAAAACGGAATAAGAAAATTAAGATTAAAAATCGGAAATCTGCACATTTGTCAATTGCCTATATGTATGTATGACATTTAAAGGTCACTGTTGTATCCAAGAACTACAATTGTTATAATTGGTGTAAGTGTGGTGCATGCACACACTCAGTGCTGTACTGTGCACCACGGCACTCGGATGCACAACACTTCTGTTAGGAATTCGAGGATGAAGGTAAGTGAGATGGTCAGTCATTCAAGGCCGCTACACTCGGCGCCAGGCGCGCAACAACCATCGGGCTGAAAGGGCTTCAGCTCCCCCCTCCCCCTCCGCTCGCCTCCCCTTCCCCCCCGTCAGGTGGCGTGGGCTGGGTTGAGTCTGCCAAGGTTTATCCTGGTTATGACTCTGCCTGTTCTAAAGCCCTGGCATTCACAGTAAGCCTCTGTGTTTATCTTTTTTTACCCCTTTCTTTTTTCCTGCATGGCCCTTTTATTGCTTATTTGGTGTATCTGCAAGCCAACAGTGACGAGACTAGCAATGTTAAAGGGTTCACAGGAGTGAAGGAAAGCCAACCCTCCCCGTCCACGGATGAACAACAGGGTATCCTGCATATTAAAAGAAATATACCCACATCACAATAGTTTTTTTTTTTTAGAATGCAGGGCAGAGGAGAATTTAAAGTGCCTCCAGCATTTAAAGTGTTAGCCCCCCCCGACGTTTGGGTCTAGTTGCGCCACTGCTCGGCGCGGGCAGTCATAAAGTGCCCAGTCTGCTTTGGTAAACCTTTTATTGAGAGCAAGCTGGTGACAAAAAACACTTTCGGGGGAGTTTTATATAGCGCTAACTCGATCCAAAGGTATCAGAGCGCTATACTTGACCACCATTTGAGTAACAGTCGGACACATTCCTTTTGTTAGGCACGGGGAGTAATTGATTTGCCCAGAATCGCAGGATGTTGAGTGTAGCTGCCGAGACTCGAACCCTGTTCCCCGCCTTCGAGGTTGATCGCTCTAGCCTTCCCATGGGTAACTCTGTCGTTCCCCAGCTCCCTCAACCCAACCATGTTCCAGAACTTGTGGCATCCTGTTACCCAAACACTGGTAACCAGGCTACCACTCGCCCGGCCCAACCCGAACTCACCGGTGCAGAGAGCCCCATAAAGCACTTGTACTGCACTCTTCCCTGCGTGACCCATGCACCACACTGGTGTACGTACTCCGTTTAACTGCTCTTTCTTATCTTTTACCCCACATTAACCTCAAAGCAGCGCTTACGTTCAGATCCCTTTCCAATAAATGGACATATTGATCAGGAATAGGTGTGAGTGGGCAGCCAGCACCATCGCATTCGTAAAATGTACAGCACCGCAAACAGTACCGTGCACACGGGCTGTACAATTGCTCGCATCGAGGTCATTCATGAAGTCATAGGCGCTAGAAGTAGGGGCGCAGGGGTGCTGCAGCACCCCCAAAAAACCTTGCTGGAGTTCAGAAAGGGAATGAGCTATAAAGATGCCTTTACATTTTTGTATTTATGGTGTCACACCTGCTGTGAGTTCGAAAGAAAAGTCAGATTTCAGGGAATATCTTCTGACAAATTGCTGCTTATTTGTAAACTGGTATTTTATTTCTCTGACTGCCAAGTGAGAGAATTTTGTAAAATTGGCCTAGGTGACAAGCATGTTTGGGTATAGGAATTAATGGAAAGGCTAGGGGATGTCAACATTTAAATACTTGTAAATAAACTATAAACACATTTCATAATATATAATCAATTAGGAAAGCAGGCATGAAGTACATTTTTTTGTAATTCTGAAGCGTTATGGAATTGTTTTTTTATAAGATCAAAACAAATCAAGACCCTTTACTAAGTAATGCACAAATGATAAATATTCACTAAAACACGATTTCCACACATTATCGTTTGTGTGCTACATGGTTTTACCAGTAAAACTGTATGCCCATGCAAATTTAGTGGCCATTTCAACAGAAAATGTGCTGCATGTAAATGGCAATGCGCTACAGGGCCTGCTTTAGCACAGATGGCGTCCAGTGCGACAGTCTTTTTAGCGCCCCCCGCCATGACCTCCTCCTCAGATTACCTGACTACCACCCAGCAAAAGGACCTTTCATCTCTGCATAGCACCTCTCTTGCATACATTTCATTTGTTTTAAAGCGCTGGTTAAGGCTGGGTTTATTAATCCACTCAGCTATCCACTTTAAATACAGATCGGTTCTTTGCAGCAGGCATATTAACCCTCTGTACTACTTTAATACAAGTCAAAAATGCCACTAGACAAAACTCTGATCTCTCTCTCTCTACCAGGAACATTAATCACAAGAGTTATCTTGACATTTTTATTGCTGCCTGAAATCTGGATGCACATCAGTGGAGCATGAAAGCTGCTCGGCGCGTGGAAGGCGCAGCATTCACGGGAGGGGGAAGCGGGGCGGGGGTGTACAACCACTGAAAGTACGATACGGCTGCTTTAAAAAAGCATTGGCATAGCCAATAGGTCTCGCGCTTGGGACCTTATAAGTGTTTAGCGATTGTGCTGCATAACTAAATACTTATAAGGTCCCAAAAGCGAGACCTATTGGCTATGCCAATGCTTGTTTATTCAATGGTGGAGAAAAGAAGTTTGTTTATTCTGATTCACCTTTCCTGACCCCTGCATCTGCTTATCAGATCAGGCTGTGACACAAAGTTTAACTAACTCAGTAGGTAAGAGAATGTGTTACTATTTGTTCTTATTTTTAAAATCTGCACAGGCCCAGCAAGGCACATACTTTGTGTATGTTTCATTTAAATCGGTTTTATCATTATCATGGATGCAGGACAATAATAAAAATGTCCAGATAACTGGTGATTAATGATCCTGCTGGATAGCAATCCTTTGTTGGTAGTTTTGAAATTCAGATAAACTGTAATTTATTTGGATAGCTCAGTGGGTTACTGCCTTTGTCACAGAGATTCTTGTGTTACTTGCAGTTCAGAAGTTACAATCCTAACATAGGACAGTGACCTATGAACTGTCATCAAAGAGCTGCATACAAACATGAATGGTATATTTAGAACTTCACTTTTTTTTGTGTTGCTATATAGTTAGAACTTCCCCAATCTTTCATTATTTTAATTTTGCTAAAAAGAGTTTGGGCAGATATACATTTTTATTAGTAACGCCAACCCCGACCACTGGGGTATGCTTTAAATCCTGAGTTTGCGCTTCCCCACCCCAAACCCTCGTAAAATATACTGCCCACCGGTATGGATGATGTGTGATTCCTACACCTTGAAATCCTCACTGGCTTATGTGACATTCCCTATAGACTGATTTACATACTTATATGATTCATTGTCTCTGTATAATGTATGCGTGGTGTAAAGTGCTGTGACACCCTACACTGATATGAGTAGCGGTATACAACAAATAAATTGCATATGAGAGAAGGGCTACGGAGAGATGAAGGGCACTGTTGGAGGGTGGTAGTAATGGTATCTGTGGAGAAAGAGGTCATTGGTGGGGCGCCAAAAAAGACTTTCGCACTAGCACTAAAGCCGGCCCTGTCATGGCCTTTCTGTTTTTATTTAATTAGCAGTCAGGTAATTAGGGCAACTGTGGAACATATTTTAAAGTGTGTGCTAGGTATATTTACTGCTATATTCAATGTTTTAAGTTTGGAGGTGATATTACTAATGTTTTTTTACGGGCATAATGAAAGTGGAGCTGGATGGTGGCTGATATGGGGCTGGGGCCCAAGGTCAGCTGTGAGATAAGGTGCACAGGAGAGGGATGGTAGAAAAGTGGATAATCGGGCCTGGATGTACTTGCTTTGAAGCCTGGCCTGTTGGAATTTGAGGGTTTGCACTTAGGTCCAGACATTGCTCTTAATTTCAAATAACTCCCCACATGCTCTGTATACACACAGAATTGATCTGTTGTATCATGGTGACTGTCTGCAAGTAGATATGATGTAATCTAGGGCTTGTAGGCTACCACAAGAAGCGACAAATTGGGACCACAGTGGCCCACCCAAATGCACCCTTGGCCCACCCAAATAAAAATTCCTGGAGCCGGGCCTGAGTAACACAGTGGCAAGTATGGGGATTTCTATGCATGAATTGTGTGGAACTTATACCGGAACGCTTTGTTGCGGGTTTTATGGTATGAGGAGTAAAATGAAGTGTTTGCTTTGAAACTGCCAACAAATATGTCCAACCCTGCCATTTACAGGACAAGGGCAGATTGCCTTGCGTGCGAACACGCTGGCACAGGGGTTTGTCTTCCGACGAGCAGGTGGGCATGTTGTATTCAATTGTTGCCTACTCCTTATTGTAAAGTAAGGCTTTGATTTCCTGCTGATTAGCTTTCTTTTTATCTTGTTCACGGACCTCTTGATCAGTTAGCGTTACTAAAGGTCAGCTAATTGTTGTGCTGTCTTCGCCATGTGTGTGCGCCATACGGAGCCGAGTCAGGAGCGACATTGTTTCCCACCTCCTGAACACAGATGGATGACACCGACGCTCTGCGTCTTTATTAGCCGCCATTGTGCAGCATCTGGAAAGTGAAACCGGAAGGACAGGGCGATTATTTCTGAAGTCCACGGGCCTTGGACAGGTGGAGGATTCTGGGATGCTTCGGGTGCGCGCGCCCAGCCTGCTCAGAGATGGAGGGCTATATTTCAGTGCAGTCAGCTGTCTTGTCAACAAGATGCCACATTTTAGTGGACAACCTCGTTTGCCAGCGTGCATAATTTTACAAACCTCGTACAGTCACGAATATGAGAGAAGGGGAATTAGGGAACATAAAGGAAAATATGTGCATAATGGCTTTGTTCTTAATTTGTATTTGCCAGCAGTGCTCCCCAAAGTTGTGATAGACAAATTTGTTAGGAAATATAAATGCACCATTTTCATACTTTTTAATGATGCACCATAGTATCAAACTATTTTCGGAACAGAAAGAAATCACCTAATAAATGTTCAATTTGCACGTTAAAGGTGACTTTCACGGTAGGTAACACTCTTGTGAGGTTTTGGGAATTGGAAAGTCATATTAAAATTAGCGTGAAAGTGGCATGTGGTCCTAGGAGTTCAACACTGCAGGCCATGTTACTGTGTCTCTTCAATTTGATTTTTTTTTTTGCCGCATGATGACACATAAATGGAGCCGACAAGTGACAGCAAGAAATGCTGAATATGTTTAACAAGCTAGATGCATTCTGGTGGAAGAATTTTGAGTTTGTATGAAGATGAACTGAAGAAGGCAAAAAGTACCCCCATCATTAAGAGAGGAACAGATGCAAATGCAGGAGTAAGATATAGGCTGGCTGGGATGGCATTCAATCTTCCACTGAAGGAAGCAGGAGGCCTCTCAGTTTGGTAACAAATGACACAGAGAAACACAAGGATCCGGCTTGCAGCAGCACAGAACCATTAAAATCTGGTCTGTTCCTCCATTTTAATGAAAATTGATTATTCAAGTCATGTGATTTATGGGATCCGAGACGTTTTAATGTTAATAAGGACATTTCAAGATAAAGCTTCATATACGAAAAGTGAGAACATCATTTTCAACATGTGTGGAGCTGAGCCTTTTTGCACGTCTGTAAAGGTGCACACCTGGCTTTGCACTTTCCCCCATGTGTCAAATGATGTTGAGTAGACGTTAAAGGTGCAGATACCACATGCACATGCCTTAATGCAATCACAGCAAAATGCTTATAATTTCGGCTATTTTTGTTTTCCTACTTTATTAGTACTGCATCATGCAATCATTCTTTTTTTGCTAATAGGATAAAAAGGACTTCCTGATCTGATAATAATTTTGTATTGTATGAGAGAAAAACAGGTTCTTCATCACCTCGCATGAAATCTAATGCAGCATGACAGAAATCTGCTGACAGGATGGAAAGTTATAAAAAGAAAGACATGCATCTTCTGTTTGGATAACAGCGATTTCTCCTCATTTTTCAAGACATTTGGCTCATCAGAATGCACAAACCTTGTAGAAGTATGGGAGGAAAGTTCATTAATCAAGAGGAAAAAGAAGGTATTTATTCAGTAGTAATGTCAAATTGTGAATCCCTCTTTGAAACTCTAAGACTCCTTTTTATCAACGGGGATTTGATGGTTAAACGTGTCTCTCCATTGAAATAAGTAGCAGTTGTATCTTTCACGGATTCCTCTTTTACTGTTTATTAAAATGCAGAGAACACTGTGAAATGCCTAAAGTTGGTAAAGGGACAAGGGTAGTTAAACATTTTCTGGAATATTGTTACTCCCACGCATAGATTCATTAGTGTTTAGGGCATCATAAAGAATTTGAGAAGCATTTAGGAAATATAGGTTACAAGAGTATTCTAATCCTCAAAATGTACTTGTGCATAATTTATACCTGATGAAAAATCTTAATTTTTTTCTACACAGGGAACCGTGGCACAAACCATTGCCACAAAGCCACCATCTCCACATTAAATATGCCGGTGTACCCTCCGTTTTATCACCAAGGAAATACATTTCTGTTCTTTAGAAAAGCACATTTATGAGTGTTTCCATGGTAGGAACCTACCTGCAAGAGGTATGGACATACAAGCAAAGTCACAAGTTTGTGAACGTTAAAGTAAATCTTGGGAGTGCTCCACCCAGAAACCCACACAGTCACACTCTGGTCCCTAAATTTGCAAATTCAGCATTTCATTCAGCAATTTCCGCATTTCTAAGTGAAAATATGAACAAAAACTATAACTAGTCCTGAATCTATAAATCAGAAATGTGCGTTATACACGTACCTGTGCAAAAACTTCAGTGAAATGTGCCCTAAGTTTGAAGAGTGTTAATTTTTCACTATTAGAACCCAACAAGTCATGGAAAGAAGAAGCAAAGACTTGCATTTAAAAAAAAATATTTATGCATTTAATAATCTAGAGAAATAAGCATACTTAAATGATACGAACTCAAGATAAAACATAGCATATTCAGTGATAATGCAAATAGAACCAAAATAAGGCTTAATTGAGTTGAAGCAAAAATCGTTGATCAAAATAAGTGTGCCATATCATGAATATTGCACCAGTGCCGAGTACTTCGGCTCTGTTGCTGGGTCGTTTTGCACAGGTTATGGGCGTACAGGTGCTGGGCTTTTTTGCACTACTCTTGAACTGACAAGTGCACTGACCAATGGGTACAAAATGTAATTTTGACATTGCTCAATCAGTGTAAATGTTGCTTTTAGCTCAGGGTAAGAATCGTTTCTGGTCTGATTAGGCCAGGCAATGCGAGGAACCTGAAGTCCGGGCACTATATCAGCCCTGAAGTGCAAATTTTGGAAGCGCTGCAAGGGTCATGGTGAAGCAACATACTATAGCAACATCCACTGCACTGCTACACCACTAGAGCTCTCCTTCTATCGTTCTCTCCTCTCCTTCTACATCTGTCCTGCCAGAGACTCTAGGTCTGACACTTGCACTTAGTCTGCAGCAGCCGGGCATCATTGGAGGCGTTTTAGCCCACCAAAATGTTCACATTTATTTACACAAGCCTTTGGGCCATTTCAAGATGATGGTACTATAAAAGTCTGCAAAGCTCAGGATTAAACATCTCTAGTAAACGCTCTCTTTTAGAGTCTTCTATTTGTCATAAAGGGAATCGTCTTAGACTGTGCATGGCATTGTATTCTCCAGGTCCTAAGGTCCTAATCCTACTCTTGTTCGCCTGTTTCTGATCCATTCATGCGCCTCTCCTACTCTGCTTAGATCTTCCAGAATGTAGCGAGACTTTGGAGACTATACCTACACCTTGTCCTGCTGCAAAACATTGGCTTGTCTGTCATTTTATGTGTTACATATCTTCTTGAGCCATGGTTTTCCTATTTAGACCATTTCCTTAGTCCTTCTCCTGCAATGTTGAGGGTCTCTAGATATTTCATTCAGGTTGACTAACACCAGCGAGGTGGATATGAAGACATTTCCCATCCGCAACTCTGTGCCCACTGGTTTTCCCGTGTCATCAAAGACACAGCACCTGTATGCTTTACAGCGTCTTGTAGCATGGATCAATGCACTGCGCTGTTCTTCTTTGTGTTCCATGGCTACCAATGGTTTCCAAACAGCGTATGACCCTGAGGCGTATATTCTGTCACTGCTGGCATCATTGACTGTAAGGGGACCCAGGAGGTAGGGAGTCTTGTTTTGATCACTGCTGGTATCACAGACCGTACCTTGACTCTAGAGGTAAGGGATCTTGTTTTGATCACTGCAGGTTTCATAGACCGTACTGGTACTCTAGAGGTAGGGGGTCTTGGTTTGATCACTGCTGGCATCATAGACCGTACGGTGGATCTAAAGGTAGCAGGGCATGTTTCGATCACTGCTGGTATCATAGACCATACAGTGACTCTAGTGGTAGGGGTTCTTGTTTGATCAAAGCTGGTATCGTAGACCGTACGTGACTCTAGAGGTAGGGGGTCTTGTTTTAATCAATGCTGGTATCAGTAGGGTGATTCTAGTGGTAGGGGGTTTTGTTTTGATCAAAGCTGGTATCATAGACCGTAAGGTGACTCTAGTGGTAGGGGGTCTTGTTTTGATCACTGCCTGTTTCTAGAAACACGTAAAACAGGTTCGTGAAAGGTTGTTGGTCTAAACATGTTTGCAAAGTTGTCCGAAACCAGTGCAATTTATGTGATCTCAGAGGATTCTGGTAAAAATTTTGTCTACAACCTGCACACTGTTTCATATATCTAGGACTGTGAACGAAGCACGTTTTGTATGTAGACATGGTGAAGCTAATATGATCCGTGCAAGAATAGTTAAACTTACCGAATCTGCATCAAAAGATTTGAAAACTGCGAGTTTTTCTTTTAATCTCAAATAGTTGGACTTATGGAGGTGGTATATCACACTTCTTTATAGGTGGATGTAATCTTGGATTGTGATATTGTAATGGAGTGTTTGAAATACTGCAGACCTACACAATTATGACATGAACATCAGCTACATAGAGCTATATGGAATTAATCTAAACTTCTGCTCGTACGAACTGACAGGGGGTAAAAGGGTATTATATGGCCGTTAGGGTCATTGTCGACATTGCTAAGTTAGCATGAGCACTGCTGCCATGATGCTGCTTTTGCGCACGTTACTACATGACTTTATTTTGCAAGACTCTGTTTGTGCCTTTCACATGAGAACTGTCTGCTTTCTGCGCTCTCTGCCTGTTCCTGGACTTTAGTCTGAACACGATGTGCAAGGTCGATAAACAATGCCCCTTGTTATTCTGTTCTGGTCAGTCCCTAGCACCTAGACAAAACATGCTAACACAGCTGCGCTGCTGGAAATTCGTGCTTTGATATTACGGGGATGCATGTTGTTCTGGCACACACTTGGCGAGGGACCTTTCCAGGGAGGAGAGCTATGCTGTTCCTATGATGTAAAACATCCATCTAGGCACTAAGGTATGGGGTCTGCTGACAAAGCCCAGAGATCTTCCTTTATATAATAAACTACACCTCACCAAGTGGAGGGTGGTTAGGCCTTATAGTCCTTTTTTCCACTGTCTGTATATGATGACATCCCCCTTTATATTCTATGGAATTGTAACAATGCTAATTGTTTTAGCATTTCGCTGCTGGTAGTGGCTCGTATACTGCATTATAGAGCACGATAGTTAAAATAAACATTTTGAACTATTACAGGGACTCTGACCATTCTTATTGTGGACAAGTACGAGTGAGTAAGCGAAAGGGTGTGTCTTGCTACCACGATTCCTGAGAGAGTCGGGAGTGTTGTGTTCTGGGTTGTCTAATCATTTGTATCTTCATGATTATGTAGGAGAACGAATGAGACACTATAGCTAGACTGTTTTGGGATTTTGGGTACTAAGGTGGTAGGAAAGTTCAGCCCCTATACACCGAGGTTCTGTTTTCCTGCGCATAGTTCTGTGTATGTGCAGAATTCCCGTAACAAGGGGTTGTTGACTGAGATTTATTTTAAAATTCAGTGTGTCTGTGTCCAGCACTGTTACTAAGTTTGAGTGGGGGCGTGGTGACAGGTGCCAGATCACAAAATGTTAGCATTAGTTATTAAACAAACTGCCTCTCTTTTTGGAGTTCAGGCAATGTATACACTTCTGCACTTATGACCTTATGAAAGGCCAGTCTGGATTGTGGTCATGCCAATGTGCCATGAAAGCTGAATTCCACCTCAGTAGAGCTGATCATGACATCTGCTGATATCCTGCACCTGGACTGTGACTAATGGCATTGCTTTGTTGCCTGAATATTTAGGAGCCCTATATGTTTCTGCTTGTTGTGTATTTATTCCTTCCATCTGATCTCTGCCCCCTTTTCTGACTGGACGTCAAAGGCTCTACACATGTGCATCCTAAAAGGATTTGAGACAGCTCCATCTAAGACAACAGTGTATCCAAGAGCCCATGGGGTGCCTGCAGGTGCAACCTACTTGGTTACTCGAGAAGCCTGTCATTACAGTTAACAGCCTAACAAAAGATCCCATATTATGCTGGTAAGAGATGGGTATATGTGAGACTTGGGAAAGAAGAGAATGTGAGAAGTCTTGATAGGGGGTAAATCTCTTAATCTCCAGCAAATACACTCTTTCCCCCATAAACTAACTGTGCACAAGTGAAAAGAAGTGCAACGCGGTAAGTAGAGCACTTCATTTATTGTATCCCATCTTCACAGCCCCCCCGGCAGCAACTTCCAAAACCCCACATTCTGTGTTCCACGCAGGGTACAACCACGAGCAGAGAAATACCGGAGGCCGAACATTCCAGATCCCAACACACCTCCCTTCCTTCCCAAGGAAAAGAAAACATAACAATGTAAGATAACTAAAACAAAACATTAACCAAGAGAGCAAACAAAACATAAATAATGCATGACATAATCTTGAAACTTGACAGGAGCAGCTCTTACCCTGGTAGGAATCTTCCTGGAAGTAGTGCGATCCAGACAGACACCTATAACGGAAGGAATTGCACCAGCGGTAGTGTAACCAGAATGGACACCCATCTTCTCACCAACATACACAACTTTGGATTGAGGTACAACGGAGACAGCACATTTGTTCCACGTTTTCCCATGCTCTAACACCACCACGTGGTTTTTCACCTTCCTCACTTTTACCGGAGCTGAGAACCGAGAAGTCCCCTTGCGAACAAAACCAGGCCTCTTGGTTCTCACCCAGTCACCAACACCAACAGGGGAAGCCCTCCTTGAATCAGTTCCATACTTGGATTGTACTGCCGCTCTAACACCAGCTACTCTGCCCAATTTACACTGATCAACCTCCTTCCTAAACATCCTGTACTTGTTTAACTTGGAACCCGTAACCCTCCCCCTGAGAAGAGTGAAAGGAGACATGCCAGTACTGACATGAGGGGTAGTCCTCACTGCCCACAGCATGTCAGCAATGGCCATTTTCCAGTGCAAACCGTTCATCAAGGCTAACTGCAATTGGTCCTTGATAACTCGGTTCATACGCTCAAAAAGACCATTGCTGCGGGGGTGATAAAGAGAAGTAAGAATGTGATGGATGCCATGTTCCCTAAGAAAGTTTTGCATTTCCGAGGAAACCAACTGGGTGCCATTGTCAGTCACCAGTTCCTCTGGAAACCCTTCACGAAGGAACACTTCTTTGAAAAAGTTGATGATGGACGTGGAATTGACAAACTCCACAAACTTCACCTCGGGCCATTTGGACATGTAGTCCACCAAACCTAATGCATACAAAGGAGAATTCCCAGTGATTCCAAAAGGCCCAGCCACCTCAGAAGCTAGTTTGCACCAAGGTGAATCCTTCACAACAATAGGATCGATGGAAGAGGGATATGTCACTTGAGTTTTGTCACTCAGGATGCACGCACAAGTCCCGAACATAATGTTCAATGGATCTGTCCAACCCAGGCCACCAGAAGTCCTCTCTAACCCTGCGTTTCATGGCACGGATACCAAGATGACCTTCGTGGGCTAGATCTAAAATCTTCTTGCGCATGCATACTGGTACAACTAGAATACCACCCCTGCGTAAGATCCCATCAACTAAGTACAATTCTTCACCAACCCTTTTGAAAGGACTTCATTCAGGAGCTAAATCCTTGTTGATAGGCCAACTATGTGCCACAAAATCAACCACCATCTTAATCTCATCGTCCTCGGATACAGCTTGCAACCACTCCAGCTCGGAAAGTGCACCCTTCACAGTGTTCACTACAGCACCAACAGCACACACAATGTCAAGATCATCCACAGGTAAACCACTAACGCTCTCAATGAGGGGTAGCCGGGATAAACACAGTCAGCTACGTGGTTCTTTACGTCTGCCACATACACCAAGCCATAATAAAATTCTTGTAATCTGTACTGCCATTTAGCTATCCGTGTAGTGGCCCTACCGCCTGGAGGCAAATGCAATTGTCTCCTCACGTCCGTCACATCTCTTCTGCATGAGGACAGCACCCAAACCAACATTGCTAGCATCGGTGGAGACGATGCACAGGTCATTGATGTTGAATAACTTGAGGGGGCGTGCCTGCACAATTTCCTTTTTTAGAAGTTTAAAATGATCATCAAACTCATCGCACCACACATACCTAGCGTTTTTCTTAAGAAGTTCCCGCAAACTAGCGGTTTTGTCAGCAAAATTGCTCACAAATTAGGCATAGTACTCCACTAGCCCTAGGAAAGAGCGAAGCTGATCTTTGTTTGTGGGTTCAGGCGCATTCTGAATGGCATCTAAGATTTTCACCTTGGGTTCCACACCTTTGCTGGAAATGTGGTGACCCAGGTAATCCACACCCTCCTGAAATAACTTACACTTGTCCTTCCTTAGAGTCAACCCATACGACTTCACAATCTCCAATACATGTTTGACCCTGCAGTCGTGCTCCAATTCAGTTTTTCCGTAAACGAGAATGTCGTCTTGGAAAAACACGACCCCCACAGTGTTCTTAAATAAATTGTCCATTAGGTGTTGATACACTGCGGAGGCCGATGCCAAACCAAACGGCATGCGTTTGTAACGGAGGGCTCCTTCAGGTGTCACGAAGGAGGTGAGGTGTCTGGAGTCTTTGCTCAACTCAACTTGATGATAGGCTGAAGAAATGTCAAACGAAGAAAAATACTTGGCTCCATCTCATGTTGCAAGCATCTTGCTAATGTTAGGTAGGGGCTGGCGATCCACCCAGATGTTAGAATTAAGATCGCGCAAGTTCACACACATCCTAAGAGATTTGTCTGCCTTGCATGCCAAAACAAGGGGGACCAACCACTCAGACCCCTCAATGGGCTCAATTACATCCATGACACACAAACGTTCCAGTTCTTGCTTTAGCTCATTGCGCAGACTCAGGGGTACCTTTCGCACCTTATGTGTAACTGCCCTTGCACAGTTTTTAAGGATGATGCGGTGCTGAAAACGCTTCAGCTTGCCTACACTATCGCTAAACACATCGGGATACCTCTGGATCCACTCTTCACCGGTTAGACGTCCAATCGTTACAGTGCCAGAAGAGTCGGTAGGTGAGGGTGTGTTGTAAAATTGACGTGCCTCACGTCTTGACAAAACCATGTCAGGATGGTTGGGATCCAGAATGATACCAAGTTCCCCTTGCTCTTCCCACCCCAACAAATTTGCACCGTCCTCCACTATGTACACAGTTCCAGTGGCAAAGTTCCCGCGGAATTCCAAATTGGCCTAAAATTTGCCAAGGACTTCCACTCTTTTTCCTCCATAAGCAAAAATCCTAATGTTAGACTGGTGTAATTGAATGCCCTCCAGCCTGCCAAAATCTTTGGCATTGATAAGGGTGAATGGAGATCCAGAATCGGCCCAAAAACTCACATTCTTGCCATTCACACAGATAAAACATGCTGGGGATTTCCTCTTGCGTGATCCTGCCATGGACGCTATCTCAATCACCCCCTCGTACTGTAAAGATGAAGAAGACAACATTAATAAAACATTCTAATTTTCCTCACTAGAGTCAACAAAGCCTTCTTCAATAGATCTAACAGTTTGTGTGGTGCCTTTGTGTAACCCGATGACCTTGCACACTCGTGCAAGATGTCCTTTCTTACCACATCTAAAACAAGTTTGATTTAAAGCAAAACAAAACTTAGCGTTGCCCAAATGTAATTTGTTATCCCACAACGAAAACATGAGAGCTGCATCTTCTCAGTCTTGGTTTTGGGCAACATAGGTGCCGATGTGGGACTTCGCGAAAAATTATCATTGATTACCTTGGCAGGCTTGATATAGTGCTGTGCACTTAGCAGTTTGACTTCACCAGGTTGCACAGATCCACTCATTTCCTTCATGCAGAATTGAGAATGTTCGATACTTCTGACTAGAGTGAGAGCTGTTTCTAGGTCAGGGTCTTCCGATGATAGGAGTTTTTCTTGGATTTTCTTGTTGCATGTGCGTTCTATCAGCTGATCGCAAATAATTCCATCTCTAAATTCTCTGTAATTACAAGTGGCAACAAGGGTTCTGAGTGCAGCGACAAAATCATCGATGGATTCACCAGGCCCCTGAGCACATTGCAAAAATTTGTAACGTTCTAGCATTACATTTTTCTTAGGATCACAGGGCACAGGGGCGCAGGGTATTGGGGAAGGCAGCAACTTCCTGGCTCAGAAATAGCAGTTTTGCAAGTGGGGCCAGGCGTACTGGAGTGGAAGCGAGCAGGAGCCACACCATTGAGGAGAGTGTTGTCATCTGTAGTATGGAAACCCCCGGGACTTAAGGACGTCACCCCTTTATGGTAGACATATTCTCATTATGGGAAGGAGTCCCTTTCAAAGACAAAAAATATAATCTTCGCTGCTGAAAGATAGAAATTATACGATATAGGATCCATTTTGGACCTTTTAAAATTCATTTAGTTCGGGGGTGTTCCAGCAGTACTTTACTAAAACTTACCTCGGCTCCTCCACCTATCCAACAACTGTACAGATCGTGGTCTACATCACTTTATTCGACGGACTGAGCGTGTATTTTCTCATAATAGTGTATGACATCAACCCAATTCTTTTGCCACTATGAGGAACAACCCTTTTTCTACATCTGCAATAACTTATTGCAGTAATACAGTTTGCCCTTGGTCGTACAATACCATTATTGTTTAACTTTGTCTCGCTATAGACGGTTTCCTGAAGAAGGCAGAAGTGCCGAAACGCGCGTAGTTGTCATCTACCGCTAGCCTTCATCAAACCTGTCAAATTTTATATGAAAGATTTAAGTATTGTTTGTAATATTTGGATTGATCTTTTGTCACTTTATGTATAATTTACATGTGTTTACTTATCTATGTAAAGATTTCTTACATTTATGTATATTTTTATAATTGATTAAGAAAAAAACAAATACACCAAAAAAGAGATTAAATAACTAAATAAAATATTTTTATAATAAGAAACAAGAATATATGTTTTTGTCTATTGTTATTAGTGGCACTCCTTGTGGTTACACGTTTCCATGATGCCTAGAATGTTTGTACCCTAGAATTGATTGAAAGCTTGTTACAGTTTCTTTACCTAATAGTACTGGAGTGGAAGGGCAGACAGCCGTCTGCAAGCACATTTCCTAACATCCAGCCGGATTTGTGCCAACGGCGATCTGAGCCCGGAATTGGGGGATCTTCCCGGGTTCCACTTCATTATTTCTCGCCTCTGTAGGGTCTTGCCGTTGCGACCAGCAATCTGTAGTCGGCATTGCAACGCGGCTCACTGGCCAGGTAGTGGCAACTTGCTAGGGGGTCATTTCCAGGAATTTATGCCATAAGGCAATCTCTAGCCCGGGGAGCTCCTACGCGGCCGCCATCTTGACAAAGGCTTACACAGTAACACAAACTTGGTTAACTTTACTAGCTGGCAGAGAATGTGTGTGAAACCAGGACATGGGCCGGTTTTGTGTCACACAATGGAGTGGAGATTGTTGCTGGGGAATGCAATAACAGATAAATGTACTGGCGTGCTCTTTGAATCCGGTCTTCTGGATAGGGGAATCTTTATGTGTTGCCCATGCAAGCAGTCCATATTGAGAGGGGGGGTATGGTGCATGGCCAAGCAATAGGTTGCCAGCTGTCGTCTATGTGGAATCAGGGAGCCCTAGTTTAAGATGGTGAGGAGTGTGATGCCCATTCATGGACAGAATACAGGCTAGGGTGGTACCTTGTAACCGATACAGGGTTGATATCTTATATCTACAGAGTTAACATGGCATGGGTCTTAAAGAGTTCCAGCAGCTCGTCCCATTCCAATGCTAGGGGTTTTTCCTCTGCCCTCTGGCTTCTTCGCGTTTAAGCAGAGTGCTATCGAAGTCAACCCAAAGGAGAACTGAACTATGCCACATTATTACCATCAGAGGACCACTAAGTTTCCAGCGACAGGTTACGCAGCACACACACAGGTAATAGTATAGCTAGGTCCATAAACTGGTTCAGGACTTTAGGTTTGTTCCTACACACAAAAACCACAGAAAGCAAACTTCCTACCTGTAGGTTGCTATGACAGAAGAATTGGGTCAGGAGTACCGCCACTACTGTCCGATAGTTACCCAGTCCAGAGCACGACCAGAACATGTGGCACACATCAGCATTCATTTGAGGCAGGTTCTACAATGCTTCAGCTCCCAGGTAGAGATCATTAATTTTTGCGGGAGTCAGGTACGCTCTGTGTAAGACCTAGAAGCTAATTAAGCTTGAACCTAGCTTTCCTGGAGATGATGGTAGGATGCACCAGTATACTGTCCCATTTGGCATTGTTTAATTCTCTGCCTAGTCCAGTCTCCCATCTGTCCTTTAGCGAGTCAAGTAGAAACAATGTGTGTCACCATCCCTTTAACTAACCATTCAATGAAGTGTCGACCACTGCTTATTGTATGGATTATTTGCATGAGGTCATGTGTCTGTGGTTCGTCTGCTGTTATGTACCAGTGGTGCTGCAGCATGCAACTTAGAGTGTTGTAGGAGAGGCAGTTGCCCCGTGGTACACCGTACTGCTCGCAGAGTTCTTCACAGGTCAGCAGGTGTCCCTCTTGAAAAAGCTTGCCCGTAGGTTCCAGTCCAAGAGTGCGCCACTATACAATATCAATGGCTGTCATGTCACTCTCATGGAACAGAGTGACAAGGGGAATGGCCGGTGGGTAAGGAAATGTGTGGGCCGTCAGAGTGAGGGTTCTATGAAAGCACATGTGTGAGATTTACAGTAAACAAGGGGATGGGTGGGCTGCGTGAACTACTGAGCAGTAGCTCCCGGTTACTCTCGGCATCAGTCACGGTCCTTCCATGGTTGCAGTATCCTCCAGACATGTGCTGGAGGCCCAGAGGCAAAGCCATTACAGCTGTGAAGCAAGCTAATAGTGCTCAAAGTCTGGTACTCTGAGGCCGCCTGCTTCTGCTGGTCAAAGGAGCTTAGCTAGTGACACCCTTCATCTGCCATTTTGCCAGATCAGTTCTCCTACAAGGGCATTTAAGGCTCAAAAACAATGCGGAGTCTGATATATTGACAAATTAAGGACGTAATAAAGTTGACAAGGGAGCATCACCATTTTAGCAAGGGCAATTCTGCCCATCACAGATAGTGGCAGCATCTTCCAGAAAGACACCTGACTCGTCAGGGCCACAACAGTACGTGTCACATTACCATCAAGCAAATCCTGATCACCAAGGAATATGTGTATACCCAGATATCAGAAGGTGCGCTGTTGCCATTGAATTCTGCTACCATCTAAATCCAATGCCACCACCTGGACTGTCAGATGAAGCAGGAAAATGCATGATTTGAACCAGTTCACCTGTAGGCCCAAAACTTTATGGAAGGATTTGTGCACCTCAGCAATGGTTGCATGATGCTTTGTAACATCTTTTAGAAACAGCATGATATTGTCTGCATAAAGGGAAATTGCATACGCCCTGTCCTCAAGTGGAATACCCTACTCCTCCCCTTCCCCGTGCAGATGGATGGAGAATGACTCCATGGACAGGGCAAAAAGTAAAGGTAAACCAGGAACTGGGTGCAATGTAATGCTGACTGTGAAGCAGCGCAGATCAGATACCCAAACCAGGTTTATCCTGGTGAAAGATTTTAATTTCTGACTTAGTCCTTTAAGTCATAATCTACCACAGGCATACACTTCTAAAGCCCATCAGGAGAGAGCACTTAGAGATTCACAGGGTGTCAGGCAAAGGACAATAGTAGGGTCCAGTAGATCAACCTTAGGATCCTTGGAAACCACTTCTTTGTCCTGGGTACAAGAGGGAGCAGGTACAGTCCTTCAGGGCTCCTCTCAGGGCATGGACAGCAGGTCCAGTCCTCTTCTGATCTTCTGCAGGTCCAGGAAGGATACTAAGGTGGATGCCTGGAGGTGCAACCTTTGTGCCAGGCACTAGCTAGTGGGTGGGAATGACTTCTGAGCACACCCTAACCAATGGGTTAAAAGTTCCTGGGGCCAACCCTACCCCCTTTGGACGGTTGAAGATGGTAATAGCCTTCTACCACACTAAACTTGGCCTCTAAGGGCTGGTTGTTTGTGTGGGGAGTGTACTATGGTATTCCTAGTGTCCTCCCACATCTAACACTAAAATAATGTTTGAGACAGCCACTGTGTCCACCATAAGCCCAGAGCCAGGACACATCAGAGTCCTTCAACATCCAGCCAGTAAATCCACAAGAACTGTCTTGACATCCTGTTCTTTCCCCTTTCAAGTTTTCCCCACATGTTGCATGTGAACCCAGCAGACCTGTCAAGCAGGATTTGACACTCAAGCAGGACTTGATACTATAGAGTGAAAAAGGATGCACACAGGCCCACCCTGCATATTCTGTGCATTTTTCAGCAGTCATCTCTGCCGATTAAGGCACCTATTGTTAGTTCCAGGGAGGCATTTCACATCTATTTGAGGCTAATTACTGGCTGGCAGCTGGCAGAGGCTGATGTTAATTAGCCTTCTGACAGTTCAGACAGTTGAAGAATAACTTTCTAAAGTTATTTTTCCTCAATATTTATTAAAAATCCGACTTCACCATTGCACTGGATTTTTACTACCTATTAAAATAGTTCTTTAATTATTTTCCTAGTTGGTCCCTTTGCCGAGATACAGTATTAGTATTTCAATTTGTATTCTGGTTTTCTATATAGGGCAGCTAGGCCTGCCAAATAGCTTTTGGGGTCTAGTCACTGTAAGGACATGTTAACATTGTATTGTATTGCAACATTTATGTAGTGCTTACCACCCCTATGTGGGATGCTGAAGCACTTGCCTACATGGGTGTAGGGTGTGTGTTTGGAAGGATATTATCTTTGTTTTGCTCCAATATGGGAAGTATTTCCATGTTGTGCGTGAAGACTACTGCTTTGCATTTATTGTGTTATGGGAGGCAGCGCTTAGCAGTTTATTGAATGAAGAAGTGTGAGAGACAGGTACACAGTTTATGGTTTTCCATTAGCTGGCAGCTTTGAGCATCTCTGCCGATTCCCTTATGTATTTCTTATTTTCATGTTCCACTGAGCTGGTTACTGCACTGGGTTGTCCATTTTGAGATATCTTGTTTATGGTTGATAGTCCTGAGCAGGCATAGGTTGGGGAGGACATGGTTCAGAGATCTTCTGGGATGGAATTTATTACTATAATCTCATATCTCTATCAATCAATCAGGATTTGTAGAACACGGCTGCTTCACCCATAGGGTCTCGAGGCGCTGTCGGATCATGCTACTTGTTCTCCTATTGGTTGAACATTCTGGTCTTGAGGTCCTTCTGGAAATGCTGAAGCGATGGTGAGTATCTGAGGTGCAGGGGGAGGTTGTTCCAGGTCTTGGCCACCAAATGGGAGAAGGAGCGGCCTCTTAGGTTTGTCTGGTGGATTCAATGAGTGGGAGATAGGGCGAGGGATCCCGATCTGAGTTTCCTGGTGGGCTGGTGAAAAGTCACACGTTGGTTGAGGTATGCAGGTCCTTTGTTGTGTAGTGCCTTGTATGTGTGGGTGAGTAGCTTGTACCGGCATCTTTTCATGACTGGTAGCCAGTGGAGTTTCTTGAGGTGAGGGGTTATGTGCATCTGTCTGGGGAGGTCGAGGATGAGCCTGGCCGCTGTATTCAGGATCGTCTGGAGTTTCTTCGTGAGTTTGGCTGTTATTCCTACTTAGAGGAAGTTGATATCTGATTTCCATTGTGAGATGCCAAAAACAGTCTTTGTATGTAGGTAGTTGGAGCCCTCAGTGGTGAACTAAATTATAGTCATCCGTTGGCCAGGGGCATATGGCATATCTCTTCAATTATTCCATGCCTGTTAAGTTGGTGATGGGTGGTTTATTGCTGTGGATTTGTACTGTACTAGGTGATGGACATGACTCATAACAGTTTTTTCTTATGAAAGTGGAGGAGTATCAAGCATTATAAAGAAATTATAACGCAGTCTGTATAGACTACACTTGACTGCTCAACTGCTGAGTGTAATGGAATTAGTATTATTATGAGGCAGGAGAGTTATATATGGTATTATATTATTTTTGGTTATTGTTGGTTATTGGGATCAGTCTTGTGCTGTTAATGAAATAATATTTAAACAAATAGGGCAACCCAATAGTCCAGCAGCCAGCAGGAAACTGAGTAAAAATTCTCATAACAAAACTTTCCTGAAGGAATTGCTTCCAGTATAATTACAGCTTTGTTGGTATACTAATCTAACACTCTAATTTATATCAGCACACGATAATGTTTACATTAAATAAACGAGGTGATACTCAGGCTTACCAATTAAAATCTTTCATTTGTTTTTTCTTCTATCATTTTTCTTTTTCCAAACATCCAAAAATAATTTATTACATCAATAATATACAATCAGGATTCATGTTACAAAGTTCTACAATATCACTGCCAACCCCTACTGATCAAACCAAACAGTTGATAGCATGATAAATCAAAAATGGTCCATGGGTAATGGTATGTCCTCCTAAAAACAGTCCAATAATGTCTCTTCCTGATTAATCCAACATTTATACTGACAGATAAATGGATTTTCTCTTTCGATGTTGTTGGAGAGGAAGAAATGTTGACAGTGAAGATAAGCCAAAATGAACAATCCCCTGAATAGTCTAATAAAACACAAAATTGTGGGTGCAATGTGTTTGTTAGTCACTATTTGTGGTACTGAGGTGTCACATTGTGTGTAAATGTTTCACATGTTTTCGATTGTTTCATCTGGTGTACCTTTTATGGATTGTTCTTTGTTGTTTTGTTTTATTATACTATTCAGGGGATTGTCCATTTTGGCTTATCTTCACTGTGTCCTGATGATGGTCTTGTGGACTGTTTGGCCTTGAGAGACTGAAATTTTAACGCTTCTTCCTCTCTAACAATATTGAAAGAGAAAATCCATTTATATGTCTGTATAAATGTTGGATTAATCAGGCAGGGACATTATTGGACTGTTAATGTATATACTTTGTTAGGACATACCGTTCCTCACTGACCATTCTTGATTTATAATTCAACTGTTTGGTTTGATCAATGGGGGTCGGCAGTGATATTGTAGAACTTTGTAACATGAACCCTGATTGTATATTATTGATGTAATAAATTATTTTTGTGTGTTTGAAAAAAGAAAAACAATAGAAAAAAAAGTAAATGAAAGATTTTGATCAGTATGCCTGAGTATCACCTTGTTTCTTTTATATAAACCTTTTTTGTGTGCTGATATAAATTAGAGTGTTGGATTAGTATACCAACAAGACTGGAATTATACTGGAAGCAATTCCTCCAGGAACATTTTGTTATGTTAATTAAATCATGCCATGCCATTTTCTTCAGTTTCTATATGCTAGATTAAATTAATAGGAGTTAGGTGAGATCCTTAGTGGGAGAGGGGGAAATTCATGCATTGGTTGGCCATATTAATAGATAGGCTGCAGGCGATTAGGTATTGTTAGGTTGCAGGGGTATGACTTTTAAAGGGGAAGTTGTGATTTTTTAGATGAGATGTGCACAATTTGCAGAAATACAATAACAGGGATTAAGGCAAAGTCAGTTCTCATGCACGGTTTTTAGGAATACTGTGGAGGCTTTTTGAAACCTCATGCAAACTTGTAGAAAGAAATAGCAATATTTGCATATGTTGAAATATCATTGTAGGCCAAGAGAACACCAGTGCACACACACAAACACACACAACCATCACCTGTAGTTACATAGACTTAAAATAAATATGGTTTCATTTTCCCATAAAATCCAATGGAAGGAAAACACAAATCAGGAATGTTGTGCTTTACACGTTTGTGTTAGATATGCACTCCTTCACCCCTATTTCCCTGATCTGGATGGGATGAAAGAGAACAGATTCTGTTTTAGTGAATTTGTGTAAAGTAATGCTTATCAGGGCAGAGAGTACTGGGGCAGTGTCTATTCGTGAGCACCCATAACATAGTCACAATGACGTGCAAGATGACATTCAGCCTTCCTGTAGCAGTAATCAGACACACAAAAGGAAAGGCCCTGCCTACAAAATTCCTCATCCGCACAATAGAAATTGCAGCCCCACTTCACACACTTTTTACCAAACCTTCAGTCCTCAGGGAAAGAAGTAAGCAGCAGTCCTTTCCTAAAAAGGCTCTCATTCGATTTCTAAGGGGAGGCCTGTCTCCATATTTTCTCACTTCAGTGGCTGGTCTGGTGCTCTATCTCCCTTCTCTGCTCTCTATGCAGAGTACTGCGCCCCTCCTTCTACCCCCTTGTGCAGTGTACTCTCTGTATGTGTTCCGCTCAGTCCTACTTCTAAATACTATACACCCTGCTTTCTGGGCTACAAGGTTTACCATGCAGTGACTTATAAATATTTAAAAATGAGGGGCATATTAGCAAGACCGGCGATAAAATTATCGCCGTTTTAGCGGCAGGAAACTGCCGCTAAAACGGCGATAATGGGCTTGATAATATGCGTTATAGAATTCAATAGAAGCCCAGGTTAGATGTCCTGCACATCTAACCTGGGCTTCTATTGGAATTCTATAACGCATATTAGCAAGCCCATTATCGCCGTTTTAGCGGCAGTTTCCTGCCGCTAAAACGGTGATAATTTTATCGCCGGTCTTGCTAATATGCCCCAAGGTTTATACCTGGCAAAAAGGGTTTATTTTGACAGGTTGCACTGCATGTTTTGCACTGTTACAGTCAGACTATAGTAGTAAGCCTGGAGCCATGTTCTCCCAGTCAATACAGTGGATGGCACAATAGGTGTTGCAGTCCAGTTGTGGCATTTGACTTACAGGCCCTTGGGTGCACTGGTACCAATTTCTAGTGACTTATAGGCTAATATAATATCCCAATTAGGAGTATGCCAATTTGACAATGTTTAAGGTGGGAGCACAAGCACCTTATCACTGGTTGTCAGGGTTAAAGTGTGCAGAGTTCTAATGCAAGCAAATATATATGGTCTAGAAAAACGCAAAAAATTCATTTTGACTATGCAGAACAGGCGGATTTCCTACATCCTTAAACATTGCTTGCACATCATGCACACCTGGATGTCCAGCGCCAACCCAACCAAGACAGAAAACCTGTTATTTGCCAAGGACAATAAACAAGATACAGTACAAACCCGGCTCAATGCCATGAACCTTGACAGCTTCAAACTCAAACTTTCACCAAATGCCAAATCACTTGGATTCACCATGAATACCAAGCTCACCCTCAAGTAATACATTGGCAAAAACGCAGCCTGGTACCAACACTCTCTTCTGAAGAAAGTCAAACCATTTCTCCCAGAAAGTAACTTAAGAACTGATGTTCAAGCACTCGCACTCTCGTATCTGGATGCAATGCCTACTCCATGGCCCCAGAGAGTCCACACTAGCACCCATAAGGGCATTCTACAAGCCACAGCACATTTCACACAGGGCCTGAAGAAATATGATCACATCACCCCATCCTGATGGAACTTCGTTGGCTGGACAGCACCATCTTCAAAACCAGCTGCATCATTTGTAAAGGTATTACAACCAGCACCCACACTTGACTTGCAGAAAAGCTCACAATCTCTATGGATCTCTGCTCCTGCAGCCATGGCACCATCAGACTGCAGATTAAGACGTGTAAAAAAGAAAAACAAAATTACAGCATTCCTTTTTTCATCTATGCACCCAGGATTTGGAACAAAATACCCATATGCTGCAGGACCGCTCTAATGCTCCTCCAATTTAACAAAGAGTTGAATACTTACCTCTTTAGAGAACACTACATCACAATGGATTATCCATCCACAACCAAGCTTCCTCTTCTCTTACGTGTTGAATGCAATATACATACATACAAAATTATTGTGGCCAGTTAAGAAATGGAGGCTAAAATAGTACATCATCAAATTACTTACACATTTTGTAGTTGCCAAAAAGGCAGTTGGAATGAAAAAGCCCAGAATGCTAAAGCCCTAGTTTTGTGTGCTAAAGAAACACTTAACTCTATCCAAAGTCAAGAAGATGTGGATATTGTCCACAGCATACTCAATCGCCTTGTGAATATTCACAAGCTGAACTCAGATATACTGCCCTGCAAAGAGTATATATATCCGGATTTATGTTATAAACATGGCTTTTCTTCTTTTATTTCTTTCTCAGTAAAGAAGTTGGATCGTGGTAAGAGTGTCTGCACATCAATATGAAAGACTTCAATGTGCAGAACAATAAAGAACTTCAGAAGTGCTTTTTTTTATTGGCCTATGTACATTGTGGTTGTTGCTCCAGCAACATCATACTGATGCCACAACTGCACTACCATTCTTTTGTGTTGGCTTAAAAAAATTCCAGGAATTAGAACAAACCCAAAGTTGGATAGAATTAAATGACATATTTGGTCAAAAATTACAAGTGAGAAGGTAATTAAGGAGATACAGATGGACAAAATGACAATAGAGCTAGAACCGTTGATATATTGGAATGGAAAAATTGAAGATTAGCCATAACTGAGCAGACGTGTAATAAAATAACTTATCATGTTTTGCCAACTATGGATCCTCGGAATGTGTCTTCGGTGTAGTTTGTCAATTTTCAGCATAAGACCAGTCTGTCTCCTCAAAATGTGGAGAGAGAAAACATGATTAAAATAAATAAAACTTTCTTACTCTTGACTGTGGAGCGCTAGAAAGGCACCAAAGGCAATGAATGGGGATTTTTAAAATGCCATCACCAATCCTGTCAGTGCAGCAGCTGACAATGATAATAGAGACATTGTATCCAAAGTTTTATTGATCACTAATGGCTTGTGACTAGTGAAATAAAATAACTACGGAGTAAGTGACTCAAAGCGATGTTTAAAATAACTTTTTTATTTCATAAATAATCAGTGCATATGTTTCATGTATGACACTAGTGCCAAAATATATGCGCATTTTACATTGATATTTTACCTTGCCGAGTTAATTTTATTCACCTCTTTCAAAAATGTTGAAGCCCATTTGCTCGGGTCTGCTGGCCAGCCCTGCTCTGATCTGTCATTACCTATGAGAGAATGCACATGTTTGGAGCCAGTTAAATGGTAGGAATTATTGAAACTTGCACAGCACAACGTAAATGTCTCTGCCGTGTGGAGTACTCCAGGGGTCCTTCCTTAGCCCTACCCTTTTTAATGTTTATGTCATTTCACTGGCTACCCTGATCAGATCATTTGGCTTCAGCCTGACCTCATATGCTGACGATACGCAAATTGTGGTGGCTTTACGGCCTGGTCAGACAATAGGAATTGAGGACAGGTTTCACGATTGCATGGCAGCAATCGGAAACTGGATGTCACAAAATTGCCTAAAATTGAATTCTGGGAAGACCGAGGTCATCCTGTTCGGTAATGACCCTAACTTCTGGACCCCAAGGTGGTGGCCAAAAGACATGGGGATACTTCCGACTCCTGTCAGGAAGGTGAAGAACCTAGGAGTCATCATCGATGAAAAACTCAATTTCGGGGACCAAATCAATGCAGTTGCATCTTCCGTGTATTTTTTAATTAAAATGAAAAAAAACAATACTACCCTTTCTGCCTACATCTTGTCAGCGAACCGTAGTCTCTGCTCTCATTTTATCCAGACTCAACGACTGCAATAGCCTGTATTTAAATATACAGGAACGCTTTGCGAACAAGCTGCAGGTACTACAAAATGCAGCTCAAGGCTGATCACGGGTACTCCGAAATACGCCTCCATCTCTAAGGAGCTGAGGAAACTACACTGGCTGCCAGTCAAGAATCGAGTGCTTTTCAAAACTCTTAGTACTGTGTTCAAGGCACTCCACGGGATAGGCCCAGATTTCCTAAAACGGAAATTGCAATGGTATACACCCGGTAGAACCCTGCGCTCCGGAGGAGCCAAGTTGGTGACTGTGCCACTCTTCAAAAAATCTACATGGGGAGGGAGAAGCTTTATGGTATGCGCAGCTAAAGCTTGGAATGAGCTTCCCCCCATTTTGAGAAACGCCACGGACCTACTCACTTTTTGGAGGGGTCTGAAAACCTGGCTTTTTACTCGCTATTCTTGATCGCCTGATCTGTTCTCAAGGAATTAGTGGTTCAGCGCCAGGACACCTTCAGGTAATTGCCGCGCTTTATAAATAGCGATAACATAACATAACATTGATGTAATATGTGTCCCCCTATTAAATGCTTTGGCTTAGATAACACTCTAAAGTTTCTTTAGAGTCCGTGTGGGTCAGTTAAGATTTTGGCAAACAATGTTGTTTAATTCATTTGGGTGAATACCTAATTATATGAAAATCAATAGAGGATTTAGGCACGCAAGAATTTGAATGTTTAAAAATATCATCTTCTTTTACATGACACATTTGCCAGGCCATACGAGCCTATGCGTATGGGTGACATCAATGTCTCTCTCAGCCTTTTCCATAATTCCCCTTTTCCATCCAGTCAATTTGTTTCTCTGCCCCCTCCCCCTATTGTGAGATTCATTGTGCTGTAATCTATTTCCACCAGTGATACGGCTAAACTGATACAACTACAAACAATTGGTATAGAAGAAAGCACCTGCGGACTTCAAGAATAAAATGGTCAACAACGCCCTCTCCAGTGGCCCTGGTGGAGTTGAGAGAATTCCTGCAATGTGAGGCAAGTAATTCTCTGCCCTCAGCTGCAAACTGTCCGAAATTAATGAGCAAGCTATTTGAGGGACTCTCAAGAAAGTCCCAAAACACAGGCAGTGCCTAAGTCCGGATGGGACCTTGTAATCCAGTGCTGAGGGTCCTTAAAGGAGAACTAAATAAACTGAGGAGGTTGGCACACAAAAGTACTGCGACTGCTTCACAAGCGGATGAGATTCGGAAGGCTAGGAAAGCTTTCAGATCAAAAGTCTGGAAAATCTCCCGGGCTAATGAAGAACAAGCAGGGGTGGAATTATATAAGGCCCTAAAAACTAAAAATCTACCAAAATTTTAGAGTCTTGTTAAAATGAGGTTGAGTCAAAATATGCAAAAAACCTCGCCTGCCGTGCTGGCCGCCAAGTGGTCAGAAAATATTTTCAATCTGTATAACACTGGGACAAATGAAGGCGGGCAGGAGGATCCTGTGGAAGAACTAGTGGACGCTCTAGCAAAAGCCTGCTGCACTGGGGAGAAGCAATGGCACCCAAAGAACTGATTAAGCGTACATTGGTATCTTTTCGAGCTGCTGGAGCTTCGGGCCCGAATGGCTTCCCCACAAGAATATTTCAAATTGCTAAAGAAGAATAGGCATCTCTACTTAGTCCTCTCTTCAGAAATTATCTGTGGGAGAATACAGTGCCGGATAACTATCGAGGTGACATACTCACTCCAATACATAAAAAAGGCGCATGTGACAATCCATTCAACTTTCGGCTTATTGCCTTATTCGATGTGGAAGGTAAATGCTTTGCCAAAATACTAAACAAGCAGTTAGAGGAGTTAGAGGAGTGGTCCAATACTAAGGCCCTAATACACGGCACTCATTTGGGTTTTAGGCACGGGCACGGCACTGAAGACAATTTGATGATCTCCTCTTCATTGATTAAAGCTGCAAACAGCAAAAAGGCCCCTCCACTCTATGTTGCCTCAATAGACTTCAAAACCGCATTTGATAAAGTGGATAGAGGGAGACTGTGGCTGAAGCTGTCCAGCTGGGGCATCGCAGAGATCTTCTAAGAGCCATCAGAAGCCTATCCACGGAAAAAGTTGAAGTCACATCTAACAGAGTCTCCACCCATAAAATCAAGACCACCGCTGGAGTAAAGCAAGTTTGCATTCTCGCTCCACTATAGTTCAACCTTTACTTGGCGGACATTAACAAAGCGCTGGGGCAGCACGCACTGTTCCACCCAAATTTGCCAGCTCTCATATACAATGCCTTCAGGACGTGGATGATACTTTATTATTTGATCACACCGCGGTAGGGCTGCAGTGATCACTGGAGGCCCGTGATTGATATGGTGTGGAAAACAAGCTGGAAGCGAATAATGCCAAAACGAAAATCATGGCCTGTGGAGTTAAAAACAGACGTGTGGCCAAATTTAATTTTTCAATTAATAACATGACTTTAGAACAAGTGACAAGCCTTAAATATGATTGGTATATATAGTTTCACTCATTTTCTTAATATCTTCCACTAAGTACTCATCTTGAGAATACTGGCATACATCCCTTAGTCTTCCTTAACTTCTCTCAATTTTTTCCTTCCATCCTCTCTCTCTCCCCTCTACCCTATCTCGGCCCTTCTCTCCTTCCCCCTCACCCTAACCCCTTGCCTTATTAAGGCTACTTCTCAGGCCTTTAGATTGACCAGTCCTGATGATGATCCCATAACCGTTGTTGGGGATCGAAACGTCGTCGACAACAACATCTTAACTCCGACTCATAAAATTTTGATTGTTGTGGAGTACAAGATGTGTTTTCTATTGTGACTACTGTAATTTTTATCACTGAAAAGTCACCTTACCACTATATGCCTGAGGTCAGGGAATCTTTTGATTTCCAGAACCCTTTCACTTGTTGCTCACTTTATTGTATGTTCGTTCATGTTTACCGAATAAGTAAATAAACGTAATAAGGTCCATTGCGACAACAGTACACCCGACGCTGATTACAGTTTTGTGGTTATAGCCTAATACCGTCCATAATAGGGACCGTTGTTTCTAGGAATATAAGCCTTAAATATCTGGCCATCTATTTCAACAATCGTGGCGCTCATGTCACACACTCTGGTTACCTAAAGAATTCTGCTTTGTCAATGATAACAAGCTTTAAAAAATTGGCTACCAAGATGAGTGGCCCCGATCTAACAGACATCTGCAAAGTAATTAACGCCAAATTTATGCCAACACTCACGCATGGTTCACTGATTTTTAAAGATCACATCTCGGGTTGGCTGGACAGAGCACAATTAAGATGTTAAGGACGTCTATTCAACCTCCCTAATGCAGCACAATCTTCACAGCTACGGTTGGAATTTGGTCATTATAAACAATCAAATATGTTAAAGGCTTGGTTTTTGAAATACTATGTTAAGCTCAGGGCTGAAGCACCAGGGTCCCTGAAGTAAATGATAAAGCGAGGTATCCACTATGAAAAACTAATGTGGGAACCCTACCTGAGGGAGGCAATGGAAGCCCTGGATGCGTCAAACATCTTTGATCACAACGTAACTCCAAAGCTTACTGCTAAACTGCTGGTAAAAACTGCGAGGATACAATCCGGAGTTGACGACAAACAAGAACTTGCTTGAAAAGCACATGCCAGTTTATGTGACGCATTGTAAGGAGAGCTGGGAAAGCAGTGTACTTGAAACTGGCTGTTAAAAAAGATATGCTGAGGCTGAGATGTGGTGTAATCCCCCTAAAAGGCTATAAATGTGGGCGTTTAACAGGGTCTATAGAGTTGCACTGCCACCTATGCAACTATAAGAAGGAAAGTCTTTCCCACGTCATATGCATGTGCCCATTTTTGGAAAATGTAAGATATTTCTGGTTGAAACCTCTGTTCCGTAAATTTGGCAAAAGACAATGCAATATGGCTGTCTTCACATGTCTGAGTGGTGTGAACCCGCAGCTATCAGCTAGATGTGTGGAATTCCTCAAAGAAGCTCTAAAGCTACTGAATCTACCGTCTGAGAGTTTTCAACTACTTTACCCGTTGAAGAGTCATCCATTTTTAGTCTGACTACACTGGCTTTTTTTGTGTGTATGGAGTAGGTTATTATCTTCATTTCATTTGACAAATCCTCTGTGTATGGAGGAGGTTGTTATTTATGCTTTATTTGATGGCCCTTTAAATCTCATGTGGTTGTCATTGTACATTGCACTTTAGTGAATCTGGCTCCTTACAGAGTCAAGTGCTGCTACATATCTTGATGGATTAAGCTATGAATTGTTTGTTGCTCAGTTTTATATGTTTTTCCCATATTGCTATTTTTATATTGTGATGGTTTTAAATACATTGGCAAAATAAAATTCTATCTATCTATCTATCTATCTATCTATCTATCTATCTATCTATCTATCTATCTATCTATCTATCTATCTATTTCCACCCTGAACGGATCCCACAGTTAATGGTGCAGATGGGATCTAAACAACACCTACATCAAGCCTACGCAGAAGGGGAAATTTAAAATAAGAGCAATTATTGATTGCATAACTGCTATGCCTTCAGGTGACTGATTCCGTAAACTAAACATACCAATTGATTCAATGGTTGACTTTATTCATCACATTGGCATAGTTGGTGTGTAAATCTGTGAAGTCTTCCAATTCACATAGTTCTGATATTTAAAAAAAAAACCTTTGAGCTTGGCAAAATATAAAGTGTCCAAGGTTTTTATTGAACAAAGGGGGCACAGCCACAGCGTCTCTTTGCAGGAGCTAGAAACATTTCTGACTGCTGGTGCAAATGGCCTCATAAGGCAGATGGTGGTCTGCTGCTGTTCCATGTCACCAACAAGATATTGCTCCCTTGAACGTGCACCATCCCCTCTTACCTGGTTGCCACAGGAGGTTTGGAGGATCTGATGATCTCCTGCCTATCCAACCCACTTGTTTTCTGAGTCAGAAAATCACAATAAGGCAGTCAATACTTTTATCTATGCTGCGTAGCAAATCTGGTGGAGTTCATAACATTTGTAGTATGCAAGTGTTAGACCTGGCACCATTGGTGTGGGTCTCCCCTGCATTTTTTGCTTTTGCCTCCTGTGTTTTGGACTCCGTTTTGCTAGTCTAGATGCTTTGGGCACTTGGCCACTGCTGTTCAGTGCCAAATGCAAGTGCTTTTGATGCCCTGAAATCTGCCATGTGCACGGCGCCCGTGCTGCAGGCGCTCAACTTCTCAAGGGAATTTATTGTGCAGACAGTTGCTTCAGAGCATGGTGTGGGGGCTGTGCTCTCACAGCTAAATGAGGAGGGCCTAGACCAACCCGTAGCCTTCATTAGTAGGAGGTTACTTCCACTGGAACAGAGGTGGTGTGAGAAGTTGGCCTGGTATATGCTGTCCATTAATTAAAGTGGGCACCTTGCACCAGTCCAAACGACCCTTATTGATGATTAGGTCAAAGACAACCTTTTAAGAAAGCTATCCTAGTGGTAGCTGTGGAGAGCAGCCTTCAGGCTAAGTCTCGAAGGAATGTAAAGCAGCTTGTTTTACCAGAACAGAACCTCCTGAGTGACCAAATGAAAGGAGAACCACACAAGTGTTATTATAAAAAATATGTATTTATTACTAAACACTCTCTACTAATCTCTACATGAGATTAGAACATAAAGCACACAATACTTAATCAATAGAATGACAGTAAATAGCACAATACACAGCGGGCTCCAGGGGGAGATCGAACCATATACTAAGAAAGTGGTATAACAACCACAACTTCAATAGACACAGTGCCTAGAGCACGTAGAATCGCTGGGACCCCAAGGAACCACCCAAAGGAGTGACACAGGGAGCCCACGGAGGACGGGTGGTGTGTGGGAACACAGACGCGAGGTCCGTACAACTCTATGGGAAAGTCGCGGTTGGAAATTTACAGTTTAAGGACACTTCGGAGAGGACTTCAAGCAAACCCTTTGGAACATAGAAGGTCCTAAGGCCAGCACCTTTGTGAGTACCGAGGTACCCGTGTTACCTATCCCAGACGAGCCGGGTGCATAGGGGTCAAGTGGTGTCGGAAACCCTCGTCGTTTTCAATGGCGTGATGCGAAGAAGTACTGCTGCCGGGAAGATGAAAAGTGTCCGGTTGGATCCAAGCCTGGATCCGAGGTGAGAAGAACCTGAAAGCAGAGGGGACAGAGTCTGGGTCACTTCAGGGTGACCAGGGGCTCGATAGACGAATGCCCACCGATGTCGGGTGCTTCAGGTGTGAAGATAGGATGCTTAACTCTGCAGCCACGGGGACCAGGAGATGTCGGCGACAGCCAACGTCTGGAGATGAGCAGTCCCACAAAGGATGTCAAGTGCTGAGGGGTCAGTGTCCGGATTGAACACCAACAAGCCTTGGCAAAGGCAACCCACGTGGGCAGAGGAAACAGGTTACGGTGTGGACCAGCAAGGTCCAGGAGACTCTCCAAGCTATGGGGAGTCAGGGCACGTCTGGAGCAGCCAGGGAAGCCCTAGGAAAATCAAAGTTACCCTCGCCAGGACCCACAGGCCAACGGACCAGGGATCGCGAGGAGACCTCAAGTGGAATCACAAAGCACCAGCCCACAGAGCACTCGTGGAGTGGAGGCCAGAGATCTTCAGTGGAAATACTGCTCTGGGTTGGGACTACACGTAGTCCAATGCACAGCCTCAGGGATTGTCAAGAAGCATATGCTGCTGCAAAAGTACACGGTGCACAGGGGTTCGGGTTGCACGGTCCCCACGAGGGATACTGGTCTCAGGATTGCTGAGAGGTCAGATCAACCTCAGGGACAATCGGGAACCCACCTCCTGTGTTGCAGAAATCTTCGGAGTCCTCAGGAGCTCAGGAGATACAAACTGGTAAGATGCGTTTAGGTGCCTGCTGCTGCAGGGGAGTAACTCCTTTACTCCAAGAGAGATTCTTCTGTCATCCAGCGAAGTGTAGACCGTTGAAGTACTTGGTTTCTGTAGCAGAGTTTAGTCCAGGTAAAATCCAAAGTCCTGTAATCAGGTTTCCTACTTTATACCCAAGGAAGGGGTTGGACAACTCTGGGGACCCTCCTAGGGGAGGGACAGGACAGAGTGGTTGCTACACCCATGTCCTTTGTCCAGTTTCGCACCAGAGCAGGAGCCAATGGCTCCTGCGACTGGTTTGAGCCGGACTATGCATGGGGACACCAAATGTGCCCCCAGTGCAGACTTTCTGGCACTCTCAGAGTGCACCCACCCAGCCCCAATACACTAAAACCTGTCTGGGAGGTGGTCACACCTCCCTGTGACAGGAAACCTATTGTCAGGCCTTCCCCTGCTAGAGCTTGGCTCAGCAGCAGGAGGGCAGACTTGTGTCTGTGGCTGGCAGCATCCATTTTGTACTGCCCAGGTCGAGAAAGCTGGTACCGGGTAGACCGGTGACCCACAGTAGTGGTTCTATAAGGGAGGAATCTACCTCCCACACCAGTTACTGGTGTGGAGGTATGATTCCAAGGTGTTTGACACCAAACACAACATAATTCTATTCAGCCGTTTTAAAGTTAGCATTTACCGCGAGGTTATAATGCACTTCAGTCAATCAATCACAGAATTTGTAAAGCGCGCTACTTACCCGCGAGGGTCTCAAGGCGCTGGGGAGAAAAAAAGGGGGGGGTGCTGCTACTGGTCGAACAACCAGGTCTTGAGTAGCCTCCTGAAGGTCAGCAGGTCTTGGGTCTGTCGTAGGCTTAGTGGAAGGGTGTTCCAGGTCTTGGCGGCGAGGTGGGAGAAGTATCTGCCGCCGGTGGTGGTTCTTCGAATGCGAGGGACGGTGGCGAGGGAGAGGTCGGCGGAGCGGAGTTGGCGGTTGGGGACGTAGAAGAGGAGTCGTCTGTTGAGGTAGGCTGGGCCAGTCTTGTGGAGTGCCTTGTGTGCGTGGATGAGGAGTTTGAAGGAGATTCTCCTGTCGACGGGGAGCCAGTGCAGGTTCCTCAGGTGGGGGGTGATGTGGCTGTGGCGTGGTACATCGAGGATCAGGCATGCGGAGGCGTTTTGTATGCGTTGCAGTCGCTTGATGAGCTTGGCCGGGGCTCCCGTGTAGAGGGCGTTCCCATAGTCCAGTCTGCTACTGACGAGGGCCTGGGTGACTGTTCTTCTTGTGTCTGTCGGGATCCACCTGTAGATCTTGCGAAGCATGCAGAGGGTGTTGAAGCAGGAGGATGAGACTGCGTTGACTTGCCTGGCCATGGAGAGCGTTGAGTCGAGAATGACTCCCAGGTTGCGTGCGTGGTCGGTGGGTGTCGGGGCTGCTCCCAGCGTCGTTGGCCACCAGGAGTCGTCCCAGGCTGAGGGGTTGGAGCCGAGGATGAGGACCTCTGTCTTCTCCGTGTTCAGTTTTAGTCGGCTGATCTTCATCCAATCGGCGACGGCCTTCATTCCTTCATGGAGATTGGCCTTGGCGGCGAGGGGGTCCTTGGTGAGGGAGAGGATCAGTTGAGTGTCGTCGGCCTAGGAGATTATGTTGAGGTCGTGCTGTCTGGCGATGCGTGCGAGCGGGGCCATGTAGATGTTGAACAGTGTTGGGCTGAGGGACGATCCCTGGGGTACGCCGCAGATGATCTCGGAGGCTTCGGATCGGAATGGTGGGAGGCGGACTCTCTGGGTTCTGCCGGTGAGGAAGGAGGTGGACCATTCCAGGGCCTTGTCTCGGATCCCTGCGTCGTGGAGGCGTGCGCGTAGAGTGCGGTGGCAGACAGTGTCGAAGGCGGCGGAGAGGTCCAGCAGGATGAGGGCTGCAGTCTCACCGTTGTCCAGCAGGATCTTGATGTCGTCGGTGGCGGCGATGAGGGCAGTCTCAGTGCTGTGGTTGCTGCGGAACCCCGATTGGGATGGGTCCAGGATGCTGTTTTCTTCGAGGTATCGGGTTAGCTGTTTGTTGACAATCTTCTCGATGACCTTGGCTGGGAACGGAAGCAGGGAGATGGGCCGGAAGTTCTTGAGGTCTCTCGGGTCCGCCTTGGGTTTTTTGAGTAGGGCGTTGATCTCTGCGTGTTTCCAGCTCTCTGGGAAGGTCGCGGTCTCGAAGGAGAGATTGATGACGTTGCGCAGGTGGGGTGCGATGGAGCTGCTGGCTTTGTTGAAGATGTGGTGCGGGAAAGGGTCTGACGGGGAGCCGGAGTGTATTGTGCTCATGGTCTTGATGGTGTCCTCAATGTTTACGCTGGCCCAGGCTGGCAGGGGGTCGTGGACGATGGTGTGCGGTGGGTCTGGTGCATCGATCTTAGTTGGGGCTGTCTGGGTGTTGAAGCTGTCGTGGATGTCGGCGATCTTGCGGTGGAAGAAGGTGGCGAGGGAATCGCACAGGGGTTGCGACGGCGGGATGTCGTTGGTGTTGGAGCTGGGGTTGGAGAGTTCCTTCACGATGTTGAAAAGCTCCTTGCTGTTGTGTGCGTTGTTGTCGAGGCGGTCTTTGAAGGAGATTCTCTTGGCGGACTTGATGAGGTGGTGGTGGTTATGGATGGCGTCTTTGTGGGCTGCGTGGCTGTCCGGTGTCTTATCACTGTGCCATTTCTTCTCTAGTTTCCGGCAGGTGCGCTTGGAAGCTAGGAGTTCCGAGGTGAACCAGCTGGCTCTTTTGGTGGTGTCACTGTGGGTGAGTTTTTCAGTGGGGCGAGGGTGTTGGCACAGTCGTCCATCCATCGTCTGAGGTTGCAGGCGGCGTCGTCGGTGTTGGATGGGTCGGAGGGAGGGCTGAGAGCGAGGGTTGCCCGTAGTTGGTCTTCGGTGACTTTGCTCCAGCAGCGGCGTGGGATCTGTTGGGTGCGGTGGTGTGTGGTGGGTTTCTGGAAGGTGAAATGGATGCAGCGGTGGTCGGTCCAGAGGAGTTCCGTGGTGTGGCTGAAGGAGACGTGGGAGCTTGAGGAGAAGATGGGGTCAAGCGTGTGGCCGGCGGAATGGGTCGGTGTTGTGACGAGCTGGCTCAGACCGAGGTTGGCGAGGTTGTCGATCAGGGTGGTGGAGTTGCTGTCGTTGTTGTTCTCCAGGTGAAAGTTCAGGTCTCCGAGGAGGATGTAGTCGGTAGAGGTCAGGGCGTGCGTGCTGATGAAGTCGGCGATGGAGTCGCTGAACTGGGGTCGGGGCCCAGGGGGTCTGTAGACAAGGGTGCCTCTAAGGGTGGTGTTGGGGTCCGTGTGGATCTGGAAGTGCATGTGTTCGGCGGTGCTGAGAGTGTCGTCGGTGCTGGTCGAGACCCTGATGGTGTTCTTGTGGACGATGGCGATTCCTCCTCCTACTGCGTTGACGCGGTCTCTGCGGGTGATCTTATAGCCGTCTGGGATGGCTATGGCGATGTCGGGTGCGGAGGAGTCGTTCATCCAGGTCTCTGTCAGGAAGGCGACGTCTGGTGATGATGTGTCGAGCAGGTCCCAGAGCTCGACGGCGTGTTTGCGTGCGGAGCGGGTGTTCAGTAGGATGCATCGGAGGTGGTTGAGGTCCTTCTTGGTGGGTGCTTCGGTGGCTCTGAGGCTGGTTTAGCTGCAGTTCCGGCAGGTGAAGGAACCATGGGTGCGTTTCGGGGCGGCCTTGAAGCAGTTGTGCGTCCGTCCGGGGTTGAGAGTGTG
This sequence comes from Calotriton arnoldi, assembly GCA_963921515.1. Lineage (NCBI taxonomy): Eukaryota > Metazoa > Chordata > Amphibia > Caudata > Salamandridae > Calotriton > Calotriton arnoldi. The sequence goes on from CAWUFW010000428.1 coordinate 3,612,804, forward strand.
GAGTGTGGTGGCATCGTAGCGGCGTCGGTCCTCGAGGCTGGTGCGGGGGGCGCACGGCCCAGGGGTTCTGGCGCTGGGCGCGGTCCAGGCGCGGATGGGCGCAGACGGGCTTGCCTTAGGCGCGCCTTTGGCGCGCACGTCCGCTGCGCGGCCGCCATATATGGCGAGGTGGGAGGGAGGAGCAGCTGGGAGGCGGGAGGCAGGGGCAGCGAATGGGCAGTCAGGGGGGCGGGGCCGCAGGGGACGCAGCGGCGAGAGTGGAGAAAGGCAGCGAGGGGTACAGAAGGAAAAACAAGGACACAGTGAAAATGGGGGCAGCGAGGACACAGTTCAATGGGGGCAGCGAGGGGTACAGAAGGAAAAACAAGGACACAGTTCAATGGGGGCAGCGAGGGTACAGAAGGAAAAACAAGGACACAGTGAAAATGGGGGCAGCGAGGACACAGTTCAATGGGGGCAGCGAGGGGTACAGAAGGAAAAACAAGGACACAGTGAAAATGGGGGCAGCGAGGGGTACAGAAGGAAAATCAAGGACACAGTGAAAATGGGGGCAGCGAGGACACAGTTCAATGGGGGCAGCGAGGGGTACAGAAGGAAAAACAAGGACACAGTGAAAATGGGGGCAGCGAGGACACAGTTCAATGGGGGCAGCGAGGGTACAGAAGGAAAAACAAGGACACAGTGAAAATGGGGGCAGCGAGGACACAGTTCAATGGGGGCAGCGAGGGGTACAGAAGGAAATACAAGGACACAGTGAAAATGGGGGCAGCGAGGGGTACAGAAGGAAAAACAAGGACACAGTGAAAATGGGGGCAGCGAGGACACAGTTCAATGGGGGCAGCGAGGGGTACAGAAGGAAAAACAAGGACACAGTGAAAATGGGGGCAGCGAGGGGTACAGAAGGAAAAACAAGGACACAGTGAAAATGGGGGCAGCGAGGACACAGTTCAATGGGGGCAGCGAGGGGTACAGAAGGAAAAACAAGGACACAGTGAAAATGGGGCAGCGAGGACACAGTTCAATGGGGGCAGCGAGGAGTACAGAAGGAAAAACAAGGACAAGGGGAAAATGGGGGCAGCGAGGGGTACAGAAGGAAAAACAAGGACACAGTGAAAATGGGGGCAGCGAGGACACAGTTCAATGGGGGCAGCGAGAGTACAGAAGGAAAACGAGGACACAGTGAAAATGGGGGCAGCGAGGGGAAACAGAAGGAAAACGGGCACCGAGGCCACAAGCAGAGGGGCGAGCTTACCAGCAGCAGCAGCGGGCGGACAACACAGGCGGAGCAGTGTGGTGGGGGAGCGACCTACCTGGCAAGGTCAAGGGCTTAAATATATATGGTTGGCTGCATCACAGACAACCCCGGAGAATAGCTTCCGAAGGCTGCAGAGGGGCCCTACTCATGCAGGGGCACCTTCTTACATCAAACCCAGCACCCTGCCTTCAAGATTGATAAGGCCTGCTATAGGGGTGACTGATAGGTTTACATGTGTATTGATTTAGAATAGATATAGGAAACCTATATCTAAGTAAGGGGTGCATGCACCACCTTACACAGGCTGCAGTAGCAGACCTGTGGTGTCATTTTGAATGGTCTCTCAGGGGTGGCACAATACATGCTTCAGCCCCTGGGAGGCCTCTGGGGTACCTATGCCCTGGGTACAGGGTGTACCATATACTAGGGACTTATAAGGGTACCCCAGAATCCAATCTGGAGTGTACCTAAAGTACATGCAATCAATTTACAGGAGAAAGCAGATAGACTCGGGTCCTGAACAGCAGGATCCCAGTCAGACTAAGTCGAAAACAGTGATACATCAGCAAAAAGTGGGGGTAACTATAAGAAGCAGATCCTACTCTCCTACAGGTGGAGTGCGATTGAGCGTGAGGCATTTGCTGTGGTCTGGGCACTGAAGAAGCTGAGGCCCTACTTGTTTGGGACTCACTTCCGGGTTCAGACCGACCACAGGCCCCTCAAATGGTTGATGCAAATGAGGGATGAGAATCCAAAGCTGTTGAGGTGGTCCATTTCCCTACAGGGGATGGACTTTACGGTGGAACACCGCCCTGGTACAGAACACGCCAATGCTGATGGTCTGTCCAGATTCTTCCACCTTAGTGAAGAGAACTCCCAAGAGGGTGGGTAGTTCTCCCCACATTTCAGCTGGAGGGGACACGTGTTGGACCTGGCACCATTGGCGTGGGTCTCCCCTGTATTTTTTGCTTTTGCCTCCTGTGTTTTTGCTGTGTGTTGGACTCCGTTTTGCTGGTCTAGATGCTTTGTGCACTTGGCCACTGCTGTTCAGTGCCAAAGTGCAAGTGCTCCCTTTGTAAATTGTTGTTATGGATTGGTGTTTCCATGATTGGCTGATTTGATTTACTAGTCAGTCCCTAGCACTGTGTGTGCCCAGGGCTTGTAAATCAAATGCTGCTAGTAGGCTGCAGCACTGATTGTGCCACCCACATAAGCAGCCTGTAAATGTAACTCTGGCCTGCCATTGCAGAGCCTGTGTGCAGTCTAGTACTGCCATGTCGACTTGGCAAGTGCACCCACTTGCCAGGCCCTAACCTTCCCTTTTCTTACATGTTAGTCACCACTAAGGTAGGCCCAAGGTACCCCTGTAGGCACGGTGCAGTGTATGTGAAAGGTAGGACATGCGCTGGTGTGTGTGGCATGTCCTGATAGTGAATTACTGCCAATTTCGTTTTTTACTATTGCAAGGCTACCTGTTCCCATAGGATAGAATGGGGAGTTTGTTTATAACATCTTATAAACATAACTACCCCTGGGAACAAGGTAGGAAAATAAAGTTTAGTATGCCTGAACTCAGAATGTTAAAACGCATCTTTTAGTGAGGGTGATTTTTATATTCTGTGTTTGAAAATACCACTTTTAGAAAGTGGGGTTTTTCTTGCTTAGCCATCCAGTGCGCCTCTGCTAGGTTTGTGTATTGCATGTCTAGCTTTTGGATGACATGGGCTGGGGAGGAGCAGTGGCTCCAGAGAGCCTGATGAGTCAGGGCTGGGCTGAATAGACCTGGGCTGCATTTAGAGTAGGGGGAGGAGATTTCCTTTCACTTGAATGGGCCTGGTCTACCTTCCACAATGCTGTCTCCACCTCCTGCTAGGAAGCTGCACCAGAGAGGACAGAACCAGTTTTGACCAAGCACAGGGCTTCTCTGCCACCAGACAACAAAGGATTTTGTAGTATAAATATTGGGACCCAGACCACAGAACTTTAGATCACGTCTGGGAATCAAAAGGAACCTTTGCCAAGGAGAAGAGCTGGAGCAGCTGAGGTGGAATACTGCCCCTGTGCTGTTTGATGTCTGGGGTTGGCCTGCAGTGGCTACTTGCTGCCAAGGAAAGGAGAAAGGACTTTGCTGTTTGCTGTGTCCCCTGCTTGAGGAAGATCTCCAAGGGCTTGAAACTGAGCGTGCCTCCTGTTCTGAAGTCTCAGGGACACAAAGACTTCGCCACCAGCTCCCCTGAATGTCCTTGTGGGAAGTTCTGACCTGCAAGAGTTGCCTGCTGTTGTTTTTGACCTCTAGAGACCATTTCCCGCTGGGAGCTGGAAAATCAACGCAACACCGAGAAGCGTGACGCATCCGTACCTGTTTCCGATGCATCGCTGAAGAAACCGTTGCAGCGCCTGCCGCGGCTCGAGAAATCGCTGCACGCAGCATCAAGTGCAACGATCTCCGAAGTCTGAGATCACCGCACCGATTCCGACGCAAGCCCTGCTGTGCGGCTGCAAGAATCCACGCATCGTCCCGGATCGTCGCATCGCATCGAGGCGCCAAGTCTGTCGCATCATTGGGGGATGCAGTAAGAAACCGACGCATCACCTCCCCACACATTAAGAAACTGACGCATCACCTCCTCTCCGGTAAGGAACCGGTGCATCACCTCCCCTGCGCCGCAGTAAGGAACCGACGCATCACCTCCCCCGGAGCAAGGAACCAACGCATCACCTTCCCTGAGTGTAAGGAACCGATGCATCACCTTCCCTGCGGCCCTTTTAGTTTGTTTGCGTGACGCATCCAAGGTACTTTGTGTGAAAAGTGTCGCATCTACAATTTGCTTTGAACTGAACTATTTCTACCATCTGAAAGTCATATTCTTTTTACTGTATTGTGGATTTTTGTCGTTTTGAGTCTTGTTTGGTTTAGATAAAGATTACTTATTTTTCTAAACTGGTGTGCTGTCCATTTGTCATGTTTTCACTGTATTACTGTATGTGTTCACAAATGCTTTACACATTGCCTCTGAGATAAGCCTGTCTGCTCGTGCCAAGCAACCAAGGGGGTGAGCAGGGGTTATTTTAGAAGTGTATCTCCCTTACCCTGACTAAAAGCAAGGGTCCCAATTTGGACAAAGAAGGGGACTTTCCTGTGGTTCACTATTTCTCTTTGCAGCCTTCAAAACTGGTCAGGACATCTTTGTGGTACTTTTGGGGATGTACCTACCGTTCTTCCTTGTCTGGAGTGAGGCCATGAGGCAGTGCAAGCCTATGCAGCAAAGCCGACTCTTCTCCCTCCCTGGCACACTCTTCACTGGCTTGGAAGGTGAGAGCGAGGTGCAATTTCTTGTTCCTGCCCGCCGGTAATCTGCATCAATCAATCATCAGGGGTTTGTGAAGGGCACTATTCAACTGCGAGGGTCTCAAGGCGGCAGGGGGGGTGGGGAGGTTTGTGCAGCTTTGTTTCATCTGAAGAGCCAGGTCTTGAGGCTCTTCCTGAAGGCTTGCAGGGTGGGGGTTTACCTGATGCTGAGTGGGAGTTTGTTCCAGGTCTTGGTTGCGATGAAGGAGAAGGATCTCCCACCCGCTCTGGCTCTGCGGATGTGTGGGACTTCGGCTAGGGCACGATCGGCAGACCGGAGGCTTCTCTTGGGTGCGTAGAAGGAGATACTTTTGTTGAGGTATTGGGGTCCGATGTTGTGGAGGGATTTGTAGGTGTGAGTGAGGAGCTTGAAGGTCACTCTCTTTTCGACGGGGAGCCAGTAGAGTTCTCGTAGGTGTTGGGTGATGTGGTGTTGTCGTGGGATACCGAGGACAAGTTTGGCCGTGGCGTTCTGGATAGTCTGGAGTTTGAGGAGCAGAGATTTGTTTATTCCGGCATAGAGGGCATTCCCTTAGTCCAGTCCACTGATTATGAGTGCGTGGGTGATGATGTTTCTGGATTCGGGGGGATCCATTTGAAGGTCTTGCGGAGGATGCGGAGGGTGTTGAAGCATGTGGAGGATACAGCGTTGATCTGTCGGTGCATGGTGAGGGAGGAGTCGAGTATGATGCCAAGGTTGTGAGAGTGGTCTGTGGGTGTGGGGGGTTTGCCGACGGTGGTAGGCTACCAGGGGTTGTACCATGCTGAGGGGGTGAACTCGAGGATGAGGACTTCCGTTTTCTCTGAGTTGAGCTTCAGGCAGCTGTTGTTCATCCAGGAGGGGACGTCTTTCATACCTTCCTGGAAGTTGTGTCTGGTGGTGTCTGGTTCGTTGGTGAGGGAGAGGATGAGCTGGGTGTTGTCGGCATAGGATTCTATGCTGAGTCTGTGTTTTCTGACAATGGTGGCGAGAGGGGCCATGTACATGTTGAAGAGCGTGGGGCTGAGTGAGGATCATTGGGGTACTCCGCAGCTGATCTCTGGGTTTGGAGAGGAAGGGTGGGAGTCTGATTCTTTGGGTTCGGCAGGTGAGGAAGAAGCAAATCCAGTCGAGGGCGGTTCCATGGATGCCGACGTCATGGAGTCTGGCTGTTAGTGTGCGGTGGGAGATGGTGTTGAAGGCTGCTGATAGGTCTGGTAGGATGAAAGCTGCTGTGTGGCCATGGTCGAGGAGGGGGCGGATGTCATCCGTGGCGGCTAGGAGTGCAGTCTCAGTGCTGTGGTTGCTGTGGAATCTGGATTGGGATGGGTCGAGGATCGAGTTGGCTTCTATGAAGTTGGTGAGCTGGTTGTTGACGATCTTCTCTGTGACTTTGGCTGTGAACGGGAGGAGACAGATGGGACGGTAGTTCTTGAGGTCCATCGGGTCTGCGGTGGGTTTCTTGAGGGGCTTGACCTCTGTGCGTTTCCAGTTGGCAGGGAAGGTGCCTGTTTCGAGTGAGCAGTTGACGGTGCATCGTAGTTCGGGTGCGATGGTGGAGGAGGCTCTGTGGAAGATGTGGGGTGGGCGGGGGTCAGTGGGCACTCCTGAGTTTATACTTCTCATGGTCTTAGCGGTGTCTTTGGTGGTGACAGGGGTCCAGGCGGTGATGGTAGGCTGGGTTGCGTTGTTGACTGTGGGTGTAGGGTCGGTGTCTAGGTTCTGCTCATTGAAGTTGCTGTAGAGAGTTCTGATCTTGAGATGAAAGTAGGAGCCCAGTTTGTTGCAGAGGTCCTGGGAGGGAGGGACGTCGGTGGACTCCCTGGGGGTTTTGGTGAATTCCTGTATAATGCTGAAGAGTTCCTTTGAGTTGCGGGAGTTGGTGAGAATTCTCTTCTGTATGAAGTTCTTCTTCGTGGTTCGGATGAGTTGGTGGTGTTCTGCCATGGCGGTCTTGTAGGCAGAGCGTGCTTCGTGGGTTTTGCTGTTCCTCCAAGTTTTCTCGAGTCATCGGCATGTGTGCTTGGATTGTCTGAGGTCGGTAGTGAACCAGGTAGCTTTCATGGTGCGTTGTTTGTCAGAGTTCCGGAGAGGGGTGAGACTATCTGCACAGTAGGTGATCCATCTGTGGAGTGCGTTGGCCACGGAGTTGGCGTTGGTTGTGGTGTGGGGAGGAGCGCAGTTGAGGGTGATCTTGCTCCAGTTCCTGCGTGGCGGGCGACGGGTGGGCCTGTGTGCGGTGGGCTTGGAGAAGGTGAAGTGGACGCAGTGGTGATCCGTCCAGGTGGGTTGCGTGGTGTGGCTGAAGGGAATGTTGTGTCCTCCAGCGAAGATGTGGTCGAGGGTATGTACTGCTTTGTGGGTGGGGGTGGTGACTAGCTGTCTCAGTCCGATATTGGCGAGGTTGTCCAGGAGGGCGGTGGAGTTGGGATCGCTGGAGTTGTCGAGGTGGAAGTTCAGGTCTCCGAGGAAAACGTAGTCTGTGGATGCGATGGCGTGGGGTGCGATGAGGTCTGCGATGGTAGTGGTGAATGTGGCACGCAGTCCAGGGGGTCTGTAGGCAAGGGTGCCACGTAAAGTCATTCTGGGGTTGATCTGGATCTGGAAATAGAGGTGTTCCATGGGGGACGCTGAGTCGTTTGTGCCGGATGAGATGAGTCGGAGGGAGTTTTTGTGTACGATGGCGAGTCCTCCTCCTGGGTGGTTGGGGCGGTCCTTCCTCTGGATATTATATCCATCGGGGACGGAGGTTGTGATGTCGGGTGCAGACTTGCGTTGGTCCAGGTTTCTGTGAGGAAGGCGACGTCGGGCGAGAGGGTGCTGAGGAGGTCCCAGATTTCAACTGTGTGTCTGTGCAGGGAGCGAACGTTGAGGAGGATGCAGCTCAGGGGTTTGGGTGCTCTGGTGTCCAGTGGCTTGGTGGAGGCGGTGGGCGTTCGTAGGTGGGTGAAGGTGAGGCGGCAGTGTCTGCAGGAGAACTGGCCTTCGGGGGTATTCGGAGTTGACAGCTGGCAGTTGTTGTTTCTTCCGGGGTTGAGTGCATGGAGGGTTGCTGAGTCGTAGTGCTGGTGGGTCGGAGGACCAGGGTTCCTGACGCTGGTTGCGGGCGGGTCACGGGCGGGTCGCGGACGGACACAGATGGGCTTGCGTTTGGCACACCAGTGGCGCACCAGTGGCGCTGCCGCACAGCATCCACCATTAAGTAGGGGTAGGGGAGAGCGGGAACAGCTGGGAAGCAGGAGCCGGAGGGGCCGCGGGGCAGCAGCGGCATGAAGCGGGAAAAAGCAAGGTCAGCTGTAAGAGCACAACAATAGGCACAATACGATCAATAGACTGAAATCAGCAGAACACAATAAGGAGAAAACTGAAATAGGCAAGACACAATAAATGGGAACAGAATAAGCAAGCACAACAAAATGAGAAATGAAAAACAGGCAGAGAGGAGAGTCCTGGGGACTCGAACCGTGCACTGCTGCGCGGGAGGCAGGGGCACTAGCAGTAGGGCTGAGGCGGAGCTGCGTGCTGGGAGAGCAGAGCCCAGGGGGTCTTGCTCAACCTCAGCTTGCAGCGGCCACCATTAAGTAGGGGTATGGGAGGGCGGGAACAGCTAGGAGGTGGGAGCAGGAGGGGCCGCGGGGCAGCAGCGGCGGGAAGCGGGAAAAAGCAAGGTCAGCTGTAAGAGCACAACAATAGGCACAATACAATCAAATGACGGAAATCAGCAGAACACAATAAGGAGAAAACTGAAATAGGCAAGACAGAATAAGCAAGCACAAACAAAATGAGAAACGAAAAACAGGCAGAAGCGAGGCACAAGGCAGAGAGGAGAGTCCTGGGGACTCGAACCGTGCACTGCTGCGCGGGAGGCAGGGCCACTAGCAGTAGGTAGTTCCCACTTCTGCAGTAGTCTGCATAAGTGGGAAACCAGTTGCTATGTGCTCCCCGCTGACTTGAGCGTAGAGAGCAGGGGAAGGAACACAATGATTGCACCTGGGCTCTATCCCTCCCCATGGGAAAACACAGAAATAAAGGAAGTGCTGAACTTCCAAGTTGATTTTCCCTGCACAGAACTGTGCCTGAAGAAAAACCTTCTGCCCCCAAGGCATGGGTTCTCTCCAGTGGGTGCACCATAACTAATACTGTTTGTTTTGGCCTGGTTGCATGGATTTACATAGAGGTTGCAGTGTCTTGCTGCTGGTGGTGTGCTCCAGTCACCTGTAGAGCTGGTTACAGGTTTCGAGGGCTCAAATTTGGTGATCTTTCTGGAGCTTGTTTGAACCTGTTCTTCTGCCCCGTTTAGCGCCTCAGCCTGATTTTTTGAGGTTTTTTTGCAGGTCTACTACCCACTCCCCCTTCCAATAGCAGGGAGATGCACAGAGCTTTGGGGCTGTACTTCTGTCTGGGCTACTGATAATCTCATTGACCTGCAGTCTTCCTCAGCAGCACCCCGTGGCCCAGAAGACAGGTTAGACTCTCTGCCTGTTCTTCTCAGGTCTCAAGACCTCCTGACCACTTGCAAGGTGCCTGTTTGTCCACCAGTACTCAAGGGATCCCCTCCAAGGGTCCTTACATAAGACCAGTCCACAGACTTACCATGGGAACCATTGCCTCCAGAGTCTCCAGGCCAATGAGCCTGGAAACACATGTCCAACAGAGTCCAAGTCAATACAAGTCTAAGGTATCCCACGACTGTCGGGAGGGGTCCATCCACACAGGGTCCATCCTTCTTGAATTCTTCTGGTCCTTGTGCTTCTAAGACTTCTTCCCTTGTACAGGAATTTAAAAGTGGAGCTGGAGAGTTCTAGAAGGTGAGATTCTCTGCCCAGTCCAACAATGCCACATCATTGCTCCAGACCTGATCCATCCCCCAAACAACATTTTGGGATTTTTCAAAATGATTAATTCAAGCGTTGGTCAGCCACAACTCCTCCAGAGCCTTTAGCTCTGCCCAAGCATCTGTGGGTGCTGCCAGCAGTCTGGCTGCCTCCTTTTGTTTCTCTGGGGAAGGTAATAGCCAGGCTTGTCCATAAGTAGGGTTAATTAGCCGATACAGATTTATCACTTATTCTCTTCCTCTTCCAGGAGCAAGCTAATCCACAGCAAGTGAGCCTATTGTTTAAAATAGGCTTTGATCTACCTTCTGGCCAGCAGAGTTATTAACTTGGCCAAGCAGTATAGCTCAAAGTCTGAATTGTAGAAGGGGAAAACTCAGGAAAAAACTTCAATACTCAAAGTACATGAATATGTGCAGATATGGCCAAATTAATATTATATTCACACTTGAGACCTTTGATAATCAATAGAAAGAGTCAATAATATTTTCTCTAGGGTGAGCCAATGTCAAATTGATATTTTGGCACAGCTTTCACATACAGTATGAATGCATTAAAGCAATATAGGCTTACAGTGGAACTCTACAGACACACACTATAGTAAAAATGAAATCAGGTTTTTTGATGCCCAAGTAAATTATAAAAGCAAAAAGAACAGATGATGGATGGAATGCTGAACAAATCAAACAATCACCCCCAGTCACAGAGTTTAATCCATGGTATACACAGACGTAGGTCCCATGCTCGCTATGCCACTAGATTCAAGCTAGTCTGGCTGATATGGGGTGATACCACGAAACCGGTCCAAGGATGCTTGTTTCTGCTCCAGGACCTGGCCTGGCAGTTCGGGCTGGACTGTTCCCATGGGAAGCAGGGTGAAGACTTATTTGCATATGGCTGGGATGAATGTTTGATCTCTTCAGCATTACGTCCATCATCTGTTCACTCAATGGGCGGAGGTGCACAGATCTAGGCGCAGAGGCGGAGATCACGTCCAGTCACACATTCTGACCTAAGGGGTCTCCTGTCCTCACCCTCCTATGGGGCAAAATTATCCTCATTATAGGGCTTAAGAATTTAGCCATATCACGGTGGAGTGTGATCCTCATCACCCCACTGAGTGGAAATGCTCTCACCATAGTTTGGTAGGAGTGGAGCCCGTTGTTTTTGTTTATTACGGTCCTGATGAATGCCGCGGACCCAACTGGGCCTTAGGCAGAAACATGTTGACCCCATTGACAGCGGTGGGGGGACAATAATATCCCCATTACACCGATCACTTTGTTTTAAACTACCATATAGATGCCAGCACTATTAAATTTAAGCTGACATCTTTAATGGCCTTTTAACTCACTACCTTTTCCTATGGGCCCCCACTTAGTTTAGAAGTGCATCCCTGTCGTCAGGTGTATGCCCGCCCTCTATCAAACCAAGTTTTTAGAGGGCGAGGACTGGTCAATGATGAAGCATGACACCAGGTGGTGTGTGAGACCAGTCCTTCATTTTTTGTGAGATGTCTGCACTCACAGACTAAAACTGCACTAGCACTCGCGACACCCCACTGGGAGCGGCTTCATTGTGGTACATGATGAGGGTGATACCCTGATCCCAGGATGCTTGTTTTTGGTCCAGGGAGGACTTGGCTTGGTAGTTCGGGCTGGACTGTTCCCATGGGGAGCAGGGTCAAGACTGATTTGCAAATGGCTGGAGCCAAACTGGAATGAAGTGGGAAGCAAAAACACAATGGATATAACCCATATCTGTGACTGGGGGTGAATTTTTGATTTGTTCAGCATTCCATCCATCATCTGTTCTTTTTGCAATTAAATTATAAGGCCTAGACAGGTCATAAACAATGTATTTAAAGGTGCAATCTTTGATAGGCTACTGTGTGCACATTCCTTTCTAAGTTAGAAAATTGTCCCACTCACTCTGCCATTATACAGGTGCACACATGTATGTACATGTGATCATGTGTAATCAGCTCATAGCCTCTCACCTCAGCTGAGCAGCAGCAGCTCCTATTTTAAAAGATACCTCTGATAGTTAGCATTTAAAGCCATTTTACTAGATCTTTCAATGAGTGAAACTCAGTGAAACCCACTCACAGCAGAGAACCAAAAACATGATGGTCCAAAATCCCAAAACAGGGTGGTCCAAAATCAGAAAGTCAAAGGAAGTTAAAGAGGATCATGACCCACTTCCTCACAGGTACAATTAAAAAAAGAGCACACTGCTGTGGATGCTGCCTTCTCCTCTTCCCTTTCCTACCAGCTTGAAGAATGCCTCAATAATTTCATCTATCTTTATCTGTCTCAGCCACAGGAAAATATGCCCCTGGCCAGCTGCTGTTACCAGTGCTGCACTCTTCTACCCCTCTGTTTTACTGGGCTATTGTGGTCCTAACGAGGGAAAAAATATACTAATTAGCATCATTGTGGGCATAGGTTGAGTCACAAAAATCATATAGTTCAGTAACAATTACCCTACATGTTCCAGACCGCTCCTATCCCATTAATTATGCTGCATATATAGTTCTTCTTTGGAACAAAGCTTACTGTGGTGCTACAAATAGTTGTCCTTCTTTTCCATGCTCACAAATTTCACTTTCACAATAGTGGTACCCAGAGATTCAAAACCAATGGCACTAGTGATCATTCAAACTGCACCGGTCCATATCCCCTAAATTCCCGTTTCCCTTATGCCTACTCCTAGGGTTTCGACTGCCTGCAAAAGTCAACCACAGTGATCCAAATTCTTTTTAGTAGGAGGGCAACATACTATCCATTAACCCATTCATGTATCCATTTTTCTTGAATCTAGCTGTAATCACTTCAGATCCAAAGTTCATTAGCACAGTCTTTTACTTCTGTTGGGAATTATGATAATAGTGGTACCAAATATATACTATTTGGTTTGCAAAGCCACAAAATGTGACACTTCACAAAGATGGCCAACGTTTCCTGACTACTCCATTCAAGGCAAATATTTAGCACAGGTGCCCAACTAATACCTCTGCAGATTATGGTCTCACCTCTGAACATTGGCTTACAGGAAATTAATTTCCTGACTGTCACCTAGGTCCACTCATAGGTCCAAGTGGCAACAAAAAAATATAATTGCCACTGAAGGTCTGAGGCAGAAGCAGGATCATTGACATTTTTATGCAGACTCCTTTATGCTGACTCGTATGAAATTTGTCCACGATGGTAAAAGTCTGAAAAGTGTTATGTGACTATGTAACTTCAAGCACTATCAACAGTGGCATGCTTTAAAAAATATCACTTAATAAGTTAAATATTGAAATAAAAAAATCAATGCAGTTAAGAAATAATAAATATGGTTTCACAACATGCATTGCTGTTGACGCTTTCACTTCCAGGCTGAGGAGATGCAGCACGTCCTCATTAGGAGAAGAGATATCTATACAGTGGTGTACCACCAGTCGCAGGGAGCATCTGAATCTAGTTATCTGGTGCATGTTCCTTTTCACAGTCCAGTTCATCTGCTTCTCTGAGTCTGGCATCCCTTCTCAGGACTGCACTCGCCACTAGTATACGGAGGAAGAGTTTGCGTATTAAACATATGAGCACTGCCACCTCCCGATAGAGAAAAGCTTGCACTGTCTGCAGATACTCTGACAGTCTTTTTCTGGCGTGTGGTGTAGTGCTGCTTTCGTTTAAAAAAAGTTTACAATTAAAATATAAGAGCTATATGAAATAACACAATCACAAAATTAAAAAATAATAATATTGCTGATGTTTATAAAGAGAAGCCCTAACCCCAGAGAGTAGCAGAAAATGTTACAAGATACATAGCCAATTTGTGAAGACAGAAAGACATGAATGTAAATGTACTGTAGCAACAAAGCAATGAATGGCAACACTCAGAAGGAAACACATCTTCCTAGAGGCGAAAGGCAGGGAGAGGGATACCATGCATGGAAAGTAAGATTGTGAAGAGATGGGTTTTTAGATTTATTTCTTAATTCCACCAATAATAGAACAAGTCAGAGATACAATGGGGGTCATTCATTCCCGAATCTTGCACTGGTCCATATACCAAAGAAAGTCAGCATGAAAAAAGAAGTAGGGAATAATAGCAGTATAGGAATGACTGCTGCAGACAAAAAAGAGGCACCAACAATATTGGCTTTCCCTCTTCTTTCATAATAGAACAGTGGTTCTCTGTAGTTCAGATGAGTACAAGTTTCTACCTTACTTTGGAGATACTCGGGGAAAGTCAAAGCTGCCTATGAATTCTGAACTGTCAGAGAATCCTAGCTTAGAGTATCATGGTGGATTTTCTTTCTAGCTTTTTAAGAGAGGCAAGAGGCTGGAACCAAATGGCCACTTTGTGATTTCCAGAGAGAGGTAAGACAAACATTGCACTTTGGATTGCGCCATTGCTAGGTGACTTTCTGTCACCTAGCAAGTAAATAGAGCTATTCCACTGTACCTGGTATTAGCTGCCCCTTACTATCATTCTCCCACAACTTGTCTTGAGAGGTTAGTAGCCATTCTTTATTGTAGTTGAATGGACAGTTTGGTACCAACTCAGGGCAGCAGATAGGTCTATCTTATTCTGTGCGGAGTTCTTTACCACCGATGTCTGTCCTATCTTTTCATGTGGGTAGTCCTCTGCCCCGAATGTGGAGTCTCCACAATCATGAAATTACTATTAACTTGTAGTTTGTGAATAGCAAAAAAATGCAAACTTGCACAGACGTTTAAGTTTACCTTTGTGAATCAGGCCCCTAGTTTTTAATTCTCTTAGCAGTATGTGAGCTAAACCTTATGGAATTCAATGACATTTCATGTTCTGACTGTTGAATTGTTTGTGAATTAATTCACTAAACTAAATTGCATGTAAGTCTTTAAAAAACATTCAACAATTATCCACCTGCAGAGTTTTCATTTAAGGAGCATTATGGTGTTAGACTGCCCAACAGCAGGATCTACCTAGAAGATCCATATGTTTGTGTGTAGCTAAGTTACTTGCTCAGCACTTGTAAGAGATAAGAACAAAAATATGTTTTGGGATTGATTTGAGCCATACTTATTCTATAATTTGGGGATTATTTGCAATGCTAAATAATGGGAATATTTAGCATTGCAAATAGGAACAATGCAACAATGTGTTGCTTCTTTAGAAACTGAACAACTGGTTTGCTGAATTTTAGACTAAATTCCAGAAGTCAAGAAGTCAAGGGAAAAGATTTTAATGCAGGGAATGAATAGGTTACAATTGTGCATTTGTGAAAATGCACAATGCTAATTCACAAACATATAAATTGGGTTCAGGCATGTTTATATTACTCACATACAATGGGACACATAAATTTTCTTAAGCATTCCTTTGTCTAGTATATGCATTTTGTGTATTATGCACAAAAATGGTTAGGAAAATTAAATCATTTCACCTTATGTAAGTTATATAAATGCACTGTGACTTCCTAACGAAAATGTTAGAGAAATGCCTCCTCATGTCTTCTAACATATCAAACAGTTGCAGTTTCAGGCACTTTCACAACTACTTATGTGTGATCCATTTGGGTGCATGATAGATGTTCTGTGTGTGACATTTACATTTACATGCCTAATTGTAGACCTGATTTGCAAAGATTTTCTCCAAGAGTGATCATATTTTTTCGTGTACATTTCTATGTCACTCTTAAGCATGGATAAAGGCAAAATTACTCAAAGAAAATGATTGCTTAATCAGGCCCGGGATTTCAGGAGTAATTCATATCTAAGCTTAAAGAAACACAGCTTTGCTGATTGAAAATAATTTATGGTTAGGAGCAAGAGGGAAACTTAATTTGTAATTGATTTTTCTAGCTACTATTTTGACTCTCTCTGACTGGTGGAACATTGGACTTATGTTGAAACTACCAATATGACTGTGATTGTAACATGCTATTAAAACAAGAATGACCGTCATTCTGTGAATATTTTTGTTTTTACATTTATTTTTTATGTGTTGTTTTTTAGTTAATCATTTTCTATGTCTTTAAGCCCAGTGTAGTGATATTGTATGTGGATGATATCATTTTGATGGACTGCAGAGGTCATTGGTGGTTAATTCAATGCATTGCACAGCACAGGAGACCAGCTTCAGTAGACAGAAAATTGAGTTAAAAGTGGATGATAATATCAAAGGCCTTGTCATTGTGTCCTAGATCGAATGAATGTAAGAAAGCACATACTAAGTCACTACATCTTAGTACTTTAATACTCAGTGAATACATCAGCTATCACTGTAACATTAATTATGCTTCTATGAGTCTGATTACGAGTTTAGGAGCTATTTATCACACTTAATAGATATTCATACTATGGGGGACGTTATTTATCAGGTGTAATAAATAACACCTATTACGAGTCTGTGGGGAATAACATGTGGATTTTGTGGTTTAACGCACCAAAATCCACATGATACAGTAAATACCATATGCTTTTCCCCCGTTAAATTTCATCAGGTATGACCTGCTCAAATTAAACACATTGAATAATTATCGGATGTGTTAAATACCTTCAAACTCGTAATTCCGGCCCATGCTGTTGTTTACGCATGGGTCGGAATTAATTGACCCATTCGTAATCAGGCCCTATGTATTTTAGCACTGTATCGTTTGTCCCTATCTCCAGTTTATTTGTTAGATCACATTTTTTAATATGTTAATTACTGTTAATGATATATGCACTTATATACTTTAAAGTATTGTGTAAATACAATTTCAGGGAGACAGAGAGAGTACTTGAACATGAATATCAAACTGGTGGAACCCTTGAAGGAAAACATGCAATGAGAAATATTTGTGAGATTGTAAAATGAAACGTGTAACAGAGTATTCAGTAAACTGATTTCTTTTTTGAAAAGTAACACATTCATAATTTTTAATATCAGAGATTTCATGCATTGAACATATATAAAATACGTCACTGATTATAGAGCTCACTCCTGAGGAGACTGTGTAGGAGAGAAGATGTAAGGCTTTTGTCTCTGCACAGACTGAACTCGAGAATCATGCCAGCTATATTTTAATCACTGTAAGTCACCATTAAAATATTATTAAAATGGGTATTTCTACATAAAACATTAATATTTCTTGAAAAGGATTTAAAAAAATGTTCTTTAAAGCCCAAGAGTAGGGGTGGGCGGTAAACTCCACTCCTCCGGCAGAGTTCGCATAGTTTTGAGTTTTGGAAAAACTCCACCAACTGCCGTGTTGCAGAGGTTTTTCTCTTGTGCGGTTCGCCAACGGCATGTTAGCGTACATGAGTGAGAAAATCCAGCGAAAGACCACCTCCCAGTGCGATTTCTCAATGTGGGTGGTCGCGGCAGGTCGCTACTGCTCGTATTAAGAAAGCTGCTGCTCACGATGTGAAAGCTGCTGCTCGAGTAGAAAATCTACTCGAGCAGCAGAAAGAAGCAGCGCCATCTGGCATGCTGCATAGTGCCACTCATGCTGATTTTACAGCACGGGACAAGCTCCCGGCACTAAAAATCAGCGTGAGCAGCGCAGCCTACCCCAACTCCACTGCTCGTGGAACTCCACTGAATCTCACTGAGCTAAACTGTGAGTTCCACCCAGGTCTACCCAAGAGGCAAATGAAAGGGAAAGTCACAGACCAAATTCCTGACGAAAGCAAGATTTTGCTGAAGAAAAGTTGCTCCATGCGCAAACAATTTTTCAAGAGAAGAATCTTATTTGGGAAAAGGTGCAATATTTTACATAGAATTTATTGCCAATTAAGAAAAGTAAGGAGAATATCAATGAAAAAATTGTGATACTATTTTATTAATGTTTTAACCAAAATTACGAAAATATATATTTTCTGATGAAACAAAGTAGTGATGCAACACACCACAAGCCCGTCAGAACAAATGAAGTAAAAAAAAAAGTTTATAGTTTTTTAAAATAATTAATTATATATTGACATACAGCTATGTCACAGAAAAAAACGTGAAAACAAAAGGAAACTATTATCTCGACCAAAGGCAGAAATTAAAGCAAAACATCTTGCTAAAAATAAAATTTTCCTATACAGGAAAACAATAAAATAAGACATATTGTAAAATATGCATTTTTTCTGAAAACCTACAGAGCGGTTGAAAATGAAAGCAAATAAACTGGTACCACAACAGAAATTCTACCCGCAAAGTTAAGCCAAATTAAGAAAAAAGTTAATCTAAACAACAAAAGTTATAAATTGCAATAATATTTCATAATATTTTCCAGAAATAAAGAAAATGATGTTAAACCTGAAATAAAATATGTGTCATCTAAGAGAGATAACCATTTACTCTCATACATGCAGTATTTATATTGTAAAGACAGAAATTCTTACCAAAGCGCTCACTGGAAGTGCAATAATGGAAAATGTATGAGAAGAGCAGTAGGGGCTGGGGATAGGACTGAAAGAACAAGTGACCATAATCATTCTGTTTCTGCACTGGAAAGTGAAGTTAGAGAAACCATGGCAAGCATTCAATTAATTGATAGCACTTGAAGTGAACCTGAAGGTATGTACTAAACATTCCAACCCATTTAGCTGAACAATTACACTAGATCCCAAACTATAAAAGATCTATAAAATGTATGAGAAAATTGGCAAAAGAACAGCCCCAAGTCCCCAAAATTATGTTGATATTAACATCTCAAATTACCTAAAACAATTTTCTTCCACCTGACAACCAGAAAACCTAAACAGGTATCCTAATCTTCACAACTAGCAGAATCTTTTCATCCTCAAAAGAAGTACAATTTGGATGATGTATGGGACATTCATTTCCCTGCACATTTAGACAAACATACACCGTCCAAGATAAGGTAAATTATACTAATATTAACCTAATTTATAGCTTACTGCCAGAGAAATGTTTCACAACATATACTAAATTAATAACCATTTTTGTATGAAAAAGCAAACAAAATTATCCCCTAAAAATAATTATAGATTTTGAACTCATGATTAAAAGGACTAAAACATTTACTCAACAACACAAATAAAGGGAGGGTTTTCATCCACCCCAGGCAATTTGAAGGGAAATTCAAAGCAACTCCCTCAGTGAATAGTATATGCCTAACAGTAACATTTCTGCATTATTATAAATTGAGTACTACTGAAAAACAAAGAAAAATTGGCATCAATAATAAATTACTATGAAGACAAATGGATTAGCAGACTAAACAGGTGAAGTCGCATTAGACAACCACATTTTAGAGTAGTGGAATTACTTTTAAGTGACCTGTTTAGAAGTGGGTGCAAACACCAACAATGCCATAGAGAGATGGTATAATTTTTTTCTTTTCTTTTTTACAGAGTTTTATATAGCGCAAACTTGACTCGAAGGTATCGGGCATCAGAGCGCTTTACATAGCACCAGTTGCGTTAGATGAGGATACATTCATTTTTGTTAGGCACGGGGAGATTAAGTGATTTGCCCAGAATCACAGGATGTTCAGCGTCAGTGCCGAGACTCGAACCCAGTTCCACAGATTTGAGGTCGACTGCCCTAGCCGTTAGGCCAACTCCTCTCCCCAAATTTCTTTGCATCTTCGATTGGAAGACTACAAACAATATTTTTCAATTTCCTGGAAACTCTAAAAAGGAGCAGACTGCCCAGGAAATGAGAAACACTGAGTCCATTCAGTCATTCCACATCTGAAAAATGAAGAAAAAAACATTGCACAACTTCTAACAAAAGTGTGACAATTTGACATGATTTCACCTGTAGAAATGATTGCTTACTCCCAACAGTATTAACAACTTAGCTTTTTAACAAGAAACATTAAAAAACACATTTTCTACTCAACATTCAACCAAAACTCATCATTTTTCAAATTAAAATTTTAATAAATTTTTATAAAAGTAATCTGAGACAAAATCCTAACTTTACGACTTTCGGTATTCACAAAAGGCATTTAGGAGTAGTAAAGTTAGGATTCCTAACTTTACTACTCCTAAACTGAGACAAATCGTAAATCGAAAGTCGTAAAGTAAGGATTTTTCTCAGTTTAGGAGTAGTAAAGTTAGGAAACCATCTTTAGTACACCTAAATGCCTTTTATGAATACCGAAAGTCGTAAAGTTAGGGTTTTTCTCAGTCTAGGAGTAGTAAAGTTAGGAATCCTCACTTTACTACTCCTAAATGCCTTTTGTGAATACCGAAAGTCATAAAGTTAGGATTTTGTCTCAGCTTAGGAGTAGTAAAATTAGGAATCCTAACTTTACTGCTCCTAAATGCCTTTTGTGACTACCAAAAGTCGTAAAGTTAGGATTTTGTCTCAGATTACTTTTGTGAATCGGGCCCGTACATATTCCATGAAATCTAACAGTACTACCCAACAAACATGTCCAATCCACTCAGAATTCATTCCCAAAAATCACTTTATTTCAGGAAAAAAGCCGACCAAGAATGGCTCCAAGGCAACCAAAAAATACAGATGATAGAAAGATACTATTTGTGAGGATACTGCTAGGTTTAAGGCATGTGTAGGGTTAGCCAAAATGTAATACACCCAACAGTCCCAAATAAGCACCTGACCCAAATGAAATATGATGGAAAAATACTTCAACTACGCCCAAGGAGAAAAATAGGGGAAAGACACTAAAAGGTGCCAACCGCAAACAAGGCCTTCTCAAAACTACTGCTAAATAATTTTAAGAAAAACACAGGAAAACAAACAATTAATAATTTTGCACTCTAAAAAGATATATACGATTTACTGATGGAGTAATTCTCACCTCTCACTGGGCTGAAGAGTGCCTTGATTAGGCCTGGTCCTAGTTCAGACTTGGAGCTATATACATCAATGAGAGTACCGATGTACCAGCAAGATGGACGACTGCTGTACAGAAGCAAGACTGGGAGAGGATCGCTATGGCTTTAGGTAAGGGCGAAAGTGCATATAACCAAGGAGGGCTGATAGGGACAAGAGAAAGGAAATGTGGATGTGGGAACGGTAAAGTGAAGAAACAATGAAGTGTACAGATACAAGATGATAAACTAAGCAACAGCAAAGTAGAGCCAAAACAACTGGAAGATATTGCCAGGTATCATGCCTTTAGTACCGTAACCCTTATATAGCGACTCTACCACTTTTACCCGAAGTCCCACCTGTAACCTGGAAAAGATGATGGAAAGTTCTCATTCTAGCTTCCACCAGTTTCCAGGCTTAACCTCTACTTATCGTATAACATGACTAAAAGCAAGACCTTTACCTGTATGGACCCTGATTCCCTTCCTATTCATGGCAGAAATTCTACCAAATCCCACTCACCTCTATCAAAAAAAAGTAGCTCCTCAAAGTATCCAAAGGGTCCAATCCACTGAAAGTCCTTTCCCAAAAGAAACCAACGTTTTTCAGAAAATAAGTCAATCAAGAGCAGCTGTATGAAAAAAGTATGTAATAAAGATTATAAAAGGATATTGTTCTGGAAATCCTCCACTCCATAATCTGCCACCTTTAAAAAAATATATATTTATGTATATCCAACAGGCCAAATCCATTGTAAACGCATTGTAAAAAATAAGTTTTCAGAAAAAAAACAAAATAAGAACTACTCTAAAGAAAACTGACAATAAAGGAGTAACAGCTCATTTCTTCATGGGGATATAAAAAGAGACTCCATAGCCTTAGAGAAAGCATCACCTTCACCAATCCTGGTTAAGCACCCAGCTTGAAAACAGGAACAGAGACACAGAAAAACAAACCCCTTTACTTTTAGTTAAACTTTTCAAAGTGCCTTGTAAGCATTTGTACAGCCACTAATGTCATCAACTCTGGAAACGTGCCCCGCTGAAAAAAGAAGCACAAACACAGTAAATACATGTAAATACATTACCTGCAGAGACCTGTTCTTAATTCAAATTAAAAAGAAGCAGAAACACAGTTAGGTGAATAAATTTCCCAAATAGACCAGTTCTTAATTCAGATTACATATATT
Organism: Calotriton arnoldi; assembly: GCA_963921515.1. Taxonomy (NCBI): domain Eukaryota; kingdom Metazoa; phylum Chordata; class Amphibia; order Caudata; family Salamandridae; genus Calotriton; species Calotriton arnoldi. The sequence continues at coordinate 3,634,176 of CAWUFW010000428.1, forward strand.
TTAAAAGATGTGATTGGCGTCTGTGCACATCCCATGTCTGGAATAACCAGGATTTGTTGTGTGTGGTGATGTGACAAACACACCACTCCAAGAAAGGGTGGTATCGACGCAAATTACAGTTTTGGAGCAGTGGTGTGTTCGATATTAGTGCCTTGTTCTGTTCAGTGCAAGTGTAGTCTTGCAGTGTGAGATCTGACAAATCCCATGCAACTACAGAAATCTCAGCAGCCATCTTGGCTGCTTAGATTGGCTAAATAGAGACACCCCCTTGCCATGATGCTGATTATTGAAGGAATTAGGTTAAGGTGCAGTTTGGGATTTTTTGGCCAGCGTGGTTTGTGCAGTTTCCCAGAAGTTCAGATGAGAGTTTGTTAAAAAGCGATAGTTGTCAGACATCTTTGCTAAATCAGAGGAAAACAATGTTTAATAAGGAGACTGTTGTGCTTATCCATACTTTTAGAATTGTGAAATAACTTGTGTATTTCCACTGATTAGAGAATGGTGCAATAAAAGAGAGTAGAGGTGAGTTTCCTTGTAAACCAAGAAAAGAAGAGAGGAAAGTCAGACCAAAGCTACAGAAAAAAAACAATAAACATGTGATTTGAAAAAAGGCCTGAAAGGTAAATGGTCATCTACTTGGCACTAATTGTTGATTCCTTTATTGTGCTGAAAGTGAAAGAAGAGAGTTTATGTTTATTTCACTTATGGCTGCTTCGAACAAAGCGCCCCAGAGCTAGGAGTCTATCGGGAAGAATACCTACCATAAGGTTGGTGGGAGGTTAGAAAAGCCAGGTTTACAGATGTTTTCTAAGAATTGCTTCGGAGTGGCACTTCCACAGGTGAAGAGACAGGCTGTTCCATCGTTTGGAGGCAAGGTATCTGGACAAGCACCCTCCTTGTCTCGCTTTGTAAATTCGAGGCACCACAGCCCATAAAGATTCAGTTGAACAAAGGGTTCTTGAAGGAATATAGGGCATGATCAGATTGTGAAGGTAGCTTGGGCCAGTAGTCGAGAAAGCCCTACATGCAAAACATAATGCCTTAAATGAGATTTGTCTGCTAATTCACAGCCGGTGCAGATCTTTAAGACCTGTAGTGATAGGAAGCCATCTGGGGATGTTCAATAAGAGATGGGATGCAAAGTCTGTATTGTCAGTATGCATCTTAAAAGCACCTGCGAGGTGAGAGGTGACAATGCCCTGGACTACAGTTTTCTGGGCTGATGAAAGAAGGAACCACAGAACCTTCTTTAAACATCTCAGGATCACAAAGCAGCAGGATGAGAGTCTTCTTGACTTGATGGTTAAAAAGTGAAGTTTTGCTCCAGCCAAAGTCGTAAGCTTGGAAGGGGAGAAGATCTCAGGGAGTTAGGCCATGAGGCAATGGACCATATATTAAATTGGTTTCCCACCACCATCATCTCAGTCTTATCACCATTCAGCTTGAGGAAATTAAGGTCCATCTACTCAGCGACAGAAGGAAGCAAAGTGTCAGCTGAGAGGCCCACTTAAATGAATCTTGGGAGAGTGTAATAATAAGCCGCGTGTCATCCGCAAAAGTAAGTAGGGTGGATGTAAATGATTCTTTAATATCTGCTAGGAAGCGTATATAAACGTTAAAAGAGTTAAAGACTTCTAATGGATTTCTGAAAAAGAAAAACAGATATATTTTTGGGAAATAATTTACTGGTCACGAGCCTTAAGACTGACTAATGATTATTACCTATGTGTGCGGTAGCATCGCAGAGAATACTACCAAATTAGTGATTCAACTATATCAAGCGAAAAACAGAATTGAATTACTAACAATTGAGGGGCTGCAGTGAAAACACAATTGCAAGGACCAATTTCTTTCTGGTATGGCGGTCTAGAGAATGTAATTGCAAAGTGGGTACTTGTAGTATATCACGGTAAGTTTACTTTAACATGGAATCTCAATGCGAGAATGTGCACTCGTGCTTGAGATTCCATGTTGTCTAGCATTTGGTGTGTAAGAACTCCAAAGACAGTTTGATCCTGGAGTGCGGTGGAGAAGGTGTATGCATCCTTTGTACCTGCGGAATAAACATCTTCAGTGAAGAAACACCGTTTCTACACGTTACTACACGATTTTGGAGACGAGGATGGGATGCTAATGTTGACAAGGCAAGCCAAATGGTTTTCTAAATTAGATTTAACAGCAGAGTAACATCAAGTGATGTTGGAGCCGGAAAGCAGACACCTTACCACTTTTTGTACACCATTTGGTTGCTTTCAATTCAAACACATGCCATTCGGTTTAGCATCCGCAGCAGCGGTTTTCCAAAGATTAATGTCCCAATTGTTTAGTCACATTCCTGAAGTTGTTTTCTTTCAAGATCACATACTTGTGATGGGTAAAAATAGAGCGAATCATGACGATGTGCTAAGGAAGGTGCAAGGTATTTTAAGAGATAAAGGCTTGGCTGTGGAGAGCTCAAAATGTAAATTTGCCAAACAAAAAGTGATTTACCTTGGTCACGAAATTTCTGAAGTTGTTACACGTCCCAAAGAAAAGTTGGTGGAAGCTATTGTGAAGGCCCCTGCTCCCAAGAACAAGGAAGAATTACGCTCTTTCCTGTGACTAGCCGAATTTTATGCAAAATTTGTGGAGAATATTTCTAAGAAAACGCACAAGATGAGAGCATTGCTAAAGCAAAATGTTCATTTTGAGTGAAATGAGGACTTTCAGTCATGTTTTGTTGGAATTAAAAAAGCTATTGTGAATGCCCCCATTTTACAAGGTTTCAACCCATCAGCTTACACCTTTATTACCACAGATGCCAGTGGTACGGGGTTAGGTAGTGTTTTGTCTCAGAAGTCAGCACAAGGCAAGGAAGTGATCTTTGATTTTGTGTCTCGTTCCCAATCTCCGACAGAAGAAAAATACCCGGGGATAGAGGGGAGACATTAGCTTGTGTGTGGGCAATGGAACACTTCCGAAAATTCATATGGGGCAGAAAGTTCTCATTGAGGTCAGACCCTAAACCTTTGACTAAGCTGTTGACAACAGAATGTTTATCAAGAGCATCAGCCAGAATTGCTCGCTTTTCTATAAGGTAACTTGATTTTGTGTACGATGTCCAGTATTTCCCTGGGGTCAAAAACGTCACAGCAGATTTTCTCAGCAGAATGTCGCTCTCGGTTAAAGAGATTGAACAACACCTTTGGAGTGAATGTTCAGTAGCTAGCATTTTGGATGTGAGTAACTCATCATGCATAAGGAAGGAAGAATGGATGGAAGCGTATCTTAAGGACAAACTTTGCTGGAAGTAAAAAGTAGAATCATTAATGGTTGGGGAAGAATACAAAGGAAAGATTGTGAGGATGAACTCAAAGCCTTTTGGGAGGTCAGAGATGAGTTGAGATTGTGTGATGATTTTATTTGCAGAGGGGAAAGGATTATTCCTCCCAATGACATTAGAAGCAAACGGATAAAATTAGGGCACAAGGGACATGCAGGAATTTCAAGGACCAAATGAAACATGAAAATGCTGTATTGGTGGCCAAGAATGGACATGGAGGTTGAGAGGTTTGTAAGAAATTGCGTAGAGTGTGAAGGTGCAGATAAGACAAAAAAAAACCTCAACCCTCCTTTGTCTTCTTTAAGCTGCCCAAACGTACCCTGGGAAGAAGTTGCCATGGATATCATGGGACCCATTACAGGGAAAGATGGGAAAAGCTGGCATGTCATAGTGTTGATGGATCTGTTGACCAGGTGGATCGAATTGGAAGTAGTTGATAAGGTAAACACAGCAAATGTTATTGTATTTCTAGAAGGAATTTTCCTTAGAGAAGGTTTTTACAGCCGTTATGTTAACTGATAAGGGTGTACAATTCAAATCAGAAGAGATGAAAACCTTCATGAGACAGGCAGGGATTGAACAAAAGTTTACAGCCCTATATCATCCCAGAGAGAATGCCGTTGTTGAGAGAGTGAATAGAATGGTTAAAGGAGTTATCCAACTGGCCATCAAAGGGAAGGGTGATTGGAAAGATTAATTAGAAAGAATGGTGTGGACTTACAGAATTACACCGCGTGGGATGGTTGGTCAAAGTCCTTTTTGTCTCATGAGAGGTAGATTACCTCACTATAAATTGAATCCAGGTTGGATGAGAAGAAGTAGGATGGTGAATTGGGATGTGAAAAATGTTAACGATTGTATCAAGTCTTCACAAGCTAAGAACAAAGTTTATTTTGAGTCCCGAAACAGAGTGAAGGAAGTGGTGTTGAAGGAAGGTCAGTGGGTAAGAGTCAAGTCAGGTAGGAAAACCATTAAAGGGGAAAGCTGTTTAAGCAATCCTAAGAAAATTGTTAAAGTTATGAAAAACACAGTGGAACTGGATGATGGTGGCATTCACTATATGAGTCGATTAGCCATTGTTAGACATGAGACACATACTGAGGAACCACAGGTTGAGGGCATTGGGGAGAGTAACTTGAGATGCTATTGGTGGTTGGAGATCAAGAATGTTGATAAAGAAAAAGGAAACTGTAGGTCAACTGAAATAGTTGAAGAGAATGTGAGACCTAGTGTGTGGGAGGATAGCAGAGAAGAGAGGAATGATGAGACTGTGGATGTTTCAGAAGAATGTGGTAATTGTGAAGCGCTTAAAACTAGCCGGTCAGGAAGAATAATTTAAAAAAAAATTGTTAGAAAATTTTGTATGTGAATAATGATGTTTTTTTTTGGGTTGTTGCTCTGATTCTCGTTCTCCTATATTTGGTTGGGTTGTTCTTTAAAAAAAAAAATAGGGGGTGGTGTGTGTTGTGGGTTGTTTATAATTGTTGGGCTGCAATGTATGCTTTGCAAATTTTAGTTTTTGATTTTCTTGTTGTTAATGAAGGGGGATGTGTAGTATATCACGGTAAGTTTCCTTTAACATGGACTCTCAATACGAGAATGTGCACTCGTGCTTGAGATTCCATGTTGCCTAGCATTCGGTGTGTAAGAAATCCAGAGACAGTTTGATCCTGGAGTGCGATGGAGAAGGTGTATGCATCCTTTGTACCTGCAGAATCAACATCTTCAGTGAAGAAACACCGTGTCCGTGTGTCACATGTTACTACAGTACTCATGTATTAATCAAGTTATTTTAAATTGTATTATTAAAGTTAATCATAAGAATCCTCCTGGGTAATTGTAGACCTGGCATCCTTGGCATGATTTTCCCCCTAACCTTTTACCTTCAACCCTCCTATTTACTGACTTTGTTTTGCTGGCTTTAGGACTCTGCACACTTTACCACTACTAACCAAAATTAAAGTGCTTGTGCTCTTTCTTTAAAACACGGTAGAACTACCTTATACCCAGTTGACATATTTAATTTACTTATAACTCCCTCATAAAGTGGCACTACCTGTGCCCAGGCCATGTAGCTTAAATGCTACTAGTGGGCCTTTAGCCCTTATTGTGCCATCCAATTAAGCATCCCTTTAAACGCCCCTCTGCTGTTGCCTCGGTGCCCATTTTTGCTTCTGTTCCCCTCGTGCCCCCATTTCTTGTGTCCATCTTTTTGCCTTCTGTTCCCCCTCGTGCCCCCATTTCTTGTGCCCGTTTTGCTTCTGTTCCCCTCGTGCCCCCATTTCTTGTGTCCATTTTTTGCCTTCTGTTTCCCCTCGTGCCCCCATTTCTTGTGTCCATTTTTTTACCTTCTGTTCCCCCTCGTGCCCCCATTTCTTGTGCCCGTTTTGCTTCTGTTCCCCTCGTGCCCCCATTTCTTGTGTCCATTTTTTGCCTTCTGTTTCCCCTCGTGCCCCCATTTCTTGTGTCCATTTTTTTGCCTTCTGTTCCCCCTCGTGCCCCCATTTCTTGTGCCCGTTTTGCTTCTGTTCCCCTCGTGCCCCCATTTCTTGTGTCCACTTTTTGCCTTCTGTTTCCCCTCGTGCCCCCATTTCTTGTGCCCGTTTTGCTTCTGTTCCCCCTCGTGCCCCCATTTCTTGTGTCGATTTTTTGCCTTCTGTTTCCCCTCGTGCCCCCATTTCTTGTGCCCGTTTTGCTTCTGTTCCCCCTCGTGCCCCCATTTCTTGTGTCCATTTTTTGCCTTCTGTTTTCCCTCGTGCCCCCATTTTGCTGTGCCCAACTTTGCCTTCTGTACCCCCCGCCGCTGCGTCCCCTTCGGCCCCGCCCCCCTGACTGCCCATTTGCTGCCCCTGCCTCCCGCCTCCCAGCTGCTCCTCCCTCCCAGCTCCCCATATATGGCGGCCGCTGTGCGGCCGCGCCTAAGGCAAGCCCGTCTGCGCCCGTCCGTGCCTGGACCGCGCCCAGAGCCAGAACCCCTGGGCCGCGCACCCCCCGCTCCAGCCTCGAGGACCGACGCCGTTACGATGCCACCACACTCCACGCTCTCAACCCCGGACGGACACACAACTGCTTCAAGGCCGCCCCAAAACGCACACATGGCCCCTTCACCTGCCGGAACTGCAGCTACACCAGCCTCAGAGCCACCGAAGCGCCCGCCAAGAAGGACCTCAACCACCTCCGATGCATCCTACTGAACACCCGCTCCGCACGCAAACACGCCGTCGAGCTCTGGGACCTGCTCGACACATCATCACCAGACGTCGCCTTCCTGACAGAGACCTGGATGAACGACTCCTCCGCACCCGACATCGCCATAGCCATCCCAGACGGCTATAAGATCACCCGCAGAGACCGCGTCAACGGAGTAGGAGGAGGAATCGCCATCGTCCACAAGAACTCCATCAGGGTCTCGACCAGCACCGACGACTTTCTCTGCACCGCCGAACACATGCACTTCCAGATCCACACGGACCCCAACACCACCCTCAGAGGCACCCTTGTCTACAGACCCCCTGGGCCCCGACCCCAGTTCAGCGACTCCATCGCCGACTTCATCAGCACGCACGCCCTGACCTCTACCGACTACATCCTCCTCGGAGACCTGAACTTTCACCTGGAGAACAACAACGACAGCAACTCCACCACCCTGATCGACAACCTCGCCAACCTCGGACTGAGACAGCTCGTCACAACACCGATTCATTCCGCCGGCCACACGCTCGACCCCGTCTTCTCCTCAAGCTCCCACGTCTCCTTCAGCCACACCACGGAACTCCTCTGGACCGACCACCGCTGCATCCACTTCACCTTCCAGAAACCCACCACACACCACCGCACCCAACAGATCCCGTGCCGCTGCTGGAGCAAAGTCACTGAAGACCAACTACGGGCAAACCTCGCTCTCAGCCCTCCCTCCGACCCATCCAACACCGACGACGCTGCCTGCAACCTCAGACGATGGATAAACGACTGTGCCAACACCCTCGCCCCGCTGAAAAAACTCACCTACAGCAACACCACCAAAAGAGCCATCTGGTTCACCCCGGAGCTCCTAGCTTCCAAGCGTACCTGCCGGAAACTTGAGAAGAAATGGCACAGTGATAAGACACCGGACAGCCACGCAGCCCATAAAGACGCCATCCGTAACCACCACCACCTCATCAGGTCCGCCAAGAGAATCTCCTTCAAAGACCGCCTCAACAACAACGCACACAACAGCAAGGAGCTCTTCAACATCGTGAAGGAACTCTCCAACCCCAGTTCCAACACCAACGACATCCCGCCGTCGCAAGCCCTGTGCGATTCCTCGCCACCTTCTTCCACCGCAAGATCGCCGACATCCACGACAGCTTCAACACCCAGACAGCCCCCACTAAGATAGATACACCAGACCCGCCGCACACCATCGACCATGACCCCTTGCCAGCCTGGGCCAGCGTGAACATCGATGACACCATCAAGACCATGGGCACAATACACTCCGGCTCCCCGTCAGACCCTTTCCCGCACCACATCTTCAACAAAGCCAGCAGCTCCATCGCACCCCACCTGTGCAACGTTATCAATCTCTCCTTCAAGACCGCGACCTTCCCAGAGAGCTGGAAACACGCAGAGATCAACGCCCTACTCAAAAAACCCAAGGCGGACCCAAGAGACCTCAAGAACTTCCGGCCCATCTCCCTGCTTCCGTTCCCAGCCAAGGTCATCGAGAAGATCGTCAACAAACAGCTAACCCGATACCTCGAAGAAAACAGCATCCTGGACCCATCCCAATCGGGGTTCCGCAGCAGCCACAGCACTGAGACTGCCCTCATCGCCGCCACCGACGACATCAGGACCCTGCTGGACAACGGTGAGACCGCAGCACTCATTCTGCTGGACCTCTCCGCCGCCTTCGACACTGTCTGCCACCGCACTCTACGCGCATGCCTCCACGACGCAGGGATCCGAGACAAGGCCCTGGAATGGACCACCTCCTTCCTCGACGGCAGAACCCAGAGAGTCCGCCTCCCACCTTTCCGATCCGAAGCCTCCGAGATCATCTGCGGCGTACCCCAGGGATCTTCCCTCAGCCCAACACTGTTCAACATCTACATGGCCCCGCTCGCACGCATCGCCAGACAGCACGACCTCAACATTATCTCCTACGCCGACGACACTCAACTGATCCTCTCCCTCACCAAGGACCCCTCGCCGCCAAATCCAATCTCCATGAAGGAATGAAGGCGGTCGCCGATTGGATGAAGATCAGCCGACTAAAGCTGAACACGGACAAGACAGAGGTCCTCATCCTCGGCTCCAACCCCTCAGCATTGGACGACTCCTGGTGGCCAATGACGCTGGGAGCAGCCCCGACACCCACCGACCACGCACGCAACCTGGGAGTCATCCTCGACTCAACGCTCTCCATGGCCAAGCAAGTCAACGCAGTCTCCTCCTCCTGCTTCAACACCCTCCGCATGCTTCGCAAGATCTACAGGTGGATCCCGACAGACACAAGAAGGACAGTCACCCAGGCCCTCGTCAGTAGCAGACTTGACTATGGGAACGCCCTCTACGCGGGAGCCCCGGCCAAGCTCATCAAGCGACTGCAACGCATACAAAACGCCTCCGCAAGCCTGATCCCCGACATACCACGCCACAGCCACATCACCCCCCACCTGAGGAACCTGCACTGGCTCCCCGTCGACAGGAGGATCTCCTTCAAACTCCTCATCCACGCACACAAGGCACTCCACAAGACTGGCCCAGCCTACCTCAACAGACGACTCTTCTTCTACGTCCCCAACCGCCAGCTCCGCTCCACCGACCTCTCCCTCGCCACCGTCCCTCGCATTCAAAGAACAACCACCGGCGGCAGATCCTTCTCACACCTCGCCGCCAAGACCTGGAACACCCTTCCACTAAGCCTACGACAGACCCAAGACCTGCTGACCTTCAGGAGGCTACTCAAGACCTGGCTGTTCGACCAGTAGCAGCACCCCCCCCCTTTCCTCTCCCCAGCGCCTTGAGACCCTCGCGGGTAGGTAGTGCGCTCTACAAATTCTGTGATTGATTGATTGATTTAAACATGACTCATATCTGCCATTCAAGCCTGTGTGTGCAGTTTTAAAGTGCCATGTCGACCAGGCAAAATAAACCATTTGCCAGGCCCAATCATTTCTTTCTTATACATGAAAGTCACCCCTAGGTTAGGCCCTGGAGAGCCCCGAGGGCAGGGTGCACTGTTTTTAAAAAGTTGAACATATACTTTTCAGTTTTACATGTCCTGGTAGTGAAAAACTCTTACATTTGTTTTTCTCTATTGCAACGCCTACCTCTCCAATAGGCTAACATTGGAGTTACCTTATTACAAGTAATAGTGATAATTTCCAAATGGGATCAGGTCTTTGGACTTGCAATGAAGAATTGTCTCTCATGGTGAAGTCGGATTTTAAATTACAATTTTGGAAATGCCACTTTTAGAAAGTTGTCATTTTCCTGCCTTAGTCATTTAGTAACTGCAGTCTGCTTCTGGGTCACATAACTGGGTGTAGCTGATAGATGCTAAATGGAGTGGCACATAATTCACAATATGGGGTCGCCCTAAGAACACCCGTAGTTGACCTGCTCATAAGCGGCATGCCTGGGGGGGGGTGGAGAGGGTGGGAGTTTGGGGTGGGATGTCGTGGAGTTCTACGGGGCGCACTGTGCTGGAAGGAGAACCTCGCGGGGATCCATAAATAGTATATTACGTTGACATTCAACAAGGGGCAGAGACCTAGAAGACAGCCCGGAGCTAATCCGAATACTGTTTTCCTATTTCGCAAACGAGAATGCCGGACAATTGCAGCTGGGAATATTGGGGTTATTGTGTTTAACTGCTTCCTTGTGCATAGAGGGGCTCACGTACAATCCAAATAATTTCTGGGATTTGTTTGAATATGTAATTTGAAAAATCAATAAAATCTGTTGCTGATAGTGGTGCTTTATGCATTCCTCCTAGACAGCCACACACTCAATATAGATCGTAGGTGTGCCTGGATGGGCCATCACTGGCATGATGGGAGGGCGGAGCTGGGCACAGTCGAAAATACACCTGAATAGATAGACTGTGTCCTGCCTCCAAAGAAAGGGATGCATACCACCTGTTTTAGTCTGGAGCCAGGACAAGAAAGACAAGATGACTGTGGACTGTAAAGAGAAACCTCTAGAAGCTTCTCCCACTTCAAAGGAAGGCCCAGGTATACATATTGGACCCCAGACACCAACTTTTCAGTACACTTCTGGACCTGTGGATACTCCACAGTAAAAGTAATTCTCCCCTTGGGAAAACCAGACCAACACATAAGCGTCTTCCGACCAACAGTCAACGCTCTTATTTCATACAACAAAAGTTTGCAATTATAAATTGGTACCACATCAATATTGAATTTGCACAGGGCTTTAATTTCATATAAGTTAGCACACAGCAATCCGTTATTGTAAAATGCTTAAGTCAATTATTGTAAATAATATTTCTTCATGTTAAAAAAACAATGTTTAAAAAGGAGATTTTACTATTGCATAATCTCAGTTATAAATGAATCAAGCCTCTCCCCACAATGCTGTGCAAAAGTTAATATAACTATTCAAAATAAAAAAAATTAAAATTACTAATAAATTTAAAAAGGGAGAGAACACAGGACAGTACACATTAATCTATTCTAGTGCTGCTGGCCTGCTATAAATGCAAAGAGTAATGTCTCCTGTTTCTCTGGGATAATCATCTACCATATTACAGTGTGAAGCAGATCCTGCATAAAACAATAAACTTTGACGCGTTTTGGTGGATCTTGTAATATGTTACCACCTTCTTCAGTACAAGAAATGAAAAATACACCGCAGGTAGTGGTACTCGTCACGGGGAATCAGAGTGACCAATGACTAACTAATTGAAAGAATGAATTGGTTCTGAATAAAGAGTCATATCCAGGTGCAATACTAACGGTAACTACTACTTGCATGACTTGGATTGTGAGATTTGTGAGAGATTTTGTAAAGCGTGTGATTACCTATAAGGCGTTCTGGCACGGACTGTCACTGAACCAGCTGAAGCATATGGGATTTTCGAATGAAATTTTGAAACAAGCACTGGCAATGTCAATAGGTTCAGCTTTTGAATAAAAGTGCATTTTGTGTCACTGATTTGTTGGGCAATCAACAGGTCATACATGCACTCTATCACTCATCTTTCCACTCAAGCATCCATTAATCAATTCATTGACTCATTCCTGCATTCACCCTCTGACACAGTCGTAATAAAACATGCACAAACTCAACAACATATGCAAGATAAATTAAAAGAATACAAGTAGAAAAAAGAAAATATGTGGCCATCTAAACACAGCGGACATACGTTTATAATAACAAAACTAAACATAGCAGAGGGTGTCCGTCTTATAAAGATATGGTAAATAGTCTATTGTTGTTTTAAAGTTCAAGCATGGTAGCCAAATTTCGAACCAAAGTGTTGGCCAAATTGAAATGGTGAAACAACAATTCACTATGGACAACAGCATTCCATAATGATTTCCTGGTTTAGAGGAAGTGGTCATGTGAATGCTGTGCACTGAAGATGTCATGAGCGGCAAGCGAGCAGCCCATTAGCACTGCCTGGACAGCTGTAGTATCTTCTTAGGAAACATTAGAATAAAAAGAGAATTTTTGTAGGTTCAATAGCTGTGATTGGAGTCATGAAAGGGTCAATGAGAAAAGAATAATATCATCAGCATATGCCAAGTAGCTTATTGTTTTGCCTCCTAGCCTTGGAGACAGTGCCTCAGGATGGTTTAAAAAATGTGGACTAATCCGCGATATACAGTGAAAAAGAGGTTGACCTGTTCAAATCCTCTAAGTTTCTATATGGATATATATTTGTGTATATGGATGCACATATTATTTAATTATTTTTTAAATTACAAGACCCTGGCAGACAGCTAAGAAGAGATTCTAGCAAGAATTATTATAGTGCAAATATTCTCCCTCTAGAATTTGTCAGGGGAAGTAACCAACACTAAAATCATTCCCTACAAAAGTAATCTGTTACATTTGATGTAACAAAATACCTATCTGTAGGCTTTAATACAGAGAGATGTCAATCTACTCTTAAATGCCTATTAACTTTAACAAATGCCTTTCACAATCAATTTGGTAGGCCTACTACCTTTATCATAATTGTTCACTATAAACAATCAGGCATATACCCTTTATCATTGGCTTGTCACAATATTCAGCTCAGACCTAGTGAGTTGATGCATAAGCCTTCCCACAGAGCAACGCAACCATCAGGTATACCATAAGAAAATTACAAATATGCACAAAATACTGTTATCAAAACAATATAAAATCTGTGCTAATAGAGCCTAATAATAATTACCATAGTGCAAATTAATTAGTGCCATTGTTTGTTCAGGAGGGTCACCATTATCAAAACCCTGGCCTACTGCATTCATCTGTGGAATTCCATGTAACAGCATTCTGTCTACAGGCTTTAGCACAGTGTAATAAGAATCCACCCTTAAAAATCAATTGACTTTAACACAAAGCTTTTCCCAATAATTCAGTAAGGCATAGTAGTTTGTCATAACTTTCCATTTTAAAGAGATCACACCTAAGGAATCTGACATAACTTTTTCCAGTGAACTAATAAGGTCTTTTGCAAATGCCAATGGCTTGAGACTATATAAAACAGGCTACTGAAGTGTGCATGAGCTGGCAGCCACCAGGCATACCTTTATAAAACTGCAAATATGTACAAAATTACAGTTGGCAGAACAATATAGAATGCAGTCCCTCTCAATACGGTCTAACAACGATCATCACAGTGAAATTCTACTACCACTGTTTGTCAGAGTGCGTGACCAACACCAAAACCCTTGCCTACTATTGTAATCTGTGAGAATACATGTAACCAAACACCTATTCACAGCCTGTATCACAATGTGATAACAAACTACTTTTAGAGGTCTATTGGCTTTACCATATGTTTTTCACAATAAATAAGCCTGGCCTACTGCCTTTGCAATAACTTTTCATAATACACAGGCCAGATCTATGGCATCCGATGGCAAGACGGGCATAACATTTCCATGCATGCCAATCAAGCCTAAAGCTATTAACATTGGCTTGTCACCATAACCAACTCAGGTCTAAAGTACTGAGTGTATGTTTTCCCACAAAGCAATCATTAGCCATACAGTCAAAACAATTGCATATATATACAAAATTACAGTTGGCAAAGCAAAATATTTTCTCTCCTAGTAGGGTTTAGCAAAGATTCTCCCAGTGCAAATCTTCTATACACGTGGTTTGTCAGTGGGGGTAACCAACACCAACCCCCTTGCTTACTAAAGTGATCTATGATGTTCCATGTAACAAAAACCTATCTGTAGGCTTTAATTCAGAGTAATAACAATTTTTATCATAAACAATGAGGCATATTACCTTTATCATTGGTTTGTCACCATAACCAACTCAAGCCCATTGTATGAATATAAATTCTCTACATGGCAACCATTCAACATACAGTCATAAAAGTATAAATGCAAATGAAATTACATTTAGGAAAGCAAAATACTATCTCTCCTAAGAGAGCCCAACAAGGACTACTGTATGGCATATCTTCTGTCCTGACAGTTTCTTTGGGTGGATTGCCATCCCCAAAACTCTTGCCTACTGCAGTAATCTGTGAAATACCTACGTACAACCTTTAGCACAGTATAATAACAATCCACTCTTAAATGCCTATTGTCTTTAACATGTTAATGATTTCCCACCTCCCATCTGTGCTGCTGACAGAGAAAAGCAAACACCATAAATTATCTAGTTATTTGAGACAGATTAATAGGATTACAATGTCACGTGTGTGCCCCTGAAAGTTAAAACTCACACAGCTGGATAAATAAACTAAAGGACCACAGCTGTGGGGAGGGCAAGCACTTTTTTGGTGGAAGCACACAACGTCTGTCCTATCAACACAAGAAGAGAAGCAGGCTGTAAGCCTCTGCAAAATAAGGCAAGGAGTTTCAGAGCTTGGTTGGATGGTAAATGAGCTACCAGGGGTACCACAGTGTTTAGCTGACATTATGAAAACCACCACTAGATTTGTGTATGAGGTCTGGTGATGGGAGAAGATAAAATAGAAAACAGCTGTGAAAGCTATCTCTCTGATGTGCCATGTCCACTCAGAAGATGCTGTTTCATAAGGTTTAGATTGCGGCTGACATCTGGACAACTGAAAGAGATTGGGTAGGCCTAACTAATGCTCATCACCTGTAACATAATATGTGAACACAAATCGAAACCTTAGGAAATGTACTAATTCAATGTGATGGGCTGATGTAGGCCTGACATATGCTATTCGAGCTTCTGTGATAATATTCAAATGTATCTTTAGCGAGGAAGCCATCGCTTTGTTAATTATGTCTATTGTGAATTTCATTTGTACATGTTAGAAACTAGTTTATTATGTTTTATGAAGCTAATTGTATAATACTGTGAAATCTAATTATTTGGAAATTTGACAGTAATTAAATGCCATGCTGTTTCATGCTTAGTAACCTAGAATACATACAATTGAACTTGACCTTATAGCATGAGAGACAGTAGACAGGGTAGAGGCAGCTGTAATATGATAGGGAGGACAATGACAGGACAGAAGTGGAGCATATATGATTCTTGCTTTGCCCTCAGCTACCAACAAACTATACCCACATCCCATGTCACCTGAAAAAAAGGCAGAAGATGGAACAATGACCTTTTAAGCAGGTTTTGACTGTGCTTGCTCATTCTCTGTGACCTGTTCTGGTTTGGAAAATATGACCAACGTACCAAATACAGAGTTTGCTAAAATAAGTTCAACAATTCCAAACAGAAGCTACTGTTGTGTCCACGGTTTAACTACAGGTTTAATGGTTCAAGCAAATGTTTGGGAGTAATAGTATAATCTAAAGATAGAGAAATTTAAACTAAAGATGACGAGCCACTAACTGACATCTGTCAAAATTGTCTAACAATTGTGGACATGTTTTGCAATTTACTGTGGCGAGGCCATGTTTAGGAGCACATAACATGCCAACGGCACTTCATCATTGCATTTCGACCAGAAGTCTTGCACATGCACATTTTCCCAGAGAAGCACCAAGTAGTAACAACTGAAGTGCAAGAAAATTACATGTTTAAGAAAACC
This sequence comes from Calotriton arnoldi, assembly GCA_963921515.1. Classification (NCBI taxonomy): domain Eukaryota; kingdom Metazoa; phylum Chordata; class Amphibia; order Caudata; family Salamandridae; genus Calotriton; species Calotriton arnoldi. Next base: position 3,649,706 of record CAWUFW010000428.1, read on the forward strand.
ATGAAAATACATTAAACTACAACATCAATAAGATCTGAAATGCATAAAATCACCACAAATCTGTACATTTGTTCCATAAAACAGTAACAACCACCTTCATGCTAATAGTGCATTAATACTAATAGTAGTTTTATAACAAAAAATGAGAATCAGAGCAGCCTGGTCAATTAATCGAGGGCAAACAACATTATGCAAAGACATCATAATAATCACTTTGGAACCAAAAAATGCATACCACTTATGTGTAATGGTGATCAACATTGGGATAACCCCTGCTCATATTACAGAATTTCAAATAGTATATTTCCTTTGGCTGAACTCAGATGAATACGCCTCCATACTAAACAGGTCGTAAAGTGGCCATTCGTTCACTAAATTTGCCTCTCTGCCACCAAGCATACACTAAATATCTGGACAGAGCGAACACTAGCCATTCAGTACAGTCGCTCTTAAGGATTCTTAGAATACCCTTTAAGTGCTTAGTTGCTAGTATGCGGCAGATGGTCTTCCTGATAACAGTATACTCTAGACAGAAAAACAAACAAGCTTTGGAAATGCATCGGTTTCGCCTATGTAATGAATAAAAAGCTGTTTTCATCATTTATCGTCGGGAGAATAAAAAAGCTCCCTGACAGATAACACGGGAGTGGAGAGGATGTGGTGCAGCGGCCAGAGTTGCTGACTCGAGAGCTGGGGCTCTTGGTTCGAGTCTCGGTGGGCCGCTCAACATCCTGTGAGTCTATACAAATCACTCAATCTCTCCGGGTGATAAATTGTTATACAAATATGCTGCAAGAGTAAAAGCCAAACCTTGGGGGGCGTGGCCAGCCAGCCAAACATGGCGGACGAGAGTTGCTAGAGCTCTGTCCTTACACCCCTAATTATCCTACTAAATACTAGTATCCCCCGCCATCCAGGCGCAATTAGTTGACGTAAAAGCGCCCGTGCAGTGGCGGCCCACGATCGTGGTTGGAGGAAGGTGGAGGAGGCGAGGAAGGACAAGATTGCGAGCCCGTAAGACCCGGCGACGAGGAGCGCGCCGCCGAGCACACCCAGGAGCGCAAACAACAGTCACTTGGCGCCAAGCTCCCCCGGTCAGTGAAAATGTTGCAGTGGTCGCCGCTGGGGGAAGCTGCAGACAACCGCCGCCTGTACAACCCCCCCCAAAAAATACCCACGGGCCGCTGAGACGACCACAAGCCCGGCAGAAGCCCAGCAGTGATGCATGCACGAACGGCGAAATACTGCGGCCTACAGACGCGGCCCACGAGGTGCGGGCCTGCGCGCACAAGGCCGTCAGTGCGTGTGGAAAGAGACAACGAGCTATCGGGCCCCTCCGCCTCAGGAGCTCAAGTGCCCCTCTGCTGAAGGGAGACAGTGGGCGCCTGCCGCTGGCGAGTGCCTGCAACGCCCGAGCGCCGCCGCGCAGGCGGAGACAGAAAGACACTGAAGCGGCTCGGCGACCCCCGTGGAGAGCAGCGTGCACGCCGAAGTTGTGTGACAGAGCCGTTGAAGGAGGCTACTGCGAGTACACGGAGGTAAGCGGCCTGACCCCCTGACTTCCTCCCCCCCTGCTAAGATGGCTGCCATAAGCGAGTGACTGGGGGAGACCACTGTCACCTCCTGGGCCGCGCTGAGGCCGCTACACGAGGCGGTGAAGTATCGGGTGGATGAACCCCACAGAGGCCCAGCGGGGATGCGTGCATAGCTGATGGAATACTGAGGCCTGCAGATGCGGCCCATGTGACGCGGGCCTGCACTCACTACAGCGCCGAGCCGTGAGTGAAGCGCTACTGCATCATCGTACCCCTCCGGCTCAGAAACTGACGTGTCCCCCCTGTTGTAAGGGAAGAGTAAATGCCTGCTATAGATGTGCACCTAAGCTGCCCGAGCGCCACCGTTACAGCAAGGAGGGAAGGTACCTGAGGTGGCTCAGCGTCCCCTGAAGAACACAACGAGTACGCTGGAACTGGGCTGTGGAGCCATAGAGAGAGGCTGTCGCACGCGTGCTGAAGCGAGCGGCCTGCCCCTGACTCCCCCTCTTCCCTGCCTGGACTGGTGCCATGCGAGTGTGACTAAATCGCTATTACATCCTGGGCCGCACTGGGGCGGCGGCACATGACAGTGCAGAAACAGATAGATGCCATCTGAGCTGGGCTGCGTGGTCGACCTGGGCGTCGTCTGCGCAGCCAAGGTGGAAAATAGCACGGCATCTGCCAAGACGCAGACTTGCCCGGAGGCCGGATCGGGCCTAGGCCATCTACTTGCGTAGGTGAGAGGCACAGTAGCCCTGCAGCGCTAAAACAAGGGCGTGAAGAGGTGACACATGCCCGCTCTGTGCTGATCCGCATCGCGTCAAGGTGAAGAAGACGCAGTTAACCAGCGCGCACAGCAAGATCACCCTCTCCCCACACTGAAGCATAAACTGCCGGATATTGCCCAGAGACACCTACAGCACACGCCAGCAAGCCCGCTGCGGAGACACGGGGAAGTCAGACGCCAGAGAGGACCTACCTCACTTCAAAAGAGCAGGCTTGATTAGGCCCCAACCACGTCCACACAAGGCAGAGGCAGTAACCAGAAGATAAAACACGAGTGCGTAAAGTCACACACGCACATCCCGTTAATTGTCAGCCTCATACAGTGAGTAGGCAGCTCCTCCAAGCGACTGTGCCTACTGTACAAGTAAGGTTGCTCTCCTGCCCTGATAGCGCCTACACAGACTGGTGACGAATGCCGATAGCACAGCAATTAGTAATGGGCCGCCTATGCACAAACACCCAGCATCCAAATACACGCACTGGCATCTCGGAATCGACAGCGGCGGATGGCGACATAACCGCAGAAATGCCACGCGCAACACTCACTGCCAAACTGGACTCTGTTCTGGCAGCAGTGGAAAAGATAGGATCGGCGTTGGACCAGACCCGCTCCTCGTTGGAGTCCAAAATCGACAAGGTCACCTCGGATTTTACCCTTCTGAAAGCTGACCATTACAAACTCGGGGACAAGAACAAACACTTGCGGAGCTCAAGCCAGTTACACAAAGCCACACCGCAGCCCTCCAAGACTTAATAGAAGACAAAGTAGAAGATGCAGAAGGGCGCTCGCGCCGCAATAATATCCGCGTCGTGGGACTTCCGGAGGGTGAAGAAGGGCGAAAGCCGGAGGACTACGCCGAGCGCTGGATCAGAGACTTGCTCCCCACTGGTACTCTGTCTCCCCACTTTGTGGTCGAAAGAGCGCACCGCGTCCCGGCACAAAAACCACCGCCGGGAGCCTGCCCACGTCCATTCTTGTTTAAAGTCCTCAACTATAGCGACAGAGACTCGATCCTCTGCGAAACCCGCAAACTGGCAGACATAAAGATTGGAAGCAACCAAATCATGATCTTTCCGGACTACACGGCGCAGGTCCAATGCCGCAGAAGTGCATATACAGCTGTGAAAAGACAGCCACGCGACCTTGGCCTAAATTACTCATTGCTATTTCCTGCTAGGCTTCGCGTGGTTGCAAAAGAATCAACGCGCTTCTTCGATTCACCCGCCGAGGTTTGGGACTGGCTGGAAGAATCGGGAACGTTGATGGGGCCCAGACTGCCTGTGGAAGAGGAACCAAGAAAACTCAACAGGAAAAGAAATCGTCGGAGCAGACACAGTGGATACCGCTCAGGAGCCGCTACGACTTCCACAGCCCCTGACTTAGAGCAGAGGAGGGCGGAAAGGCAAGAGGCACTACAAGTGACCGCGACGCTGGGAACTGCACTACAAAATTCAGACTGCCACTTGAGCCCATCCAGATCCTCAGAAACTGGGGACTCAACGTCATCCAGACTCGAGGACCCTGAAGAGTTTCCATTGCCAGAAGTTACACCACAAACAGCCAACGACATTATATGACTCCGAGGCCTTTTGTGAACTGTTGAACATAACCCGCGCAAGCATCTGCCGTGCTGGCAAAATGTTGTGTTACATAATATGTTGAATATGTCACTGTTCTTTGCAAAATGTGGTGTTGCCCTGCACACTGCCGCGCACAGCACATACCTCATATACTGTTGGGGGACATGCGCGACTCGCACACCCTCCCCCCACGCTGTGGACTGGCTGAGGGGATACACAACCGCAACATGACATTAAGGGGCGAAACACTCCCTGCCGCCAGCGCACCACACAAACCTACGCCACACGTCTGTTTGGCAAAGTTCTAGCCCTAGGTTGGGCAATACAGTTTGGACGAACTTCCACTCGGAACTCTCCGTCATAGTTCAGTTCACGCATGTACCCTATTTTTAATAGCACTGAGCTGGAGCACATCCCCACAGGCCAGAATTTGCAGCACCTTGCCCCCCCAACGCCGACCTGGTAAATATAGGAAGGAAACATGGTACAGGTCAACGTAGTCACATGGAATGTGCGCGGTATACACACGCCGTCACGAGGAGACTCGATCTATGCCTCTCTGCGGCGCAGAGCCACTGACATAGCGCTGCTCCAAGAAACGCACATGTCCCATCTGGAACTGGGGTGCCTCCGACACAGATGGAGAGGCCAAATACACGGTACCAACTACTCAGCACACGCGCGAGGCACCCTCATCTGGGTGAGAGTAGGGGTCCCGTTTACAAGTGAGGAGGCACTGATCGACCCCGAAGGCAGATATGCGCTCGTGAGCAGAAGGCTCAATGGCCAACCGATCCTCCTTGGGTCCATCTATGCCCCGAATGTCAGCCAACCCACATTTTTAGAAGGCCTCACAAAAATTCTAGCAAGGTGGTGTGGAGTCCCCTGGCTCCTGGAGGGAGACTTTAATTCTGTGCTCAATGTAGACTTGGACAGATCATTGTCCAAGACCGCAGCAACGTCCAACACGCAGGCTCTCACAGACTGGCTGGCACACTGGGCGTTCTTAGACATATGGCGCGCCATCAATCCGGATGCTCGGATCTACTCACACTACTCAGCGGTACACCGATTACATGTACGCCTAAATAGAATAGTGGGATCCCCTGCGCTGCTCCCTCTGGTCCACCGTATAGACTATCTAGGCCGGACACACTCTGACCACAATCCCCAACTACTGAAACTCACTTGGGAGCCTGAACGCCCCCCGCCCCCACGTGGAGACTCCAAACAGCCGCACTCGAAGATCCACCATTTTGCTCCTCCCTGGGCACAGCGATCCTCGAAACCTTTGAACTTAACGAAGACACAACAGGGGACACCCTAATAGAATGGGAAGCTTTCAAAGCTACGACAAGGGGACACTGCATGGGAGTGACTTGGAACATACAGAAGACTCTCACCTCCAGCCTGAGCAAAATCGAACTAGAGCTACTGCGATCTGAGACAGAGGGGAGGGGGAGGGTAGGGACAGACACCGTCTGGAGACACTGCGCACACAGCATGCGGAGTTGATGGAACGCCTCCGCTGTCACAACTACACTGCGCACACGGCCCACGCTCATGCCACTGCTGATCGTGCAGGCAGACTCCTAGCCTGGCTGATCCGCCAAGAGCATGCCCACACACCGATAGTCGCGCTACGCGATGGCACAGGACTTCTAGTGCACACGCAACGAGACATCCACGCAGCCCTGACGCAACATTATCAACGGCTGTACCAATCCCAAAGCCGCTATGAATCATACGCCCTCTCGACTTTCCTAGAGCAGGTGCAACTGCCTGAGGCGACGCCGACACACAGTGAGATACTGGACGCGCAGATTTCGACAGAGGAGATTAGAGAAGCAATTATGTCCCTGGCCACGGGGAAGACTCCGGGACCAGACGGACTCCCGGCAAAATATTACAAGGCGTATCAAGTGTCACTGGTACCACGACTCCCTCCAACGCTATGCGAAGCACACCTGATATCACTGCCCAACCCGATAGAGCCCCAACAGACATGGGTTCATACAGACCCCTTGCCCTGCTCAACGCTGACTACAAAATCTTAGCAAAAATCCTAGCGGACAGATTAGCACAGGCAGTCCCCGCCCTAGTGCACGTGGACCAAAATGGCTTCGTGCCATCCCGGAACACCTCACTCAATCTGCGTCTCTTTTTTCGAGTCGCAACATACTCCATATGCGAATGGCCTAGAGCAGGCTACCTCATACTTGACCTCCAGAAAGCATTCGATTCTCTCGAATGGAATTACATGTTTGCAACTCTCGAAAAGTACAAACTAGGCCCCGATTTTTTATAGTTGACCCGCCTACTCTACACAAACCCTGTGGCGAGAGTGAAGTTGGGACCATATGTTTTGACTGTCATCCCAGTGCTGCGGGGGACGAGACAGGGCTGCCCATTGTCCCCTCTCCTCTTCGCGCTCGCGATGGAGCCACTGGTGGAGTTGCTAAGAACACAATAGCATGATGGCATACCGTTGGGCGATGCCACACACATGGTGTCACTGTACACTGACGACCTGTTGATCTACCTAAGGGACATCACTCAAGTGCCAGAACAACTAGCCCAAATCCTCCAGGAATTCGCAGCTGTATCAGGGTTAAAAGTAAATGTTGCCAAATCTAAACTATATGCCTTTAAAGAGGATTGCCGCGACCCAGGCCTTATACTCAATGACGTGAGAGTGCAGTGGAGCGCTTACACATTCCGCTACCTGGGCATACGTGTGTATCGCCAACCGCCAGACCTTTTCGACGGTAACCTAGGCAGAGTGCTGACGGCTATGAGATCCCAGATGCAATTCTGGAGTACACTCCCCCTCGCTGTGGTGGGTAGAGTGGCGCTGATCAAAAAGGTGGCTCTGCCGCGATTCCTATATTACTTCGCCGATCTGCCCATCTATGTACCCGCCACCTTTTTTGCCACGCTGGAAACGATGACCAGAGACTTTATCTAGGGCCCCAATCGACATAGGGTGGCGATCAAAAAACTATATCTACCCATAGACCAGGGAGGCCTGGCAGCGCCTTGCTTCGAGCATTACTACCTGGCAGCCCAACTTCAATGGATCGCCAGATGGATGGCAGACTGTCAGCGTGATGACACGGCGACCACACGCCCCTCGTACACGTCTCCTAGATCCTTGCGCGCTTCCGCCCCGGGACACGGGTGCGGCCTCCTGAGCCCCGGTTCCTGAACGTGGAGTACAGGTGCTACCACAGAAGGCTCTACTTAACCCGGGGCACAACGCCCTACGCCCCTGCGCTCCCCCTAGAGGGTGCCCCTAAGGGCCGGGCAACACTTACAGCCGCCGAACTGCAGCACTGGTATGATGCGGGTATACAAACCCTAGGAGATCTTTATCGCGAAGGCTCGCTTATTCCCTACACTACACTAGTGGCCGACGAGGGACTCCCTGCAGGGCAATTCCTCCTGCACCTGTCATTGATGGCTACACTCTCAGTGAAATGGGGAGACCTTACAACTGAGCCACAAACGCACCTCACCGTACAATACATACATGTCATGGGACGTGGTAGGCATCTGACGCGGTGGTTTGCGGCGTTGTTGCGACAGCATGCAGCGGTAAATCTAGACCTCCTCCGACACAAATGGGAACATGTCCTGGGCCGACAATTCACAGACAAAGAATGGGAGCGGGCGCTGGCCAATCCAGTTCAGATCCCCAGGAACGCGAGATTTAGACAAATCCAATACTACATCACGCAGAGGGCGTACCTCACACCAGCCAACATCAACAAATACTTTCACCGCGCCGACTCAGACTGCCCCAGGTGTGCTGCTGTGGATGCAGACTTGGTGCACATGCTCTGGGGCTGCGCCAGTCTGAGCGCGTACTTGAATGGGGTAGTGAACACGCTCCGCACCTGCACCGAGAGAGAGATACCTTTCGACTGGCCCACATATTTACTACACATATTCCGTAGGACACAACGCACTAAAGTCACCTCCAGGTTCCTGGACCTGGGCATGGTGCCAGCCAAGAGGCTAATCACAAATAGATGTAAGGCACCTGATCCCCCGCACATACAAGCATGGAGGTGCTGTACTCTAGCATGGGCCAGAGCCGAAGGTATAGCGATCCGACGTGAGGAAACCATGGGCCTCAGGAAAATACCTATATCCACAAGTTGGGAAGCGATTCTGGTGGCGCTACAACAGAGTGCGGATCAGCCAGATCAGTCCTTGCAAACACCAGACCCGGTGGAGTAACTCCGCGCATGTGTCCAACATCCTTAGGTTATTCATAGACACTAGACTCGTTGTCCTTATGCCGTGCAATGGCAATCCGTAGCGTAGGCACACCAGACACCAACCACCAAGGCAATGGACAGGGGCGCATTAAGCGACACACACGTGCACAAACACTAGCAGCCACACAGGGTTGTTTCAGCTCACTCCCAAGTTTTGTACCCCGTCTCCTTGTTTTTTTCCCCCCCTTCTCTTATTAAATGTACAATATGCCAGATTAACCTAAGCTGAGCTAGACTTAACGTGATACTCACTATGTGACAAATATGTAGGACAAATAATGTAATAGGACGTATACGGCGTGGCCAGACAAGTGTAATATGCAAGATCTGACACATCATCATATCTGCTACAGGAACACATGTGAAGTAATGACCATTGTTAATGCAAGAAACATGACAGAGATTGTTGCCACACGTTGCAGTATAATGTTTCAGCTGCCGTAGATAAAACTGTAAAATTAAGAAAATCAATAAAAAATATTTACACACAAAAAAAAAGAGTAAAAGCCAAAACTTTATGGAAAAATAGCTCCACCAAAGCAGATGTTAACAGTATTTCAGTGGCAGGAAACTGATAAGAGAAGCAGACGAGGAACAAGCATTGGTAAATGCAGGAAAATATGCTACAGCCAATAGAAATGGGGTAAATGTAAGTGTCACATACAGGAACCAATGAGAAGCCAGAAAAGAGAATAGGAGGGATGTAAGTTCCTTTTAAGTTTATATTAAAAACAATAGATTTCTCAAGCACAGCACAAACGCTGTGTAGGTGAAACCTAAAAACGGTCCAATGTTTCACAATTAGTAAAACATGCGGGACAGTTTGAAGAAAGATTACAGTGCGAACATTTGCTGCACAACGCATTCAGACGTAGGATCCTATACCTAAATTTTAAGTACAAGGGGGCAGATTTATAAGCCCCTTTCGACAACTTTACGCCGCCATTGCGTCACTTCTGTGACGCAGCGTCGTCACAAACAATGCGCCACATTGCGACATATTTACAACGTGACGCATCTAGGGAGATGCATCACGTTGTAAAGCCATGCGCTACATTATACCTGCGTCAGGTATAATGTATGCAGGGTGGGCGTTCCGACGTGAGAAAGCCTCGTAAAAGTGAGGCAGTGAAATCTACAAGATTTCACTGAGTCACTTTTACGACGCCACTGCGTCAAAACCTCACGCCTGCAATGACGCAGCATTTTAAGAATAGGCATTCCTAACCATTGCTGGAGTTGCGTCGTGCTTGCGACACGACTCCAGCAATGCGCTGCCTGTATGCCAAAAGATGCGTCATGCATCTGTCTATCCTTGCACCACGGTGCGCCGCATTGTAAATGCGATGCATCCATGGTGGCGCAAATGTTTTTTTACGGGACGCAAATGAACTGACGCATCTCTGCTAATATGCAGAGATGCGCCAGTTCTTGTAAATCTGCCCCAAGGTTTTAGCCTGGGGGGGCTCAATTCGATTTAGGAAGTGGTGTGTCCTTAAAATCCAAGAATCTACCAGTTAGCTCCCCTACGGTGGTACAACCTAGCCACTTTGCCTTTATATGGTCCCAATATCTCTTCTTTGCGCAGTTAAAGGTTTTTTTCTCTATGTGCTCCGGGTTGAACTATGAATCAGTAGTTAACCATCGTTTGACATACTTTAGCCAAGGTATGGTTCCTTTAGGATCGAGCACAATAATCTCACGAAATGACTCACGCAGCATAAGAGGTGAAACGTGTGTCCATATTCTGAACCAGAAAGCCAAGGGTCGGAATACAACCACATGTGCTGTGATTTTTCAAGCCTAGGCCTAATCGCACAGGAGTTAAAGGGGTGTTTCGGGGGAGAGCTAACACTGATCTCATGAACATGTTCTCTACTCTTTCCATGCTGTCAAGATTGTTTAGACCCCAAAATTCAGCACCTTACAGTGTGGCACCAATGCCTTTCGCCCGATAAATTTCTATTGCTGTATATTTCATCAGGGTGGGAGTTACAAGCCTAGATGTGGCTCTAAATGGCACTGCCACTGACAGTGATGAGGTGTGAAGAGAGGTGACACCTCTCTGCACATTACAGCTCAGCTAGCACCGCAGCAGCCAAGTTTAATAAAATGTGAGCAGTCTAGCACGCATTTAAAAAATGACAGGAAGGCCCTTCGAGCCAGTGAAATAGTTTTAATGAAGTGTTTAATGTGGTTGCTATTTTGTGGTCTGTTATATGAATTCAAAGGTGTTACGCTTGGCGTAATAAGAGTGGACATTAAAAATACAAGCAATGGGCCAAATACTGAAATTGTTAAAGTTTTCATTTTATTGTTTGTTTTTTTGAGATTATATTTCTAGAGCAGATGCTTCATAAAATGCATTTAATTTCTCTTTAGTTCAGGTAGGGACAGGCACACACACACAAACGTCAACTTACAGGATTTGAAGGAAGTAAGTTGCATTTAGGCACAAACTGTCCTGCAATGTGGTCTCTACCTTGGAATTAAAGGGCATATTTACTTCACTTTTAAAGATGTTCCTGTGGTGATAGGGGCTTCACCTGATTTACAAGGCGGCGTTAAGCCACGCTTAATGCTGCCTTGTAAATAAGGCACCCTTTCACGCCATACTTAGTGTGAAAGGGGGAGTGGGTGTTGCGGTGGGCATTTCGCCACAACACCCATTGATTTTGATGCTGCCCCATATTTACAAGGGTGGCATAAATGTGGGGTAGCGCCAAAATTAAGACCAGGGAAAACCTAGTCTTAACATGGCGAAACAAGGAAAAATGTTTAATTTCTCCTCGTTTTTGCTGTTTCTCTGTGTGCTGCATTGTGCAGCACACACAGAAACAGCAAAGCGTCATGAATGATTGTTTATGTGCAAGAAGGTAGTCCTTCCTGCACATACACAATCATTTAAAAAATGAAGATTTGCGACTTCTATGTGTGCTGCACAATGCAGCACACATAGGTGTTTCAAATCATTCCCTCAACGCAGGCACCCTTGAACCATGGTGCAAGGGTGCCTGCATTGGCGCTAAATGCAAAACCAAAGGGGATGATGGACGGAGTGTTGAACATTGCAAGCACTCACCCCCAGTCAACTGATCTGGGTTTAATCCATCATCATTCTTTAGCTCACTCCGCCACCCCAGTTCAGACATGGCCATATGCAAATCAGTCTGACCCTGTGCCTCATGGGAACAGTCCAGCCCGAACTGCCAAGCCATGTCTTCCCTGGACCGGAAACAAGCATCCTGGGACCGGTTTCTGGCTTACAGCCGTCATCAGCCAGGCTATCTTGCATTGGTGCTAGGCAGCTGAATTGAGCGCCAGTGCAAGGAGAAACACAGGGGTGCACCGTATTATTGTAAATATGGTGCATCCCTGCATTTCTAAAGTGACGGAGCGCGGCGTTATTTATTTTGGAGCTAACCTGCGCTCCGCCACTTTTGATCTAAATATGCCCCTAAAGTTGGTCCTATATCTTCACATCTTCTCTCTCTGGTTTATGCTATCGTCATATATTATTACAAATTATTCTTTTCTGATTACTTTCTCTCTCTATACTTACAAATGTTTCTGTTCATGGTAATTAATAATGTATGTTGGCAAGTGTAATTCTGTACAACTCTTTCTTTATTCAGATTGATTGAATTGTTGCTGAAGGCCGATTGCCTAGGTTTTGACTTGCAGCATTTGCACAGCATGCTTCAGATTCCTGACTTGAAATAAATGTAACCAGTGCTTTAGAGCGTTTTCCACTCCTCCTCCTCCATTTAATACCAACCCTTTCAAATAGCTTGCTTAATCTCTCCTGGTGATGACCACATCAAATTGATGGCATCCATTTGATTTTCTGGCTTCCCTTTATGTAATTTTTCTCTTTCTCTCCTCTCATATCGTTATGCCATTATATTCCTACCTCTCTACCTTCTTACATGGTGTCCGGTTGGAGTGATATGTCATTGAAAGGGTTTCTCTCACGTGGTGGTCTGTTGGAACCATAGAATGTTTATTCATGGTTGTTCTGGCATTCCAGGTAAGTTGAGCCTGGTGTTGCTAGAGGGCAGTGATGTTGAATAAATTGCTGTCTTCTCTGTGCTTTATGCTTCCAACGATCTTTCATTTATGGTGACAGTAATTCAAAACACTCCCCTCTGTTCCTTCATAAATTCTCCCTCAGGAATACACTTGCATCCCTTCAATACTGTGTAGCGCATTCTTTAGGCTCACTCAGACTCACTCAGATTCATGTTGGGACACCTTATATATAACTGTGAATTGCGTCTCCTGATTAGGAGGCGTCCCCCCTGTGCACAGCATAGGAAACCCGTTAAACGGGGATTTGAACAGTTAATCAGACTCCAGATTAAATTGATCTTCTTTTGGATGAAACAATATCACATTTATTCATGTTTTTAATGTTCCATTCATGGGAAGTAAACATCCACCGAAGTTTGTTAATGATCATTCACAATATAAGAGAATCCATCCCGATGCATTTTGGGCAGATAAATGCCCATCGTCAGGGGATCAAATCTACAATGCATAATGAACAATGATACAATGAGAAGACCAGCTCACGAACATTAAAACATGAATAAATGTGATATTGTTTCATCCAAAAGAAGATCAATTTAATCTGGAGTCTGACTAACTGTTCAAATCCCTGTTTAACGGGTTTCCTATGCTGTGCACAGGGGGACGCCTCCTAATCAGGAGACGCAATTCACAGTCATAACAAACCACACTTTTTGATCAGAAAGTGATACCCCAGTAGCACGCAACAAACTTTACAAACTATTACTACCGAGGTTGTGCGTGTTGCATTTGACTTTTTGCTATTCACACCTTACATATATCCATCTCTCCAGTGTCTAAGACCACTGCTTAAAATTACCAGTACCCAATAGTGTTCTGTCCTACAGAGAAGTGCATGTATTCTCCAATTAAAAGTACTCCCCATCCCGCTGATAAGTGAATTTAGTTTCTAATAAATCACTGTAGGCACTCAAAGTCTATCTGTCACTTTATGACAAGTCTAGAGGATCCTGGTCAGCTCTCTTTTCTTGCTTTAGTTTGAAAAATAGACAATTTTAACAAAAAACAAAAAATTCCAGAACCTCTGAAAAAAATAACTTGCAACCATAAATAAAAATAAGCCTTATTTCTTACTACTCACAGCCAGATAAGAGCTTGTTCACCTTTTCATATATATAGTTTTGTCATTATTGAATGCATGTTCAGGTTAAAAGAAGTTATAGATTTTAAGTTAACAAATCCAATCTAGCAAATTGTAATTTCTAATATGAGACGCAGTGTCAAACATAATGTAGTTTTGAGTAAAGAGCGGCACCGCAAGCAATTTTGCTGCTCCAAGCTGCGTCATTTAAAAAGTGCAGGAATGCACTGTATTTACAAGAATACGGCGCACCCCTTTGCTCCCCCCTGTTCCGGCACACAATCAGCAGCCATGAGCCAATGCAAGCACCCTTGCACAATGGTGTAAGGGAGCCTGCGTTGCTGGGATGATTGTGTTTGTGCAGTAAGGACACCTTCCTGCACAAAAACAATCATTAATGATGTTTTGCTCCTTCTATGTGTGCTGCAGAATGCAGCACACATAGAAAGAGCACAAAACGAAGAGAAATAAAAGTCTTTCTCTTTAGGCAACAGTTTTTGGCGCTGCCTCAGATTTATGAATCCTTGTAAATGTGTGGCAGTGTCAAAAAGCTATGGGTGTTGCGTGGGAACACCCACAGGAACACCCATGACACGCTCCTTTGACGGCGTGAAAGAGGGCAATAATTACAAGACTTTGTAAAGCCACGCAAAGTAGCTTTGCTTGGCCTTGTAAATATGGGCCAGCACACAGTGCCACCAGAGCGTCAAAAAAAGTGACGCACCGGTGGGGCTAAGGGATTGTAAATATGCCCCTCAGTATTGTAACTTTTTGGAAGTACAATTTTATAAAACTTCAGACATACAGTTAAAAAACATACAACATAATCGCTCTCCCCTTTAAACTGCTTCTTTAATCTTTTCATAGGCAGGTCTAAAATCCGATGTTGATATGCACATTGTTGGTTTGTTTGTGCAAAGTCGCTGTATTCTCCTGCATCTGCAGTTGTGTGGATCATATTATGATCATATCTGAGATTTATTTTTAAATACTGAGATCTTATATTTGGAAACATTTGACAGATACAGAGTGCATGGTTTAGTCTAGATACATAATTTAGTCTAGACGAAAGAAGCGGCATGATTGTTAAACTCAGGCCCCAATGTTTGCCAACAATTGCTTACTGTTAATGAATGAAAGTATCTCAAGCAGTGGCACAAAAGACGAATGCCCCTGAACTTAGATACCAATAGGTCAATTAAGCAATTCGGTCTTTTAGTGACTCATATCTTGCCTTCCATACTCCTCCTAAACTTGAGCATAGCATCTCTGAAACTACAGGCTCTGATAGTCTACAAACTATATTTCTGTAGCATTCTATTTAAATATTCTATATCTATTTTAATACTCTCCATATCATATACAGGTCGCATTTTTTATCACTCTTCCAGCTTTCCCATAGATGAGCTGCCATGGAATAAGGCGTAGCTGATCGGCGGCAAAGAACATGAACTAGAGTCTTCTCCTGAATGAGCTTCTATTCTGGTATTTAGCTGGATACATTTTATAATTTCTCACCCATGTACCTGCTACCCCTGTGTCGGTGCTTTCGTTGGCATTTCCTCTTGCCTCAGTCACAGCCTCGGGTTTGGGTTCGGGCCCATGTCGTGAAATTTCTACCTGACATACAATTAAAGCAAGAAAACAGTATACAATACTCAACTCCTTATGTTCAAGACTTTACTTCATTTACATTTGACAATCGACATTTCTTTTTATATACACACAGAGTAGGAGCCTCCCGCTCCTGTACCCCTCAATGTAAAAGCAAGCAATCGCCCAAATTCCTTCTCATTCTACAATCCTAACTTTGATGAAGGATCTACTTTTGTACCCCTAAACCTTGTGCCTCTTGCACCTCTCAGTCTATAGCGGGACTAAGTACTTCACAACAGGAATCATGACAATGAGTTTTTGAGGGTGAGGGGGCTCCTCAGTTACCACAAACATACCCACCAGTGAACTTATGTTCTTATGGGATTGTAACACAATGCTGCTAAATACAAATGGCAGCTCTAATGTGGTTTATTCCTGTCACTAGCCTTTGGCAGAGAACAAACCTCTCCCAACTGATTGAACTTAAAACACATCTTATGTAGTAATCCCTTTTCTGATATCTTACGTAAAGTGCTTCTATGTTGCCCTTCATCAGAAACTCCACACAAGGCAAGGCTCATACAGGTCAGTGCCATTCTAGCCATGGGCCTTATTATGACTTCGGCGGTGTGGGAGAGGGACTGCCATGCTGCAGCCCCGCTCCCACACTTCCAAAGTCAAAACAGAACGACCGCCAGATTACGACTTTTTAAGTAGCTGGCGGGCAGTTGTTTGGCGTTCCCATGGTGGTGCCTTTAAAATAGGCACTGCAATGGGAACATCAAAGCATGTTCCTGCATGGACCAAAATGCACAATGTTGTGCATTTCATTCCGTGCAGGAACATGGAGGTGCATGCAGACACCCCATGGCACAGAGGCACAAGGGGGCCCTACAGTTTCCTCACCAACACACTTTTCATGGCGGTCACACTGCCATTAAAAGTGCGGCAGAGAGGAAACTCCTAATATGCTTGGCGGTGCCGCAGCAGCACCACAAAGCATATTAGGGGCCTCAGACCACTGCACCTCCGCCAGGGATGTGATCCCACCAACCGCTACAGTCCTAATGCGGCAGGCGGACCGCTAGTCTGGTGGTCCACGGACCGCCACCATGGGTTAGGGAACTCGTAATAAGGCCCAAAGTCTCCATCATGGCTACCTTTATCCTGTCACTGTCAACCTCTCATGTCAGCTTACACTCACGTCTCCTCACACTGCCTCATGACCTGTCAAAGCACCCTCCGCCGTCATTGGCCTCCAACCATGCTATTTGTTCCTGCAACTATCATCTTCTCTTTCATAGGCTGACTCAGATATGAATATAAGGAGCTCACTGATACCTATGATAGGATGACAGGCCTGGAGAGACATGTGACTGTCTGTTGTCTAGCCCTATCAGCCTTTCAGATGTTAGGAAAGTGAATCTATTTGCCCTACTGCCTAAGCCCCCCACATCCCCTTCCCCACTCATGATGTCTGAACTGAGATGAACTTTATTTAATGTAGTTATTGGGAAAAAGAACCTATTGTACTTGGCCCCTGGATACAGTGCTTGCAACATCTGTTCAGAGAAAAAAGCACATCTGGCTACACAACAATAGAAAGCATCAATATGAATGAATGAATGAATTTTAGTCTTGTACAGCGCACTGCCACTCTCAACTGAGCATCCTTGCGCTGAAAAATAAATAACCCACTGACTGATGTTAATAGCTGGATGTCTAACCAATCAACCTCATATAGCGGGTTCTTCTTGATCATAGCCGGCTACTTTATGCTGCCTTGTGGGCATCTGTGAAATGGCTTGGATAGGCTGAGTAGCGCAAGGCATCTGCCCCTGTGTGATCAAGAAGCAGAGGGCCTTGCAGTTTCAGAGAGTCTACCACCTCCTATTCTTGCTGCTCTTGTAAGGGTTCTTCCAAAAAACTGTAACCTTGGACAGTGTAACTGCCAGGAAGTAAAAATCGTTGAATTGTCTGGTCGCTATCATGGCGCCTTCGAGGCCAGAATGAGCAAGAAAAAAATCACTGAAATCATAAAACTCAATTTCCTGAAATTAACCGTCATTCACAAATGAATAATGCACAAAACGGAGGTGTTCAACGATACATAGGGGACTACATGTCCCAGGAATCAAAGTGGCAATAAATACCTACAGCTGCCAAGGGTGGGGCTTGGGTATAAAAAGGGGCCGGTGCACGTCGGCCGATGTCCATAATTAATTCATTAATTAATTACTGTCTCCTGCTGTTCGGAGCCTGCGTGTTTTTTTCCTCTGGGTTAAGGAGGGCAGATACGTACTCTGAGCCAACTGCTGCGATGGACTCCCAGGTAGGGATACTCCATTTGTAGCTCATGGGAGACGTCCTGTGTTGTAGCTTTGTGGAAGTGCGCCTTGCACTGCATTATTTTTAGGTCGAGCGTAAGCCTGCCCGCAAGCGCTGCTGTGCTAAGAGCTGTGGTAGTTCAGTACGGAGAGCAGCTTCGCCCACTCCCCTGCCCTTATTTTTCATTGGCTTGTGTGTTTGTCCTTTGTAAATGCTGTCTTCTGATCCATTATGAGGCTTGTTAGTCCCTCCTTAGTACAGCCAAGTCGTCATTTGTATCCTCCCATGGCTACTGGCCCCTTTACTTGGTTGTTACACGGGGCGTGTACTATTTCCTTTATTAAGTTTCTGCATTAGGCGGACGACGTGCTTCGCTTACATTTAGCGGCCACGCCCGCTTTCACTGTTGAAACAGCCTGGATAATACTGCAGCAGGGGCGGCCGGTGCGCAGAATGCCAGTGGTGGACCGCTTTCTCTCGTCGGCTGAGCTGGGACGGAGTTGGGGGGCTGCCGATGAGGAGCCGCCACTTTGTCCAGTGGGCAGCCTGGCCGCCTGGTCCTGGGAGCTGCCGGAGATCGTCCGGGTGGTGCAGCTCCTCCGGAAGTCCAAGGGTGCGCTGCAGGGCCCGAGAAGCCAGTGTGCAGGGAATGTATCAGGTACCTACTGTTAATTAAGTGCTCGCTGTGGTGCAGCCGGGTGGGCTGTCATTTGTAATTTATTTCCTGTCTTAATTTCTAGGGTAGGGCTTGTGCATGGGTTGTAGGGTTATTTCCTGCGGAGCGTTTCTTGTTTGTAGCAGGCGTTATATCCATTTTTAGGAGAGTGTTTGTTATGCAAGAAAATAAGATATTACTGATGCAGCTGTAAAACAATAATTTTGCGTAAAGCGCCCAAACACCCCTGTCATGATTCGCGTGTAGGACATCTAAATTTGCACTTGTAACACATACGTTTAATACATAAGGAAAATTGAACACATTTTCCGTCGATTCACTTTCAGAACAGATATACATAAAAAAAAAATGTTTGCACGCTTTCGGTGTGCCATGAACTAGGAGCGGCCTCACTTCTCTGCTGTAAGATTTCTTTTCCTTAATTGCATTCAGAAGGTATTGACATATGGTATGCCGTCTCTAATAAACAATGCCATAACTTGTAGTTTACATGTAAATTAATACTGTTTAGTGGCTTGCGGTATGACATGCAAAGCACTTTAGAAATATATCTTTAATACAGGAGGGTGCGCATCTATCCTATCCGCCCTTTCCGCATGTCTCCATTCCATGGGTTAGTAAGCAGTCTATGAACGTGGATATGACCTACATACGTGTGTCTTGGTATGAAACACGCCCGTGCTTAATTATCCAGTTATTATTTCATGTTTTACGTGTTTGTAGTGTGTCTTTGAGACATTGCGAACATTCTCCAGGTACTCGCGAATACCGGTAATGCACAAAATTAATATCCTGTGTAATGGTAAAACAATACGTTCCGACCTTGCTGCACCTCTGGCTATGTAGAAAAAAAGCCGTAATACCAGGAGAGGAAAGGAAATAAATATTTTCTGACATGTTGCTTACAGTGGCACATGTTCCTCAATTGTTGTTAAGATTAGTACATGCAAAAATGGGTTACTTTTTCAATGAACATTAAAAAAATGAGTCCCAGGTAGTGAATTTGAAGGATATATGGGTATTTCGAAATATTACAGCTGAACTTTAACGCCGCAGCAGAATACTCCTTACAGTACAGTGTGAAGCTGAACTGTGCTAGTGGTACTTGTAAAGCCCAGCTGATTGTATCTGTTAACACAAAGTATGTTACAATCAATGTCAGGTATGTTTCTGAATTCACTGTGAAATGAGGTTGTAACACTTCACGTCGATGGTGGACTTTGTAGTCATAGCAGTGATGTTGTGGTAGGGGAGCATGTAAATCTGTTTGCTTGGAAACTGTTAAACTCCAGAAGAGTTTATCATTTAGTAAGAACTGGCTAACTGTTTACTGCCTATTTTCTCACAACTATTAATCCATTGTTTACTTGTACACCACAGCAGCATATATTACCTTTGCATGAAAGATGCTTAAGAACTCAAGTTGGTCATTCATTAAATGGTTTTAAACATTTACAGACATTAATGTGATTTTGAGAAATGCTTTTCTTTGGCACTGCAGTTAATTTAGAAACCTCTGACTCCAGTGCCTTAACCAGTAGGCCACACAATGGCATTGTCTAGTAAAGAAGCAGCAACTATATCCTGAGTCTCAGTTTAAGATGTTTTTAGGTCGAGCCTACCCAAAAGTGAAACTATGTAGTTGAAAAAGACCTATTGTGCACATGCACTTACCAAGATCTTCCAGTGGGTTTAAAACCCACCCATTGCTTACCCTTAGTTGGCTTTAATATCACTCTCATTAACTTTCTTCTTATTCGATGACTTGCCTTGTCCATCTTGTCCCATCTTTACTTGTGCCTCCCAGATCATTGCCCCTTTACCATCCCCTTGGTTTGGCTGATTTGTGTCCTTCCACTGCTCACTTTTAGGGCACTACTTTTTTCTTTTCGATTAGAAACTCCATGAGAGTGCATGCATTTTCCTGCTCTGCTTCTACCCCATGTTGCTGTCTCTCCTACGCTCTGGGTTACTCTCTGCATGTTGCGCTCCCCCACCACCTGCTGCCTCCACCCACTATTCCTTTTCCCCC
This sequence comes from Calotriton arnoldi, assembly GCA_963921515.1. Classification (NCBI taxonomy): domain Eukaryota; kingdom Metazoa; phylum Chordata; class Amphibia; order Caudata; family Salamandridae; genus Calotriton; species Calotriton arnoldi. The sequence goes on from CAWUFW010000428.1 coordinate 3,669,699, forward strand.
ATCCCTGCATGCTTAGGTCGAGCCTAGAGTCAGCGCGCATGAGCTGCTCTGCAAGACTTTTTGTAGTGGAGAAGGGAATAGAAGCTCCGCCCATATTTGTCATTGGCTTGTGTCATTGTCCTTCCAAAATGCTGGCTTCTGATTCGTAAATAGGCTTTTTAGTCCCTCCTTAGTACTGCCTCTTCTTCATTTGTCACCTCCCATGGCGACTGGCCCTTTTACTTCGGTTGTTACACAGTACCTGTTATTTTGTCTTTAACCCCTTCGATGCGCGTGACGAGCTCAGCTCGTCATGCTGCGCGGTAGCGCTGTGCGCATGATGAGCTGAGCTCGTCACGACCACACCCGCGATCGGAATGTCCAGCACACGAGCGGAATTCCGATCGCGGTCAAGGGGTTAAGCACTATTGTCTTTATCGAGTTTCTCTTGCTGCAGGCACGACGTGCTTTGGTGCCTTCTTTACAACCCTGCCCTCCCTCCCGCTGTCCGTGCCTTCTTTACCCCTCTCTGTGCCTTCTTTACCCCCTCCCTCCCTCTGTCCATGCCTTCTTTACACCTCCCACCCTCCCTCCCGTTGTCGTATCTTCTCTAACACCAAGTTGTCCGTGCCTTTTTTACCCTTCCCCCTCCCTCCCTCCTATTGTCCGTGTCTTCTTCCCCCGCCCACCCTCCCTCCCGTTGTCCGTGATGCCTACCATTTGCAATGCAATAGGTCTCGCATTTACGCGAGTTTGAGCTATTGGCATTGTAAATGAAAATGCCTTTTATTTATGATTTGGTTTTTAAAACATAAATAAAATGCATTGTCATTTACAATGCCAATAGCTTAAACTCGCGTTAATGCGAGACCTATTGCATTGCAAATGCTTGTTTGTTTACAGTCAACTGCTGCGGCGGACTCCCAGGTTGGAATAGATCACGGGAGACATCCTGTGCTTAACCCTGTGAAGTGCGACTGGCATTGTATTTCTTATATCAGAGACTGTGGAGTTCAGTTTATAGAAGCAAGCTTGATTGAACTTTCAGTTGGGATCACTGGAGAGTTACATGGTGACCCACTGTTACAGGACTTACGTGATCCATTCCAAGGTGCTTGCCAAAACATTCGAATGTTCTATATTCAGTGCTTTAAATGGGCTGGTACTGTCCACTACTGAGTACCGCCAATTTTTTATTTTGAGAGGGAGAGTACCTGCACTTATCAAGAGAAATGTAATACTTTTAATTGGAGAGTACCAGCACTTCTCAGAAACAAGCAGGTACTCTGGTACAGAGTCCCTGCACTTCTATATTTATATCCAACATTCTTTTTATGTTGGGGAACTAAAGCATAGAGCCCTGCCTTCTTTATTATTTCCCTTTGAGCTATTTTTGTAGCAGTCGAGCATCCTGCAAATCGTTCTCCTTTGGTGAAGAGAATCAAGGAGATTATAATCTAATGAACATGCAGAATCTGAATAAATAGAAATTCATTTTTTTGGGCAAAAGATATAAAGCCGTGTTTGGGGAATGTATGGAAAATCCTGCTGAAATGTAGCGTGGATGCAGTGAAGTTTCATGTATTCTTTGTTTTATATTGCAGCTGATGTATTTATGAAAACGTTTCCAGTGTGGGAGACCTTGAAAATAACACGCACTTCGTATATAGGTTGCGCCAAAATTCACAGATGAAGTGATTGCCATGTATTAGGTAATTATTGCATGCCTCAGTATAAATCACACATGGATTTCTCACCAAGAACAAATAGAGTAATTGTCACCTTTTTATTTCAGGTCCCATTCCTCGCTGTTCCCTCCCCATATACCTTTCCCTCTCTTGATTGTGCCAGCATTCTGTGCTTTTACAATAAGCATAATTTGGGATATCGAGAGGTGGACCTTGTTGTACATCGCACTGTTCCTGAGGAGTGTTCCCAAACTCATCGAGTTTGACAGTAACAATTGGGGGTGCAGAAGGAGATAATACAAAATAATACTCATGCAATCAGATTATCTTCATCTACTCAGAGATAACTGCACCCTAATTGTATCCCCAACCTTCTATTGCTTGTCATCGATTCGAAGATGTGCAGCAAGTTTTGAATTCATGAAATATACACTACCCACACCTGGGAATCACTGAACAGTATGGTTTAGAATCCGGGGTGAAGTAAACTTACACCTTCGCATCCATGAAGAAAAACTCAATTATGACTTCCATGGAGGACTAACAAAACCGAATGAGAAGTGAGAATCTTCATCTCTTTGGTATACCGAAGGGGCAGGAGGCCAGTGATCAACGTGCTTGTTTGGTCAATGTGTTCCAGACAGCTTTTTTTCGGGTACACACTTGGCCCTAATTTTGAGTGACCCAGAGGGTGGTGTGTTATGCATAGGACACAATAAATCTCAAACCCCCGCCCCGGGATTCGAATTTACCTATAATCTTCTAACAGTTGCGACAAATAACACCTATTACAAGTTTTCATCTAAAAATGGGGGATAAAATTCCAACATTGAGCAATCTGTTTGTTACATTATATACCAGGTCTTTTTCAACTGTTACATTTTGGTAAAATGAACCTGCTGAAATATGGCTGTGGAAAACTCCAAAGTGCAGACTTTATCGCTCCGGTAATCTTTTCTGTTTGTTAAACTCAGGATAGTTGCCTGAAATGTTAATGGCATTGTATTGCCCCATACTGTGGTCATGGTCCTTGAAAACCTATTAAAAAAAGATAGCTATAGCTTTCATATAGGACATAAAGGGATATTACTTAAAATTATTTCAAAGATTTAGGACAAGAGGTATAATACAATATATGGACTATAATCTAGGTGCTTCACAAGTAACCTGTAACACTCCGCCCGCCCCCTAATTGGGGCAGAAACGTTCAAGTTAGAAATTGGTCGTATTCGTCCATCTGATCAGACCAAGTACTTTAATGGTACAGGGAGACAGCAATGATGTGGATAATGTATATAGAAATTTTAATATATAATAATGTGTAAAGCTGCCACTATGGGGCACCGATGATGGGAATTAACACTGATTCAAATTACCAGGTGAGATAAACTCTGATCAGCTTCTGCTTGCCACTTTTGCACAAACAGGTGTTTGTGCAGGTGTCATTAACCGCTTCAACGCGGCCGGAATTTTCCCGCTGTGCGGGCGAATTAAACAGTGGGCGGGATTCAGACGGCCCACGGCCGTCCTCCGCACACGCCCACCGTGACGTCGGATGGCCGGGGGCCGTCCGCAGCATGGAAGGGGTCAATTACTGGGTGTTAGACCTGGCACCATTGGCGTGGGTCTCCCTTCCATTTTTTTGCTGTTCACTCCTGTGTTTTTCCTATGTTTTGCTGGTTTAGATGCTTTGGGCACTTTGCCACTGCTGTTCAGTGCCAAAGTGCAAGTGCTCCCTGTTGTAAATTGTTGTATGAATTAGTGACTCCATGATTGGATTATTTGATTTACTTGTCAGACCCTAGTACAGTGCACCATGTGTGCCCAGGGCCTGTAAATCAAATGCTGCTGGTGGGCTTGCAGCACTGATTGTGCCACCCACAGAAGCAGCCTGTAAAATGTGTCTCAGGCCTGCCATTGCAGAGCCTGTGTGCAGTCTAGAACTGCCATATTGACTTGGTAAGTGCACCCACTTACCAGTCCCTAAACCTTCCCTTTTCTACATGTCAGACACCCCTAAGGTAGGCCTACGGGCAGGGCAGGGCGCATTGTAAGTACGAGGTAGGACATGCCCTGATGTGTGTGGCATGTCCTGATAGTGAATTACAGCCAATTTCGTTTTTCACTATTGCAAGGCTACCTGTCCCCATAGGCCAGAATGGGCAGTTTGATTATAACATCTTATAATCCTAACTGACCCAGGGAACATGGTAGAAAAACGAATTTAGTATGCCTGAACTCAGAATGATAAAATACACCTTTTAGTAAAGTTGGTTTTAACATTCTGTGTTTAAAATTACCACTTTTAGAAAGTGGGTATTTTCTTGCCTAACCATCCAGCCTGCCTCTGCTAGGTTGTGTATTGCATGTCTGGTTTGTGAGTGACAGGAGGGCTGGGGCTCCAGCAGTCTGATGAGCCAGGGCTGGGCTGAATAGGACCTTGGCTGAATAGAGAGTGGGGGGCGGAGATTTCCTTTCACTCCCCTGAGCCCTCATAGAATAGAGAGTAGGGGGAGGAGATTTCCTTTCAGCTACCTGGGCCAGGTCTGCTTTCAACAATGCTGTCTCCACCTCCTGCCAGGAAGCTGCACAGAACTGGTTTTGGCTAGGTACAGGCACCCTCTGCCTTCAGAGGACAAAGGATTTACTAGTATAAATAGTGGGGCCCAGACCCCAAGACTTTAGATCACTTCTGGGAATCAAGACGGACCTTTGCCAAGGAGAAGAAACCAAGGAAGCTGAAGGATTTGACTGCCCCTGTGCCAGTGTGTTATTTTCTGGGGTTGGCTTGCAGTGGCTACTTAATTGCCAAGGAAAGGGGAATGAACATTTATTGAACTTTCATCATCTTGAAGAAGAATCTCCAAGGGCTTGAACTGTGCTTGCCTCCTGCTGAAGTCTCAGGGACACAAGACTTCACCACCAGCTCCACCTTGAATTCCCTTGCTGGGGATTCTGTCTGCAGAAGCCTGCGTATCGTTAGGAGCTGGAAGCGCGACTCAACGAGAAGAAGCGTGACGCTGTCGCAGCTGTTGCCATCGCATCATCGGAGAAGCGTGTCGCCGCAGCAGAGGTCGCCGCCGCATCACCGGAGAAGCGTATCTCCGTTGCAGCTGCTTGTCATCGCATCACCGGAGAAGCGTGTCGCCCCCACAAGGGTCGTCGTCGCATCATCGGAGAAGCGTGTCGCTGGGCCTGTCGCGGCTCAGAAGTTACAGAGTTTGTCGCACGGCCGTCGGGTGTGCACGCATCGCCTTCACGTCGTCGCATCGCATCAAGGGCGCCATCTTCTCGCACCGCACTGGATCGTCGCAACGCATCGAAGCGCCATCTTGTCGCATCTTAACCAGAACGCAGTAAGGGATCGACGCATCACCTCCTCTCCGGTAAGGAACAGACGCATCGCCTACTTTGCGCAAGCACTGAGGAACAGAAGCATCGCCTCCCCCGAAGCAAGGAACCGATGCATCACCCTTCCTGCGACCCTTTTGTTTGTTTTGCGTTACGCATTCAAGGTACTTTGTGAGAAACGTGTCGCATTTACCATCAACTTTGAACTAAGCAATTTCTACAATTTTTAAGTCTATTTTTGATTACAGTATTGTGGGTTTTTGTCGTTTGGGTCTTGTGTTACGTCTATATAAAGATTACTTATTTTTGATAAAACCTGTGTGGTGTCCATCTGTAGTGTTTTCACTGTATTACTGTATGTGTTCACAAATGCTTTACACACTGCCTCAGAGATAAGCCTGCCTGCTCATGCCAAGCTACCAAGGGGGTGAGCAGGGGTTATTTAGGAGTGTAGCCCCCTTACCCTGACTAGAAGCAAGGGTCCCTATTTGGACAAAGGTGCATACCATTGCCAACTAGAGACCCCCAGTTCCAACATTGGTGGTCAGCGGTGAGGATCTGGACTTGCATTTGTGACTCATATACAGTAATTGGTGTACACTACTAGTGAGTGCAGACCAAACGCAACCACATACATTTTGGTAGAATTTAGTTTTTTCCTTGGAACTGTTATTTTTTTGATAAAGACTACCAATTCTTATTGCTGTGATAAACTCAGCATCCAACGCATCTATGGATCTAGATTTTGAGGAAGAAAGGGTGGATACCTGCACTGTGAAACAGCTGAAACACTTCTGTAGAAAATGTAAAGTTGCTACTCAAGGCCTCACCAAGAAGGATGAATTCCAAAAGGCGCTGAGGGCCTGATTGGAAGCTAGAAATTCCTCTGAGGATGTGGAGGTGCCTGTGGTGGAGGCAGAGAATGCAGAAAGGCAGCTAGATGGGCCATTGGGCCCAGCCAGGGAGAAAGCACCTTCCCCGCCAGGCAGCAGTGTTTCTTCCAAAGACCTGTCCCCAGGAGAGCTGGAGGACAGGGAGAGAAATAGAAGGCATACAATGGAGCTGGCCAAGCTCAAGATGGAGGGTCAAAAGGACCTAGAGAATAAGAAGCTGGAGTTTGAAAATAACAAGTTAGCATTGGAAAGAGAGAGAATGAAATTAGAGCATGAGAGAATGTTGAGGGAGTTGGAGATCAAAGCTAAAAACTTAGAAATTAATCCCTCTGGTGGCAGCGCACCATCTGTGCCTGCAGAAGGCAGGGTATATATCCCCAAGGATGTCATAAAGGATTTTCATAAGCATGAAGATATTGGGCAGTGGTTTGCAGCCTATGAAATAGCAATGTTGGCCCACCGGGTCCCTGAGAAGGATCGGGGAGCAGGGTTGTGGGGCCGCTTTGTGAGTGAGGGGAGGAATACATTGTTAGACCTGCCCAGTGAGAATAGGATGTCTTATGCCCACATGAAGGAAGCCCTAATGACAAGGTATGGTTTGACCCCAGAACTCTATAGACAGAGATTCAGGAATTGTAAGAAACTGGAGGCAACCACCTGGGTGGAGTATGTATCTTTCTTTTGCAGAGCTATGGATGGTTGGGTGAAGGGTAGCAAAGTGAGTACTTTTGAGGAGCTCTATGATTTGTTTGCATGGGAGCACTTGTCTGGTAATTGTTTTCGAGAGCTACGCCAGCACCTTATTGATAGCAAGCTAACTAACCCTAGTAAGCTTGCTGAGGAGGCGGACCGCTGGGTCAGTACCCGGGTCCACAAGGGTCATGTGGGAGACTTCACCAAAGGTGGGCAGGGTCCCCAGCAGAAGAGTGGGGGGGACAAGGGTAAACAGAGGGAGTTCCAGAAAGGGCCCCAAAGTAATTCCCAGGGGAACCAAGAGAAGGGTTCCCAGCCTCCCCCTGAGAAGAAGCCAGAGGCCCCAACAGGTAAACCTGTTCGCAGGGGCCCCCCTACATGTTTTAAGTGTGATCAAGTGGGCCACTGTTGGTATGATCCCAAGTGTCCCAAGAGGGATCCCAATGCACCACCTAGTGCACCACCCCGTCAGATGTCAAGTGTAGCCCTGGGAGGGGAGGAGATGGGTGCCCAAGGTGGGTGGGGTCCCGCAGAAATGTCCCTTGTCTCTTTAGGAGATTGTGAGATGGTCCCTAGGACCCAGCTGCCTGATAACACTAAGAAATACAGGCAGTGGGTGACCATCAATGGCCATAGGGTGGAGACTCTATGAGACACCGGGGCCAGTGTGACAGCTGTCAGTTGTCGGCTGGTGTCTAAAGAGCAGGTGGTCCCCCATGCATTCTTCCCTGTAGTTGCTGCGGACAACTCAGAGAGCCAGTGTGAGGTGGCTCAAGTTCCCTTTGAGTGGGAGGGGTCTCAGGTACCCTTCAAGTAGCTGCGAGGCCAGCCATGCCTGTTGATTGTCTGTTGGGCAATGATTTAGAGAACTCCCCTTGGGCTAAGGTGGAGAGAAGGTCTCATTTGGAGATGTTGGGTCTGCCTGAGTGGGCCTGTGTGACCACTCGGTCTATGGCAGCCAGTAAGGGTGTTCAAAAGGACCTGGAGCCTGAAAATATGGCCCAGGCCCCTGCCTTAAAGAGAAGAGGTAGGGGGCGCGGGAATCCGGCCCCCATAGTTCCCACGGTCCAGGAGGAGGCAAACCTTGAGGGGGATGCCCTGGAACCTACAGGGGAGCAAGTGGCTGAACTGAGGGACCTGCCTGAGCTGACCCATTGGGAGCAAGAAGGAGGACCCTCCAGGGAGGAATTCTGTGAAGAGCAGAAGAAGTGCCCTTCTCTTGAGGGTTTGCAGCAACAGGCCACAAACCAGGCAGCAGGTGATCAGTCTGGATCACATTGGATCTACTGGGAGAATGGTCTCCTGTATAGCGAGCCTAAGGTTGCTGAGCCTGTGTCATCCCGTGTGCTGGTGGTACCCCAGCGCTTCAGAGCCTTCCTACTGGGTTTGGCTCATGATGTGCCTTTGGCAGGGCATTTGGGGCAGAACAAGACCTTTGAAAGGCTTGTTACCCACTTTCATTGGCCTCAAATGCGCAAGAGTTCAGATACTCATTGCAGGACCTGCCAGACTTGCCAGGATAAGTGGAGCGGACCATTTGAGGTGGTGGTGCGCAAGAATGATGTCACCTACTTGGTGGACTTGCGGTCTCCGAGGAACCCTTTGCGGGTCCTGCATGTTAACCGCCTGAAGCCCCACTTAGAGAGGTCCGAAGTGGGCATGCTCCTAGCGACAGATGCTGGAATGGAGGAGGAGACTGAGCCTCTTCCTGACATCCTGTCTGCAACAGAGCAAGATGGGTCAGTGGATGGTGTAAGCCTCTCTGCCACACTGACCCCTGAACAGCAGAATGATTGTCGCCAACTGTTGGGACAATTCTCTGATTTGTTCTCCCTGGTTCGTGGTGTCACTGAGTGGTGCGTCCATGATGTAGACACTGGGGACAGTCCTCCTGTTAAGCACAAGGCTTACAGAGTGACTGACAGTGTCAGAGCTTACATCAAGGAGGAGGTCTCCAAGATGTTTGTCTTAGGGGTGATTGAGTCCTCTAACAGTCCTTGGGCCAGCCCAGTGGTCTTGGTCCCAAAGGCTGCCGCACCGGGTGCCACGCCAGAACTCCGGTTCTGTGTGGACTACCGAGGACTCAATTCAGTCACCAAGACTGACGCGCACCCCATCCCCAGAGCTGATGAGCTCATTGATCGGCTAGGGGCTGCACGGTACCTCAGTACGTTTGATCTGACGTCTGGGTACTGGCAGATCGCCTTAACTGAGGGGGCAAAGAGAGGTCAGCATTCTCCACACCAGATGGGCACTGCCAATTCCGGGTTATGCCCTTTGGGATGAAGAATGCCCCTGCCACCTTTCAGAGGTTGGTCAACCAGGTGTTGGTTGGACTGGAAGATTTCAGTGCCGCCTACCTGGATGACATCGCAGTGTTTAGTTCCACCTGGGATGAACATCTGCGCCACCTCTGGGAAGTGTTGATGGCGCTGCGGAAAGCAGGCCTCACGATCAAGGCGAGTAAGTGCCAGATCGGGCAGGGTTCTGTGGTGTACTTGGGGCACCAGGTAGGAAGCGGCCAGGTGGCGCCCCTACAACCCAAGATTGATACCATCCTGGCATGGGAACCCCCCAAAACCCAGACACAGGTGCAAGCCTTTTTAGGACTCACGGGGTACTACAGGAGGTTTGTCAAGGGGTATGGCAACATTGTGGCACCCTTGACTGAGCTGATGTCCAGGAAGCAGCACAAGAAAGTGAACTGGACTGACACCTGTCAAAAAGCTTTTGATGCCCTGAAGACTGCCATGTGCACAGCACCCGTGCTTCAGGCGCACAACTTCTCAGAACCATTCATTGTTCAGACAGACGCTTCAGAGCATGGTGTGGGGGCTGTTCTTTCACAGATGAATGAGGAGGGCCTAGACCAACCTGTAGCCTTCACCAGTAGGAGGTTACTTCCACGGGAACAGAGGTGGAGTGCAATTGAGCGTGAGGCATTTGCTGTGGTCTGGGCACTGAAGAAGTTGAGACCATACTTGTTTGGGACTCACTTCCTGGTTCAGACCGACCACAGGCCCCTCAGATGGTTGATGCAGATGAGGGGTGAGAACCCAAAGCTGTTGAGGTGGTCCATTTCCCTACAGGGGATGGACTTCACGGTGGAACACCGCCCTGGTACAGAACACGCCAATGCTGATGGTCTGTCCAGATTTTTCCGCCTTAGTGATGAGAACTCCCAAGAGGTAGGGTAGTTCTCCCCACATTTCAGCTGGAGGGGACACGTGTTAGACCTGGCACCATTGGCGTGGGTCTCCCTTCCATTTTTTTGCTGTTGACTCCTGTGTTTTTCCTATGTTTTGCTGGTTTAGATGCTTTGGGCACTTTGCCACTGCTGTTCAGTGCCAAAGTGCAAGTGTTCCCTGTTGTAAATTGTTGTATGAATTAGTGACTCCATGATTGGATTATTTGATTTACTTGTCAGACCCTAGTACAGTGCACCATGTGTGCCCAGGGCCTGTAAATCAAATGCTGCTGGTGGGCTTGCAGCACTGATTGTGCCACCCACAGAAGCAGCCTGTGAAATGTGTCTCAGGCCTGCCATTGCAGAGCCTGTGTGCAGTCTAGAACTGCCATGTTGGCTTGGTAAGTGCACCCACTTACCAGTCCCTAAACCTTCCCTTTTCTACATATCAGACACCCCTAAGGTAGGCCTACGGGCAGGGTGCATTGTAAGTAAGAGGTAGGACATGCCCTGATGTGTGTGGCATGTCCTGATAGTGAATTACAGCCAATTTCGTTTTTCACTATTGCAAGGCTACCTGTCCCCATAGGCCAGAATGGGCAGTTTGATTATAACATCTTATAATCCTAACTGACCCAGGGAACATGGTAGAAAAACGAATTTAGTATGCCTGAACTCAGAATGATAAAATACACCTTTCAGTGAAGTTGGTTTTAACATTCTGTGTTTGAAAACACCACTTTTAGAAAGTGGGTATTTTCTTGCCTAACCATCCAGCCTGCCTCTGCTAGGTTGTGTATTGCATGTCTGGTTTGTGAGTGACAGGAGGGCTGGGGCTCCAGCAGTCTGATGAGTCAGGGCTGGGCTGAATAGGACCTTGGCTGAATAGAGAGTGGGGGCGGAGATTTCCTTTCACTCCCCTGAGCCCTCATAGAATAGAGAGTAGGGGGAGGAGATTTCCTTTCAGCTACCTGGGCCAGGTGTGCTTCCAACAATGCTGTCTCCATCTCCTGCCAGGAAGCTGCACAGAACTGGTTTTGGCTAGGTACAGGCACCCTCTGCCTTCAGAGGACAAAGGATTTACTAGTATAAATAGTGGGGCCCAGACCCCAAGACTTTAGATCACTTCTGAGAATCAAGACGGACCTTTGCCAAGGAGAAGAAACCAAGGAAGCTGAAGGATTTGACTGCCCCTGTGCCAGTGTGCTATTTTCTGGGGTTGGCCTGCAGTGGTTACTTAATTGCCAAGGAAAGGGGAAAGAACTTTTATTGAACTTTCATCATCTTGAAGAAGAAGAATCTCCAAGGGCTTGAACTGTGCTTGCCTCCTGCTGAAGTCTCAGGGACACAAGACTTCACCACCAGCTCCCCCTTGAATTCCCTTGCTGGGGATTCTGTCTGCAGAAGCCTGCGTATCGTTGGGAGCAGGAAGCGAGACTCAACGAGAAGAAGCGTGACGCCGTCGCAGCTGTTACCGTCGCATCATCGGAGAAGCGTGTCGCCGCCGCAGAGGTCGCCGCCGCATCACCGGAGAAGCGTATCTCCGTCGCAGCTGCTTGTCGTCGCATCACCGGAGAAGCATGTCGCCACCGCAAGGGTCGTCGTCGCATCACCGGAGAAGCGTGTCACAGGGCCTGTCACGCCTCAGAAGTTACAGAGTTCGCCGCACGGCCGTCGGGCGTGCACCCATTGCCTCCACGTCGTCGCATCGCATCAAGGGCGCCATCTTCTCGCATCGCACCGGATCGTCGCAATGCATCGAAGCGCCATCTTGTTGCATCGTAACCGGAACGCAGTAAGGGATCGACGCATGACCTCCTCTCCGGTAAGGAACAGACGCATCGCCTACTTTGCGCAAGCACTGAGGAACAGAAGCATCGCCTCCCCGGAAGCAAGGAACCGACGCATCACCCTTCCTGCGACCCTTTTGTTTGTTTTGCGTTACGCATTTAAGGTACTTTGTGAGAAACGTGTCACATTTACCATCAACTTTGAACTAAGCAATTTCTACCATTTTTAAGTCTATTTTTGATTACAGTATTGTGGGTTTTTGTCGTTTGGGTCTTGTGTTAAGTCTATATAATGAATACTTATTTTTGATAAAACCTGTGTGGTGTCCATCTGTAGTGTTTTCACTGTATTACTGTATGTGTTCACAAATGCTTTACACACTGCCTCTGAGATAAGCCTGTCTGCTCGTGCCAAGCTACCAAGGGGGTGAGCAGGGGTTATTTAGGAGTGTAGCCCCCTTACCCTGACTAGAAGCAAGGGTCCCTATTTGGACAAAGGTGCATACCATTGCCAACTAGAGACCCCCAGTTCTAACATTGGGCCAATAATTATTGAGGCATATGTGGCCTCTTATATTTGTCTCCAAAGCAACCAATATTGCTATTAAAGGGCAATTCATAGATTAGCTCAAACACTGGTTTATTGCTGCAGTAAGTTTACAAAATATATGTTTTACTCTTGCTGAATGATTATAGCCCTAATCACAATGACCTGAGCTGCTTTACTCAATTTGTACTCTAAATAAATTGTGTTAGGATGGTTGCCCTGAGTGATTGACTGTGTGTGTATCTGGTATCCTGACTTTTATTGTTGGCCCTAGCATCAGGCTAATCTAGTATATGTCCAAAGGCCTAGGCCAGTCCCTGACAATACGAGGTCCAGGATCTGTCCTGTGACCTGCACCAATTGTATCCTCAGAGCCAATGGAGCACTACTGTCCCTGTCTTGTGTTAAGCACATGAGAAAGTGATGGCAGCATACTGTGTTTTGTGAGCTCATATAGTTGACTAGACCATTTCATGTGTGGACTCTCTCTTGTGAAGTTCAGTTGTTGTGTGAAAACCTAGAACCTTGCACTGACATCCTATGTGTATGTTGAGCGTGTGTCAGTATGCGTGTAGCACATGTGTAATAGGAGGACTCTGTGTGTGTCTGAGTATTGAAACCAGCAAGTACCATTTTGGTTGCCCTTGGTTTATCATGGCATAAGATGTTGGATGAGGACAGCTTACCCAGACAGTGTAATGGTATTGCCTGCATTGCTGTGGCAGGAGCGGGGAGATCGAGACAATGAAGTGAGGAGTATAAAGAGAGGGCTACCTTTAGAAATTCTACAAGATTTTGTTAGCAAAGCACTGCTTATTAGTTCTTCCTGAGCACTGTCCTTTGATAACCGATAGAAGTGACGGGTGAGACTGCAGTTTCTGACGTTCAGAGTGACAGTTTCTAGGTCAGGACTGCTCTTCTGTCTATCCTTGTTTACTACTGATGACAGCACATACAGAAACCTCATACATCATACTGGTAATGTGAGATGATTGAGGCTCAGGTCCAGGATACTCTGTGAAGTTCTTCCTTGCAACCAAGGAGCATTAACCTACCCAGTGTTTATAACCGCCACTGCCTGTACCTCCAGCTGGGCTGACTTGTGGCTACATGTGCCTTGACTAATAGGTATTCCCTCAACTACTATGCTCTACACTTGTACTATGGGAAAAAGAGACAATCATCAATCGAAGCTTCAGTTCAACCTTAGGTGAGGAACCAGAATGACTTAGGACAGCAGCACAGATGGAGCCTCCGACTCAGCCGTAAACTAAGGAGACAGAGATGACAAAATGAAATCATCAATGAAGGTGATGCAGGATAGTCCAGTATCCAGAGGCAACAAAATGGTTCGCCCGCCGAATTTTGATGCAGGCGAACCTTTGGTTTACATACGGAAGGAACTCCTCCATCTACAGCATGATTAAACCCCTCCGACGGGGTGTCAGGGGCAGATCATTAATACCACCCTCCTAATTTCGATGGGACAGAATTATACATCAGTTTTCACTGCCTGTCATCACCAGGAAAACCCTGGCGGTAAGGGGCACTGGCAACTGCAAAATGCTCAACTCACTAAATGTTCCTCTTGCATTCCCTTTTTTATTTTCAAAAAGAAAACCCTGCCTTGGGGATTTTCTTATTGAAAATAAAAAAGAAAACAGTTTGGTGCACCAAACTGCAAAAAGCATTGACAAGAACCGCCTTGACAGCAGTTCCTGGCAATACTTTAAGAAATTATCGCCTGCTTTGCACTCATTTCTAAATCTGGTGGATGGTACCTCTGCCAGGGTGATGGAATAATTTACTCCGTCGCCCTGGCAGAGAAACGAGCCGTCTACCAGATTATAAATCTGGCCCTATCATACAGGAATATGTTGAGAGGGTTGCACGATGTGTTCAAGTGACATAAATTGGTTATTTACATGTAAGTTCCTACATTTACAAAAGCCCTGGCCAGACAACTGTGAGACTGCCTCTGTTTCATGCTTTACTGGCATGAGTGGGTGCTGAGACAGGCAGAGAGAGAGAGCGAGAGAGTAAATGGCCCCACGCCTGTTTGTTTACTCAGTTTGCCCCATGCTTAGGAAAGTGCAATAGTCATCAAAGAAAATAAAAGAAACATACATAGTATATAAGCATAAAAATAGCATGACCTGGCCAAAACATGGCAGTAATATATCGCTATGTCTATACAAAATGTTTCGAGGAGCCAGGTGTATAGTACATATTAATAGTGGGAAATACAAATTACAACAATATAGCTACTATCGATAGATCCCCTCAGGCATTGATATACTGCAGGTATTGATATACTCAATAGTGTATGGGAATCCATCTCTAGATAACAGTCTTTGTGCCCTGACCTCAGCATCCCTCTGGCTGGGGCCCATAAATCTGGGACACCTCACAATGTTACTCCAGTTGCTGGTTCTATATGGGCAGGACAATAACAAGAAATTCTTCAGTGGGCTCCAAATAGCTCTAGGTCAAGATGTGGGTGTCATAAATTCAGCACAGTGTTCAAGCTGCTTATTGCAGTATATTATCAATTCAATCCACTGTTTATACTCGAGAGATCTTCCATTGTCCCGATAGCAGGCAACAAGTCCCTAAGCCATCAGCATCACCAGAGCTGTATAGCATCTATGTGAGATAGGAATCTCTCATACCCAGTCCAGTACTTCACCTTGGGTCACAAGGCACTTCCTATCCAATAATAGCTGATAATGCAACAAGGACTTTGTGCAAGTATGACTTATGCTGCTGCAGGACCATGCTAGATGCAGGAAGTCAGCCCCCAACTGACTGCACCTAGCACAGTTTGTATCCTTCTGCCATGTTTTGGCCAGGTCATGCTATTTTTATGCTTATATACTATGTATGTTTCTTTTATTTTCTTTGACCTTTGCACGTGTTTCAGAATAGCTAAAACTACATTTTAAAAAAATCAGACTGTGGAGCCGCATTCCCAATCTGGGAAATGTGTATGAAAGTGTGGCCCAAACCACCCCAGTGTTGCACTTCTAGGGTCTTTCTGGCCAAGAAAGAGAGTGCTTTGCAGAGTACTTGAAGGACTGCTGTTCGACCGGGGCTCGTGTCTGCCTGACAGCTAGTCTTCCAGAGGTAAGTGAACATCACTTGAAGTCTGCATGTTCTGCTAGCTGAGTTAAAGGTCTGCTTAGTGCCTAGAAACCTGCTGAGAGATGAAAGGAGTGTGCTTGGTCCTGCAGGAAGAGAGACTGTCCAGAAGGAGGAGCCCATCATGTTTGAACCTGAGGAAAATCTAGAGAAAGCAGACTGCCTGAGAGTGAAACTTGAAAAACACAATAGCAGACTAGTGGAGGAGGAGTGGAGGATTTTATCAGCAAAAGAACAACCTCACAACAAAAGAGAAACACTAATTGATGTGGAAAAGGTACTGTGTGTCATGCCACTAAGAATGAAGACCTGGTGTCCAGGTCATGAAGGAACAATATGCACATATTGGGCATTCGAGAAACGATACTGGGTGGATGGAGGAAGATGTTAAGAGATTCCTTCTGATAGTCTTTGGAGTGAATGCCTTCTCTCGCCTATTGGCGGAGAGGGCACCTAGATCCTCTGTGTTTAGGATCCCTCCAGGCTCTCCTGTGTGCCCCATTATTACTAGATTATTAAGCTTTCAAGCTAGGGATACAGCATTATGCCTAGCCATGGGAAAGCAGAAACTATCTTTTGAGGGATATGATGTCTCACTCTACAATGACTTCACCATTGCCATGCAAAACACCAGAAGAAAAGCAGTTAAAGAACAACTCATGAAGGCAAATATACTCTGTGCCATGCTAGATCTGCCCCAATTGAAGCTGACACACAACGGTAAACAGCATGTCTTTCCAATGCCACAACAAGATGCTAATTTCCTTAAAAACCTTGAATGAGAACTCAAGACACTGGAAACATTCTTAAATTTCCCTAACCATTCTCAGTGTGCTAGCACAAATCAGAGACAAATTGACTGAGCATTCTGAGATAATGTAGGTTTGGAGGGAAATATGCTCCGGCCGAAGCATATGGGGAGTGTGAATGTCCAGGGAGGTCTTTGGCAGCCATGTTTAAGCGTCATTGGGCAGCCAACTGCATCACACATATAGACAATGGGACAGACACTTGTTACCAGGACACTCCTCAGATTCTACAGGCTTTTCATGCATACGTTTTTGAATTATACTCAGTGTCCATGTTCGGCATGGTGATAGCGGACTATCTAGAGATGATACAGCCCTAGTCTCATCCCCAATTCCTGGAGAAGCCATTTGCTCTTGTTGAAATTAGGGAGGTTATAAGCAGGCCACCCACGTGTAAGGCCCCTGCTTTAGAGAGGCTTCCAGATGAATGTTATAAACGCTACATAGATATAGTTGCTCCCAATCTTCTGGCAGAATTCGAGGTACATGAGCAGCACAGTTTACCCCCTATTGTAAGCAAAGTCTGTCCTTGTGACGTTCTTAAAACCAGGTAAAATTGTGCAGAGATGTTGTAGTGTAGTTCCTATTTCCCTAATGGGCTCAGCGCATTGGAATAATATAACCTATAGGCTTGACATAGGACTAAGGTCAGTATGTCCCTATCGAGTATATTAAACTTAATTACTTGTGCCAACTAGCTCAGAGGCCACTAGAAACTCCTTGAATAACAAGAAGGGAGTAGTTTCTTGCAACCGAAAAACATGACAACTTTTGTTTCCCTTTAGAATCAGAACACGTCTCAGAATCGTGGAAACAATAGATAACAGTTTCACTCAGTCAATCGTGCATGCTTAGTTTCTACAGAGTTACACAGAAAGGAAAGACAGGCGTTTCAATAAAAGGGTTTTATTGAACAGTCTTGTTTCTCGTGTAAGAGATATGTGCTGTTATGATCACAAGACAGTATGCAAGATAAATAATGTACAGCGTAAGCAGTAGAAATAAATAATACTGCGCTAGCATTATCTTTTAGCATATATTCACGTACATAAATAACATGAGCTAAAAATGCGAGTACTCATACGATGCGTCTCTAAGCTAGTTCTACCCCAATGTACCTAACCTAGTCTAGGTGTAGGGAAAGGTAGAAGTAGGTGGAGTATTCTCTAGTCTGGTATACTAAGAGTATGTTTAGTATAGTACGCCAAGTCTAGTATGCCAAGAGTCCCTCTAGGATCTAGTCAGCTCCATACCTTGGGAATGAGAGAGGTGGGAATCTCTTGCCGGATCTGGAACTCTAACACCCCGCGAAGGGAGTCAGAACACTGGAAGCTGGATTCGTCTGTGTGCAGGAATGACAGCGTCTTCTCAGTGCGTCAGGCCGGGATACGGGCTCCTCTGAAGTCGAGGTCTCCTCTAACTTGCTTTGGCAAGGGAAGGTATATTTATACCTGGTAGGTGTCTTGGAATGTTAGCATTGACGTGAAGTCGGACAGAGGAAGACGTCAGGAATGAACCCTTAAGGTATAACGGTTCATACATAATAGATGAGTTCTTGGAGAAATCAATAGTCCTGTGCTAGGGGAACTCCCGAAGCTTAAGGGTCTGGTTTCTAAGAACTCGTTGTGACGTTAGGGTGGACGGATGTCGATGACCATGCCTGTATTTGGAGTGCACGGTTAATGCCTAAATAAGGACAGGGATTCTATGGCTATATAAGGGCAATGCGAATTGTGCCTATATAAGGACATGATTCAGGAAAACCTATATATGGACCCTTAAAGCGGAATACAACACCCACTCCATTTTCGATTGAACAATAATACTAAATGCTAAACATTTAAATGCTAAACATAAAATTGAGTACCACATGTTGCTAAAAACATTTCTAAAAGCATTTTAAAAGAAGCTCAAAACTGTTGAAATGCAATAGGTACTGTACATTTAAAGCATCGTTTCCATTCTAAGCATATAACGGAAGTAAAATGCAACGTGAATGAAAACAGAAATATATATATATGACGAAATGGTCGATAAGTTCTCAAAATCAAAGCCATTGCATATCATAGAATTAAATGAAATGTTAGACAAGTAAGGTGACAATGTGTCCCTGGAAGTATTCAAAGAAGTCCGTTTTATAAAACTAGTTCGACTGTAAGCAGATTGTTCATTTGCCATGTCTTTTCTATCGAAAAAAAAAAAAATGTAAAAGAAAAAGTTCAATTTCTGGGAATAGTTCCAAGTTTTGAAAATATGAAGGCCAAATTTAATTGTTGCCCTGGTACACTGTGAGCCGAATCAAAGTCAGTGTATGGGTCTGGCGTAAACATTAGATCATCTATTTCCGTAGCCAAAATATCGTCCACCGAAGTTGGTGACATTTGGAACACCTCGTTCAGAAGGTTAATTGCACAGAGATGAGAAACATCGCCTTCAGCAGAAGAAGCAATGTTCGCGTCCGTTGTTACCTGTGTGCCCGTTGATCCATCTCGTACCTCAGCAGCAGCCGGAAGCGACTGTGAGATCTCAATGAATGCCGTCATCAGGATTAATAGCCTTTCGGGGACAACACACAGCATGGGCCGTTATCGGGTCCAGCAGAGTATCGATATCCGTTGGCATGACTGATGGGAGTGTTAGACAGGTGTCTAGCACGCATTCTTCACCGCAAAACAGGCAGCGTAGAACAGGTAAGATGCAATCTTGCCAGATTGGTCTGAATGACAGGAACCACGTTGTATTAAGTTCCCGTAGACGAGGCATGCCCAAAAGCTGTACTATTCGCTCACGGCATTTCCGTTCAAGGAGGGCCCTCTCCACATCGCTCGGAGTGATGTTGGCGAAGAGGCTTGCCATAGCGTAGTAGGAGGAATAGAAACAGAATTCCTGCAACAAGTGCTAGAATTAACGGCACACCACCAAACACCGAATGTGCGAAGTTTGGGATGATTACGAGGACAGCCTGGAAAGGTGCTAATAGTCCGGACCAGATGGTCTTAAATACATGTACAATTCCGCTTGTATCAGACATGTTGAAGATACGTCCTATCATTTCTACGAAATGTATAGGGCAGTTTGTACAAATTAAAGCCTGAATCTCAGCCGAAGTCCTTGCAACTTGTAGATCATAGGTTTCTTTGGCCGAGGTCAAAGGCACTGATTGTTGTATAAGCATGGCTTTCATTCTGCTTAAAGTATCAAATCGTATAAAAGAGACATTCAACAAAGGCCACAAAGGCGACTCCCTGACTGTGTCTATTGGGGCAAACAATACTTGCATACAGCAAGTGACCCTGGAGTTGACCGTTACTAGATATGGGATGCCTGGCAACATGCCACAGCAACTCTGATCATTCAACATGAGGTAACTCCCATTAGAAAGTTGGCCAAACGTTGGATTAATCACAGCAGCTGGTGTACCTTGCTGGTGGCAGGACAAATTTGCCACAGAACCATTACAAGCCCCGTGTAAAGATATGTCCTGACAAATCAGTGAACCGCTCAGTGCACTTTCACAGTGTGTACCGCTTAGAAACACTTCACGGTCCCCACTCCAACATCTATAGGTGTAAGGTAAATTCCAGGATGTCTTAATGTATTCTTTACCCAACCTTTCATATTTGCCTGCTTGCATCTGTCTAAGGCAATACTGAAACTGTAAAGTAGTCACAGGTAGACTAATTTTGCCATGAATAAGCCATTCTGTAGCTGGTTTTTCTGCCACTGTGAATGGTAATTTTTCAAGTTTTTCAATGCTCAGCACTGTATACTTTGCTCCCCTTTGTGCCAGTTCGATCTGTTTATCAGTTAGATTGTATTCTGCAAACAGAGCCGTTGTGTTGATAAAACGCCAAGGCACATAGCCCGCACGCAAAGATTGCAGCGTCCAGCTTAATAACATAATAGAACGTAACTGAGATTGGCCTTGCTGTAACATGGCTAAATCTTGTTCCAGTATGTCGATAGCAGAGGATACAATACTGTCCAATGAATAAATTCTGGAGGACAAAGTTGTTAACCCATTGTCGACCACAGTGAGAGTTTTCTCTAAGTTAATACGATCAAGTTCACGTATTCGTTCTACGGCCTCCATCTGTGACACCTTCCATGCTTCATTATAAGCAGCATAAATGCCGGCATATATGAAACGTTTTTGACGCTGTATTCTTGGTCCAAGCAAGAATTCCCTAAGGTCTGCGTCTTCTTTAAGTAAAGATAAGTGTTGTTTCACATCCTTAAGTGTAGATTTTTGCAGCCAATCGAGGCATAATTTTCCTACACTGTATGTTGTTACTACCCCCGGATGCTGTCTTTGGACGTATCGTGGGTCTGGCCTATGAATAGTAAACCCCTGTGTTTTATTCAGGAATCTCTCTTGACAGTTGCTTGTGTCTGTGGGCCAAATCAACCATTTTCTCCAATCAGGATTTGTTCTGTTGATTTGTAGTATTGTGTCAACTGTAACCGCTGCCTGTGTATTGTTATTACTGGCAGGTGTTGGTACAGAAGGAGTTTTTCATGTCTTTAATCTTGGCTAAACCAAGGCAAGACGTTTGTTGCACAGTGTCATTCAAAAACATTATTTGTTGAGGGATGATACAGGCTCTAAATAAAGCTTCTATCCCCTGCACTTGCCAATCTTTAGTACCCCAGACAGATTTTGTGTCTATTGTCTCTTTCCACAAGTCGAAACCATGTCTAGACAGTTGGGCAATAAATGTTGCAGAGTAAATCTGTTTTGTATTTGTTAACATACTTTTCAGTCCTGTTTTGTTTACATTTTTATAGTAAAATGTTTCTGGATCAGATGTATTGTATCCTGAAAAATATGGAAACTTTTAGCAAATGTTTTTGAACTACCTTTTGGTGGTGTAGGACAATGCTCCCATTGGTTAAACATAAACACATTTCTAGGTGTTGCAGATTTATGCAAAAAATGATGACCATAGTGGTTATAGCAATACAGCTGTTCATAGTCTGATGAACCCTCTAAATATTCATTATTAGAAAATGCAGCAGATTTTTCTAGGTTAAACATCATGTTATTTACAGTTTTAAAGTCCCAATCATCAGAATAGGTACTGGATGAAACAAAATCACTTAGTGAGATCTTAAATAAATGTGGAATGTTCAAATGTTCCGTCGGGCCAAAAATATCGAAATCTGTTTTGTCCCACACTATACCATCCTGTATAGGAACGGCTGTGATGTTCACTGCAGACAAGTCTCTTGTTTCACGATGGGATGATTTGTGAGGTTTTAAAAGTAAGTTCACTTCTTTTCTTTCAGTGTCCAAATGGATGTATCTGCCATTTATAAGCACACTCATAGTCATAACCAAAGCTAGCCAAAGCAGGAAGAAAAATATTCCAGAAATAACCCAAAGTTCAATCCATGGTGAAACCAGATAAGTTTTTTCAAAAAATGTAAAAAGTCTTGTACTTGCTGTTTAAAAGTTTTTGATGCTGGCGACGTCTCGGGCTCACTCAGATCCTCAGAAAACGTATCAAAGTTAATGAAATAGCCAGAAGCAGTTCTGTCAATTGTTGGAATTGCATCAGGATTTGTAGAAATCGCTGGAACCAGTTGATCACTTGTTACATTGGTGTAGACAGGTGTATTTGGACGAACTGTTACTTGAGTTTCAAGAGGGATGAGTTCCATAGCATTGTTGCTCAGTCCTTCATCTGTTACTGCTGAATTCTCGATGGTTATCAGTCTTTCAGTCTGAACCTCTTGGATAGTAGCGAGAGGAGTGTGTCTGCTACTAGGTCGGAGTCCACGAGGCCTACTATTTAGTATTGGCCACATACTGTGGTTTGATGAGATCGATGGACACAAATCTTTTCTCCTTTTTTCCAGCAAGGGGCGGCAGAAGTACTGTTCTTGTTCCGTGTACGGCTAGTACAGGTACTGGTTGTCTGTAAGAAGGTCCAAATTCCTTCTTGTCCGCAATTTTCTCTCTGACTAGATCCCCAACTTTTGGAATCCAGACAGGCCTTGCTGGGACCGCCGGTTTTTCCCCAGTGGTGGTTGGCTGCAAGAATACGTTGCTTTGTTTCGATCTTAGAGTTCATTTAGATCCTGTAAAACAGCCAAACGATCTTTGATATCAAAGGGTTTATTTTCCACCACTGTGCCACTACATTCCAGATCTGGCACCCACATTCTTGTCCCAAATAGGACCTTAAATGGAGTGACCCCCCTAGAGAACTTCTTGGCAAATTGTTTAATGAGCGTTGGACCCCATAAAGATGTTTGACCCACCCATCACCCGAACCTAATACCCTAGCTGTTATAGACTGCTTTATGTCCTGGTTTTTCCTTTCCACAACAGAATTTCCCTCAGGATGAAACGGAGAGGAGTACCGCAGTGCAACGCCCAGATTGGCCATGGCTTCTTTGTAAGCTCGAGAGCTAAACGCAGGGTCCTGGTCAGAATGTAGCATGCCTATTGCATATTTGCCGATAAAGACTCGCAAATCTTTTATAACAGTTCGAGCGTCAGCAGAGCGCTGAGGCCATATCCATAGGAACCTTGACTTAGTATTTGTGGGATTGCATTTGTCCAAAAGGACGCCTGCACGTAGTTAGTCTAATGCTGTCTAGCAATGGTGTCTGTCCCTGGCAGGCTACTTCGTAGCATGGTGTCTGGTGGCGTTCTGCATCTCGCTGTATCTTACAGTCTATGCAGTCATTGATGAAGATGTGAATTTGTGTATTCATTCCAGGCCACCAGTACATCTCTTTTAATGTCAATATTGTTTTAGAGATCCCTTGATGTGACAGACCCTCCCCCAGATGTGCTTCATAAATCAAAGCTGCTCTACGTTCCATGTTTGGAATTACCCTATCCCCCACTCCAGGGATTCGAGCAAAAGGAACGTTGTTCGCATCAATTACATAAGAGTACTTGAGTGGAAACTTTTTTGGTAACGCTGCACCACTGCCTTTGCTTGTAGCATTGACAGCCAACATTATCTCACTGTCTATTCTCGTTTCTGAACGAGTGATCGCAGCTACGGAAGCCGTCTGAACAGCCCCCTTTGCGGCTTCGTCAGCCAATGAATTCCTGCAACGTGAACGCCATCACGTTGATGACTCAGTGTATGGATCACGTGAGCCTTTGGTAGTTCGCTTTTTAACTGAACTACTTGTTCCCAAAGCGTTTTATGCTTTATTGTGCCACCTTTTGCATCTTTCAACCCGTTTTCAAGCCAAGTTTGTATATATTCATTATACGACTGTACACAGTAGAAAGAATCGCACACTATTAGTGTGGGGAATTCTCGATCTGTACTTTCAAGTGCCAGTTTGAATGCTTGTAGTTCAGCTCGCTGAGCTGTGCAATCTCCTAGAGATTGGGTTTTTGTGACCATAGGTCTGAAGTTGCCATCGCGCATGCGAGCTTTAACGATTGCGCACGCTGCACTGTAAGCTTGCTTACTCCCTGTTGCGGGTTGTGCAGATCCGTCAGTGTAAATTATGAATTCATACTGATCGAGAGGCAGCATCTCAGTGGGCAGAGGACATTCATGTTCATATTGCAGGAACGCTTGTGTTTTTAAATCAGGATCAAAAACATATTCAACATCTGTTGCAGCAAGAGAATTAACCCATTGTATCCATCTAGGATGTAATGCTTTAGCATTTGGAATGCTCGCTTTAGTTACCGCCTCTAAGGCCGGTACTGGGGTTACAACAATAATGCGTTTCCCTTGGGCTAGAACTCTTTCTTTTGCTACTGCAGTTTGAACTGCTGTCAGTATTTTTTCAGTTGAAGTGAAGTGCATTTCTGTTTGTGTATACAAATGTGATTTGTATGCAATTGGTACTTTTTCACCCTCATTAAATGTTAAGTAGGTGAATCCGCATTGACCCAAAATTATTCGGATCACTAAATTGCGTTGACTTACGCGTGTTTGTAAGTGATTTGTTGCTAACATGTTAGCTTGGAGTGAACGCAAGATTTCTGTGTGTACCTGTGTCCAATTTTTGATTGAAAAATCAGGTTTGATTAGTGCGTAGAGAGGTTTAACCCTTTCTGCGTAATTTAGAATGTATGTTCTTCCAAATTTTAGGAAACCCAGGATGAATTGTAAATTTTTCAGCGTCTTTGGAGGTTGGAGCAGCGCACACCTTTCTAAAAAGTTGGCTGCCAGGCTCTTGCCTTCACTTGAAAGCTCATATCCTAGAAAAAGGACATTGAGATGGGCAATTCTGGACTTTTTAAAGTTGAACTTATAGCCCTCAGAGGCGAAGCCCAGTATAATGGTGCTCACCCTGTTCAAGTGCCTATCCAGGTCATCGTCTGTCAGATAGATGTCATCGACATATGACAATGCCTCATTATCATAAATTTGTAGTAAATCCGTTACTCTCGCTGAGAATAACCCCGGGCTGTTCTTGAACCCTTGTGGGAGTCGACAAAATTGACGCTGGGTCCCCATTATTGAGAAAGCTGTTAAGTACCTGCTTCCAGGTGCTATGTTTTGACAAAAGAAACCATTTGAGATATCAAATGTGGTTTTATATTTTTTACGCACAATGTTATTCATTAATGCTGTACTATGTGCATTTTGCACTGCAAATGTTTTAGAACAAGTGTTTAAGTGTCTGTAATCCAAAACTAGACGATAGGTATTGTCTGGTTTGGAGACAGGAAACAAAGGATTGTTCATTGAAGAGGTGCATGGTTCAATCACCCCTTGGTATTCAAGTTGATCTAAGATCTCCCTGACCTGTTTTTTAGCTTCTTGCTTTATTGGATACTGCCTTTGTGCAGTAGGTTCATTTTTTAGATGTATTTTATGGTGAGGTGAGTCCTCATCCCATCCTACATGATTTTTGTATAATGCTGGGGCCTGGGCAACTGCCCATTTCCTGGCATAAGTATATTTTAGATGAATTGGAATATGATTGGAGGCTGGCATAATAATGTCCTCGCCATGTGGGCACTCCCTGACAAATTGTGGTGGCCAGTCTTTTTCTGCTAGAAGTATATCATAGCCCCTTGAAAGTTTTTCCCAAAAAAGTGCTTTCACCTGTCTAGGTATGTCTCCCTCCATCCGGAGTGTTATTTCATATAACTTTTGTGGAGTACTAACCCTGGTGTCTACAGTCTCAACTGTAATGTACTCATTCAAGTCCACTATCTCCAGAAGTTCCTTCAGGTTCTGGCGAGCTATTGTGACTTCTTCTGCACTGTCCAGCATTGTCTGAGCCCATTCTCCGTTCTTGAGTTGTGTTCTCAGTATCCTCGGCATGTCTGATCTTCAGACCTGCTACCTTCTTTTTTGAGAATTGAGGTTTAGATTTATTTTTCGGAACGTGTTTGTCGTCTTTCGATTTCACGCGTTCTTCTCTATGTTCTGACCGTCCTCTTCTTTCCGATGTCTGTGACAAGATCTGAAAGGTACGAGAGGAACGTGTATCAGTATCTTGATACCTGTCAGGCTTTTTCAAATGATCCCTATTCCTGAGGTTATACCTCCTTTCAGAGGGCTCCTTTTGAGGAGACCTACCTCGGGATTGAGAACGTTTCTCGTTTGAATTTTGTTTATTAGTTTCCCACTTCTTTTTAGAAGAAGTAGGAGTTTGTTTAATAGAGTCCTTCTCAGGACTTTCAGATAGTTTTGGCTTCAATGGTCTTCCACCCAAACTATCTCTGCCTAATTCTGCATAAGATTGTTCTATTATTGTGGGTACTTCTGTTTGATGTTCTGTAACATCGAATTCCCTTAATCGTTGGCAGATCGCCACTGCTGCTGCCTCTCCTTTAATATTAGATAATATTATTGTTGAGACCTGGTTGAAATTTTTCAGTAATTTCATACTCTGCCCCGTATTCGTTTTGAATTTGTTTCATGACATCTGGAATTACTGCAATTGACGGAATACCATGTGTTTTAGTATAGATGGCAGCAAAGACTGAGCCGAAAGTGGTGCAGTCTTCCAGTTGTGGTGTGATCCCCATTGGTAAACAGATTGTTAGTATTCTGTGTTTCTCATAAGGGCTAGTATTAGGAAATACTGCCTCAATTTGAGTAATCTTTTGAGCTATCCAGAATGGAATTTGCTCACGTTTTGTGGGCATTTTACCCATGACTGCATATAGAGTCTGTGGTGTAATTTTTAGTGCATTCCCCTGTTGAGGGGTTTGATTTGGAAGTGTTAATGGTGGTTGGACTGTGAAAGTCCGCATGACATATTGGACTAATTGTCTGTAGATTTTTATTAACTCTGTAAGTTGAGTAAGTAGTTCCTCGTCTGACATTATTTCGATGTCAGGATGAGGAGTGTAGCCTGGCTAGAATCGGCCATGTTGCTCCTGGTCTACCTAGTGGACCGAGCCTGGTAATGTTTTTGTGATGTTTTAGGGCGCCTTTAAACCAGAGCTGATGCTCCTGGTATGTTAGTGGAATTTTAATATCCTCGAAAGGAATATATTCCTCTGGTGGTTCATCTTCTTTGTAGAAGTGAAACAGTCTTGTTACTGGATTTGATTCAGGAAATATTACCCATGAATAGAATACCTCTGTCTGAAAGGATTTGTGTGCCTCTATCACGAAAACTGCTCTACCGCCTCTTGGTGGTAGGCCATGTTTTATACGTTTTAGAGTGATGGCTCTTCTTAAGTTTGGATTGATATCTATAACACCCTCCTTAGGTTCATTTAAACCTGTAAAGTTAAAAACTGTTGCTATGGCTGGGTCAGCCGCAGCTCCACCGTTCCCGGTGTTATTGTCCCCGTTTGTGGACATTTTGTTTTTTGAAAAATGTAGAACAAGTTTCAAGGAAACAAAAAAGATAAGGTGCACAATATTTTGGAACACTGGATCCTTCAACGTTGAACAAACCAAACAACTAATATATAGGGTGCTTCCCTATTTAGTTATGGTGGATATTTAACCCTACCCACTCCAGACGTCTTATGGAGTATGTGAGTAGGGGTCTCTGAGAAAAGCACGACTGAGTAACTCAGTATCTAGCGTTAAATTACTGCCTTAACAAACGTTTGGGCACCATGTAGTGTAGTTCCTATTTCCCTAATAGGCTCTGCGCATTGGAATAATATAACCTATAGGCTTGACATAGGACTAAGGTCGGTATGTCCCTATCGAGTATATTAAACTTAATTACTTGTGCCAGCTAGCTCAGAGGCCACTAGAAACTCCTTGAATAACAAGAAGGGAGTAGTTTCTGACAACCGAAAAACATGACAACTTTTGTTTCCCTTTAGAATCGGAACACGTCTCAGAATCGTGGAAACAATAGATAACAGTTTCACTCAGTCAATCGTGCATGCTTAGTTTCTACAGAGTTACACAGAAAGGAAAGACGGGCGTTTCAATAAAAAGGGTTTTATTGAACAGTCTTGTTTCTCGTGTAAGAGATATGTGCTGTTATGATCACAAGACACTATGCAAGATAAATAATGTACAGCGTAAGTAGTAGAAATAAATAATACTGCGCTAGCATTATCTTTTAGCATATGTTCACGTACATAAATAACATGAGCTAAAAATGCGAGTACTCATATGATGTGTCTCTAAGCTAGTTCTACCCCAATGTACCTAACCTAGTCTAGGTGTAGGGAAAGGTAGAAGTAGGTGGAGTATTCTCTAGTCTGGTATACTAAGAGTATGTTTAGTATAGTACGCCAAGTCTAGTATGCCAAGAGTCCCTCTATGATCTAGTCAGCTCCATACCTTGAGAATGAGAGGGGTGGGAATCTCTTGCCGGATCTGGAACTCTAACACCCCGCGAAGGGAGTCAGAACACTGGAAGCTGGATTTGTCTGCGTGCAGGAATGACAGCGTCTTCTCAGTGCGTCAGGCCGGGATACGGGCTCCTCTGAAGTCGAGGTCTCCTCTAACTTGCTTTGGCAAGGGAAGGTATATTTATACCTGGTAGGTGTCTTGGAATGTTAGCATTGACGTGAAGTCGGACAGAGGAAGACGTCAGGAATGAACCCTTAAGGTATAACGGGTCTGGTTTCTAAGAACTCGTTGTGACGTTAGGGTGGACGGATGTCGGTGACCATGCCTGTATTTGGAGTGCACGGTTAATGCCTAAATAAGAACAGGGATTCTATGCCTATATAAGGGCAATGCGAATTGTGCCTATATAAGGACATGATTCAGGAAAACCTATATACGGACCCTTAAAGCGGAATACAACACTGTGAGTTCTACCCCTGATCCCTCCTCTATTGTGATACAAAAATCCTAGCTAATATAACTGCAACCCACCTGTTCTTGCAACTATCAGACCTGGTGTAGCCGGACCACTCTATATTTGTTCCGGGCAGTTCACTGCCCACAATCTGTGTACTCTCCTTTTAAAGGACTGGGGTCCAGAATTGCTGTATTCCTCTGTCCCTGAAAGGCATGTGAGTCTTTGGAGTGCAAATACATTTACACAATACTTTCCAGAATGGGCCTACAGAGCACACTTACAGACTGGATGAAAAATCTCTTTTACTCCCCTACAGCTAGGGTTTGCATATTGTCAATCGCCTCTCATCCATATCTCTAAAGGAACAAGACAGGGCTTCCCCCTGTCTCCCATTTTATTCGCTCAAACCCTTGCCAGCCAAGCTCCCTGAGACCTATTTAGCACATGCCCTTAGATACAGAAATTGACGTGTCCTAATATCCCTCTATGCCGATGACATGACTCCGTACCACAGGAACCCCAGGAGATGTCTTAATGAGATCCTTAGGGAAAATCTTAAATTTGGGGAAATGTCAGGGATAGCCATTAACTGAACCAAATCACTGATCTTTCTACTTAAGGAGGCCACTGCTAGATATGCACCAGACTTCCCTCTGGAGTAGTGCAGTAGGTCTTTTGAATACTTAGGCATCTGGATAAATCGCAACATAGAGTACGTCATTTTGGATAATTAAGAAGGGACTGTGAACAAGATGACTGTGCAGATTACCAATGGTTGTCCTTCCCACCATCGCTAGCAGGACAGATAGGGCCAATAAAAATTGTGTTGCTCCCCAAACTGCTCTAAATGTTCGTAAACATCCCTCTATCTCTTCCCAAATCATTCATTCATCAGATTCAATCTCAATTTATCAGAATAATATGGGCTTGCAAACAATCTAGAATGAAGTGGGAGACCCTCACATTGCCCTGCCATTGAGTCTTTGAGGCACCCGATCCAGAGCTTTATTATCTCTGAATACAGGTGCACTTTGCACACTATTAATTCCATCCTACCCTTACAATCAATACTTGGCAGTTGAGGCAGATGCAACTCAGCCCACCCCACATACCCCGCACTATGCACTGAATATGATAACAGCATGTACTTCCTAAGCATGGGGTAAACAGAGTAAACAAACAGGTGTGGGACCATTTACTCTCTCGCTCTCTCTCTCTGCCTGTCTCAGCACCCACTCATGCCAGTAAAGCGTGAAACAGAGGCAGTCTCACAGTTGTCTGGCCAGGGTTTTTGTAAATGTAGGAACTTACATGTAAATAACCAATTTATGTCACTTGAACACATCGTGCAACCCTCTCAACATATTCCTGTATTATAGGGCCAGATTTATAATCTGGTAGACAGCTCGTTTCTCTGCCAGGGCGACAGAGTAAATGATTCCATCACCCTGGCAGAGGTACCGTCCACCAGATTTAAAAATGAGTGCAAAGCAGGCGATAATTTCTTAAAGCATTGCCAGGAACTGCTGTCAAGGCGGTTCTTGTTAATGCTTTTTGAGGTTTGGTGCACCAAACTGTTTTCTTTTTTATTTTCAATAAGAAAATCCCCAAGGCGGGTTTTTTTGTTGAAAATAAAAAAGGGAATGCAAGAGGAACATTTAGTGAGGGGAGCATTTTGCAGTTGTCACTGCCCCTTACCGCCAGGGTTTTCCTGGCGATAACAGGCAGTGAAAACTGACGTATAATTCTGTCCCGTCGAAATTAGGAGGGCGGAATTAATGATCTGCCCCTGACAGCCCGTCGGAGGGGTTTAATCACGCTGGAGATGGAGGAGTCCCTTCCGTATGTAAACCAAAGGTTCGCCTGCATCAAAATTCGGCGGGTGGACCATTATGTTGGCAGTAAGCATACTCCGTCGCTGTTGGGATGGAGTATGCTTACCGACCACCTATAAATTGGGCCTATAAGTTGTGGGGGGCGCTGGGAGCTGTCGCCACTGACTTTCCCAACTAACCCACATTTGACATGCATTAGAAATCAGCTCTCAGCAACCTCCACCAAACAATTGACATCTAAACTGTACCATGCAGTGCCAGAGGAAACTCCAGTGCTGAATCATAAGGTGAGATCCTGCTGGAAAGAAGAAATTGGACTGGAGGTGTGAGAGGTGATGTGGAAATTCTGTTGCACGCAGACGGGATTGATCTCCCCGAGTATCAGACTGCACTTTATCCACTACAAATTTCTATAGGCAGTATACTACAATACAAGGGTTTGGCCTGCAGCTTTAGCTATTAGCTTTAGCTATTCTGAAACAAGTGCAATAATCATCAAAGAAAATAAAAGAAACATACATAGTATATAAGCATAAAAATAGCATGACCTGGCCAAAACATGGCAGTACGATACAAACTGTGCTAGGTGCAGTCAGTTGGGGGCTGACTTCCTGCATCTAGCATGGTCCTGCAGCAGCATAAGTCATACTTACAGAAAGTCCTTGTTGCATTATCAGCTATGATTGGATAGGAAGTGCCTCGTGACCTAAGGTGCGGTACTGGACTGGGTATGAGAGATTCCTATCTCAGATCATTAATTCCGCCCTCCTAATTTCGATGGGACAGAATTATACATCAGTTTTCACTGCCTGTCTTCGCCAGGAAAACCCTGGCGGTAAGGGGCAGTGACAACTAAATGCTCCTCTTCGATTGCCTTTTTTATTTTCAAAAAGAAAACTCGCCTTGGGGATTTTCTTCTTGACAATAAAAAAGAAAACAGTTTGGTGCACCAAACTGCAAAAAGCATTGACAAGAACCGCCTTGACAGCAGTTCCTGGCAATGCTTTAAGAAATTATCGCCTGCTTTGCACTCATTTTTAAATCTGGTGGACGGTACCTCTGCCAGGGTGATGGAATAATTTACTCCGTCGCCCTGGCAGAGAAACGAGCTGTCTACCAGATTATAAATCTGGCCCTATAATACAGGAATATGTTGAGAGGGTTGCACCATGTGTTCAAGTGACATAAATTGGTTATTTACATGTAAGTTCCTACATTTACAAAACCCTGGCCAGACAACTGTGAGACTGCCTCTGTTTCACGCTTTACTGGCATGAGTGGGTGCTGAGACAGGCAGAGAGAGAGAGCGAGAGAGTAAATGGCCCCACACCTGTTTATTTACTCAGTTTGCCCCATGCTTAGGAAAGTGCAATAGTCATCAAAGAAAGTAAAAGAAACATACATGAAATGAAATGAAATGAAAATAGGTACTTATAAAGTGCACGGCTACTCCACAGAGTGTCCTGGCGCTAAAGAGCCACCAGATAACAGGCACCAGAGCTCAAAGGCCAACCCGCCCAAGGAGGATTATTGCTGGAACAGCCAGGTTTTTAGCTGTCTCCTAAAGGAGAGCAGGTCCTGGACCTGCCTAAGATGACGAGGCAGACGGTTCCATGCGCGGGCAGCCAGTACTTGAAAGGAGCGACCGCCAGCCCGGGAGCGGGCACATTTCGGAATAAGCATCAGAGACTGCCCCGAGGACCTCAAGGCACATTTCGGCTCATAGTGCTGGACTCTTCTCCTGAGATATACAGCACCAGTGCCATGAAAGGCCCGAAAAGCCAGAACCAGAGCCTTAAACTGGATCCTCTTCCATACCGCTGGCCAGTGCAAGGCATTCAGGTGGATCGTCATACATGCTCTGGGTTCCACCATGAGAATAGCTCTGGCCGCCGCATTCTGGACCACCTGCAGATGGTTCAGTAAATACTCAGGGAGGCCCAGATACAAAACATTGACGTAATCCATCCTGGATGTAATTAAGGCTTGTACTACAGTCTTTCGGTACTCAACCGGCAGCAGGGGGAGGACGTTTTTTAGTGTTTTTAATATGCTAAAACAGGTGCCAGCAACAGTTTAAATTTGAGCCTTCATTATTAGAGTGGTGTCCAACTTGACCCCCAAGTTCCTCACCGTACTAACCGGAGCAGTGGGAGAGGACATGTCGCGAGGCCACCATTGGTGCCATGATTCGCATGGCGGGCAACCAAAGAAGATATTCTCTGACTTTTCAGGGTTACGCTTTAATTGATTATGCCGTAACCAAGAGAAAACCTCAGTCAGACAGATGTTAATCTCGTTGCCTCTAAAATCAGTGCCTTTGTCGCACGTAAACAACAGTTGAGTATCATTGGCGTAAGATACTATCTTTGCGCCGTATGACTCAGCTAATAGTGCGAGAGGGGCCATATAAATATTAAAAGGTGACGGACTCAAAATAGATCCCTGCGGAACCCCCACCTTCATAGGTGGAATGGGGGCTGAGTAGGGGGTGACCATATTTCCTGCTGCCGATCACTCAAAAAAGAAGAGAACCACTTGAATACCGTGCCCATGATGCTGCAATCCAGTAGGCTCTGCAAGAGCCGGTCATGGGGCAAGGTATCAAAGGCCGCGGATAGGTCCAGTAGTATCAGCACTGCGCTTCCCCCTTTATCAAGCTGTGTTTTGATGGTTTCCGAAACTTCCAATAAAGCAGTTTCGGTACTGAGATGGGTTCTGAAACCAGACTGACTGTCATGGAGTATGTGGTTGGCTTCCACGTACTCAGTCAATACTAGATTGGCGTACTTTTCGAGGGCTTTAGAGAAAAAAGGCAGCAGAGATATAGGCCTGTAGTTAGAGGCTACTGCTGGGTCAGCAGAAGGTTTCTTCAATAGGGGAATCATTTTGGCCTTTTTCCAGCTGCTAGGTACCTTCCCCTTATGTAATGAAGAATTCAAGACCAGATTGACGGCTGGATTTATAGTCTCAGCGATGACCGACATAGTATATAAGCATAAAAATAGCATGACCTGGCCAAAACATGGCAGTAATATATCGCTATGGCTATATAAAATGTTTCGAGGAGCCAGGTGTATAGTACGTATTAATAGTGGGAAATACAAATTACAACAATGTAGCTACTATCGATAGATCCCCGCAGCATTGATAATCTGCAGGTATTGATATACTCAATAGTGTATGGGAATCCATCTCTAGATAACAGTCTTTGTGCCCTGACCTCAGCATCCCTCTGGCTGGGGCCCATAAATCTGGGACACCCCACAATGTTACTCTAGTTGCTGGTTCTATATGGGCGGGACAATAACAAGAAATTCTTCAGTGGGCTCCAAATAGCTCTAGGTCAAGATGTGGGTGGCATAAATTCAGCACAGTGTTCAAGCTGCTTATTGCAGTATATTATGAAGTCAATCCGCTGTTTATACTCGAGAGATCTTCCATTGTCCCGATAGCAGGCAACAAGTCCCTAAGCCATCAGCATCACCAGAGCTGTATAGCATCTATGTGAGATAGGAATCTCTCATACCCAGTCCAGTACTGCACCTTGGGTCACAAGGCACTTCCTATCCAATCATAGCTGATAATGCAACAAGGACTTTGTGCAAGTATGACTTATGCTGCTGCAGGACCATGCTAGATGCAGGAAGTCAGCCCCCAACTGACTGCACCTAGCACAGTTGGTATCCTTCTGCCATGTTTTGGCCAGGTCATGCTATTTTTATGCGTATATACTATGTATGTATCTTTTATTTTCTTTGACTATTGCACTTGTTTCAGAATAGCTAAAACTACATTTAAAAAATCTTACTGTGGAGCCGCATCCCCAATCTGGGAAATTTGTATGAAAGTTTGGCCCAAACCACCCCAGTGTTGCACTTCTAGGGTCTTTATGGCCAAGAAAGAGAGTGCTTTGCAGAGTACTTGAAGGACTGCTGTTCGACTGGGGCTCGTGGCTGCCTGACAGCTAGTCTTCCAGAGGTAAGGGAACATCACTTGAAGTCTGCATGTTCTGCTAGATGAGTTAAAGGTCTGCCTAGTACCTAGAAACCTGCTGAGCGATGAAAGAAGTGTGCTTGGTCCTGCAGGAAGAGAGACTGTCCAGAAGGAGGAGCCCATCATGTTTGAATCTGAGGAAAATCTAGAGAAAGCAGACTGCCTGAGAGTGAACCCAGAAGTGGCCTGTGCTGCTGAGGGTCTCCTGGTTTCTCTGCAGTTCCTGGTGAGAATTGCTAATATCTATTTAAATCTGCACAGTGACCTAAGATGTGATTCATATACCTTGTTGTGTAGATCAGGGCAGCATCCAACTTGTCGTGTGTACCAGCCATGGTTGAGGTTGCAGCTACATTGCTGTGTGTACTGACCCAGCTTGAGGCTGCACCTTCTGTGCCATGTGTAATGGTCCAGGTTAGGCGGCAACTGCCTCACTGTGGGTATCAGCCTAGAGTGGGCTGCAACTGCCATAATGTGCTCCCTGGCCCTGGATGGAGCTTTAAGTGCAGTGACAAGTACCTATGTCAACCAAGAAGCAGGCTCCGACTGCCAAGAGCACCCCTGCTGTAGTGCCAGGGCACGCCGAGTGACACC
The DNA here is from genome assembly GCA_963921515.1 of Calotriton arnoldi. Taxonomy (NCBI): domain Eukaryota; kingdom Metazoa; phylum Chordata; class Amphibia; order Caudata; family Salamandridae; genus Calotriton; species Calotriton arnoldi. The sequence goes on from CAWUFW010000428.1 coordinate 3,704,382, forward strand.
AGACCATCCTGGATAGTGGTGCTCTGAGAAGAGGAAGCTGCACCGACTTTATCATCCAAGCTGTATGTGAACACTGTGAGCCTCGCTGCAGTGGGACTGAGCTGCTGGGCATATGCTGAAGGAAGCATGAAGAATAGAGACAGATTTCCTGAACATTTCAACACAGGGGGTAAGACCCTGAGTAAACAGTGACTGATAGCTGACTTGTGCGGAAATGTAAATTGCACCTGAGCCTCATCCATGCTTCTAGCATAGTTTTACTGGGCGACAGATCCAACTACGGTCTCCCAGGTGATAGAAAGCATGAAGAGAATAGAGATGAGGTAGTACTGATTAATTAAAAAGTACCTTTTTTGCATATGACAAGCACTGTAATGGACATTCTGAGCGCATGCCCCCCACTGGGCCTCACTTACAAAACTCGGACTGCCTGCTCTTAATACCCTGAGTCGTGTCAAAAGGGTTGTACTTAGCCCAGTTTGCAGAGCCATAGTATGACAGATCTCAGGACACCATGAGCAAGTAAGCACAACCACCATGGTTTGAGCTCAGTAGCCCATGACTGTCCTGTGTCACCTTGAATGGGGTTTGAGAGATGGGAACCAATAAAAGAGTTTGGTTTGGTTGAGTGCCGGGACGTCCACTGACAGCTGCATGCTTTATAAATGGCATATTCGTTCATTCATGTACGACTATCCACAAATAAAAATAGACAGACAGGTTGTAAAAAATGTATTCATAGCTTTGCACTGCTGCTTGTTTGGAAATTGTCACATAAGATAACTGTGTCATTTACTTTTTATTGTAAACAACATCACTCAATATTCTAAATAGATAAACTTGAAGGGGTTTAAATAAAATCAGTTGAAGTATTTACTCAGCATTTCTAGCCTCCCCAGCAGACGGACATAGAATGGGTAGTGTCACGAGTGAGAAGGAATTGAAAGCAATATACAAGATTGAAAATAGTTTCATCATAGTATTAAGACGCAAAGTTAGCTTACTTTTCCAAGTATTCATTCCGCTTCAACACCACCAACTGCATTGCTCGCCAGCACTGCCGCAATAACCGTTCTCCAACATCCCCATGGAGACCCCAACATTCTTGGCATGAGCTGGCGGGCTTAAAGGTGTGGGTAGATTACAACACATCCCCTTTACATAACGAGAAGAAAATAAAAGAAAGCAAAACAAAAGAAAACTTAGGAACAAAAGGGGAATATGCACACAATACCAACCGTAACTCAGTGCAAAACATAATCTTCGAACCTTACAGGAAATTTCTTGTATCTCGTTGAGAAGGGTCTACACAATACATCAGAGTCACCACCATTGCCATCACGAGCAATGATGCTCGGAAACCCTCCTGCATATTTGACCAACCTGGACATATTCCGAGTACCACCAGTGTTCACAGTCACAACATTTTTCTTTTTGGCTGTAATGGTGTAAGGGCCCATGAAGCCAGATGTTCCCTTATTCCCTTGCCTCGGCTTCTTCACAAGGACCTGATCCCCCATGTTCCATTTTCATGTCCTGGCTGACATCTTAGTATCATGCCTACATTTGTACTTTTGTTGATAAGACAAAAGTCTGTCTCCTTCACTCATCACCATCACCACACTTGCTTTTGACAGGACACCATACAGGATTCAACTTAGAGTTAGCCATCCTCCCCCTGAGAACTTCAAAAGGAGACTTCTGCGTGATAAGGTTAGGCACAGTCCTATGGGCCCACCACGTCTCTCTTAACACACTCTCAAAAGACACGCCAGACTCCAAAGCTCTCTGTGCACAACTCTTAACCACTCTGTTCATCCTTTCTGTCAGACCATTGGCCTGTGGTGCATAGAGAGCCGTCTTCTGATGGACAATCCCAAAATCCTTAAGGAAAACTTGGATCTCTTGTGACGCAAATTGCACACCATTGTCAGTCACTAAGTATTTTGGCACACCCTCGCTCACAAAAACATCATTAAGAAACTCAGTCACCGTTCCAGTGTGGACAACATTCATACATTTAGTCACAATGCATTTAGGTGTAATCCACCAAAAGAAGCACAAATCTCTCAATCACAGGCATTAGTTCAAAAGGACCCATTATGTCCAAACCCAATTTAGACCACACTATCTCCAGAACCTCAACTAGAGACAATGGAGCATGATTGGTGACATGAGACTTGTCATTGGTTGCACCGAGATGACACTCTTTAACCAGCTTTTCAATCATATGATCCATGCCAGGCCACCAGTATCTTATCCTCACACGAGCTTTGGTAAGCTCCTGCCAAGATGCCCCTCATGACCAAGGTTTATCACGTTGTCCCTCAAACCACAAGGTGGAACCACTCTGTCCCAGAAATGACATAATTTGCTCCTTATCACTGGGAGTTGGGGCTTTCAGTATACTTTCCGCCAGCTCAAACTTCGGCTGTATGCCCTCCCCTGAGATGACATGGCCTAGGTGTGTAACTGATTTCACCCCAATCCGGCATTTCTGTTTTTTTACTACGAACCCCCTCTCACTGAACCTCTCCAACACACGCCTCAAAACATTCCCATGCTCCTCTTCATCCTTGCCATATATCAGGATGTCGTCCTGGAAAAAGAGGACGTTACTCAAATCACCAAGCACCATCTTCATAATCCTCTGAAAACAGGCTGCCGCCGAGGCCAGACCAAATGGCACTCTTACAAAACGATATGCTCCCAATGGGGTTACAAACGAAGTTAGGTGCCTAGATTATCGATGTAGCATCACTTGGTGGTACGTCGATGAAAGGTCCAAAACACTGAAAACCTTTGCACCTTTTAACATACTGATCGATTCCGAGATGTTCGGAAGTGGTTGGCGGTCCACCCAAATCCACTCATTCAACCCCCGTTAGTCCACACACATCCTGATACTATTGCCTCCATCCTTGGGTGCCAGAACCACTGGGGCCAACCACTCAGAGGCCTCAATCTCCTCTATAATGCCCAAGTCCAACAGCCTCTTAAGTTCCACTCTTAACGGCTCAACCATCATGTTGGGTACTCTGCGCACCCTATGTACACAAGGCTTTACTTAGGCCTACTTTAGAATAATCCGGTGTTCAAAACCCTTGAGAAGGCCCAACCCATCACCAAACACTTCAGGAAAATCCTTGAAAAACCGTTCACAACTTACCACATTGTCAACCAGCATTACTTGGTCTTTTGGGTTGCTAGCGCTGGGATTTCAAATAATCCCCAAATCACGCTGGTGCCTTCACCCTGAAAGTTTGTCACCCCTTTCTGCCACATATACCTTCCCAATAGTTTGTCTATTGTTGAACTCAATTTTAGCAACCACATATCCCAGCACTTTGATACTTGACCCTCCATAGCTGACCGGGTTGATGTCTGGTGGGAGCAGTTTGACACTTCCTTTGTCAACATTTTTGTCCCGCTGTTTATTCCCAATCATAGTGAAAGGTGAACCAGAGTCAGCTAATACCACAAAAGTTCTACCATCCACCTCAATGTCACATTCCCTGAGTCTACCTCCCCGCTCTTGTTATTCACATTCAAAACAATGGTGCGTACCCCTTCTGATGTATTATCCATCACTCTGTTTTTCTCAGCAGATCTACACACTCGAGCATAGTGTCCCTTGATGCCACATTTCTTACACACCAACCCCTTGGCATAACAATTTGGACTATTGGACTAGTGTTAAAAGCTTCCACATCTGTAACACTTGATTCTCTGTGTATCTGCACTACCGCGCCCCTGAAGATCACGTTCAGGACCATGTGGTTTTGCGTCACATTCAGCACCCCCCCTTTATGTTGGAGGAAACTTTGGCAATGTTATCACCACTAGCCTGGTGTACATCAGTATCAGTCACTCCATGAATACTGCTCTGTGCATCTTTCTTGTCCCCTGAGCTTTTTCTCATTTCCTTCACCCAACTTGACATATTTTCCACCCCTTCAACAATGGCACTAGCTTCCGCCAACGATGGATTCTTTGATAGCAGTTTCTCCTGGACTCTATTACTGTTGGTACATCTGACCAATTGATCTCTGACTAGTGAGCCAGATAACTCTCCAAATTCACACGTACGTGCTAATGTCTTCAGAAACGCAATGTAGTTGCCAACCTTTTCAGTAGGTTCTTGTACTCTTGTAAAAAATCTATGATGCTCTAGCACAACATTAATGCGAGGCCCGAAATATTGTTCCAGCATAGTCATGGACATCTCATACACATCCGAAGGCTCCCCATCACTGTTACCAACAGGAAGTTCATCAATACTGTCATAGAATTTTCTCCCTTCAACACCAAGATTGTGTAGCAGAATAGCTTGTTTTCCAAAGGCAGAGACTTTTTCTCCATGAATGGCTACAATGTATGATTCAAACTGTTTCTTCCATCTTTTCCAGGGCAAAATTGGTTCACCCTTCTCCAAGAGAAAAGCAGGGGCTGTGACATCCTGGTGGTTGTCATTGTCACTACGGAGATCTCACCACAGTCTTTATAAGGTAATAGGTACAATTGTGCACAAGGTTATCGAAAAATCTCACCACAATCTTTGTAGGGCAACAAATACAACTGTGAACAGGGTTGTCCACAAAAAGAAAAGTTCCTTGAGTCAGAAAACATAAATCTCACCACAAGCCTTGTAAAGCCGTTATTTCATAAAGTTTATCCACATCGATCCCGATTCCGGGTGCAGTGCGAGCAAATTTCATGAACAACCAAGATTGCGGCACGCTGCTATATGCATGACATCATCCCATCGTGCGTTATGTGTGAGACGGCCGTAATGAGGCAACATACGCGGTGAACACAGCTGATCCTGGCGTCGCGTGGAGACAATGGAGACTCTGAAGCGAAGCGCGAGGTCCTGCTGGTGTAGAGGCTCGAGTAAAGGCAAGAACAGATTAATCCCAACCTTAAAATTGGCTAAGGTAAGGCATCGAAAAAGCGATGCTTCGTGTACGCTCTCACCTCCTCTTGTTCACAAGGCGCGTAGGCGAATTTTTCCATAGACACTTTCCTTCCAGACGGTAGACCGTCAAATGCATTCTTCTTTTCTTCCTTTCCTCATATAGTGGGTTCAGTAGGGGAATCAGTGGTGTATGACACCTGTCCCCAATCAGGCGCTCGTTGCCAGTGTTAAGACATGGAATCAGCTTACTTTTCCAAGTATTTATTCCGCCTCAACACCACCAGCTGCATTGCTCACCAGCACTTCCGCAATAACCGTTCTCCAACATCCCCATGTAGACCCCAACATTCTTGGCATGAGCTGGCAGGCTTAAAGATGTAGGTAGATTACAACACATAGGTGTCCCTGCTACTAACAGCTGACCATTACAAATGGCATTGGCAGAGCCATTGGGTTTAACTTTTTGTTAGGGGAAGTAGCAGGCAATAGTTTGGTGACTGTGTGTGGGTATTGCTCCAGGGGCTGCATTATAAATTTTGCCCCGGGGTGCAATGGGCATGTGCGCACCTGGGCGGTAATGGTATTACCAAAGGACCACAGACGCTTGTGCATCCCCTTCTGTAATACTGATAGCCAGCGCTATAATGAGAGGGCGTTCCCTCATTTGCATTTGGGAGTGGCCCCATGCAAATGAGGGAATCACTTTGCCTCTGCGCCAGTGCCGTATTATGGACACGGGCTCAGAGGCAAACATGCCTTTAGGAGGCGCACTGAAAGTGCACCACAAAAAGGTGGTGCATTGTCAATGCACCTTCTACAGGGAGCCCACTGGGGGAAGAAAGGTGGGTACCATGGGCCCCCTGCAGGAGGGTGCAGTCACGTACTGCATCCGCCTGCAAGGGGATCTCTCTCCTCTTTTGAAAGTGCAGACGGTATGCCCTCTGCACTGAGAAACAGGGAGCGGCTTTGAAGCAGCAGCTCCATATTTCACCTGAATGTGCAGCACAAGTTTGCAGCTGCCCTGAGGGAAGAGCATTCTCCATTATAGAGTACACTTTCCCTGTTTGTACCCTGCACATCTTTTGAAATGTGCGCGGTGGCGCAAACAGGGACAGTGCATCATATATATATTATGGACCTAGATGTCCTAAATAATCCCATGAGGAAGCAACATCTTGGGTTGCAACAGTATGGCAGCTGGGAGTAGGACCTGTCTGTTAAAAAGACTGGATTAGCCGAGGTAAACCTATTTTACTGCTGATTATCAACACCAACAATGTTGCGGCATACCAATCTAGAGGACAGAATATCGAGGGACAAAATATCGAAAGGTAAGTGCATATAGAAAAGTACAGATTTACTACTCCTAGCTCCATTTCTATGTGGCTTGAAGATATAATCTACACTTACCTGTTTATATTTTATTTTTGATACTCTGTCCTCGATATTCTGTCCCATAGATATTGTTGATTCGATTTTCAGGGGGCACACCAGGCATCCTGTATCCTCTTCGAAGAGTGTTAAGAAAAGGAGTGAAAAGATGAAGTTTGTGGTGTAAGTGGTGAAACTACAGGTCGTGCACATCAATATTTAGCACATTGGATGCTTATGTTGAAGTTGACATTTAGTGTGCCCATGTTCACCAGCGATAGACAGAATTTCGTATTGGTAATTAAACACTATATCCTGACAATTTGGTACCCAAAACACTTAAAACAGTTTAGCAAATAAATACCATGAGCAAGATGCTGGAGATTGGACCAGGACTGTGTCATAGTTGTCTCTATATATCTGGCACTGCTATTAGTGCAGGCATGTTGATTTTATGTATAAGGCTGTTTGTCTTTATTGCAGGAATTTTCGATTGAAAGTGGGCGTGCAGGACGGTATGGCAGCTAAACAGTGAATGGTTCTGCTGGTTACAGATGTTATGTATAAAATACATTTAAAAAATAAGTTTGGCTGATAAAAGCAGAGGAAAGATAGATAAGGTGCAAGGCTCCCAATCCTCACATTCTTTTATGGAAAAGGAAATTTGTTAAGATTGCAGAAGTGTCATAAAAATGTTACTGTAGAAAAGTTCAACACAAACGAATGTGTTATGAGGTAATACTGCAAGATTACTTAAATGTGCTAAGTGACACTGTGACTCACATGGGGATGAAAACATCTGCTAATATTTTATGGGCAACTTCAGGGGCGCAGGCAGCAAACCAGCATCTGGTGCATCACAAAGAAATCAAACCAAAATGAAAAGTTAATAGGTTTGCATAGTAATTTATTTTGTTTCTAGCAATTGTTAACATAAATGTTTTCGTAACGAAAATGTTTATTTTTTATTTTTACATTTGTTATTATTTTGACCTTTAAATTAGTGTGCATTGCTGCATGTGAGACAGAAAAGTTTGAAAGAGAAAAGTAAAATTTGAGAACGGTAATGTCAAAGTGGTATGAAAAACAGGCTGGGTATATGCAACAGCGTTATTCAAAAAGGTAAGTATTTATACCTATACTAGTGAAGGTGGAGTTTTTACTAGCGGAAGGTGCTATATATTTAGTATGTATGAAGCGTTAGTACAATAGTGTTAGCTGTAATAGTATGGTTATACTTTGTTATAATGTTCTTTGTGCAAAAATATGGAGGTAGAGAATGGTTGTTTAGCATGTTTAAAGTTCGTATTAATCGCAACTGAGTGGTGTGTGGGCAAAGCAAATTGTTTAAGACATGGTGGTTGTAAGTAATTAGTATTTAGCACTTTTGATGGAAAGAAAATTGCATGGGCTGTGTAATAACATGGCAATGGCAGTGGAAGATAGAAGAAATGTAAGTATTTCAGTTTCATTTTTAAGAACATCTATGTGCCTTTTAAAATGGTGGTAGACATGGTACACAAAAGACCAGTGTTTTTGTTTCTTCTTTAGAAAATTCCTTTGTTCCAGCTTGTCTTTCCTTTGTGAACATGAACATGGTAATTGAACAGGCAAGGCATCCACACACATCACACACTATATAGACAAAAGGGCCATGAAATCTGCAATTAAAATGTTGTTGTGACTGCAAAGTAAATAGAACAAAGAACATACACTGGCTCTCTACCACAAGCTGCATATTCCTTAATGGGAACACAAATGATGCAATTTAAACATTCATACAATGCAATGCCTTAATTGGGAGCCTATGACCTGCCATGACCTTGGTCTTAAAGGAGAGTCTATCCAATTAATGCTAAACCATGGAAAACACATGAAAGCGCACTTATCCCGTGTACTTGTTCTTATTATAAGTTTTGAAATATCAATCACATATAGTATGGCAAACTTCTAGACTGTCTGTAGCCAGATCTAGGAATGGTGGTGATCCAGCGCGATATTAGCAAACAGCATTCATACACTAGATACTCACTTGGGCCCATACATTCATACTACGCTAATACTTACGCTGGGTTTTATCAGTTGTTACTCTTTATCAAAATCCCTGCTACCAATTACCTTCCGATTGAAGAGTAATGACTTACCAATGAATCCTTTGCTAATTGGGAAGTTTAAAATGAGTGACATTCATTATAGTACATAATCCTGAAATAACCACTGAGTCAGGAAGTTTTAAAATGTTTATCTAAAGATTTAGCAGAGTAAATTACATAACCACATGGTACTTAATCGCATATCACGGGTGAAGCATAGAATAATAATTATTGATTAATGACGGTCCCTCAGAAAGGAGAAGATAGAGACAGCAGCGCAACTAAAGGTTGCATTTATATTTACCTAAGTGCGAGAACCAGACCCCTTGGCCAAGGAGTTGGAAAGAATAGGACCCAGGAAGGATGAAGAGCAAAGACCTCCTCCAGGATCAGGACAGGACCGGTGACCTCTCTACAACGACGCCTGCGTCGTTCCCCTCTCTGATACTCGGCTTCTCATCGATTCTCCCGTGCCTTCCTTCTAATGGACTCCGCCGCCCCCTCCTCAGGACTTCTCTGGACAGCGGTTCAGCATGCACTCGGTCAGCGTCCTAATGCTAATGCAATGCCTTTTCTAATTTGCTAATACTATATCTATTATACCCTTCTACGCCCATGTACCTCCCCTTAATGTTGCTAAAATATGGGACCACTACTTCTGATTGGACAGGGACAGGGGTTGATCCTCACACCATATTAATTTGATTTGAATTCTGAAGACCTTTGTTTTTAAACTACCGCCCATCAATTTTAATACATTGGCTTTATTTCCCACCCGTCTCACGACAAAGTTTATTCATTTTCCATATACATAGTTGCAAGTTAGGCAAGAACACATGAATATATCAATATCGGCCATTAGGTCGTGGCCTTGGACGACGTCCAGGTTGACTTCATCTTTTGTTCTTTGGCAGCCAAGCAGGGCACACATGCGCAGAATCTTTGTCTCTCGAGTTTCAGATCACCAACCCCAGGCCCAAGTTTACGAACTAATAAAAGTCAAAGAAGAAAATATTAAACTCACAAATAATATGTTTCACTGTATACCCACCCTTTCTACTCTATCCCCATTTACTTATAAATCTATCCCGCATTAGTAGCGTTAAGAAAACGACAATTTAATAATAACACAAGAGCAAGCTGAAGCATGTGAAAACATCAAGCAGCCATTTTAATGCATACTGCGCAGAAGCAGAAATTTCCCACCAAGTAAAGAAAGACGTCACACCATGTGATATGGATGAGACATGCGCAGTAAGGTTCCCGCGCTTTAGCGGCCATTTTAGAAAAAGACAAGCGTTACTTGTTAGTTAGAACACATAGGCAAGCTTCCTTGCTATTCATGTAGTGTATGCAAAGTTAGTATACACAATACAAAATTAATAAATTAATACTGTGAGGAGATTGTATTCGAGCAAGTCTCATTTGTGAGTCCTTGCTCCATCAATCCCCTCTCTGATGGCGTTCAAGAGCCATCAAAATACTACCCTCAATCAGATGCCAACTTCTTAGCAAATAGTTTCATTCTCATTTGTACATTTTCTATTTTTAACATCCCCTTTCAATTTCTTGTATAATTCACTTCTCAAATCCTCAAGTTCAATTTCATCAACCTTTCTCTTCTTTCCTCTTCCTGTCACACTATACCATTCATTCTTTCTACAACATTTGCACCATATTATTATCGTCAGTACTATTATTGCTTTTCCTGCTAAGGGTACTAGTATTTGACCTATAAGCCCTTTTCCTACATTAGAAAACCAAGTACCAATTGACGCAATACTACTTGTCAATCTTTCCCATACACTATCAACTTCCAGTGGTTTAAGTTCCTTCTCAAGTTTAGTTATATTCTGTATATACGTTCCAATTTCTGCACTTTTATCAGGAATGTAAGTGCAACAATGTTTCGTCTTCAGTAATTTACAGACTCCGCCCTCTTTTGCCAATAAAATATCAAGAGCAAGTCGATTTTGCATAACCATAGATCTAATCGCAACCATCTCCGCATTAATCATTAGAAATCCTCCAGCAGTGTCAGTTGATAAACGATCAACCACTGTAGACAATTTACATATTTTCCTTGAGTTCAGAATTATTCCCACCAAAGGTATCAATGCACCAAATATATCACCTACAATTTCAGAAAAACTAGCTCTTTTACTACGTGTTAATTCGCCATTGTTTTCATTGCTCCCAGTGTTTCTTTTTACGTGGTATATTTTTGGAAATACTATTCCAAAATAACAACTTCCATACCACCGTGCAGGAAGCCTAAAATAAGCCTTATTCCCGCATACATAATAGATTCCAGGAAAAACTGAATCTGTTCCTCCTTTGATTCCCCAACCTCCAAGAATTAAGAAATTATGTTCACATTCACTGGTACCGATGAAAACATTGTTATATTCAGCCCTTAATCTATGTAGACAAATTTTCCCCGTCTTTACAAAATCCAAAGCCATAGCAGCTTGAGCCTTGCCAGGTGTGTAACTCCCTTCTTTCTCAGCCCAAGGTGGCAAATGAGCCTTATGCTCAGAAGCTTTCTTTTGAAAATCTTGTCTTCTATCTTCTACTAAATTCAAAAATACCTTTTCTTCTTCGTGTAAAGAACATGTTAGATTGTGTCTATGTGCATGTGTTATGTCTATCGATTTGATTGTTAAGAAAAATTCTCCCATAAACTGTGTGTCTTGACTACTAAGCACTGGGCTCATACTTTTCGAATCGGAACCTCAGAAAATATCACATCTATGTTTGAATAATAATATTGAAGTCTCCCTGTTCTATAAAATAAACTAGCTAATACACTACATGATATGCCATATGTCAATGGTAAGTGATGATATGTTAATCCTTCTGCTACTGATTTGGGTAACTTCATACAGACATAACAATTACTAACTTCCATGGTATCTACATATTGAAATAATAACTTTGTGAAAACATTTAAACTAGTGTCGTTATCAGTTATTTCATGATGAAATTCTGGTTCATTTTCTGCCATTAGTTCTACTCTATTTCCCTTCATGTGTGCTGTCTTTCCTTTAGTTTCGTTATTAATCTTTTATCCATTATCATAAGGTAAGGGACTGCTACGATCAGGACTAACCATACTATAAGCACCATTACTAGACTACATATGCATATTGCACAGCATCTTCTACAACATCTCTGTTTTGGTCTCCCAGCAACTCTATCATCAGACATTTTGACAAGGAAGATTGCTCTTCTTATCTAATTTTCGCTTTTTTCTTTATATGACTCTTTTGCTTAGTCAAGGTGGTCTTGTTTCTTTCTCGTACGTCAGTTCTGCACTTGTTCCTTCGTCACCACTTTCACTTGACTCTGAGCTCTCGTAATCTTCAAGAATAATGTAAGTCCAATCAGGACCCTTGAATTTGTTATTCACAAGTTTCAGTCTCTTGCTTTTTCTTTTCTTAGTTCTGTTTTCTTGTTCGGTTTGACTTGTTACTTCATTTACTTGATCTTGATCTTCACTTCTGGTTGTTATGTGGTATTTTACTCTTTTAATGACACTAGGCCAATGATCACCTTTTCTTGTTTTCTCTGTTTGCACTGTTTCTCTATTCTTGTCTTCAACAATCTCTTTATTTTCACTGTTTGACACCTTTTTCTTTTCTGTAATTACTGTTTTTCTTTCTTGCTCTTTTCCAGGCCTTAATTGTTTTTCTTCTGCAGTTTCTCCGTTAGTTTCCAATAATTGACTTTGTTCTTTGTTTAATTCTTCATGTTTATGTTTCTCGAGATCTTTTTCTTCTGTGTGATTTTCTGGATCTAACTGGTTCTGATCAGGGCTTATTGCACTTTGTACTTCTGCAGCCTGACCGGATTCTTCTAAACCTGTCTGTCCCTGCTCAAAACTTTTTTGTTCTTCGTTATTTTGAGCCCAGTTTCGTTTCCCTATCTGGTCCTGCTCAGGTTCTTTTATTGTATGTTCTTCTCTTCCCTGAGCTGCTTCTTCTTCACCTATCTGAACTTCTTCAATTTCTTCCAATTTTGTTTGACTTCTTGTTCTGTAGTAAACTTCAGGAATTTCTACCACCGGTATCCAGTCCTGACTTGTGCTCGGTTGTTCTTCTGCAGCTTCTCTTGAATCTCGAGCCTGAGATTCTTCAGCTGGCAACCTTCAGCTTCCTCAGTGATTGATGCTGTCTAAGGATTTTCTTCTTCAGGGTCTGGTACTCTTTTGGTGTGGCTTACATGAATCCAATTAGGAAATCCTGCACACTTCACTGCTGTATTGGTAGTCAGTATGACTTGACAAGGTTTTCCCCATCTAGGTGATAGACACGTCTCTCTGGTGTGATTCTTCACTACCACCCAGTCACCAGGATTCAGATCATGTTCTTCTTCAGGCTGCCCCGAAACTGCGTCTTCTCCGACCTAATGAGAGACAGAACGCACTAGGTCAGCCAATCCTTTGCAATAATCCAGAACCATATCATCAGATATATTCAGCAGTTTGTTTATGGGAACATGTGCTTGTCTCATTGCTCTTCCCATCATTATCTCGTGTGGGCTCAATCCCGTATTTCTATCAGGAATGCTTCTTAGTCCCATTAAGACAAGTGGCAATGCATCTGGCCACTCCAATGATGTTGATGCACACATTTTTCCCAGTCTTGATTTTATAGTGCCATTCAATTGTTCAACCACTCCAGAAGCCTCTGGACGATATGCACAGTGCAATTTTTGTTCAATTTGGAATGCTCCACAAATTATTTGAATCACTTCACTGTTAAAATGCTTTCCTCTATCTGATTCCAAAGTTACTGGGAAACCAAACCTAGGAATGAGTTCTCGTAGTAACAGCTTTGCGACTGTAATGCTGTCACTCCTCCTGGTAGGGTAAGCCTCCACCCACTTTGAAAACAGACATACTATGACTAGTACATATTTCAACCCTCTGCATGGTGGTAACTGTATAAAGTCGAACTGTAGTCTTATAAATGGCCCTTCTGCTTTTCCAATTTTTCCAAACCCAATTATTGTTTTTCTTCCTGGATTATGCATCTGGCAAGTCAAACATCTCTGGCAAAGGCTCTCTGCTACAGCCCTAAACTTGGGATTGTACCAGTTCTGTCTGAAAAGCCTAATCATTGCATCTCTCCCTATGTGTGTGTCTCCATGATACATCCTGGCCATTTGAGAGAGCAGACAGTCAGGCATGACTGGTCTGCCATCAGCACAAATCCACACTTCATCATCTCCCCTTTGGGAACAACCCTCGACTCCTCCCAATCCGGCTTCAGAAAAAACCACAGTACGGAAACCGCCCTCCTCGCCGCAACAGACGACATCCGCACCCTACTGGACGAAGGAGAAACAGTAGCCCTCATCCTCCTCGACCTATCAGCGGCGTTCGACACAGTCTCCCACCGCACCCTAATACGCAGACTCCACGACGCAGGAATCCAGGACAAGGCCCTCGACTGGATCCGCTCCTTCCTCTCTGGCAGGACGCAGCGGGTCAGACTCCCCCCTTTCCCCTCGGACCCCACACCTACCACCTGCGGAGTCCCCCAGGGATCCTCCCTCAGCCCGACGCTCTTCAACGTCTACATGGCTCCACTCGCCCCCATCGTCAGAACCTACGGACTCAACATCGTGTCATACGCAGACGACACCCAGCTCATCCTCTCCTATCCAACGAGCCCAACACCGCCAGACGCAACTTTCGAGAAGGCATGGAAGCCGTCGCCAAATGGATGAAAAACAGCTGCCTACAACTAAACACTGACAAAACAGAAGTACTCATCATGGGCCCAAACCCCGATGCCTGGAGCGACACCTGGTGGCCCCCGCCCTCGGAAACCCGCCAACCCCACGGACCACCACGCAACCTGGGAATCATCCTGGACTCCGAGCTCAAAATGGACCGCCAGATCAACTCTGTCTTGTCTTCCTGTTTCCACACCCTCCGCCTCCTTCGTAAGACCTTCAAATGGATCCCCCTCGAACACCGAAAGACCGTCACTCATGCCCTGGTCACCAGCAGACTCGACTACAGCAACGCACTCTACGCCGGAAGAAACAAAAACCTCACCCGCAAGCTACAGAACATCCAGAACGCCGCCGCAAGACTGGTCCTCAACCTGCCAAAACACTGCCACATCTCCCAGCAACAGCGCACACTCCACTGGCTCCCTGTCGAGGCGAGAATCACCTTCAAGATGCTCACCCACGCACACAAGGCCCTCCACGGCACCGGACCAGCATACCTGAACAGCCGACTCAAATTCCACACACCCCAAAGGACCCTACGATCAGCCCAGCTCTCCTACGCCGTCGTCCCCCGCACCAGAAAGACCAGATCGGGAGGCCGCTCCTTCTCCTTCCTCGCGGCCAAAGCATGGAACGCCCTTCCGCTCCACCTCAGACAGACAACATCGCTCCCATCTTCGCAAGAAACCTCAAAACCTGGCTCTTCGACAGACCCCCTCCTTGATGGATGGAACCTGCACCCCCCCACCCCTAGCGCCTTGAGACCCTTACGGGTGAGTAGTCGCGCTTTAACAAACCCCTGATTGATTGATTGACTTTGACCCATGTTTTCTTCTCACTTTCATCAGCACCATCTTGCAATCTTCGAACCTCATTCCATGTTTCAGGTGGCATATACAGCATAAGTTGGCAGCTGATTCCCATTCTTTCCACCCTTTTATTGACTGACAATCTATTTCTGGCACAATGTTGAGCCACAAGATCTGCATATCTGTTGCCGACTACCACCCAGTCATCTCCTGACTGGTGTGCAGCACATTTCACCACAGCCAATTCTTTTGGTGATTGTATTGCTTCCAGCAATTCACTTACAAATTGTCCATTTTTAATGGGGGATCCTGAAGAAGTCATGAAATCCCTCTGCATCCACAGTTGGCCAAAATCATGCACAACCCCGTAACCATATTGGCTATCTGTAAATATAGTCACTTTTTGATTCCTCCCAATTTTGCACGCTTTTATCAAAGCAATCAATTCAGCTACTTGTGCAGATTTTACTCCTGGTAAATAGGATGCTTCGACTATTCCAGTTAATCCACATACTGCATATGCTGCAGTCAGTTTACCACCTTCATGCCTCTGGCATGAACCATCAACAAACAGCTCCCTGTCTGGCTTTCTAAGGGGCTGTTCTTCAATGTCCGGACGTGGTTTTGTGCATAACTCTGTGACTTGTAAACAATCATGTTCTTCTTCTTCGTCATTTTTAATTTCCTCATGATACGGGTCTGGTAGTAAGGTTGCAGGATTTACTATTGTACACCTCACTATGTTCACATTTTCAGCACCCATTATTATTCTCTCATATTTAGTCAGCCGACTAGGAGTAAGATGCTGAGTTCGTGTTCTGGTCAACAGAATCACAACCGCATGTGGAACAAACACCTTTACTGGGTGTCCCATTACAATCGATTCACTTTGTTCAATACTTAAACAGGTAGCCGCTACTGCTTTTAAGCAGCCTGGCAATGCGGCTGCCACTGGATCCAATGTAGCAGAAAAATATGCTATAGGACGTCTGTCCAAACCATGTCTCTGGGTTAGGACTGAAAGTGCACAATTTTCTCTCTCATGACAGAACAATGCGAAGCTTCTCTTATAGTCAGGCATGCCTAGGGCTGGTGCTGAGCACAGAGCATTTCTCAATTTTACAAAAGCTCCTACACTCTCATCATCCCATTCAACTGGGTCCTTTGCTTTCTTTTTTGTCATTTGAATTAGGGGCTTCGCTAACAAGGAAAATCCTAGTATCCATTGTCGACAGTAACCTACTATTCCTAGGAACATTCTCACTTCTCTTTGGGTTACAGGCATTTGTATTTTCTTAATCAATTGTACTCTTTCCGAGGTTATTCTTCTTTTTCCCCTCTCAATTTGGTGTCCCAGGTATTTAACAGCTGTTGTACAGAACTGCAATTTTTCTGGTGAGACTTTATGCCCTTCTTCAGCCAAAGGATTTAATAGTGCTATGGAATCAACAACACAGTCCTCTCTGGTGTTCGATGCCACCAGTAAGTCGTTGATATATTGCACTAGGACTGAGCTTCCTGGCATCACTAGTTTCTCTAGGCACTTTTTCAATAACTGATTGAAAATAGAAGGACTTTCCGTGTACCCCTGAGGAACACGATTCCATACATAGACCTTGTTCTCAAATTTAAATGAAAAAAGATACTGGCTGTCTGGATGCAATGGTATTGAAAAGAATGCTTGGCATAAGTCAATCACAGTAAACCATCCTGCACTCCAAGGTATCTGGTATAAAATTACGGCAGGATTGGGCACTATAGGACAACAAGGTTCCACAATCTTATTTATTTTCCGCAGGTCCTGAACAATCCTATATTTTCCGCTAGGTTTCTTTAAACCCATTATTGGTGAATTACATGGGCTACTCATCACTTCTCTTAGTATGTTTTGTTCTACCATTCGATTGATTTCTTCAATGACTCCTGTCTTTACTTCTGCACTCATTTTGTACTGTCTAGGATTTGGGAAAATCGCACCTTCTTTTACAGTAATTTTAACTGGGTCTATTTTGGCCATAAGTCCTACTTCCTTTCCTGTGAAATCCCATACTGTGGGGTTTACTGTAGTTTTTAATTCTTCTGGCAACTCATCTTTTGTTATAAAAAAAAACATCTCATCTACCTCTGTACCTTGTTTTGCAATCATAAACTTATATACATGATCTTCATCTGGTGTCTGAACTGCCACACCATCCGGTGTGCAGAAAATTGTACAATTCATTTTGCACAATAAATCACGACCTAATAAATTTACTGGACTAGAATCACACACTACAAATTGATGCATTTCTCTGAAATTTCCAATTTTAACTTCCATTGGTTCGGTAAGAGGTGTTCTAATCTTTCTATTAGCTACTCCCACTACTTGGATAGCTTCTCCAGAGAGAGGAAGGTCTGGAATGTTTGCTGTTCTCACAGGGGACCGGGTAGCACCAGTGTCCAAAAGAAAAGTAATATCATTACCCTTCACATTCCCTTCAACATATGGACCTGACTGATCTACCGATAAGTGTGAGAAGTTGGCCTGGCATATGCTGTCCACTAATTATAGTGGGCACCTTGCACCAGTCCAAACAACCCCTTATTGGAGATAGGTTAAAGACAACCTTATTGAAAGCTATCCTAGTGGTAGCTATGGAGAGCAGCCTTCAGGCTAAGTCTTGAAGGAATGTAAAGCCGCTTGTTTTACCAGTCTATAATCTCTTGAGTGACCAAATGAAAGAGCACCACACCAGGTATATATTCAAAATATATGTATTTATTGCTAAACACACCCCTCTAGTCTCTTTATGAGGCTAGAGTTCGAAGTACATAAGTTATAAGTTATTAATTCACAGTAATAGCACAAATACACGTTTGGGCCCTAGGGGCGTACCAAACCATATACCAATAAAGTGGTATGCGAACCACGACTGAACTAGACACTAGGCCTAGAGCCTCTAGAAGTGCTTGGACCACAAGGAACCACCCAAGGTAGTGACACAGGGGACCCACGGGAGACGCGTGCAGTGTAAATACACAACCGCGATACGCCGTTAACTTCTATGGAGAAAGTCGGGATCGGGAAAATAGAGAAAAGGGACACTTAAAAGAGGACTAGGACAAAACCCTTTGAGATCTAGGACTTTGAAGAGTCTCTACCCACGGGAGCACCGGAGTACTCGTGTTACCTCACCCAGGGAAGCCGGGTGCATAGGTGTCTTTCGGGGTCGGGTTTCGTCGTTGATTCGAATGGCGATCTGCTGCAAAGTGCTGCTGGCGGCCAAGAGAAAAGTGTCCGGGTGGATCCAAGAGTGGATCGGAGTTCTGAAGAACCTGAAAGCAGAGGGGACAGAGTCTGGGTCACTAGCCAGTGACCAGGAAGGCGATGGACAGATGCCCACCGATGTCGAGTGCTTCAGGTGCGTTGACGGTCGTCTTGACTCTTCAGCCACGAGGTCCAGGAGGCGTTGTCGGTGACCAGGAGCAGGATTCGGGCTGGTACACGATGTTTGTCGAGTGCTGAGGTGTCGGCGACCGGATTGGACCCAACAAGCCTTGGCAACGGCAAGTCTTGGTGAAGATGTAGATCGTCGATGGTGCAGACCAGCAAGGTCTGTGGAACTCACCCAGCGAGGGTAAGTGAGGGCAGGCCTGGAGCAACCAGGATGCCAAGTAAGAAAAGGATTGGCCTTCGTTAAGGGCTACTAGCCAACGGGCTAGCGACCGCGAAGGAGCCTCGTGACGCCGCACGTGGAGCTGGCTTACAGGACACTCGTGGAGTGGGGGCCAGTGATCTTCGGTGCAGGTGGTGCTGGAGGCTAGGGCTACTCGGAGCCCAAAGCACGACTTCTTGGGAGACCCAGAAGATGATGCACTTGCAAATGTGCTCGGTGTCCAGGGGTCACGGTCTCAAGTCACCCACGATAGCCACGGGCCTCAGCTTTGCTGGGGACTCAGGGTAGCCTCGGGAAGTCTGAGAATCCACCTCTGGTGATGCGATGACTTCGGCGTCCGACGGGAGCTTCAGAAATGCGAACTGGACAGATGCTTCTTTGGTGCCTGCCAAGCAGGGGAGTCACTCCTTGACCCCAAGGGAGATTCTTCAGTCCTCTAATCTTGTCGTAGAGCGTCGAAGGTCCAGGATTCAGTTTCAGAGTTTCGTCCAGGTATAATCTAAAGTCCTAAGGACTGGGTTCCTACCTTTATTCTAAAAATAGGGGTTGGACTACTCTGTGGCCCCACCTATGGGTGGGTCAGGGCAGAGGGGTGGCTACACCCCTTTCCCTTTGTCCAGTTCGCGCCAAAGCAGGGGCTGCAAGCCCCTGATCCGGTTTGAACTGGGGTATGCACAGGGACACCAAATGTGCCCCCAGTGCAGGACTTCAAAGCACCCGAAAGTGCTCCCGCCCAGCCCCAATACACATTATCCTGTCTGGGGAGGTGGTCACACCTCCCTGGGACAGGAAACCTATTGTCCAGGCCTCCCCTGCCGGAGTTTCGTCCAGCAGCAGGAGGCCAGACTCGTGTCTGTGGCAGCAGCATCCATTTTGTGATGCCAGGGCTCTGGAAAGAAGTTACCGGACTCGTCAGAGTTAACATGTCTTTCCCTCTAGAAGGGTGGAATGCTACCCCCGCCGCCAGGATTGGCGGGGGGGTAGTATTCCAAGATGTTTGACACCAAACACGACATGTTTAGGTGCAGCCATTCCAAAGTTAGCATTTTACCGCGAGGATATAATGCGCTTAAGAGTATATGGTCAGGCTGCACTACAAACAGCATCAGAGATGGTCTCCGAACGCTGCAGAGGGGCCCTGCTCATGCAGGGGCACCCTCTCACATAGGAACCATGCACTCTGCCTTTAGGATTGATAAGGCCTGCCTTAGGAGTGACTTATAGGTTTATATGTGTGTATGTATTTCGTGATATAGGTAACCTATATCACAGTAAGGGGTGCATGCACCACCTTACCCAGGCTGCAGTAGCAGACCTGTGGTGTCAGTTTGGATGGCCTTCCAGGGGTGGCATAATACATGCTGCAGCCCCTGGCAGGCCTCTGAGGTACCTATGCCCTTGGTACATAGTATACCATATACTAGGGACTTATAAGGGCACTCCAGATCCCAATCAGTGATGTGCCTAAGGCACATGGAAACCATTTTAGAGAGGAAGCAGCTAGGCTGGGGTTCTGATTAGCAGGGCCCCAGCCAGACTAATGTCGAAAAACAGTGAAGCATCAGCAAAAAGTGGGGGTACCCATGTGAAGCAGATCCTACTCTCCTACACAACCCCCCCCAAACGTAGGGACATTAAACTAACCTTGCCCAGTTAAGTCTTCATGTTCTAAGTGGAAATACCTAGAGAGTCCATCTGCATTCGCATGGTTACTCCCAGGCCTATGTTCCACTGTAAAGTCCATCCCCTGTAGGGAAATGGACCACCTAAGCAGTTTGGGGTTTTCACCCTTCATTTGTTTTAGCCATAAGAGGGGCTTATGGTCTGTCTGAACCAGGAAGTGTGTACCAAACAAGTATGGCCTCAACTTCTTCAGAGCCCAGACCACAGCAAAGGCCTCCTCTCTATGGCTGACCAACGTTTCTCTCTAGGGGTCAGCCTTCTGCTAATAAAAGCTACTGGCTGATCCTGACCTTCTTCATTCAATTGTGACAGTACAGCCCCTACCCCCAATTCAGATGCATCAGTTTGAACAATGAACTTCTTGGAGTAATCAGGACTCTGCAGAATTGGAGCAGTGCACATGGCCTGCTTGAGGTCATCAAATGCCTTTTGACAGCTAACTGTCCACTGAACCTTTTTGGGCATTTTCTTAGAAGTTAAGTCATTCAGGGGTGTCACTATTGATCCATACCCCTTGACAAATCTCCTATAGTACCCAGTCAGGCCTAAGAAGGCTCTCACCTGAGTCTGGGTAGTGGGAGCAGTCCAGTCCATGATGGTCTGGATCTTGCTCTGCAAAGGTTGAACCTGGCCTCCACCCACAAGGTGGCCCAGGTACACAACCTGACTCTGCCCTATCTGGCACTTAGTGGCCTTGATAGTCAGGCCTGCCTTTTGCAGGGCCTGTAAAACATTCCTGAGGTGGACCAGGTGATCCTCCCAGGTGGAGCTAAAGACAGCAATATCATCTAGATAAGCTGCACTATAGGCTTCCAGTCCTGTGAGAACTGTATTCACCAACCTCTGGAAAGTGGCAGGTGCATTCTTCAGACCAAAGGGCATTACCACAAATTGATAATGCCCACTAGGGGTTGAGAATGCTGTTTTGGGCTTTGCAGTATCAGCTAGTCTGATCTGCCAGTAGCCAGCTGTTAGGTCAAATGTGCTGAGATATTTGGCAGAGGCCAAAGTATCTATGAGCTCATCTGCCCTGGGTATTGGATGGGCATCAGTCCTAGTGACTGCATTGAGACCCCTGTAGTCTACACAGAACCTCATCTCTCTCTTTCCACCACTGGTGTGAGGTTTCGGTACAAGGACTACTGGACTAGCCCAAGGGCTATCTGAGGGTTCAATAACTCCCAATTCCAACATTTTCTGGACTTCAGTCCTGATACAGTCCCTGACATGGTCAGGTTGCCTATAAATCTTGTTTTTAATAGGCAGACTGTCCCCAGTGTCCACTTCATGAGTGCACCAGGTGGTCTGACTGGGTGTCAGTGAAAACATATGTCTAAACTGATTGAGGACTTGCCTGCAATCAGTTTGTTGCTGGGTAGTGAGGCTGCCTGCCAAGGCTACACCATCAACTGACCCATCGTCAGGGTTCTGTGAGAGCAGGTCAGGGAGTGGGTCACTCTCTTCCTCCTGCCCTTCATCAGTAGCCATGAGCAAGCCCATGTCTGCCCTGTCCACATATGGTTTTAACCTGTTGACATGGAGAACCCTGTGGGGACTCCTGGGTGTTCCTAGGTCCACTAAATAAGTGACCTCACCCTTCTGCTCAACAATAGTGTGGGGTCCACTCCATTTATCTTGGAGAGCTGCTGGGGCCACTGGCTCCAACACCCACACCTTCTGTCCTGGCTGGTAAACAGTCAGAACAGCCTTTTGGTCATGCCAGGCCTTCTGAAGTTCCTGGCTAGCCTCAAGGTTTTTGGTTGCCTTTTTCATGTACTCAGCCATCCTGGAGCGGAGACCAAGTACATAGTCCACTATATCTTGCTTTGGGGGCTTGAGAGGTAACTCCCATCCTTCCTTCACCAAGCACAGTGGACCCCTCACAGGGTGGCCAAACAGAAGTTCAAAAGGGCTGTAACCAACCCCCTTCTGAGGCACCTCCCTATATGCGAATAAAAGGCAGGGCAAGAGTATGTCCCATCTACGCCTAAGCTTTTCTGGGAGCCCTTTAATCATGCCCTTCAAGGTTTTGTTGAATCTCTCAACTAAACCATTGCATTGTGGGTGATAGGGTGTGGTGAACTTATAAGTCACTCCACACTCCTTCCACATTGCTTTTAAGTACCCAGACATGAAGTTAGCACCCCTGTCTGATACTACCTCCTTAGGAAAGCCCACTCTTGAGAAGATTCCCAGGAGGGCCCTTGCCACCACAGGTGCTGTAGTGGTCCTGAGGGGAATAGCTTCTGGGTACCTGGTGGCATGATCCACTACCACCAGGATAAACCTGTGCCCAGAGGCTGTTTGGGGATCCATGGGACCAACAATGTCAATCCCTACCCTTTCAAAGGGCACCCCCACCACAGGTAGTGGTATCAGGGGGGCCTTTGTAGTGCCACCTGCTTTGCCACTGGCTTGGCAGGTTACACAGGAGCGACAAAACTCCTTACTGTCTTCAGACATGTGGGGCCAGTGAAAGTGAGGGACAATTCTGTCCCAAGTCTTGTTCTGGCCCAGGTGACCTGCTAAGGGAATATCATGGGCTAGGGTCAATAGGAAGCCCCTGAACTTCAAAGGTATTACCAACCTCCTGGTAGCACCAGGCTTGGGGTCTCTACTCTCTGAGTACAGGAGTCCATCATCCCAATACACTGTATGGGGACCACTAGCTTTCCCAGCAGCCTCAGCAGCAGCTTGCTGTCTGAGGGGTTCAAGGGAGGGGCAGCTCTGCTGCTCCTGGCTCAGATCTGCCCTAGAAGGTCCCCCTGTCCCCAAGAACTCAACCTGGTCAGGTTCAAGTTCCTCTGGGACAGTTCCTTCTTCAGGGCTGAGATCATCCCCCTCAAGGGACTGATCTTCCTCCTGAGCCAAGGGGGAAGGCACTGCCTTAACCCTACTACTCCTCCTCTTGGAAGGCACTTGGTCCATTCTTCCAGAATCCAAGGCCTGTTCAGTGCTAGACATTTTGGCTTGTGACCTGGTCACAGCAAACACATCTGCAGGGATCCCCAGCATTTCTGCATGGGTCCTGAGCTCCACTTCTGCCCAAGCAGAAGTCTCTAAGTCATTGCCAAGCAAGCATTCGACTGGTAGGTTTGCACTTACCACAACCTTCTTAAGGCCAGTTACCCCTCCCCAGGAGAAGTTAACAACTGCCAGAGTATGGTCTGTTCTGACATTGCTAGCATTGGTCACTTGGTACATCTCACCAAGCATAACTTGCCCAGGTAGCACAAGGTCTTGTGTCACCATTGTGACACTTGCCCCTGTGTCCCTAAATGCCAAAGCCTCACGTCCATTGATTAAAGGCTGTTGTCTGTACTTGCCCAGATTACTGGGACTCACAGTGGAGGTCACATCCATGCCTCCATCACAGACTAACACAGCCTGAGTCAGTTCTCTGACTAAGTCAGAGCCCAACTCAGTTCCCAGGGTGAACCCTACTAAACCCTTTGCTGGAGCACTTCCACCAACTGTACTAGGGGGAACAGGTGCCTTAGGGGCATTGGTGGGTGCTGGACTGGAGTCTTTGGACTTGGTGCAATCACTGGTCCAGTGGGTCTTTTGCTTACAGACCTTGCACCATGGTTTTCTTTGGCCTTTCCCTTTGGTAGACTGTGAATCCCCACCAGAAGAAGATTTTTGGGGGCCTGATGAAGACTTTTGATCTTTACCCTTCTCCCCACCCTTGTCAGAGTTCTTAGCATCTTGCTTCTTGGTTTCCCCACCTTGGTTCTGTACCTTCTGCTTCACCCTGGTTCTGACCCATTTGTCTGCCTTCTTTCCCAATTCTTGGGGAGAGGTCAGATCAGAGTCTACCAGGTATTGATGCAACAGCTGATTTTGACAGTTATTAAGAATCTGCTCCCTCATTATCAGATTGTACAATCCTGAGAAGTCACACACCTTACTGCCCATCAACCAGCCTTCCAGAGCCTTGGCAGAACAATCCACATAGTCTACCCAGTCTTGAGTCTGTGCTTTTTGGGTGTCTCTGAACTTCAACCTGTACTGTTCAGTGGTTAGGCCAAACCCATCAATAAGAGCACTCTTCAAGACCTTGTAATTATCAGCATCCTCCTCTCTAACAGTGAGGAGCTTATCTCTACCTTTGTCAGCAAAGGAGAGCCACAAGATTGCTGCCCACTGCTCCTGAGGGACCTTCTGTACTTTACAGGCCCTCTCTAATGCAGTTATCCATTTGTGGATATCATCCCCACTCTGGTAGGGAGGGACAATCTTGCTCAGGTTCCTATGGTCATAGGACCTTTCCCTGTCTCTAGGGACATGGCTGCCACCATGGGACTCTAGTCCCAATTTTCTTCTCTCTCTAAGGAGATCTAGGGATTCCCTATCTAAAGCCAATTGCTTTTTTCTGATCTCCAGCTGAGTTTCCTCATACTGGACCAGTCTGGTTCTCCTCTCATGAGAGGATTCCCTCCTGTGAGATGAGACAGAGCTCCCTATAGAGGTGCCAGAGTGGTTAGACTCCTGAGAAGGAGATCTAGACTTCCTGGGCACACTCTTAATCCTTCCTGGGGGACAAAGAGGGCATCATCTTGATCATCCTCATCATCATCCACAGGAGGGATTGGGTTATCCAGGTCAGGGTCATTGTCACCCTCCTGGCCAGTTTCAGAGGGGGGCTGGGGGTATTGGTACCCCTGGCCTCGTCCTCTTCTTCTGCCCCACCCTCAGCTCCTACCCCTTCAGTCCCTACAGGCTTACTAAGGTCATAAGCCACCAACAACTCCTTGAGGTGTTGGGTGGTGGGGCTTTGGCCTGTCCTTATTTTTCTCAAGTTACATAAAGCTCTCAATTCCAAGAATGGGAGTGTATCATACTTGGAGGGTGGAAGCTCAATGGCTTCCTGCAAGGATTCTTTGGATCCTGCCCTTAAAGACATTACTAGTGTGGTGTGGTGTATGCACTACCTACTCTAGTGTGGCCTACTAAACTCTCTTGAGTTGTAGAAAGGGTTGTGCTATCCCTTAACACACAACTCTAAGTTCAGTAGAACTTACTGTATTCTAAGCTTAAATTATATGTACCTTAGGTACCTTTAGTGGTTTTCAGTTGATCAATTCAATTGAGATTATCTGGTAAAACAATAGCAAGCTGGAATCCCACACGCTGCACACCAATGTGAGAAGTTGGCCTGGCATATGCTGTCCACTAATTATAGTGGGCACCTTGCACCAGTCCAAACAACCCCTTATTGGAGATAGGTTAAAGACAACCTTATTGAAAGCTATCCTAGTGGTAGCTATGGAGAGCAGCCTTCAGGCTAAGTCTTGAAGGAATGTAAAGCAGCTTGTTTTACCAGTCTATAATCTCTTGAGTGACCAAATGAAAGAGCACCACACCAGGTATATATTCAAAATATATGTATTTATTGCTAAACACACCCCTCTAGTCTCTTTATGAGGCTAGAGTTCGAAGTACATAAGTTATAAGTTATTAATTCACAGTAATAGCACAAATACACGTTTGGGCCCTAGGGGCGTACCAAACCATATACCAATAAAGTGGTATGCGAACCACGACTGAACTAGACACTAGGCCTAGAGCCTCTAGAAGTGCTTGGACCACAAGGAACCACCCAAGGTAGTGACACAGGGGACCCACGGGAGACGCGTGCAGTGTAAATACACAACCGCGATACGCCGTTAACTTCTATGGAGAAAGTCGGGATCGGGAAAATAGAGAAAAGGGACACTTAAAAGAGGACTAGGACAAAACCCTTTGAGATCTAGGACTTTGAAGAGTCTCTACCCACGGGAGCACCGGAGTACTCGTGTTACCTCACCCAGGGAAGCCGGGTGCATAGGTGCCTTTCGGGGTCGGGTTTCGTCAGTCGATTCGAATGGCGATCTGCTGCAAAGTGCTGCTGGCGGCCAAGAGAAAAGTGTCCGGGTGGATCCAAGAGTGGATCGGAGTTCTGAAGAACCTGAAAGCAGAGGGGACAGAGTCTGGGTCACTAGCCAGTGACCAGGAAGGCGATGGACAGATGCCCACCGATGTCGAGTGCTTCAGGTGCGTTGACGGTCGTCTTGACTCTTCAGCCACGAGGTCCAGGAGGCGTTGTCGGCGACCAGGAGCAGGATTCGGGCTGGTACACGATGTTTGTCGAGTGCTGAGGTGTCGGCGACCGGATTGGACCCAACAAGCCTTGGCAACGGCAAGTCTCGGTGAAGATGTAGATCGTCGATGGTACAGACCAGCAAGGTCTGTGGAACTCACCCAGTGAGGGTAAGTGAGGGCAGGCCTGGAGCAACCAGGATACCAAGTAAGAAAAGGATTGGCCTTCGTTAAGGGCTACTAGCCAACGGGCTAGCGACCGCGAAGGAGCCTCATGACGCCGCACGTGGAGCTGGCTTACAGGACACTCGTGGAGTGGGGGCCAGTGATCTTCGGTGCAGGTGGTGCTGGAGGCTAGGGCTACTCGGAGCCCAAAGCACGACTTCTTGGGAGACCCAGAAGATGATGCACTTGCAAATGTGCTCGGTGTCCAGGGGTCACGGTCTCAAGTCACCCACGATAGCCACGGGCCTCAGCTTTGCTGGGGACTCAGGGTAGCCTCGGGGAAGTCTGAGAATCCACCTCTGGTGATGCGATGACTTCGGCGTCCGACGGGAGCTTCAGAAATGCGAACCGGACAGATGCTTCTTTGGTGCCTGCCAAGCAGGGGAGTCACTCCTTGACCCCAAGGGAGATTCTTCAGTCCTCTAATCTTGTCGTAGAGCGTCGAAGGTCCAGGATTCAGTTTCAGAGTTTCGTCCAGGTATAATCTAAAGTCCTAAGGACTGGGTTCCTACCTTTATTCTAAAAATAGGGGTTGGACTACTCTGTGGCCCCACCTATGGGTGGGTCAGGGCAGAGGGGTGGCTACACCCCTTTCCCTTTGTCCAGTTCGCGCCAAAGCAGGGGCTGCAAGCCCCTGATCCGGTTTGAACTGGGGTATGCACAGGGACACCAAATGTGCCCCCAGTGCAGGACTTCAAAGCACCCGAAAGTGCTCCCGCCCAGCCCCAATACACATTATCCTGTCTGGGGAGGTGGTCACACCTCCCTGGGACAGGAAACCTATTGTCCAGGCCTCCCCTGCCGGAGTTTCGTCCAGCAGCAGGAGGCCAGACTCGTGTCTGTGGCAGCAGCATCCATTTTGTGATGCCAGGGCTCTGGAAAGAAGTTACCGGACTCGTCAGAGTTAACATGTCTTTCCCTCTAGAAGGGTGGAATGCTACCCCCGCCGCCAGGATTGGCGGGGGGTAGTATTCCAAGATGTTTGACACCAAACACGACATGTTTAGGTGCAGCCATTCCAAAGTTAGCATTTTACCGCGAGGATATAATGCGCTTAAGAGTATATGGTCAGGCTGCACTACAAACAGCATCAGAGATGGTCTCCGAACGCTGCAGAGGGGCCCTGCTCATGCAGGGGCACCCTCTCACATAGGAACCATGCACTCTGCCTTTAGGATTGATAAGGCCTGCCTTAGGAGTGACTTATAGGTTTATATGTGTGTATGTATTTCGTGATATAGGTAACCTATATCACAGTAAGGGGTGCATGCACCACCTTACCCAGGCTGCAGTAGCAGACCTGTGGTGTCAGTTTGGATGGCCTTCCAGGGGTGGCATAATACATGCTGCAGCCCCTGGCAGGCCTCTGAGGTACCTATGCCCTTGGTACATAGTATACCATATACTAGGGACTTATAAGGGCACTCCAGATCCCAATCAGTGATGTGCCTAAGGCACATGGAAACCATTTTAGAGAGGAAGCAGCTAGGCTGGGGTTCTGATTAGCAGGGCCCCAGCCAGACTAATGTCGAAAAACAGTGAAGCATCAGCAAAAAGTGGGGGTACCCATGTGAAGCAGATCCTACTCTCCTACAATAAGGATGCGCCAAGTACGCACTCCTTCTCCCCCTCTCCTAGGCACCGTCATGAACTGTATTGACAGAAATCGTCCTGTAAAAGAAACTGTGATGTTACATAATCATTCTTACCACTTCCTCCTTGATATCCGACGTCTGTACCGTGGTTTGCTCTGCTTACATTACCCTGAATAGGTGCAGGTGGCAACTGACTCTGAGGATTTACACCCTGCTGTGAGTCATTTTGCGTCTGTGGATTTAAATTTTGATTTGGGCCATTATTATTCCGAATCTTTTTACATTCATCCTTCCAATGCCCCAATTTTCCGCATCCATGACTAGGAAATTTCTTTTTAGCTTCTTCTCTACCCATTCGTCCTCTCACCTTTCCACCATTCCCAGTATCGCCATTCGTTCCAGAATCCTTTCCTTGATTTTCACTCGGATTGTCCAAATTAATTCCCTGTTTCTCAGCCATTTTCACCTGTGCCCACATCACTATTTCCTGCAATTTCTTGTGCCTATCCTCAATATCGTCTCCACAGTATTTAGCATATTTCAAAATTTCATCTATGGGTTTCCCTTGCCAACACAACATGTGCTGCTTAATCATCTGACAAATTTCTGGCTTCAGACCATAAACAAATCGATACACAAACTGACTCATGTTCTTGTCTCCAATGTCCTCAAATCCACTATACTGCTTAAATACCTGCAATAAACGCTCATAATAGGCGTGTACCGATTCACTAGCTTCTTGGGTGGTTCGGTCTATTTTCACCCAATCTGTTTCTTTCGGTGGTATTTTGCCTTTCAGGTAAGTTATCACCTGCTGATACTTTTTCATTACATCATTTGACGGGGCACCTGTCTTTGGGTCTCTAGGATACTCGTCACTTGGCCAATCAACTGTAATTTTACAATCTGTCCACAAATCGGCAGGTACCACTATGTCAAACAACCCATCTAAATCTTTCAACAATACCTTTGACACCTTCACAAACCTCTCAACCTGCTTGTACCATTCAATTGGTTTTTCTCTCAACTTTGGAAAATCATTCGTAAATGACAAAATATCCTGCCTACTCCATGGGACATGTACATAGCCCCCTCCGGGAACTTCTCGTATCGGGTACATTTGATCTGTCTTTCCTGTTTCTTTCATCACATATTCAGAGGCTGTTCTACTGGATCGTGCTTCTTCCTTTTTCTTTGCCCATCGAACTTTCCATTTATCTTGGTCTCCCCATTTTTGCAAGACTGTCATTAACTCTTTTACTTGTAATTTTCTTCCAGAGGCATTCCTATTTTCTAAATCTTTGTCTGAGAAATCTGCTCTATAGGGTTTCTGCAACACCTTTGATCTCCCTATTTCAATTCCCATCTGCAGAGCCAAATCTGATAATTTTTCATGAAATATTTTTACATTTCTGGTGATACTTCTGCATACGAACAATAATTCTTCTTCATTGTAAGCATTTAGGCGATCTAACCCTACATTTCCTGCTATTATTTCTTCTAATTCGACTTTTAATTTATAAATATCCAAAATTTTTGGAGGTGTACACTGCTGTTCTGATCCTTGTGCCCACCTTTCTAAGTCTTCTGGACTAACTACAGTGACACTTTTGCTCCTGATGAAGTTATCAAGTTTATCTCTTTCGAGCACCCAGGTGTAGTTCTTCTGGGAGTACTATTGACAGAATTTCGAATTGGTAAATCCATTAATGATATTGTTGATTCACAATCACTAAAATGATCCTCAACCATTACTGTTGCTTCAGGTTTAGGAATATTCACAGGAGTAGGCATAACTAACTGTGGAGGACAATTTCCCTGACCACCATATAATGGAACTACCGGACCAATTGTTACAGGTGTGGTCAAAGAATCAGGATGTACCTTTATCTGTGTTATTTTCTGTATTAATTCTGCTCTGGTCTTCTCTAGGGCTTCTTTCTCTTTATCGTGAAGTATCCTACTGGGGGTGAAGTCATGCATTACCTGTGGTACTAATGGAGTTTTTAACAGTGGGGCACTTGGGGTGCATCCACTTGTCCCTTCCTGATATGGTGGGGGGTTCCTTAATATTTCTTCTATAAATTCATCTTCAGAATCTCCATTTCCATTAAATGTTTTGTCTTTTCTGTGCATTTCTTCCCTAACAGTTCTTCTGCCGTAAATATTGGATATAATCCTTCTGTAAGCATTGCTCTCCTCCACTGTTTCATCTGACCGTCCCTATTCTCATGTTGGTTTCTTGGGAAAAATCCTCGATAACCCCTATTACTCCTGGATCGGTCACGCTCAAATGCCTCGGTTTCCCATTCCTCTAAGGCTTCGTATTGAGTTAATCTAGGTCTGGGTTCTAGGTCATTCATCCTCAATCTCAAATTTTGAAGAATTCTTCCATTGAAGGTACCATTCTCGGGAAATGCTAATATTCCATCATTTTTGGTATATTCTATCCAATTCTCTATCCATACACAAGTATGATAACCTCTCTCCATCATCATGAATGAAGCGGGCGTTTTAGCTGGTGGAATGATAATTCCTTCCCTAGTTTTGATTGGTTTATCCTTTCTAAAATAACTCTTAATCTTTTGCAGAAAGGACTTTTTTCTCTTCTCTCCGTACATCTTGGGCAAATCTCGATGTATAAAATTATATTCTGCAAAACCTAGGAATCTCCTATCCGGACGAGTTCCTGTTAAAGTCGGATCGCGTTTTAACATGCAATCTCTATCCACTAAGATTTTAGCTTCTAGAATCTCAACCAATCAAATGCCTGCTAACTTTTATTTCTGAACCAATCCTAACGCGGCCTTTTGGTGACGTTTGTCTGTCAACCCCTCCTTTACAATCTGCTCTTCACTGTCCCTCGCTGTTTCAACCAATCCCAGCGCGGCACCTGTGACGTCAGTACTACTCCTGACTACTAACCCCTCCTTTACAACAGTTGTTCCACACCCGCTGATTCAACCAACCCCAGCGCGGCGTTTGTGACGTCAGCTCCCTCTCCGGCAGCTGACCCTCCCTTTACAATATCTTACGCAAACTTTATTTTTCTCTTTAAATCTTAATTAAATTTCAGTAACAACATAAAACATTCGCTATCGTGCCAGTTTCTCTAAATTAGAAAAGATAGTTTTCTCTCACACTTAGTAAAACCTTTCCGTTTACTAAACATACACTACGAGTAAAAACCCTTCCGTTTAATCTTCGCACAAGCTCCAGAAGTACCTGTTACTTCTTCAATGTTACCCTTTCTAGGTGATATAACATCAAATTTTCACCAGCGTACTCTTTTGCTATTACTCACACGCATAGATTCCCTAACCAGTACTGATAGTCCTGCTTAACTTTTCAGTACTTTTTCTGCCTGACAGATACCCTCACTGCAGTATGGCTTCCACTTACCAACCGCTATTCAATTTTCCCGGGGTTTCTAGACAACATAAAACAAACTTTGAATACACAGATGTTAGTTCATAAAAAATAAAATTCTCATTACCCAATTAACAAAGAGTAACCATCCTCTGATTACCAGAAAACTGATCCAGCGCGATATTAGCAAACAGCATTCATATACTAGATACTCACTTGGGCCCATACATTCATACTACGCTAATACTTACGCTGGGTTTTATCAGTTGTTACTCTTTATCAAAATCCCTGCTACCAATTACCTTCCGATTGAAGAGTAATGACTTACCAATGAATCCTTTGCTAATTGGGAAGTTTAAAATGAGTGACATTCATTATAGTACATAATCCTGAAATAACCACTGAGTCAGGAAGTTTTAAAATGTTTATCTAAAGATTTAGCAGAGTAAATTACATAACCACATGGTACTTAATCGCATATCACGGGTGAAGCATAGAATAATAATTATTGATTAATGACGGTCCCTCTGAAAGGAGAAGATAGAGACAGCAGCGCAACTAAAGGTTGCATTTATATTTACCTAAGTGCAAGAACCAAACCCCTTAGCCAAGGAGTTGGAAAGAATAGGACCCAGGAAGGATGAAGAGCAAAGACCTCCTCCAGGATCAGGACAGGACCGGTGACCTCTCTACAACGACGCCTGCGTCATTCCCCTCTCTGATACTCGGCTTCCCATCGATTCTCCCGTGCCTTCCTTCTAATGGACTCCGCCGCCCCCTCCTCAGGACTTCTCTGGACAGCGGTTCAGCATGCACTCGGTCAGCGTCCTAATGCTAATGCAATGCCTTTTCTAATTTGCTAATACTATATCTATTATACCCTTCTACGCCCATGTACCTCCCCTTAATGTTGCTAAAATATGGGACCACTACTTCTGATTGGACAGGGACAGGGGTTGATCCTCACACCATATTAATTTGATTTGAATTCTGAAGACCTTTGTTTTTAAACTACCGCCCATCAATTTTAATACATTGGCTTTATTTCCCACCCGTCTCACGACAAAGTTTATTCATTTTCCATATACATAGTTGCAAGTTAGGCAAGAACACATGAATATATCAATATCGGCCATTAGGTCGTGGCCTTGGACGACGTCCAGGCTGACTTCATCTTTTGTTCTTTGGCAGCCAAGCAGGGCACACATGCGCAGAATCTTTGTCTCTCGAGTTTCAGATCACCAACCCCAGGCCCAAGTTTACGAACTAATAAAAGTCAAAGAAGAAAATATTAAACTCACAAATAATATGTTTCACTGTATACCCACTCTTTCTACTCTATCCCCATTTACTTATAAATCTATCCCGCATTAGTAGCGTTAAGAAAACGACAATTTAATAATAACACAAGAGCAAGCTGAAGCATGTGAAAACATCAAGCAGCCATTTTAATGCATACTGCGCAGAAGCAGAAATTTCCCACCAAGTAAAGAAAGACGTCACACCATGTGATATGGATGAGACATGCGCAGTAAGGTTCCCGCGCTTTAGCGGCCATTTTAGAAAAAGACAAGCGTTACTTGTTAGTTAGAACACATAGGCAAGCTTCCTTGCTATTCATGTGGTGTATGCAAAGTTAGTATACACAACACAAAATTAATAAATTAATACTGTGAGGAGATTGAATTCGAGCAAGTCTCATTTGTGAGTCCTTGCTCCATCAGTGGTGAATAAGCCATGTCTTCTGCTGCCTTCAGTGAAAGTCTGATTTTTAGCTTCTAGATAATGAAGCTGGTCTTCTTGCTTGTTTCCCAGTAGGTAACTTCAACCCTTTAAACCTGAAATAAGGCATCTAATGGGTACTCTTGGGATATAATAGAATTAATAAAATCAGGGGAGGTTACCGTGTTATTTTTTTTAGTATCATGATTTAGAAGGTCTATGACAAGGATCAGAGAAACAAGCTGCAAAGGCTCGCAAAAGATATATTGTTCCCCCTGTACTTTGGCTGCCCCCGTAGTGCTCCCAAACAAATCTCTGCGCTCCTATTTGTCTGGGTTTTATGTTTTTGTGGTACTGACACACATGATCTCCCTGCTTCCTGTGTTCTCGGACTCATGTCCTTTCTCATAATGCTACCAAAATAGTTTCCATGCTTCTTTTTTCTCATACTCTTTTAAAAATGTTCTCTTTACTCCTCTCTTTGGCACACCCTCCTCAGCAGTCTCTAGTTACTTTACTTAAGCCATGATCATCCCTTGGACCATGGCTTTTGGGAACCCAGCACTTTATCCCCAGCTGTAACCTTATCAAACTATGACAGGTTCCTGTGTGATTCTTCAGCCATCCATTCTGACCTCCCTGGTCCCTCCTGCCTTTTGCTCACTTCTCCTCTGCTGTCTCTTCACTTCTATCCCTCACATTTTACACCCCATTCTCCTCTTTAGGTTTCTCCTCACTGTCGTCCACACCTTTCTCCTCGTTCTTAACAGAGGTGAATCTACAGCAGGCTGATCATCCTGGGCAGCAACTTTCACAACGTGTGTGAGCAGAATACTTAGAACTCCTGCCATCACCAGCAGATGTTGCCATTGGTCGGAGAATAGATGCTCCGTGATGAGATTAACAATGGGAAGGCAGTGTTTCTAATGTTCAGCAACATGGCCTTGTGCTCTGCTTGGCAGGCATGCCAACTGGTGTGTATGTTGATTCGCTGTTAATGTTAACAATAGCTGAACATTTAAATAGCACACACTAGAAATTAGTGCATTCGTGGTGCTTAAATGGAAGTTATCACCCAACTCAATAGTAGCCTCGGCTCACTCTTGTTGGTATATAATGCACAATTTGTATGGACTCGCCAACTGGGAAGAGGATTTCTGATTCATATAGACTTTGTTGTACTGAGGCTCTCTTTGCTTTGATTTGCACCTGCCTAGGTAGCCTTATACTCCCTCTCATTTTTCGACTCAGTTGATCATCCTTTTATACAACCTCATATTTAGATTCATTTATTCATCCCCAAATCATTCGTCCTTCTGCGCTGCTTCATGTATTCATTGTTTCATTGTAACATCCATCTATCTTCACTATCCTTTGTTAATCCTCACGTTTATTTAACCATACATTCACCCACTCATCCATTTTCTCTCAATCATCCATCCACCCTTCACACTCATTTATCCATCCATCATTCATCAAATGCAAGATACACCTATCTATTCATGCAGCCATTCATTCTCACATTCATGCATCCATACCGACACTCACTCATTCAAGCCGTCCATGTTCACATTCATATTCTTATGTATTACTCCATTACTATTCACATTCACCCATCCTCTTCTTAAATCATTCATTTACGCATCCATTGAAAGACTTTCATCCATCCATCCTCACAAACTCATTTTTTTAATGATCCATACTTAGTTATTCATCCATTAGTTTATCCTCACTCTCATGTATTCTTTCACCCTCACACCTATACCCACTCATGCATTCTTCATTCATTCTCATGTCATTCATTTATTCATCCGTGCACTGTTATTGTTCTATAAACTCACTCTTGCACTGTCATTTATTCAGCCATCCTTAGAAGGTCATTATTGTAATTGTCCAAATTTATAATACTATACATCTATTTGCCAGTTCACCCTCACTCTGTCATTAACTCATCCCGCCTCACGCTCATACTCATGCGGTAATTATGAATTCATTTAAGCATCCATATTCAGTGTTAATCATCCATTAATTACCCTCACAGTCATATATTCACCCTTCCTTACATTCATATTCAATCATGAATTCTTTATCCATCCACCTTCATTCATTCGTCAATGACACCTGTTCATCCATTTATCGGATCACTTTTTTGGGAGTTCACAATTATTGCATTTGATGTGCGAGTTATGGCTTGCATGGCTGTTGTGCAAGTTATGGAATCCAGAGTGAACTATAACATGCAAATTTCAAGGATTTTTTTATTTTAATTTCTAAGCATAACTGTACTTTTACAGTGGTTGTAAGTGATTTTTTGAGGATTTTTTTTAACACACATTAAGGTGTTATAACTAGGCAGAGGTGACATTTCCATTACTCCTACTCCTTCTCCTACTTCCCCGCCGAGTCTTGGTACGGCTTTCCACTTCATCACCCTCCCTGGAGGATTTCAGGAAGAGACTCCGGACCTGCCTTTTCAACTGAGCTCTACTACCCAGGGCCTGGAAACCTCACGGGTGATTAGTCGCGCTATACAAATACTGACTGATTGATTGATTACCGTCGGTATCTGCAATTGTGTAGGTAAGTGACTGCTATACTACATTGAACTTGAATCTACATCGTTTTGGGGAGCTCATCAAGACACTTCACTGTAACAGCAAAAGCATTAACACAGATTGGACTCTGATATCTGATAGATGCATGGAGAGGTTCACATTTTACTTGTGACATGTTTAAAGCCTATATCAGAGAAGTTTGCTTAGCCAAGGAAGCAGGAGTTTTCTGTGCCATACATAGCTGGCTAAGCACACTGGATTCAGAGCTTACTAGACTAAAAACTCATTATGCGAATAGTGGGAACATGGGAATAGTTGGGGAGGTATGAGAAAAGTTAGATCTATTCTCTGAAGAAGCTAACAGCAAGGTTAAATATCCCCATACATTCAAAAACATATGAAAGCTCACCACCAATATGGTGAAGTTGATAACTAAGGCCAAAATGTTGCATGTGTTGATTACAGATGGTACCAGGCAAAATTTAATCACACGTATAATTGACTCGGAAAGCACCTGCCGTTTTGAATAAAAAATCGATCTTACTGGACTTCGTAGCACTATCAGGCCAGGTGGGGTTTTTTCCTGGATGATGAACGCTACACAACTTATGGAAACAGATGGCACTAATACATCATATTGACCCTCACTGCCAGTTTGTGCGCTTTTTTAGAAACTGAACAAGCATTTGATTCACTTAAATGGTATTTTATGTTTGAAGTGCTCTGCTGTATTGGGGTAGAAGTGCAGTTCTTGAAACAGGTGAGCAAGCTATATTATCCAGAGTCAATGTGAATGTGACAGCCTACTAAGACAATGCTGATGTCCTCTGGAATGAGACAGGGGTGCCATCTGCCACTCCTTACATTCAAGCTGGCAGTGGAATCCCTTGTGTGTTTGCTCTGTGGCCATAATGACAACAATGGTATTTATTTAAGTAGGTACCTGCTAATTATATCCCTATATGCAGATGATACATTGCTATATATCCGACAGCCACAGGAAAACCTAAACCAATAAATACAAGAGGTGATACTGTATGGTGGCCTCTCGGGTCTCCAAATCCACTGGCATGAATCTGAGATGTTGCCACTCGCTTTGATCATGGAAGTGTTCCCCTTAGATTATCCTTTAAAATGGAGCACAGGTTCAGTGAGATATTTAGGGATCCAGGTCAGCACTAATACTGATGTTATGGTAAGAGGGAACTATGTGATTGTACTAGACGCACTTAAGTCGCAATAGGCCAAATGGATGAAAATGCCCCTGTCAAAGTTTGGTAGAATCTCCATTAATAAAATGGTGACCCTACCTAAAATTTAAATTCCTCTTCACAAGCATATCGATCATAGTGCCTAAACAAAGTTTTGCAAATTGAGCTCAACAGTCATAAAATTTACATGTACAGCTAAACAGGTAATTATAGGATGCGGCACCCTGACCAGGCCACTGGAGCTGAGCGGTCTTTCAGTACCATATCTTTGATTATACCACCTTGTTGCTCAAGCACAATTTAGAATATGTTGGTATGCGTCTTCAGCAGGGTAGAAGCACCAACTATT
Organism: Calotriton arnoldi; assembly: GCA_963921515.1. Classification (NCBI taxonomy): domain Eukaryota; kingdom Metazoa; phylum Chordata; class Amphibia; order Caudata; family Salamandridae; genus Calotriton; species Calotriton arnoldi. The sequence continues at coordinate 3,741,767 of CAWUFW010000428.1, forward strand.
TGATGCTAGGTTGTTGGATAAGGGCATGTTTGGAACTGTGCTCTGTGGGATGCCAGCAAACCCAGCCAACACAATCTATAAAATCACAACTACGAGATGAGCCTGGCATGAACAGACCAAAGCTGCAGTCATGAATATTTTATACTCACCACTGTTATTCTTAGAAGACAATCCCACTGTACCAGTGGGAGAAAATATATAGGGGCCGATTCCGATTCGGGACGGAAATCTCTCCAACCGAGCCGGACCCGGAGAGATTTCCGACCGAATCGGACTCTAGCAGTCTGACCGAACGAGTACGATGCGCACGTATGCTATCGGACTCGATTCGGTCGGACTCCCATTGAAGTCAATGGGAGCCAGTCGTACGACGCGTACACGGGCGCCCATTGACTCAATGGGCACGACGCAAACAAGGGCGCCCCCTACAGCATGTGTGCGTCGATGCGGGTCGCGCCGTACATGCACGTGTAGGGGGGACCCATGTGTCCCCCCTGTGTGCGACTCGCGCGGCTACGTTTCCAGGGGGGTCCGACACGGACCCCCAAAGTGCGGCTCCGACAGCTCCTTGGAGCCGGACTGCGCGAGTCGGTCGGAGCGGTCGCGATGCGCATCGTACTTACCCGGCCGGGGAACGTCTCCATAGCGCGGTGCGAGTCGTCCCCGTGCAAGTCGGTCGGAGTGGTCGGGTCCTGCGTACGAGTCGGTCGGAGATTTCGCGAGCACACGCATCATACTCGCTCGCCCGGACGCACGTATGATTCGATCGGGAAATAGGGCTCCGAATCGGATCCGATAAAGCCGAATCCTATTCGGAGCCCTACCGGCCGAGATCGGAATCGGCCCCTTAGTGTCTGTGATAAGATTTATAACCATGCAAGAATTTACACTATGAGGGCTCAATGATCCACTAGCTATCCTACTGTACTATAGATTGTGCCATACAACAAAGCCCCTGTATCCCACATTCCAAGCCCATTGCAAGTGAACCAAGATTTATCAATGATGGGCACCGAAGGAGGGGCAAGGAAACTAATTTCCTATTGGTTTCCGAAACACTGAAAGTTAGGAAACAGTCAACACAATGAGAAGACGCTGCCTGGGGGAAACTCTTACAATAAATTGTTGGAATTATTACTTTAGGCAAGTTAAAGAAGTGTCCCTTAACAGCAAACAAAAATTATTGCAGTTCAAATTTTTACATAGACCGTATCACATATCCTTGAAAGATAGCAAATTTAAGAGGGAAGTTGGGGACAACTGTAGAAGATGCGGGTGTCTTGTTCTTGGCATGGTCATGTTCAGTAATACAAAAATACTGGGAAGAGCTGTTTCAAAAGATAATCAAACAGGATCTTCCTCACACCCTACTACCTGCAATACTGTATTATATAGTTCAGCTACCACAGGACTGTAGAAGATTCACTATAGTGGTATCACATTTAGTGAAACATGGGTGATCATGCATTGGTACAAGGGACCTCCACTCCAGTTGCAGGAATGGCTGAAAGACCTGGCTCACTGTAATCATCTAAGAGACAGTTACGCTAGGGTTGCACGGATCAAAAATACACACACAACGTTTGGCACTTATGGCAAATGCTGACATGAGCAGTATTGATTTTTAAATATGGTGATCATTACCATGTATTCCGAGTTTGTGGCATGGACTAACTCAGATGACTAAAATGGAATCCATACTGAAATGCAATATATCTAAATCTATGAGTGTCAAGATTGATTTTTATTTGATGGAGAAGATGATAAATTAAGTTTTAAAACAAGTATTGGCAAAGCCAATTCTTTGCCTGGAGCCTTTATATTTGTCAATGCTTCTTTAGTTTCGTCATGCTTTTTGTAAAACATCTTTGTTGGAGGAGCTGTTGGGCTCTCACCAATAAGAAAAAATGAGCAAAAGTGCTTTTGATCTAAAAAAAAAAAAAAAAACTCACAGTGCCCTAGTACCTCCTGACACAAAAGGGGACTTCTTAGTGTACATATGTGCTCCTTGGGAAAGAATAGAATTGCATCACTCATGGTGAAGTTAGCCATGTGGGCCAACCCATTGCCCATGATGCATTTTTTAGTGCGTGGAAGAAATATGTGAATGACACAGCAACAGACAAATGGTTGAAGAGGGTTTTGTGTTTATAATATTAGTATTTTGTTTTAAACATTAGTAGTAGTTGTCATCAGTAGCTGCGTTTTCTGAATGCATTGCTCTGGTAGTTTGCATTCCACTTTGGAGTGGAATTTTCAGAGAGATAGTGAGAGGAAGGAGCAAGGGGAGTTGTGCATTGCTCCTCTGTACCAGTGTTTAAACCTTAGAATAAAGCACCTTTTTATAAAGCATGCCATGTGCTGTACTTTACAATTTGGTGACAAGTGGGTGTTAAAACACCGAGGAACCCACGAAGTTGGAATTACGTGGGGGCATATTATCAAGAATGATAATATGCCCTGGAGAATTCCAATAGAAGCCCATGTTCACACCAGAACATGGACTTCTATTGGAATTCTCAAGGGCATATTATCAAGCCCATTATCGCCGCTTTAGCGGCAGTTTTCTGCCGCTAAACCGGCGATAATTTGTAACGCCGTTCTTGATAATATGCCCCGTGGATTGGAGTGGAGTCTGTTTTTACTAATGGAGGAGTTACGGATTTCTGGTGCATTTCATTCCTAACTACGGGATATTTTACCCGAGGAGACATTTTGGATTGTTATGTGTTCTTACAGATTGTCATGCATTGGATTGCAACCCTGGAGAGTCTTGTGGATCTTACCATTGACCAGGTTACAGTTGATAGCTGTGCTACAGCCATTCTCTGCTCGTGCCTGTGCTACGCAGCGAGCGGAGTACTTCTGATTCATCAACGGCGTTTTGCAGCGAGTCACTGGGAGTTTGTTGCTGTGGTCAGGTGCTACTTGCGCATTCTGCACGGAGGTCAACGTGGAGAAGTCACGCTACATGCGTAACATGCCGCCATCTTGGTTTTGGAAAGTGTGGTACTCTCAGAGAAGTCCCATATGAATAGGGACGAAACGCGTAGGATGTTCTTTTTGGATGTGTCGTCCTATTTTGTCTAGTCACTTGAAGATGTTTGAATAAAGACAAAAAGAAACAACAAGAACGTGAAAGTTTTCATTTTGAATAGAAAATATTGATCTTGCTGTCTCACGTGCAAAACAAGTGTTTACAAGAGATTTATGTATTATACTTGAGCATTATATAATCCCAAGTGGTTGGATGTTTCATATTTCAAGGTATTGTGCTCCTCAACTTGTGTAGTTGCATATACGGATGTGGTTCACATTTAGCTTCTAGGAAATTTTGCCCCACAATAAAACAAAAGTGCTCAGCTTTGCTAAAGTTTGCAAAAAGAAAAAGTGTATGAGAGTCAAATGTGTGGATGGTGATAAGGATAGTTCTAGAGATGAAGAGATAAGATTAAGAAATGTACTATTCGTGATCGCAATGATGCTGTACATGATTATGATTCCAAAGGACTGTTCATTTTAAATATTAGTGATAACTCAGGTATTAACAAAAATAAACCGTTGTGTTCTATGTCTAATTGTGGAGTGACTGTACAAATGTACGCAGATTCTGGCTCTCCATACACAATTGTAGATGAAGAAACATGGAGGACCAAGTTTGCAAAGCTTTTGGGGCATAGATTGTTGGAATCTTATATTCACTCAGAAGGATTCTCTGGGGAAAAAAGTGACATTGTGGGTTACAGAACATTAGTATTCAGATTTAAAAATAGAGAGTCATGTGGCAAATTGTATGTTGCCAAGAAAGGTCTACGGTGGAGAGATCAAGGGAATTTAGATATTATTTTGAATCCAAACAATCCTGATCCCGTTATGATTGTAGATGATAGTGAGTTATTGTGTGGTGAGAGCTGGTAAAGATATCCCAATGTGTTCAGTGGTGGGATTGGTAAACTTAATAGTTTTGAGCACCGTATTGTTTTGAAATCTGATGCATGGCCTAAGATTCATAAGGTGAGACATATTCCTATATTACTCAGGAAGGAAGTAGAGAAGGAATTGGAGAAATTGGTCAATGCATATATCATCGAACCGATTGAATCCTCTGAATGGATTTCTCTGGTTATAGTAGCCAGACAAAGTAATGGTAAGCTAAGATTGTGCAGTGACCTGCAAATCTTAAATAATAATATAGTCGTGGATAGATGTCGGCTTTAATAAAAAATGCTACGTGGTTTTCCACTATTGACCTCTCAGCTGCATATCATCAGATTCCACTAAGGGGGTCATTACGATGTCGTAACGTTAGCCCTCGCCGAGCCGGCGGTGGCGACCGTTACGCCATCGTAATGAGTAATACCCCCGCCATATTATAATGGCGGGGGTATCGCGTCGGACGCAAAGTGCGTCCGCCACTTTTCCACCGGTAGGCAATCGTTCCAATTGCCAGCCGGGCGGACTTGGCCCCTAATATGGTGGCGGTGCCTAGCAGGCACTGCCATCCATATTAGTATGCGTGCGGTTAAAGGCCTTTCCATGGCGGCGATGCCGCCATGGAAAGGCTGGCGGGGAATTGCTTTGGGGGCCTGCTGTGGGCCCCCGGGGCGTTGGGGGGTGGGGGTGCACTTGGGGGTACCCATGGTACCCCCCTCCATTTCCATGCACAAGGTGGCAGGCACCGCGCGGTGCCTGCCACGTTGTGCATGGAAATGCACAACATGCCAATTTGACATTGCGGCTGTAGGCAGCACCCGCCGCAATGTTAAACTGCGGAATGCGACCGCCAGGGTGGCGGTCGCATCCTAATCAGGGGTGCGGGACCGCCGCATGGCAGGCGGCTGGTCCCGTTACCACTGGGATGGCGGACGGACTAAAGTCCGCCCACCATCCTAATGACCCCCTAAGTGAGGAGAGTTTGTCTTATACAGCATCCATTACACCTACCAAATGTTTTCAGTATAAAAGGTTACCTTTTGGGTTAGCTTCAGCGGCCACCATATTTCAAAGATTGATGCACCAGTTGTTTAGTAAACTTGAGAATGTGAGGTGCTTCCAAGACGATATATTGATTTTTGGGATAGACAGACAAGAACATGATAAGGTTTTAGTGTATGTTTTGGAAATTCTGGAAGAAAGAGGTTTGACGGTAGAGCATTCCAAGTGCAAAATTGCAGTGGTCTACAACATACCTTGGCCATGTACAGTGTGGTGAAGGTGTTACTACAAAACCAGTGCTAGTAGAAGCTATCCAAAGTTCTCCACCCCTCACGAAAAAATATGAAGTGAGATCATTCCTTGGGTCAGTGGAATTCTATTCCAAATTTGTGAGGTGTTTCTCTAGTAGAGTGTTCAGTATTAGACCATTACTTAAGAACAAAGCAAAATTCTTGTGGATCGAGGAGTGTAGCAGAGAATTTGAGGACATAAAGAAGGCCATTGTTGAAGCGTCAGCGTTAAAAGGTTTTGACCCTGAATTAGACAATATTGTCACAGTGGATGCCAGCAATAAAGGGTTAGGAGGCGTTCCTTCACAAGTAAAGAGAGCATAATTGCGTATGCTTCGCGTGCATTATCTCCTACAGAAGAAAAAATTCCATAATCAAGAAAGAATCATTGGCTTGTGTCTTGGCCTTGGAGCGTTTCCGATCATTTATGTGGGGATAACTATGCATTGTACGAAGTGACCACAAACCTTTGGTTACATATTTGACCACGGAAGGGTTATTCAATGCTTCTGTCAGAATAGCTGGAATGTCGATGAGATTACAGGACTTTATCTATAAGGTTGTATGTGTACCAGGAAAAAATGTTTTATTGCTGATTTTTTGTCACGCATGCCTACAGATTTACAAGGATGTTCAGATCATGATTGGGCTAATATTCAAGTTGCATTGATTCATGACCAGGGTACATCTAAGCTTAAGGAAGAAGATTGGGAAAAGCAATATACTTTAGATAAAAACTTACAGCAACTCATCAGCTATGTTGAACATGGTTGGCCGAGGAGATCTCATATTTCTATGGAGTTGAGATCATTTTGGGAAATACGTAATGAATATTGTGGATGGATTTGTTCACAGGGGTGGAAGAATAATTCCCCCTTGTCCTTAAGAACGAGCATTGTGAAATTGTGCGACGAGGAACACAGTGGCATTGTGAAAATCAAATATATGGTAAAGCAATTGTACTGGTGGCCCGGCATGGATGTATGTGTAGAGAAAATTGTAAGAAATTGTGTGTGGTGTGCCAATTCGGATAAGTCATTAATTACATTAAGGCCCCTATATGTGTGAACCTAATATTCCCAGCAAGCCATGGCACACTGTGGCAGTTGACATAATGGGACCGATTGATATTCAGGCTAAATACATCATTGCACTCATTGATGTGTTTTTAAGGTGGCCTGTGTTGAAAGTGGTGGATAAAGTTGATTCAGAAGAAGTTTTGAAATTTCTTGATAAGGTGTTCAATGATGAAGGGTTACCTGTACAAATCATCACAATAATGGTGTTCAATTTTTGTCTAAATTAGCGAGGGGTTATTGTGAAAAGGGTGTTGAAAAATACTATACAATTGGCAATGAAGAATGGCAGCAATTGGGAAGTTCAAATTTTCAAGACGTTATGGATGATAGAACCATTTTAAGTTACAGGAGTAAGGGGTGCAAGAACAAAACGCAATCCTGAATGGATGTTACAAGCATCCAATACCACTGTTCCTGTGGAAGAAGTGAGAACAATAATTATTAATAAACATAAGAAATATAAGGAGATGTTTGATCTCAAAAGAGGTTTGAAGAGTGTGGAGACTAAGGAAGGATTATGGGTAAAGGTTAAAAAACCTTGGAAGGTGAGAAAAGGAGAAAGTCAATTTTCAGAACCGTTGAAGGTGATTAAAATTTTATGTAATGTCATCCAAATAAGTGATGGTAAAGTGTGGAATTTAAGAAGAATTGCAGTTTTGAAGGGAGACATTGGTTTATTTGAAAGGAATGAGTGAAGAGCTGGCGATCAGGAGGAGATTATGGATCAAGTTTTGCAGAGAGAATTTAGATGTTTAATGCTCAAATTGACATTGGAAAAGATGTGGGAAATAATAAGGACAGAGCAGTAGAGGAAATGGTTGCACAAAGAGAAGGAGATGTGGAAGAGGTAGAAGATGCAGATGTAAGGATGTTAGAGGATGGTAGAAGAGACAAAGAGTGGTGAGAGGGCATGGTTGAAGAAGAAGTGGGAGAAAGTAGTTTGGGGTGTGTGATTGAGAATGGGGGTAAAAGTAAAGAGGGCCGCAATAGGAGATTACGGTTAAGACCCAAATGGATGTCGGATTTTGTATGTGAAGACATTCTGGAATAGTCGTACATTTGTGCATAATGTATTAATATGTCAATTAGTTGTTATTCCCTTGTATATATTATGGGTCATTTTATTTAAAGGGGAAAGATGTGTTGTGTTTAGTATTTTGTTTTAAACAATAGTAGTTGTCTTCAGTAGCTGTGTTCTCTGAACTTGCTGCTCTGGTAGTTCGCATTCCACTTTGGAGTGCAACTTTCAGAGAGACGTTGAGAGGACGGAGCATGGAAAGCTGTGCATCTGATGTGCTCCTCTGTACCGGTGTTTCAACCTTGGAATAAAGCATTTTTTTGTAAAGCATTCCATGTGCTGTACTTTACAGAGGGCTGGCTTAAAGCTTGTATACATAAGCTTACTATACAAGGATATAAGGATTTTTACTAAAATTAAAAGGTGTAGGCTAATGCCACACCATAAAGAAGAAGGAAGGGACATTAGAGTGATTAAGAAATATAAGCTTGATGCCAGAGAATTCCCACAAATGTCATTCAGTTTGACCAGTAACTCAACATCAATTTGTTCCCATTTCACAATAGATGTCCTCATAAAGGATAACATGGTTGGAGATATTTTCGACTTAGATTTAATAAAGAACATTGAACTCACTTGTAACATTAACATGGTCTCTGAGGAGAATTGGGGAGCTGAAATTACTAGCTGACTGTGCAGCCCAATGTTTAGAATTAATCATCCATATGGAACCAATGTCTATAAGTGTTGATGTGAAGCTCTATTTAGGACGTTGCAGGCAGCCCTAAACAATACGACGGGCTTCAGGAAGTTTATTCAGAAGAAAGATGAAACTTTGGAGTACCGCATCTCAATGGCAAATAAATATTTACATTGGTCAGTCAAACTAAATGGTGACTGAGCAACTTGTAGGCAATTGTTTGCCAACCTGAATCAACATGTTATTTGATTTTAAACTAAGAGACCCTGAAAAGAATGCATCGACCACAGGCGTATAAGCACCTGGCATGCAGTGAAAGCTATATTCAGCTGGGCTTTGCTGGTACAAGCGTCAGGAACACTAAATTTTAAATTTAGCACGGTTATGCCAAAAACGTGTTTTATTTTTCAGTTACAACTCTGAGGCTTGGCCAACAGTGCCACATGGCTGCTTCTCAGCACACATACTATGTTTTGCTCCACAAGTGGGTAGTGAAATTCTCGCTGCAGCTCACATGGGGTGTCTGACTTTTAGACCGCATGCATGGTTTGATTATACTTAAAGCAGACTTACAGAAAGGTAGAATATATCAATTAATTCAGCCAAAACAGATAACCTGTTTAGCAAAAGACTCATGCAGTGAGAAGGCGGTTGCTATGCCCTTCATTGTCAAGAGAACAAAAACACGAGCTATCCATGCCCATTAAATATACAAAATCTAGGGGCATGCGTGAAAAAGATGAATTGTCTTTCAATAAGCCAGAAGCCAGACCAAGGACTTTCAAATTGCGTTTTCAATGATGGAACTCTGGAAACATCTCCACCAGCTCAATGCCTTTCTCTTTCACTAACACCTCAATGCCTACTACTGCTGTTGCACCCGCGACCAACCGTTCTATCTTTCTTCCTTCCACTTTCACTTCTTTGATTAATATTTCTGTTTATTGAATGAACAAATCCCGAGCATGCTGACCACGTGCTGCGGCTTGTAAAGTGCTGCCCTGGACCAATAAAAAAAACAATAATTAGAGCTAACCCCCACATTCTATATAGAGTGGGAATCAATAATCCCAGTGCAAGCCTAAGGTCACTCTTTATTTCAGTTTATCCAGGTTAGTGGGTGGACCATGTCAAGGAGCCAGGACACAGTCAGGCTGTAACTCCTTAAATTAGTTTGCTTGTTAACTGTGATACTCTATGAGTTCTGCAGGCCAGCTGTCAGCATATGATGATATAGGAAGTCAGACTTGGTTAATGTCAGAAAACGTTTTTCTACCTTTGTAAATGAAGAGTGAAAAAAAACCCACGAGCCCTAAAAGGGTTTCCGATAATCAAAATCTAGTAAGTAGTGAAATTCTCATCTCAGTTTTTCCAGGTGGGGAAATGCTTTTTCTATCCTAAGGCCACCAAGTAATAACCCCACATGGATCTCTGTATCACTGACAAGAACCTAAAGAGAAAGCCAGCTAGACTAAACAGATTATAGGATACCTGCACATGTCTCCAACACAGATGCTTCGCCAGTTTCTGATCTCCCATTCAAACCCCAAAATTAGTCTTATTCCCAACCACATGTACCTCAGGACCGACAACCAGAGATCTCCTGCCAGTAAATGCCCCTTTGGATATCTTCCTTCTGTTGTCTATGTAAAGGTTCTCATTTCACACCTACTGTTATTGAGTTTACCCCCAGAAAAATTTTATAATACAGCAGCTGGAATTACCAATGACAGCAGTACGAGTTTAAGGCCTCAGAATAATCGTAAAAATTGGTGTTTCTGCAACAATTTCCGAACAATTTTCCTAGGATATATTCAGCCTGAATTTCCATGGTGAATCATGTGTGTGTGTGTGTGTGTGTGTGTGTGTATGCGCGCACACACATGCACACACAAACACGAATAAGTTTACCAGTTGTTGGTAGCACATATGAATTTTCCCTTGCTCTTGCAGCTCTGCCCTTATGTATCGTGGCTGTACACTAACTTTGAATTTGCGCATGTTTGGCACGTAGACCAAGCTTTAGTAACAAACAGCGTTGGGTCAGAGAGCTTCCCATGTAAATCGCACTGTGCAAACATTTACATGATTTTCCATGGTGAAATGTTTGTGAACCTAAACAGGCACCTAAACAGGCACCCGTAAAACAAGAACCTAAGGACTATAATAGAGGCTCCATTGCCGTCCGACCTACATTCAACATAGACACTAAAAAGGACCATAATGAGGGCAGGTAGTCTTCAAAGTAGACCACCATTCATTTCTTGCACTGTCTGGCTTTAATGTGCTGGCGGTGTGACCTACCTATTCTTACATTCAGGTCTTTCCTACTTTGTCACACACTATCTCGCTACTACAAAGGTTGGTTTACCAAAAAAACGAGAGGTAGCAGAAGTGACATCACGCAGCCTTTTGATTGAGATGATATTACAGGGTTGGCTCCACATCTCATCTTCAGCATTTCAGCATCCTTCTATTTGCTGTTTAGAGGGTTGTATGTGATTTCATAGACAAAAGATTTCATGGAATATCATTACTGAGAAACCATTTTATCTAAACTGTTTAATCGAAAGTTTCAGGATGAATGTCATTTACCTTTTCGTAGAAGTCATAGAATGTCTTTTTGGTCAAAATTGCTTTTGAATGCTTATTTTTAAAGTGTTAATGCAATGGTTGTAGGTTTTACTTTTAGAAACAGTTTTGTCTGAGATATTTATTTCAGTGCTTTACTTCAGGGGACATTATTTCATATTTATACCTTTTACATTGTCAAACAATTATTTCACATGCTTTGAATTCGCTTACCCATCACCACTCGCAAACACCATCCATCCTTGTCCCCTCACAGCTCCTAAACACGATAAATCCATGGCCTCTAAAATCCCTCACCACACCTAAACTACACTCATTCATGAAGCCCAAAAGTCCTCTCTATCCCATAAATATACCATCCCTGAATCATGATACCACTCATTAGCCTTAACTCCTCCCATTCATGAACCCTCAAAAACCCTTTCTTCGCCTAAACCCCCTCATTTCATACCCCTTAAAACACCTCAGCACACCAAAACTCCACCCATCCCTGATCTCCCAAAAACCCTCACCACCCTAAAGCACCAGCCATCCTTGACCCATAAGAACTTCTCATCACTCTAAAGTACTCATCCCTGAACCTTAAAACATCTAGACTCCACTCATCCCTGAATTCTCGAAACCCCTCACCACCCCATCCTTAACCCTAAAAACTCTTCACCACACTAGTCTCTACCCATAATGGAACCTTAAAAACCCTTACCAGCGCTAAACACCGCCAACACGTGAACCCTAACAACCCTCAACACCGATACACTCCATCCCTGAAACCTAAAAACATCTCACACACCTAAATGTCACTCATGAGTGAGCCCTAAAACCCCCTCACCACCCCTACACTCGACCCTTCACTGTACCCTGAAATCCCCTTTCTATGCCACAACTCCATTTATTCCTGAACCCACAAATCCCTCATCGCCCTAAACATTACTCATCCCTGAACCCTCCTATATGGTTTCTAAGTTTTCGTTTTCCTTGAATTCACAAACATCAGTTAACAGAAAATGAAAAGACTAGAAACAACATAATATAAGCAGGGATGTTAGTACATTGCTTACTTTTTCTTTCTGAATTCATGATGCCTGAAACCAGGGAAGCAAGGGTAGTAAAGGGCAAGCCAGGATAGCTACCTTTAATACATTTCCCTGTTACCTACACCGTTTTGTCATCCTCCCACTTTTCAATTTGTCCACTCATATGTTTTTCAACATATCTTACTTGTCATGTTTTGACTCTTTTATTACTTAGGTTCTTCTGAGCGTGGTCTCTGTAAGGTGTGCTAAGACCTTCTGGATCTTGTTTAAATATATAAAATTAACAATTAAAGAATGGAAACAGGGAGACCTGGATAAGAAATCATTCAAATAGACAGAAAAGAAAAACTCATATCCAGCACACCCAGCAAGCAAGTTGGCGTAGATTCTTAGACGGAGACACGGCATGCTCTCTATTATATAGTCAGTTTTACACATGACGTAGGTGCTAAAGATCGAATATACATCAAGTTTCATTTTTTATTTTGCACCCAGCCTTCTTGTATTTGCACATTGAACCCATGTCATTAAATGTGTCGATTATCCAATTTATATAACACGTGAAATGGGCGGATCTATGCCTGGCAGCTGATGATGAGGGAAGAACGGACAAAAGTGCCTGAGTTTTGATGAGAAACAGCAGAAGTAAGTTGATATCATTGATGGCACCAATCTTATTATTGCAGTAGGACTTTGGGGCTTTTTCCACTTTTTTTTTTTTTTTTTTAAATATTTTTATTGCATTTTAAATATACAGCACAGCATTATATCAATTACTTACAGACACAAAAGAATAGATAGTCTTAAAAGCAATTCACCAAACAGCCCTACAGTTGAGGTATTTGTCAAAATATTGAAACCTTTGGAAAACACCATGAAAGAAAGAGAGGAAGAAAAAAAGAAGAAGAAAGAGACAGACAAAAGAACATGTGAGCCTACTTTGTCGCGACTCAGATTCTTTAAACAAAAAAACAAAAAAATATCTAGGGTCCATTATGAACCAGCGATTCCTTCCAACTATACATAGGAGCCCATATCCGTCTACCTACAATTTTCCTCTTTTACCCTTTCTTTCATATATTCCCCTTTCCAAATTGAATATTGAAAGAAGACGAGCTAACCATAACTGAAATGTTGGTGCGGATTGATCTAACCAAACTGAAGAAATAATTATACGTAAAACCGCCATAGCGAGAAAAAGAAAATGATCCAACCTGAATTGACCCTGGCTATTATCCACCCCAAGTAGCATTAAGGCTGGGGTTAATTTAACCTTAAAGCCCAAAATAGATTCAAAAAATGCCGTAATGGATGATTTAATCCTATCAAGGCGTGGACAAGCGGAAAACATATGAACTAAATCTGCGTTAGATGAATTACAGCGTGGACATGTGGTTCCCTCTTGACCCCCCCATTGTAGGATCTTAGCCGGAGTATAGTATAGAGAGAAAGCTGTTTTGTAGTGCTGGGCTTGAAGCCCAGCAGAGCATAATACTGTCCTCGCCAACTCCAAAGATTGAATAAAATTGTCGGAGTCGGTACCCAGCCTATCCTCCCATTTCTTGCCATGTTTTTCAAGATCATCCAATTTTGTTGCATTTAATTCATTATATATCCTTTTAATGCTACAACCCTCAATGCTTCTTATTGCCTCAATAATTTCGACCTTACCAAATCCTATAAGCCCACCCGCCTTTTTACTAATGAAGCTTCTGATTTGAAGATATTTGAAAAAGTTCCTTGTATCAATTCCAAACTTATCCTGAATATCCTTGAATTGATAAAAGTGACCCTCTGGCCCTATCAGGTCCCCTACATTCATAATGCCACGATCTGCCCACAGAGTCATAGTTTGATCCGAGAAGATTTGTGGGAGCGTGGGGTTACCACACAGTTGAGTATAAAAATTCATTCTCACTATTCCCATTTTTTTCTTTAAGGTGGCCCAGATGTTAAAAGCTGCTTGCATAGTTTTAAATTTAGTTTTTTTATAATAACTAGGCTTGCTGAACTTCAGAAAACAGTTTGCTGCAGCCTCCCCCACCAATAACCTATAGACATCTGGCAACTTATCAACCTCAGCTGGTTCTTTATGTCCCCCACCAAACATCCCGCACATGTACTGAAGTGCCGCAGCCCAATAATAGAGCTTAAAGTCTGGGACTGCCCAGCCTCCTCTATCCAAAGGTAAAGACATGTATCGTAGGGCCCTTCTTGTTTTACCATATGCCCATATAAATCGATTAATCAACTTATCTAGTATGATGAACCATTTTTTCTCAAATACCCAGGGGATTGCCCTAAATAGATATAAGATCTTTGGGAGAAAAACTATTTTGACCACATTACTGCGGCCAACCAGTGACAAATGTAGGTTATGAAATTTATCCAAATCTGTATTGGCCTTCCGTATTATCGGATCGATATTTACAGCCACTAATTTATCCAAATCTGAAGTTATAGTGATCAATCAATCAATCATGTCACTTATAAAGCGCACTACATACCCGCGAGGGTCTCAAGGCGCTGGGGGAAGAGGGGGGTGGTGCTGCTACTGATCGAAGAGCCAGGTCTTGAGGAGTCTTCTGAAGGCCAGTAGGTCTTGGGTCTGTCGGAGGTTGGTGGGGAGGGTGTTCCAGGTCTTGGCGGCGAGGTGGGAGAAGGATCTGCCGCCGGCGGTCGTTTTCCGGATGCGAGGGACTGTGGCGAGGGCGAGGCTGGTCGAGCGGAGCTGGCGGGTGGGGGTGTAGAAGCTGAGTCGTCTGTTGAGGTAGGCTGGTCCGGAGTTGTGGAGTGCTTTGTGTGCGTGGGTGAGATACTCTGCTGAATCTATCGTATGTGAATCAGAGCTGACAATCTCCCCATTCACTACAATTTGAGTTTTTTGTTTATTTAAGGAATATCCCGAGATCTCTCCAAATGCTAGGGCTATATCCTCAACTGCCTTTATTGCTGATAAGGGATTAGGGGTTACCAGCTTTTTCCACTTTTAATGCATTTCATTTTCCATCTTACAACACAGCTTCTTTTTTTCAAAGTCCCCTGCTAACAAAAATAGGTTGTAAAATATGTGTGTAAGAAATTGGGTTATGGTTGAGGGTGGTAGAAGCCCCAATCAAATAACCACAAATCCTGTCAGGGTGAACCACAGAAATCACAAAATTAAACTGTGCTTAACCATCTGGTAGCTTAGCACAAAGTGGTCAGGCTTAACTTAGAGGCAAAGTGTAAAGCATTTATACAGCACACAAAAAGTTATTAAATGAAAACACAACACAAGAAAAATCCCAAACCAACGTAGAACAATAAAGTAAACTTTAAGAAATAAAATGAGACTGGAACAACAAAAATCCAATCAGTAGAACTGAAGATATGGAATGTTAAAGTTTTAGGTAGAAATATTCCCTAAAGGCACAAAGTGCCACTCATGGTCATCGATCATACTAGAGTGGGGGAAAGTCACAAAGTTCAGGCCAACCACAAGTGTGAGCCGGATAAAGGGACCAGGTTAGGCCCGCTGAAAAAGTTACCTCCTCAAAGTCTGGTGCAAAGAGTTCTGTTCATGGTGGAGGAGGCCGGGAGGAGCAGGGAGATCTTTGCAAATTGTTGTTGTGGTAGCGCGAATACAAGGCTGGCATTGCAGATGGTTGTCGCTGTAGGGTGAAGATCCAGTGGGGCTTCACAGGAGGTCATTACTGGAACTTTGCATTGGTGGTCACCACAGGCCGTCGTTGCTGTAGTGCGAAGTGCAGATCTTGTATTGGCAGTCATTGCTAGTGGTCACAGTAGCAGAAAGAATCAGGTCTACTGGAGCTTTGCATTCATTGGTAGTTGTCGCATAGTCTCGGTGTGATGAAAGAGCCTGTTCACAGTTGCAAAGAGACCAAAGCATCAAGATTTCATCTTTCTTCACGGGAGGAACTCAACTGATGTCAGCAAAGGGCCCAGGACATGTGGAGGCATCTCTTGGGATCAGGAAGTCACTCCAGAAGAGGCCAGCAGGGCTCAGGCAGGTCCAATTCAAGGTGCAGGCACATCCAGTGCATCTGGTCAGTTGGGCATTTTCACGGAGGCCTCTGAAGCTTGTTGTGTCCCTGTAGCTCACACAGGTCAGCCAGCCA
Source organism: Calotriton arnoldi (assembly GCA_963921515.1). Taxonomy (NCBI): domain Eukaryota; kingdom Metazoa; phylum Chordata; class Amphibia; order Caudata; family Salamandridae; genus Calotriton; species Calotriton arnoldi. The sequence continues at coordinate 3,757,536 of CAWUFW010000428.1, forward strand.
ACTGGCCCCTGAAGTCGCTCAGGTTAGCCTGGGATGAAGGAGGCCAAGTCTTATTCCTCAGAGTGCAAGGCAGTTTTACAAGTTTTTCAATGCTAGCATATATAAAGCTGCAAATAAATAAATAATGCAAATAAATGCTACTTGTTTATCTTGGTCACAACAATGAAATTCATCAGTCATACGGCAGCAAAGAAAATACACACATATATTATTGTACACATGTGCAAACATACTCTAGATTTTGACAAATGTGTGTAACATTTAAGAGACAGAAATTCATAGTCCCTATGTGTTTGTCTTCACTATCCTTCAGAGTCATGTGGAGTTTGACAATACCGGTTATGACCATTGCATCTTGGCTCTGGTAGCCTACATATTTTTAGCCACAAACCCACTTCGACTGATTAATTGCTGATGTAGATTGCAGCTCCCTAGCCTTGAAACCTTAGGCAATTATGTATTTGGGATGCTACCCCTTTAACGAACTCAATCCATCCTTCAAATTATCACACAGTCCATTTCTCTGTTTATTTGTGGATCGGACAAATCATGGTCAAAGCTGCATGGCTCCTCCAGGGAGGCCTATGCCTGGCACATTTGGAATGCTACTGGCTGTCACAACAGCTGGCCCTTTCAGTGTGTCTTTTGCCCATGTACCGAATGGCACCCACCTGGATCTTGCTGGAATACCAAATCTTGCTGACCTCGGTGACCTTGCAATGTATTATACCTCAACATTGCCTAACACCCCCTCTCCAACCTCATCATCTACGCATCACAATATGCCTGGCATAGGGTCCACAGCACTATGAAGATTTCGGGATGTATTCACTCCAAAGCCTCGCTGTGGTGGAATGCTGCCATTACTATTGGATAGGAGGAAATGAGCTGGTCTTTATGGATCATGTGAGGAATCTGCTATATAGATGTTCCCTCAAAACATTTAATGATCTACAGAGGGAGTATGACCTCCTCAGTTCCCAGAGCTGGCGTTACATTCAACTGTCCCACACTTTGTCCGTCCCCCTGGGGATGGTTCATATCAATCTACAGAGGTCCCCAAATACTCAATATATCCGTACTTGAAATATTTCAGTGGGGTCACTGTGGGACTGTATACTACATTGGTAGACCATTGTTTTTCAGATGCCATCTCAGAATCATTGTTTATATGGCGGAGGACTTGACTTAAAATGTAATTCATGGAGGACAATTGGGAAATAATACTGGTGAGGGTTGAGGGAGGTGAATCTTAAATAGTTATTTCAAAATCATTCACTGGTTTAACTGGTCCCCGGCTAAGCTTTGTGCAGCTCAGCATGGACTAACATTGCTGAAGATGTGGAGACCAGGAATGCAACATAGTACATCTGTTGTGGAAGTGTCCCACGCTCCATGATTTCCGGACACAGAGCTGGAACCATTTAAAGGGGAGCTTCGGGTGTCTGGGTCGTTGACCGCCCATTTGGTCCTCCTACAAGATACCTAAGATTTCTCCTCTCTGATGCAACATGTTAAGAGATGGCTCTTAACTGCTCAGGCCATGGCTGAAATGGTAATCCTACATCTTTGGAAGACTTCAAGGGTCCCTATTGCCAAACCTAGCTGGAAAATATGTATGAGATGGCACAATATGAGAGACTTTTAATAACAGCAAATTTCAGACTTTTGAGGAGGTCTGAGGCTCCTTTCTCAGAAGATGAAGATGTTCCTTCCTTTACCTATGACAGGCACATCTCCCACACTCCCCTTCGACACTGACCGCCTAGAGCACCGGGTAGGTATTATGGGCCTCTCCAGAGTCTATCCATCATCTTGGTATGCAGTATCAACTGCTCCAATGGGCATCCTAGGCTCTTCTTCGAGGTCCCTCTATGTCTTGTTTAGCTGGCCAGCTTACAGAACATCTGGGGGTCACTGGAGATACCAGCAATCTGTTCTTTGCAATTGTTAGAATGTGCAGAATTAGGAGTGGGATCTCTTTAGCTCCCGATATTGGTTGTACTTTTTCTCTTTTTCTTTTCCACCATAATTTCGATCTCTTTTTCTTTTCTTTTGATTATAGTGCATGGGTTTTTTACTGTCTACAACTATGTTTGCATTTTTTCTGTCTCATACCATGTTGTGCATTGTTAGCTGCTCCACTTGGAGCATCATGGCAGGCATATGCAAATTGCCCCGATACTAAAGAATTAGTTATTGTTGATACTCTGTTTTACTCTGTGCCTGATACTTGTGCCTTTTGTTGTACATTAGGACCGCTTGTTGGAAAAAAATTAATAAAGAAGTTCAATATTGAAACCTCACTGGAGTTGGTGGGCTAAGATCCCAAGCACATTAACTTTTTTAAGGCCATGGCCATGTCACCATGTGACATGGAGGTGTGAGCATTGGTGTAATGCTGCTGATGCTGCAATTCACTGTATCCTACTGCAATGTCTGGCAATTCTAAAAAACCTATTAGATCTGATTTGTTATCTAGCTGCCAGATATTCCTCCCTGGTAGGTCTGGAAGATCTCAACCCTTGACAACAATTCCCTGAGTCTGAATTTCCTACATTCAAGACTGAAATGAGGCTCACTTAATTAGTCAGGGGTGCCACAGACATTAATGGACACTATTTTCAGTACAAATGTTGGTATTGTCTTTGTCACCTTGTCAGTGAAGTGCTTCACTTTTTGCACAGCTCCGCCTGGTAGCTGCTACACCCGACCCTTGCTGGTCTGCATTCAAGGCCCTCCTCCACCCACATGCACCCACCTGTGCCTCATCCCTGGTAGTCCAGTGGGAAGCTTTTCTGCTCTGCTGCTCCTCTGCCCTCTGTCTCTCTGTCTTCTGCCTTTCTTTTTCCTTCCTTTCATTTAGCTTAGCTTTTTTTCACTTTTCTTCTCTCTTTCCTCTTTTTTGTGCCTTTTTCCCTCTGTGTCCCTGCTGCTGCTCGTCCCCCGTGGCCCCACCCCCATCCAGCGCCACTTCCTGCTTCCCGCCTCCCAACTGTCCAGCCCTCTCCCTAACACTACTTATGGTGGTCTGTGCCTGGACCGTGTCCAGGGCCACAGACCCTGGTTCTCTGACCATCCACTACTACGACACCAGCACCCTCTATGCCGAATGAAACCCAGGGCCCTTTTTCCTGCTGGAACTGCAGCTGCACCTTCACCTACCACGGCACACCAGCCCCACCCACTGCACGACCGACAAATACCTGACCCGACCGCCTCATCTGCATTCTGCTCAACACACGTTCCCTCCACAAACACATCGTGGAGATCTGGGATCTGCTTGACTCCATTGACCCCAACATTGCCTTCTCATGGACATCTAGATGAACTCCACCACTGCCCCAGACATCGCCATCCTGGACGGCTACAAGATCATTCACAAGGACCGCATCAACAAACCGGGGGGAGGCATCGCCATCGTACACAAAAGCACCCTCCACCTCACCACCCACGCGGATGACCCCTCAACCACAATGGAACACCTCCACTTCCAGGTCCAGACCAACCCGAACACCACCCTCAGCGGCACCCTCATCTACAGACCCCCCGGACCATGCCCATCCTTAAGCAATTCCATCATCAACTGCATCGCCCCCCCATGCTCTCGTCTCCACAGACTATTTCCTCCTCGGCGACCTCAACTTTCACCAGGACAACTGCAACAACAAAAACACCTCATCCCTGCTGGAGAACCTCACCACCATCGGACTCAAACAACTGGTCACCTCCCCAACCCATTTAGGAGGACACAGGCTCAACCCCATCTTCACTGCCAGCGACAACGTCACCTTAAGCCACACCACCGAGCTCTGTGGACCGACCACTGCTGCGTCCACTTCTCCTTCACCAAACCCACTGTACATCACAATGCCCACCACTACCCTCGCAGAAGATGGAGCAAGGTTACCGATGAGCAGCTCACCACCTCTCTCAGCAAAACCCCTCCACCGACATCCACGGACGTTAATACCTCAGCACACAACCTCCACCAATGGATCTCCAACTGCGCCGACACTCTGCCTCCCCTGAAGTCCCAGGCAGACAAAACCCCAAGAAAGCCAGCTGGTTCTCTCCCGCTCTTCATGAGTCCAGGCACACCTGTAGATGGCTCGAGAAGAGGTGGAGGAGAAGCAAGATCCCAGAAGACCACTCAGCCTTCAAGACCGCTGTCACCACACACCACCACCTCATTAGAACAACAAAGAAAGCAGCCCTCCAAGAAAGGATCAATGCCAATGCACTCAATAGTAAAGAACTCTACATCGTGGTCAATGAATTCACCAGACCCAGCAAAGAGACAGCAGACATCCCACCCTCCCAAAACCTCTGCAACAACCTTGTCACCTTCTTCCACCGCAAGATTAAGGAGATATACAAGAGCTTCGACAGCCTCAATACCCAAGACCCTCTCGCCCCACCCGCAAACATCGCACCCAATGACACCAGACCCCAGCAGACCCTACTCAACTGGACTCCCTCACCGCTGGCGACACCCTCAAGATCATGAAGAGCATCCACTCTGGCCCACCCTCATATCCATGCCCGCACCACATCTTCAACAAAGCCGGCACCACCATATCCCCCAAACTCTGCCACACCATCAACTGCTCCATCAACTCCACCACCTTCCCGGAAGACTGGAAACACACAGAGATCAACCCCTTGCTGAAGAAACCATCTGTCGACCCGACGGACCTCTAGAATTTCAGACCCATCTCTCTTCTCCCCTTCCCAGCCAGAGTCCTTGAGAAGGCCATCAATACCCAACTCCCCGAGTTCATCGAAGTGAACCATATCCTAGACCTCTCCCAATCCAGCTTCCGAAGCAACCACAGCACCAAGACCGCCATCCCTGCCACCAAAGATGATGTCCTCACCCTTCTCGACCAAGGCAAAACTGCAGCCCTCATCCTCCTGGACCTCTTGGCTGTACGCTATGCACAAGACTCCACGACACCTGCATCTGCGATAAAGCCCTGGAATGGATCCACTCCTTCCTCACAGGCCGACCACAGAGAGTCAGACTACCACCGTTCCACTCTGAACCCACAGAGATCAGCTGCTGAGTGCCTCAGGGCTCCTCCCTGAGCCCCACTCTCTTCAACATCTTCATGGCCCCGCACGCAGCCTTCCCTGAGCCCCACACTCTTCAACATGTACATGGCCCCGCTCGCAGCCTTCGTCAGTCACCACGGACTCAACATTGTCTCTCACGCCGACAACTCCCAGCTGATTCTCTCCCTCACCAACAAACCCACAGTCACCAAGAACAACTTCCATGATGGGAGATAGGCTGTTGCCACCTGGGTGAAGAACAGCTGCCTCAAGCTCAACTGATCCTTCTCCTACTTCGCAGCAAAGGCCTGGCACACCCTCACTCTCCACCTCAGGCAATCACCGTCACTGCCTCAATTCAGGAAGGACCTCAAGACCTGGCTCTTCGACTGAACCACAGCACTTTCGACGGACCAGCAGTCCTCCCCCCCCAGAGCCCTGAGACCCTTACGGGTGAGTAGTTGCGCTCTGCAAGCCACCTGATCGATTGATTTATATTGTGAGGCTCGAGTCATGTCTGTCATGTGGTTTAATCACAACCTGATTGATCTTTAACCCTACCATACGCCTGTGACTCTATCCCTGGGTAAAGCCTAAAATCCCAGCCCTAAAAAGGGACTTTGCTTTTTGAGCATTTACTAACACCATGAACAACAACTTACCCTCGGACAACAAGTCTTGGTCTGTGATTTATATAAATGTTTTTTAGGTTTTTAGCAGGGCTTGATTTTAGAATGTATTGTTTTAGCTCTTTTCATATTCAGCCTTTTTATTTCAGCTATTATAATATAGTTGTTTTTAAAATGTAGTTATGGAATCCCAATGAGTGCACCTCTTCATTCCCTATTCAACCAGTGACGTGCACACAGTGTCACATCTTGTATTGTGATGATGGTTCCAGTGGTGGGTATTTCTCGAGATGTAATTGGGTTGGAGTTTGACCATCAGAAGGAACTTATTAATATTCCAATAGTCTAAACAGTACGGTTGTCATTCGATAATTTGATAATACCATCTTGGTCTTTTTATAGCTCTTCATACCACACTTCTGCTGCAAGTAACAGGTATTTATTGTCACTGAATTTACCAGCCTCATAGGTATAAAAGGCAGAGTTCACCTTGGTAAGGGTCATATATTTGCAGATCAATGCAAATTCCAATGAAGAGCAAGTTGCTGTGACATCTTGCCATACCATATATATCAACACTGAGGGCCTGATTATGATGTTGGGTGGATCGCCACAGACATGCTGTCAGTGGTGGTCCATCCGACATCTGAGGCTTTGGTCCAACCGCCGCATAATGATGGGGTCGGTCGGAGCGCAGCCAGTGGAGGGACCCACCGACGCCTTCGACAGGCTCAAGGAGCCCGTTGGAGCATCGGTCAGAGCGTAATCCCTGCAATGGGGGCGATGCCTGTGGAGGCATCACCGTAGGTATTACGAGGTCCCATTCCCTATGCCTTTACATGTCGGTCTGACCGGAATGGGAATTTGGGGGCCCCTAACAGGACCCGGTCCCCCGTGGGCTCAGGGGGGCACATGTGGTGCCCCCCCAAACATTCAGCATGTGAAATATATATACATCAAATTCAATTTTATGCTATTTGCTGCAGTTTGAGTATATGGTTTTAGTTCTGTGACAGTATTCCTATTGGCCTCCGAATGAAAATTCACCTGTCTAGCTATGAACCGTATTGAGGAAACAAATGTAAACATACAGGAGATTTACATAGCATTTTTTTTAAAATTCTATTCGCAAACATTTCCAGTGGTAAGCATGGAACATGTGATATGTTCTATAGATTGCTCTTACCCCTAGGTGTAATTCAGAATAGCACAGAAATCGGCACTGAGGAAATGGTACCTCCTGTGAACATGGTAATTTTTTTTTGTCTGCATGGAAAAATTTTACTCATGGAGAAAGCTTTGACTACACCCCAAAAATCTAGGGTGCTCCATTCCACTTCCTATCCTGGAAAGGGAATTACTCCAGCACTTGCCTTGACTAAATCTCCAAAAATGTTCAGGGTGGAAAGAGGTCTGATTGGAGTTGAGAAATGCCAACAAACATTGAAGTTTAGGGGCAACAATACCTTTGTGAATAGGTCCCTATAACATTTTGCTCCACCCATACATCTAACAATGCACCAGGTATAAATATCTTGGGGTTAACTTTGATTTCGAAGAGTAATGCTTTTTTGAGTTACTTAAGGGCAAAATGGAGCTGTCAGGCACCGTTCTGAATTGGTTCACCTCTTTTCTACAAAACCGCCAGCGTGTTACTTCGGGAAACTTTCTAACAAATGCATCATCCTTTTAAAATGGGAGTCATGGATCGACCTTGTCCCTCACACTTTTCAAGTGAACCTGTTGTTACCCTCAATTGTAAACCTGTCACTATTAACTCAATGAAATCCCTTGAAAAGAACCTTAACATGCAAGCACACATACGCTCATTCACATGCAGGGTGTTTCTCCAACTCAACCTTTTTTCGAAGGTGAAACCTTTAATCCCACCACCTGACTTCAAGACCACAGTTCAATCCTTAGCCATATCACAACTAAATTATGGGAATGCAACATTAACAGGATAACCAAAAATAAGCATGGCGCCACCCAAGGCAATGCCGCTGCAAAACTGATAACAGAGACAAAAAGTTTCAACCGCATCATACCCTTTCTAAAGTCTCTCTGCTGGCTCCCTTTTGAAGCTAGGATACAGTTGAATATAGCATGCATGACATACAAAGCCATACACCATGATTAACCTAGTTAATTTATAAACTAGCTCACTATCTCAGGATACAGCCACGCTCTACAAAGTTCTAATTCCCTTTGCTTGGACACCCAAAATTCAGAAAAAGAAACCTGTTCCCACAATTTCACAGGAACTACTCCGAGAATATATGGAACTCTCTTCCAGCAGACATTCAGTCTGACCCATCAACAAGCTCCTTCAAAAAAAGAGGTCATGAGGATTCTAAAAAGCAGAATCATAACTGACATTATATAGCCTAGCTTGATTTGGAGACCACCCGACACCCCTGGTCTTATTCTCAGTGAGTTTCAGGCACTAATACCACACCACCACACCACCAGGAGGAAGTTCGTGTTCAATGGACATTTTGTTTTGCGCTCTATGTTATACCATGTGATTTGTAATTGAAACTGGGTTGTTGGTTGACTGGGGTGTGAACCTTAGTCAAGCAGAACCACAATCCTAGTCAGGGTAAGTCACAAACACACACTAAGTTAACCTGTGCTCACCCTCTGGTAGGCTTAACTTTAGAAGCAATGTGTAAAGTATTTGTGCAACACTTCAAACAGTAACACAGTGAAAACACCACAAAAAGACTCCACACCAGGTTAGAAAAGTAGAACTTAATTTTATAAATAAAAGAAGACCAAAACAACAAAAATCCAGTAAGTAGAACTCAAGATATGAATGTTTATAGAATAAACTGTAAAATAGAGCTTAGAAGCAATAAGCCCTTGTTTGGGATATCTGGTCCGATCGGATCGGGACAAAGTCAAAAGTTCAGGCCGACCGTGAAGGAGAGCAGGGCAGATACAGGGACCCAGTTAGGCCCACTGAATGCAAGTACCTTGATCCAGGCTGCATCGATGTCGTAGAGGATGCAGGGTAAAGCCGAAGCGATGCATCAGTGTTGATCCTCGGTATAGCGGTGGTGCGTCGGCTCAGATGCGCTCAGAGTTTTCTGCGTCGTCATCGAGGCTGTTGTTGGAGATTCAAAGACCTCTAGCCGTGTTGAGCATTGCACAGTGCTGCTTCCGAAAGTGATGCATCGTCGTCCATCCTTGCAGCAGAGGCAATGGGTCCGTTCTGGTCACGCATCAGGGGCAATGCGTCAATGTTGCTACTCACAGCTGAGGCAATATACCCGTTCCAAACCACGCAATGGTGCTGATGTGCCGGTTCTGGTGAGAATGCGTGGATCTCGTTGAAGCAAGCACCATGGCCTCACTTCCAAGGGTCCAGGACTGTTGTGGCACCCCTTGGCAGGGCAGACTCACAGATGGCAGAGTCCAGGTGCAGCAGCAGAAGATTTGGATGTGTTTTATGTCCCCGAGAGCTCAGATCAGGAGGAAAGCCAGCAAGCCCTTGGAGTCATTCTGGGTTCAAGTGATGCAGGTCTAGTCCGTCTCACCCAGGCAGGGAAACAGCAGACAGTAGGGCAGCACAGCAATGCAGGAGTCTAGAAAAACAGCAGTCCAACAGAGCGGCAGTCCTTCAGCAGCACAGCAGTCCTTCTTCCTGGCTGTCTTCACAGGTCCAGAAGTGTACTGAACTCATGGTGTCAGAGGTCCAGCACTTATACCCAGTTATGCCTTTGAAGTGGGGAAGCTTTCAAAGAAGGGTTTTTGATGTGCACAGAGGTCCTCCCTTCCTGCCCTGACTCCAGACTCACTACAGGGGAGTATGCCCCCCTTTGTGTGTGGACAGGATATAGCCTATTCAGGTGTAAGTGTGAGGCTGTGCACAGCTCCTCCCTCCCATCTCCCCGCATGGCCCATCAAGTCAACTCTAAGCTCCCTTTGTGTGTGGCTGTTTAGGGGGGAATACACAAAGCCCAGCTGTCACCCAAACCAGATTGAACAGAGTCAGGCAGAAGGCCCCAAATTGCTAAAACTGGTCCGAGGATGCTTGTCCCCGGTGCAGGGAGGACCTGGCTTGGCAGTTCAGGCTGGACTATTCCCATGAGGCACAGGGTCAAGACTGATTTGCATATGGCTGGGTCTAAACTGGGGTGGCATAGTGAGCGAATGAACAATGGATTTAACCCAGGTCTGTTGACTGAGGGTGAATGTTTGATTTGCTCTGCATTTCGTCCATCATATGTGTGTCTTTTGCTTAAAATGCAAGCTTTCTAAAAGTGGCATTTTCAGAATTGCAATTTAAAATCTGACTGCAGAATAAATTGTGATTTTAAATTGTGATTTCAAAGATACCAAACACGATGGTCTTATATCTTACCAATTGGAAATTACACTTATAAAATGTAATAAGGTGATCTCAATGTTATCCTATGGGAGAGATGGGCCTTGCAATAGTGAAAAACGACTTTGGTAGTTTTTCACTAACAAGACATGTAAAACGCAAACGTTCATGTCCAGCCTTTTAAATGCATTGCACCCTGTCCTGTGGGTTATACTTGGCCTACCTTAGGGGTGACCTATATGTATAAAAACAGAAGGTTTTGGCTAGCAAAAGGGTTATTTTGCCAGGTTGGCATGGCACTGCACCCTGCACAAACAAGCTCTGCAGTGCACGCCTAAGACATGGTTAAGGGGCTACTTAGGTGAGTTGCACAATAAGTGCTGCATGGCCCACTATTAGCATTTAATTTGTAGACCAATGCACAAGGGGTACCACTTTACTAGGGACTTATAAGTAAATTAAGTATGCCAATTGGGGGATAAACCAATGTTACCATGTTTAGGGATGAGAGCACAAGCACTGGTTAGCAGTGGTAAAGCCCAGCAAAAACTAGGTCAAAAAGATTTAGGAGGTGGGCAAAAGGTTAGGGAGAAGACCACCCTGTGGCTATCAGGTCCAACACGTGTCCTCCCCAGCTGAAAGTGGGGACAACTACCCAACCACCTGGGAGTTCTCTTCACTAAGGCAGAAGAACCTCAAGAGATCAACAGCATTGGCGTGGTCTGTCCTCAAATTGTGCACCACGGTAAAGCCCATTCCCTGTAGGGAGATGGACCACCTCAAAAGTTTGGGATTTTCACCCATCATCTGCATGAGCCATCAAGGGGCCTGTGGTCCGTCTGAACCAGAAAGTGAGCCCCAAACAGGTTTGGGCTCAACTCCTTCAGTGCCCAGACTACAGCAAAAGCTTCTCTTTCAATGGCACTCCACCTCTGATCCAGTGGAAGTAACCTATTAATGAAGGCTACCGGTTGGTCTAAGCCCTCCTCATTCAGCTGTGCTAAGACTGCCCCTATTCCAAGCTCTGAAGCATCCATTTGCATGATGAGTTGTTTGGTAAAACCCGGGGCCCTGAATACAGGTGCTGTACTCATGGCTTCTGTCCAGATCACCAATTTGGGCTGCTTCTTCGAAGTCATCTCAGTTAAGGGGGCAAACAATGGTGCTTTAGCCCTTAACAAAACTTCTGTAGTAGCCTGTGAGGCGTAGGAAGACTCTCACTTTTGTCTGGGTTCTAGGTGGTTGCAGCCCATCATGGTTTAAATTTTGTCCTGGATGGGTTGCACCTTACCCCCATCTACCATGTGTCCCAGGTCCACCACGGAACCCTGTCCAATCTGACACTTACTAGCCGTGATGGTCAGGCCTGCCTGTTGCAGGGCCTGAAGCACCTTGTGGAACTGGAGCTGGAACTGTAGACAGCAATGTCATCTAAGTAGGTGGCACAAAAGGCCTCCTTACCAGCCAGGACTCTGTAAACCAACCTTTGGAAGGTAGCAGGGGCATTTTTCAAGCCAAATGGCATCACCTGAAAATGGGCCTATGTAGTTGAAAATGATGGCCTCTCTTTGTCCCTCTCAGTCAGAGCGATCTGCTAGTACCCTGATGTCAGGTCAAAGATACTGAGGAACTTGGCAGCGCCCAGCCTGTCAATGAGCTCATCAGTTCGAGGGGTGCGGTATGCATCAGTCCTGGTGACTGAGTTGAGTCCTCGGTAGTCCAGTCAGAACTGGAGTTCTGGTGTGGCATCTGGTGGGGTAGCCTTTGGTACCAACACCACAGGGCTGGACCAAGGACTATTAGATGGCTGAATCACCCCTAATGCCAACATCTTGGAGACTTCCTCCTTGATGCTGGCTCTCACCCTGTCTGTCAAACTATAAATGTTGTTCTTAACAGGTGGACTGTCTCCAGTGTCAACATTATGGACACATAGGTGTGTGAGTAAAGGGGTGAGTGAGAACAGTGAGGCAAACTGTCCCAGCAACTGGTAACAGTCACCTTGCTGTTCTGGGGTCAGGGTGGAAGTGATGTTGACAACCTGCACAGACCTCTGATGCAGATTGTCTGAAACAAGGAGGAACCCCCTATCCTGAGGCTCCGCATTAGCCATAATATTGCACAATTTCATATCGACGAATCCAATTAACACGTTCACCCTCGTATGGAAGATTTGATTTTAGCTCACAGCTACATCAGAATATCAATTATCTCTTTGCCAAAGGATATTTCATTCATCAAGTGATGTCGAAATAAGAAAATAGAGGCCGTTGACCTCAGTTATTGTCTCTGCTGACAAACATACAGATGTGATATCGTTTTTTCTGCCAATACAACATAGGATCCATCGTGTTTTAACAGTGGCCCTCTCCTGACGAAGGCACTTCCCAGTGACGAAACGCGCGTAGAATACAACGACTGTTAATTGTATTTCTGCCACTTGTGTTTTGCCTCAATATCCGTGGAAAAAATACACACATATGAGAAAAAAGATTATCTAATAATTGTATATATGAAGATATATTATATCCATGCATAGTTATTGTCAACTTTTTGACAATGTTTTTAATTGAGTTATTTGTGGTATAGTATGCATGATGATATGAGTGAGATAGTATGAATGGACTTTGTTATTGTATCAAATATTATTATTAAAAGCATATTTTGTATTTTTGGATAAAAACAGTATTCACTTTTGTTTCTTTCTCTTTCCAATTACAATTAATGTAAGATTATATTAATTGATTGTTGCCTGAAGTCTTCACATTGACAACCTGCACAGACCCATCATGTTCCTATGCAGAGAGGAGATCAGAGAGAGGTTCACACTCCTCTTGCACTCCCTCATCTTTCACAAGGAGCATGCTCACTTTGGACCTCTCAAAGTGAGCCTTAAGTCTGTTTACATGGAGCATCCTTAGGAGGTTGCCAGGGGTCTGGAGGTCCACCAGGTAGGTGGCATCACCCTTCTGCTGCTTGATTTCACATGGGCCGGTCCAGAGGTCTTAGAGAGCCCTGGGCTGTACTGGCTCATGTCCACACTTTCTGACCAGGCTGAAACTCCACCAGAATGGCCTTCTGGTCATACCAGAGCTTCAGGACTTCTTGGCTGGCCTCCAGATTATTTTTAGCCTTTTTGTAGAAGCGGTGCATCTGGTTGCGGAGGGCCAGCATGTAGCTGAACATATCCTGGGAGGATTTCCTGGTAGCTTGCTCCCACCCCTCCTTGGCAAAGCTTAGAGGTCCCTTAACAGGGTGGCCATAGAGGAGTTCAAAGGGGCTAAAGGCTACTCCTTTCGGTGGCACCTCCCTGTAGGCGAATTGAAGGCATGGCAAGAGGACATCCCACTAACGGTGCATGGGCTCAGGCAGGCCCATAATCATGCCCTTCAAGGTCTTGTTGAATCTCTCCATGAAACCATTGGTTTGGGGGTGATAGGGTGTGGTGAACTTGCAAGTTACACCATACTCATCCCACATGGACTTCATGTATGCATTGCAGACATGAAATCAGTGCGTCTGTCAGATACTGCCACCTTGGGGAACCCAACAGGGGTAAACATCCCCATCAGAGCTCTAGTCACCACGGGTACAATCACTGACCTCAGAGGGATGATCTCTGGGTAGCATGGTCCACCAAGACCAGGATAAACCTGTTGCATAAGGCTGTCTTGGGGTCCAATGACATTGATGCCCAACCTTTTAAAAGTGGGTGACAACAATGGGTAATGGGATCATGGGAGCTCTGTGGTTTTCCCTGATTTCCCACTGGCCTGGCAGGTGGGACAGGACCATCAGAATGCATCTGAGGCTGTCTTCATTCTGGACCAATTGAAGTGGGAGACAAGCCTGGCGAAGGTCTTGTCTTGCCCTAAATGTCCTGCCAGGGGTATGTCATGAGCCAAACCCAGTAGGAAGGTCCTGTGACACTCGGGGCCACCAGCACATGGGCTGCCCCTGCACCAGGAGCCTTAAGCTTGCTAGAAAGAAGATTGCCCCAGAGGCTTCACCTGCTGCATGGGCTAAGGCCTGGCACCTCAAGCCCTCAAGAGTGGGATGCTCTTTCTGTGCTTCACAGAATTCCTCCCCGGTGGGCCCACCCTCAACCTTCCAGCTGGCAAGCTCATGTAGATTACCTAGGGCAGCAATGTCTTCCCCGGTTGGCTCGGGAGTCTCCTCCTCCAGGATCCTATCAACCCTCCGCAGGAACTTCAGAGGCTGGTTTCCCTCACCCCTTGCCGCTCTCCTTGACAGTCTCTGGGCCATTGTTCCAGGCTCCAGGCACCCTTGACTCCCTTTCCTGGCAGCCATGGACTGTGTGATCATACAGACCCACTCAGGCAATCCCATCATCTCCAAGTAAGACCAGAGCTCTACCTACCTTCAGGTAGTGTGTGCCAGGTCTTTGTCTAACAAACAATCAACAAGCATGGCAGGGCTCTCAACAACTTTCAGAGAACCTGAGACCCCACCCCCCTCCCCAAATGGAACCAGAGCCACCGGTAGATGGCTCTCTCGATTATTGGCAACTACAACTTGGTGGAATGTGTTCAGGAGGACCAGCTCTGCAGACACCAGCTGACTCTTGACAGTAGTCATGCCGGCTCCTGTGTCTCGCAGAGCCTCCACCCATTGCCCATTAATGGTGACCCACTTTGTATACTTTGAAGTATTTGAAGGCATGTGGGCTTTAGGCACCATTTCTCTATCCCCTTGGAAAACTAGGGTCGCAGCTGACTGCCTCCCAAAACTAACTGAGATAGCCTCCTCCTACAATTGCCAACCCGGGTGTCTGCCCACCAGTGAGGGACTGTGCCCTCTTGGGACATTTGGAGTCGCCCTTGTTGCGCCCATATTTGTAGCACTCTGTACATTGGGGTACAAAACTCTCTCTCTTGTGATCAAAGAGCACCTTTTTTTTAGAATCAGACTGGTTACCACTACTCCCTTGGGAATTATTTTGGGGGCCTTTTGAGAACTCCTCAAGTTTAAGTTTTTCTCCCCCCTCTTTCTTCTGTTGGGAACTCTGACTACCTTTGTGAGAACCTTGATGCCCCGCTTTCAGCCATTCAGTGCCTTATTGGGCTAGTCCATAAAATCTACTCAGGATTGGTTGGGGACCTTCTGACTGTCCCTGAATCTTTGGCAATACTTCTCAGGGGTCAGTCCAAGTTTGGCAATCAAAATGGTCTTCATAGGGGTGTACTTGGTCTGGTCCCCATCGTCTAGTGTACAAAGTGTGTCCCTCCCCAGAGTCAGCATGTGTTTCTACAGACCACCCCACCCTCCAGTGCTCCTCAGGTCCCTGTGAACCTTCAATGCTACCTCATAAGCAGAAAACCACTTATCAATGTCATCTACCATTACATAACTGGGCACCAGAACCTTAGGTATGCGAACCCTTTTCTCTCCTTCAAGTACTGCAGGTATGCTGCCACCATCACTGCTCGAATCTGCCTGTCTGGCCTTGATATACAGCTCCTTAAGGCTCCTCTCATGAGCCAATAACACTTTTTTTGCTTCTAAGGCTCTGTCAGCCTTCTTCTCCTCCATTGCCAATTTCCTTTCCTCCATTTTTAATTTGGCCAACTGCAGTTTTAATTCTTTCTCGTCCCCACTCTCCCTCAGTTCCTCTGGGGATAGGCCATGGTAGGGGACACTGCTCCCTGTTGTGATAGGGTGCTCAAATCCAGGGCTTTCACCCCCAACTTCTGCAGGTGGTTCCTCAGAAGAGCCATTATCGGGCCCCCCTAATCCATTATCCTCCGGTGTGTGGTTCTCTTACTCAGATACTGTTAACAAGTGCTAAAGTGCTTGTGCTCTCTTAAAATGTGTGAGATTTGCTTAGACCCAATTGTCATATTTAATTTACTTGTAAGTCCCTGGTAAAGTTGTACTACCTATGCCCACGGCCCATAAATTAAATGCTACTAGTGGGTCTGCAGCACTGATTGTACCACCAACTTAAGTAGCCCTTTAAACCTGTTTAAGGCCAGCCATTGCAGACCTTGTATGTGCAGTTTTAAACTGCTATTTCGACCTGGCAAAGTAAACTTTTTGCCAGGCCCAAACCTTCCTTTGTAATACCTGTCAGTCACCTCTAGGGTAGGCCCTGGACTGCCCAGAGGGCACTGTGGATAACATTGGAGTTGCCTTATTACATCTTATAAGTGTAATTTCCAAATGGGAAGAGATAACCAGTTCAAATTTGGTGTCTCTAGAATCACAATTGTAAATCCTAACTGATGGTGAAATCAGATTTTAAATTGCAATTCTGAAAATGCCACTTTTAGAAAGCTAGCATTGTGTTGCCTTAGCCATTTGATACCTGCAGCCTGCCTCTGGGTCACATGCCTAGGGGTGGGCGACAGTTGGGCTTTGTGTATTCCTCCCAGACAGTCACACACAATGGGGAACATAGCTGTGACTGGATGGGCAATCACTGGCAGGATGTGAGGGTGGAGCTGGGCTCATCCCCACTTACACTTGAATAGACTGTGTCTTGTCCCCACACAAGGGGCTGCATACTCCCTGTGTTTAGTCTGGAGCCAGAGCCAGGAAGGCAGGGCGTCTGTGCACTTCAAAGGTTGCCTCTAGAAGCTTCTTCCCACTTCAAAGGCAAAACTGTGTATAAAAGAAGGACCCCAGACACCAGCTCTTCAGTACACTTCTGGACCTGTGGATAATCTGCCAGGAAGAAGGACTGCTGTGCTGCTGCAAGGATTGTCACTCTGCTGGAGTGCTGCTCTAAATGAGCTGCTGACATGTTGTCTGCTCTCTTGCCTGGGTAAGGAGAACTGGACCTGCTGCTTCATCCAATGCCCAGGTTCCCAGAGTGACTCCCAGGGCTAGTCTGCAGGCATTCTGATCTGAGCCTGAGGGACATATAAGCTCCCCAACCAGCTCCTGGACCTAGCTGCAGCAAGTTCCTGACCCCCAAGTTATTTCTCTCAGGTCCTGGACCCTTGGTGTTGTTCACAGGCTTATAAATCAAGCTTTTGGACTTTTCATGACTGTGAATGGGCTCGTTCTCACCGAGACCGCACCGGACTCATTGAGAATCAGCATGAGCCGCCACCAGCCTGTCTCATCGCATTGCAACAATTGACCGCCTGCAGGTGACCGCCAATGTGAAGCACCAGCCTGCCTGTCCACGACGCCGGACCTGCTCTTTGCACCAGGCCAGTCGCCCCCCAGGATCGCTCTCTTGGCACTCTCCAATCATCTCCAATGAGAATGGACCTCTTGGCAAAAAACCTTAGAAATTAAAATTTCAGCTGGACTGATCTAAGACTATATCCGACCCGTGCTCCATCGAGACATGTCTTGGTGCTTTGTGCTTTTAGGTTTGATTTTTCACTTTATTTTTTCAAAATGCATACCTCTGGTTCTACTGATTGGGTTTGTGTTGTTTTGGTCATGTTTTATTTATTAAATTAAGTTCTATTGTTCTAACCTGGCGTGGGAATCTTTTTGTGTGGTGTTTTCACTGATTTACTGTTTGAAGTGTAGCACAAATACTTTACACACTGCCTCTAAGTTAAGCCTGACTGCTCTGTGCCAAGCTACCAGAGGGTTGAGCACGGGTTAGTTTGGGGTTTGCTTGTGCCTTACCCTGACAGGGATTGTGGTTGCTGCTTGACCAGGGGTCACACCCCAGTCAACCAACAACCAAATTTCTCACACAGTACCTATGAAATAGATTATTCATTGTATTTAACCTTAGGTTTGGACAAAGTTTGCTGACAAAGTTTAAAAGGAAACTTATGTGCAGGGAGAAATTTTCTTCTATGAAGCATTAGGTAGTACACCCTCAAAAGATAAGACATTTCTCAGTGGAAACCTACGACCAATTCTTTTCAAATGGCTTCGTGGAAATCCTGAACATGTCACATGTTTGGTCACAAAAAATTGCACATATTTGTTACATTCTCAATGTATTTCTCTTCTAGCAAACACTGCACACAGGGGCATAGCTTCCATTGGTGCAGCAGGTGATGTGGCACTGGGCCCAGAGTCCTGAGGGACTAACAGAACCCTGAATATTGCTGTATGTTATAAGTCAAACAGCCAGCTGGGCCATTGTCTTCCTTGCACTAGGGCTTATGGCACACTGGCTAGCCCACATGTGACTAGCACAGTACAAGTAATTTAAACTAGGCGTAAACCACAACTGTACAATCAAGGTGTATCAAGCTACCAACCGGTTCCATGAAGTGCAGTGGAAGAGCTCAGTCTGACTGTAGTCTGATTATCAGAGTGACCAAACTAGTAAGTGATTCAGTGAGTGAATGAGGCAGTGAGTGGTGTAAGTGGAATGAGTTCATGAGTGAGTCGTTTGATGAAGCTCACAATGCCTCAAGCAAGCTGTACAACTTTTTAAAAGATGATAAATGCGAGGCTATGCAAAATGGCTGTTCAAGTGTATATCTGTTCACCAGTGGCGGCTCCTCGAGGGAGTGCTGCGGGGTGGTGGGGCGGGGCGGGGGAGGGGCAGGGTGGGGGTTAGTAAACTCCGGCATATGGCCGAACGGAGTTAAGTACATAAATAAATAAATAAAACAAATTACATTGGGCGCTGCAACGCCAAATCGGCGATGCGGCGCGCGCAATGTAATTCGTTTTATTTATTTATATACTTAACTCCGTTCGGCAGTATGCCGGAGTTTACTAACCCCCACCCTGCCCCTCCCCCGCCCCACCGCCCCGCAGCACTCCCTCGAGGAGCCGCCACTGCTGTTCACATGAGGTCCAAATGCCTGGTAGCCTTCTATTGCTCTCAGGAAGGCAGAGACATGCTCCCTATAGGCTCCCTACTCTAGTGTCCTCATTTTGATTAACTTTTTCGGGGGACCTAATTTCTGGATCGTTGAACACAATCTTGCAGATATTTCATAATATGTGTCCCTAAATGTTCTGGGTGTCTTTAGGAAAAAGTAACTTCTGGAAGAAAAGATAACGATTAAACAAGTTGACCTAGAAGCTAACTTGGAAGCAGACCTGTTTCTTGGATCCCAGGAGATTAACTCCGAATTGTGTGAAGTCAACCTTTGCTAATGCTGTGGCCAATCTCTGAGCCCTAAACATCTGAAATGGATGTTATGGAGCTCCCTGCGTTTTATAAAAATAATTTAATAATGCCCTGTAGGGGTGGCCGGGCCATTAACGAAGGGCAGAGGGGTCAGACATTTCCAGGGCTAAAGCCTTTAATTTTATCTTACAAGTACAATTCACACTTTTGCGCCACCACTGACAAGTGAAGTAGGAAGCACAAGAATAGATTTTGTTTTCAAAGATTTCACCGTAAAGCAGGAGTGCTGGGAAAACGCTATTTTATGCTTTGGCACATCGCCTCATCTTGAGAAGATTAAATGATTGTTCCTCTGCCTGTTGTTGTTTCCACATTTGCAATGTTAATAGAGCAAATTAAAGTTCGTTCAGGCGAGGCAGCTTTATTTTTAGTATACATTAGTGGTCTTGTCACCATCATCATTATCATTAGCGCTTCCTACTTCGCTGAGTTGGTGCTCGACTCGTTACATTTCTTCCACAACAATCCCAAGCTCCCTTTTATGGTTTAAATAAGGCTCGCTGGCCGAGGCTGGCTCGCAGCAGCGCTGAAGACGTGTCTTGGTTTGGTATTATGAATGGTATTATGAATGCAGATGCTAGTTTTGAAGTCACTGATAACAGGGGGAAAATTAGTCGATTTGTTGAGCACTGGACCCTCTAGTTTCCCAGGAAAGTTTACTGACAGTATTGCATTTTCAGTACAAAGACGAAGTTGATGTACAAAAAAACAGGTTGCAAACAGTGGGGGATATTCTCAAGAACGTGCGATAATCATCGCCAAAATAGGTTAACGCAATTTGTCATATCGCCGTCTTTCGCGCGAAAATAACTCTGTGTGAACGTCTTATTCTCAACATGGCGGTAACATGCGATAGTTTCCCGATAATGCGTCAAATGTCCGCGATAAAATTACCGGGACGGCGATAAAAATCAAAAGCCTAATGTGAAAAAAGTTGCGATGGGCCCAACCTCGATAAAGAAATCAGCGATAAGCTGCGCCAGGCCTGCAATTCACACACGTCAGGCGGGAAAAATCACCATAAAAGAAGAAAAAAAACCCACAAACAAAACCAAAACAACTGCGATGC
Source organism: Calotriton arnoldi (assembly GCA_963921515.1). NCBI lineage: Eukaryota > Metazoa > Chordata > Amphibia > Caudata > Salamandridae > Calotriton > Calotriton arnoldi. The sequence goes on from CAWUFW010000428.1 coordinate 3,777,716, forward strand.
ACAATGGAGGCAGCCGGAGCAAGTACAGAGGACAACCAGAACCCCACAACCCCCACGGAGGACCAGCCTGGGACTTCAGGGTCAGGGAAGGGCAAGGAGAAGAAGAAGAGGAAGACGCAGTTCAATCCGCAGGAAAACAGGATCCTGATAACGGAGGTGGTAGAACACCACCAACAACTGTTCGTCACCTCAACTGTGTCATTGCCAACTAAAAATACAATATGGCAGTCCATCCTGGACAAGGTGAATGCAGTTGGAGTGCTGAGGAGGACAATGGAAGAGCTCAAGAGGCACTGGAATGATGTGAAGCACAAAACCAAGCAGAAACTCGGCAACAACCAGAAGGCAGCAATGCAGACTGGAGGTGGGAGTCCAGCGCCACAGGAGGAGCTGGATGAGATGGAGGAAATGGTGTCCACAGTCATCAGTGGGGAGACGGTGGCAGAAGTTGGGGGACCGGACACTGCTCAACATGACCTGACACAACAGCAACAGGGTGAGTAACGACCAGGGACTGGGGGGACGGGGGAGATGGGCACAATGGCACACATGCACAATTAAGTACAGCACAGTGCACACCCAGAGTGCCTCATTCGTTTCAGATGGGAAAGGAGAGACGGACAGCCCGAGCACAGTAAACGGATGATCCTCAGGAGATGGATGGTTCCCCAGGAGGCTCGAAGAGAGGAGAAAATGGTGTGAATATATATATCACCTCACTTGGTAGTTATAGACCAGCAAAAAGCCGTGAAGGGAACGGCTTCTCTTCTATTTCTTCAGGCGCCGTGAGGGGAACGGCCACTACACTTACCAACGTGCCGTGAGGGGAACGGCCTGTCAAAACTACATCCCCCAGCAGCCACAGCAGTCTTGACGCCCCCCTGACGCCGCACTTGCGCCCGGAGGCGCAATAAGAGGGCCCTGCACCTCCCGCAGCACGGGACCAGCAAAAAGCCGTGAAGGGAACTGCTTCTCTTCTATTTCTTCAGGCGCCGTGAGGGGAACGGCCACTACACTTACCAACGTGCCGTGAGGGGAACGGCCTGTCAAAACTACATCCCCCAGCAGCCACAGCAGTCTTGACGCCCCCGTGACGCCGCACTTGCGCCCGGAGGCGCAATAAGAGGGCCCTGCACCTCCCGCAGCGCGGGCTGTGCCCAGGCTGTGCCCGGGCCAAGGGCGGGCCCGTCCTTGCCCGTCATTGACAGGAAGAGGCAGGGCAGGGCTACCCTCCTAACATCTTGGACACCGTCCCTCAACAAGAGTTGACTGAGAGGTATCGCAGCTTTTCTTAAGTTTGAGTGCTCCACTGGCCGTTTTCAGCTGTATTGCATCTAACGAGGCAAGGTCCATAGCCATTTCTGCTTTGACATTTTTTTATGACTTTTGAACAGTTTTTGTTCTTGCACTTCGAACTTTTTTTTTTTTAAACCTTTTTTAAACCTATACCTAGCACATTGCACTTTAACTGTACTTTTAATATTGTATTTTTAATATTTTTAATATTGTACCGCCATTTAAAAGTGTTAACTCATTTTTATTCTTAATCTGAGGCCTATTGAAATTCGAGGTATAAAAATTATATTTGTATTTGTACTCTCTTTCCTGGGGCCCGATATCATTCTAGAATAAGCACTTTGCACTTTATATTTAGTGTGGGAGAGTTAGGGAACGGGTTGTGCCCATTGAGGATACTGAGCTTCAGTCGCAGTCGTAGTAGTCATTTAGACTATTAGTATCATGGGAAAAAGAAAGCAGACAGTGAGCCATACACCGAAAACACCAAGTAAAAACAAGAAAGCTAACATGACCCTGCTTAACTATTTAACTGGTGCTGTTGGAGATATCGAAAGACAGATAATCTCCGTAGAAGAAACATTAAATATCGATACAGTGGATCCACTATTGCTACCCATACAGTTTAAAGATAAAAATACTATCCCAAATGGTGTAGAGGCTACTGAGTATGCTATCCCGGGCGATACTCCTCTTGAGCATCAAAACAATGGATGTATCCAGGTAATTACCGAGGATATTTCTTTAGAAGAAGCAGAAAATGAACACTTCCCTCCACCTAAAAAATCGTGTAAATCACCTAATGCAAGAAAATTGGATGTTGCAGTTAAAGGATTACACACAGCACAACTTATTCCAAAACCAATTAGGACTCATCCAAGTAAGCCACAGGGAAAATCTCAGGGCCCTAAAAATAAATTGTATAAAGAAAGAGGTATTATTAATGCATTACAGGTAAACAATAAATGTGATGCAACCTCATGTGAATCGGCAAGTCTGTCCGTGGCAATTAAAGAACTAACTGAGTCCGTCACACAAGCCATTAATATCCTTACGGGTAGATTGGACAAAATAGAATCAGGAATTGAGAAAATTTTAACAGCACAGATTAAGGCCACTCAAGAACCTCAAAAATTATTGGGTTTGAGCACATACTCTGAGAAGGTAGCCCAAAATGTAGCTCCTCTAACACTAAAGACATCGCATAGGGTGAGAGATCAGGGTGAGAGACAAGTATTAAACCCCAATACATCTGCAACTACGAAAAATATTTCTTCTCAAAAGGGAGTGGTGCATACATTAAATGAGATGGGAAGGACACAACACAAAATAGTTGAAAGTCGGCTGGGAGGGGAAAATACAAGAATGACCCCATTAGACAGCTATACACCAGTGGTAATGCACAGTCTGCAAACATTAAATTTGCCGCCGGCAGCTACACCTTACACAATCATTTTAGCAAATGTCCCGCCCTTGCCATTGGCCGATACTGAAACCTGGCCTGCCCTAAGAAATAAAACTTTACATTGGTTGGGAAACAGAACGGGCTTGACTAGTGCCCTTTTAGGGAATTTAAGATGGTGAGGAGAATTGATTGGGTGGGAAATAATAATAAACTCTATGAAGGTGATTGTATCGCCCTCTCATTAGGATCACCTATTTTGGTAAGAGAAATCCTAATGAGAACACAAGAGCCTAGCCACATCTATTCAAGTATACAAGTTCTCCCTTTGGGCTTTTTTTATCAACCTTCGTGTTCCGCAAAGCCAGAAAATCATGGCCCATGTAAACAGCTCACAGATGGCCCACTTTTTAACTTAGCAACATCAAATAGATTTGGGCCACTTACAACTTTAGATGAAAATGATTGACTAATAAATGGGCTGATTTCTTCGGGGAATGAAATCAAACATAGTACAGAAACCCCAGATGCATCAGTTTGGTTTAGTCCAATAGAGGCTAAGTTACTCGACGAGGAGGAAAGTAATTCTATATGTGAGGAGTTAATCGAAACAGATTATATGAGCAGATCCTCCATATTGATGGGTAGTATGGGAGATTTTGATCCTAACTCACAATCCGAGGGTGAACTTAGCAATCAGCCTGTAACTGTGCTTGAAACAGTGGTCCAGGATGTAAAAGCCTGTAGAGTTCTTTTTTGGAACATCGCGGGACTAAAGAACAAAGTGAATGACACAGTTTGGCTGGATTTTATCAATAATTTTGACATAATATGTTTGCAAGAGACCTGGGCCATCGAGGAAATAACTATTAATGGTTTTAGGACATTTCATACGCCAGCAATTCAATCATCTAGTGGAAGATCTAAGGGTGGAGTTTGTGTATATGTTTCAAATTTGCTGGGGGCTCAAAACATTAATATGATTAGCTCTGAAATTTATTATCAAATTGTTTTAATATACTTGGATGTGAACTGTATTTTAGCTGTGATCAATTTTTATAATAATGTAGAAAAAGGGCAACTGGGTGCCATTTTGAAGAAGCTCAGTGAGGATGTTACCAGCTTAAAATCTGATACAGAGACTGAAATCATTCCTATTTGGGGTGGGGATTTTAACGTTGGCTTGTGTCCTTTGGCTGAAATAGGAAAATGTGGATTAACATTGGAGGAAGATGACCCACCCATTCATTTCTCTCATTCTGATAAAGGAGATCTGTATAATGAGATTTTGTTTAAACATGATTTTGGTTTTACAAATTGTCTATGTACCCCTAAGGTGGAGTTTGGTCACACATTTATTGGCAGAGGAGCTGATCCGACAATAGATTTTATCATTATGCCAAATTGTTATGCAAGTTATGTTATAGGGTATAACATTCATCAAAACGTAATGAGTGATCACTTGGCAATAAGTGTAGATATTGCAACTCCAACAAATAAAGCAAGGAGAAATTGTAATAAAATAGCATGGGTACAAAATATAGAAATGGGAAGACAAAATGGTTATACAATCCGATGGTCAAGCCAGGACCCTGCGGAGCTAAGTAAAGAAATAATTACAAATGCGTATGTGCCAATTTCTATCTGTTTAAGTGAAAGCCCGACGCACGATAATATTTTAAAAGCCTTTTCCTGTATAACTGAGACTGTGAGTAGCACGTTACGAGTGCAAAGTAAAGGTACTTGTAACACCAGTAAGGGATGGTTCGATAACAACTGTACAAAAAGTTATACGAACTTAAAGAATGCTCTACATAGATCAGTAAGAGATAATGAGGAAATTAGGATCTGTAGAAAGTTGTATACCATAGCCAGAAAAAACAGGATGAACGAACTAAAAGAAAAGGCTTGGAAGAATTTAAGTGATGCAGCCTTGAGCAGGGATAGTTCACAATTTTGGTCAGCTGTGAACGCCCCATTCCTTAACAATAGACTGGATGTACCATCAATCGAGGTAGCAATAGAGGAAAAAATGTGGGTGGATTTCTTCTCAAGCGTTTATTCCCTACGGAAGACCAGTGAGAGGGAAGTAGTTTGTGGGCAAAATACGGAGGGGGAACACCAGAATTTTATACCCATTGATTTCCATATAACTTTGCAGGATGTTACCTCGGCTATAAAGGCAAGTAAGAGTGGTAAGGCCCCCGGCCCCGATGGGGTACCAATTGATCTTTTTAAGTCTAATTTTGAAATGTGGAGTCCAATTTTAACACGGGTCTTACAAGCTTGTTGCGCAAGGGGATTCATAGGTACTTGGTCTGAATCAATCATCGTCCCTATTTTTAAAAAGGGGATCGGAAAATCCTGCATGCTACCGTCCGATATCTTTGTTAGATTCACTCATGAAGGTAGCGGGCAGGATTGTTTTAGACCGGTTGCAATCATGGGCGGAAGAAAATAGTATTTTGAGTGATGTACAGTACGGTTTTAGATCAGGTCTAGGTATTAACGAGCAGGTTCTTAATCTTAACATTTTAATTGGAAAGTACACGCAGGCAAAAAGGGGAAATTTTATTTGGCATTTGTTGACCTCACAGCTGCATTTGATTGTGTAATTCATAATAAGCTGTGGGACGTTCTTAGAGATTTAAAGGTTGATCGTATTTTAATACAGTTTTTAAGAGAGCTATACTCTGGCGCTTACAGCAAAAGTCCGGTACGGACTTAAGGGAGAGTGTACTGTGCCGTTTAAAGTTGAGAAGGGAGTGAGGCAAGGCTGCGTTTTGGCACCACTGCTGTTCACTTTGTATACAAATGCTTTGGAACAGGAGTTGGTGGCAAACGCTGGGGATCCGCCATATGTAAATAAACGCCCGATAGTCTCCTCCTCTATGCTGACGATGCCGTACTTATGGCACGTACCCAGATTGGTCTTCAGAGGGCTCTTACTTTTTATACAAGTTTTATGGACAACCTTGGATTAAAAATGAATGTAAAGAAAAGCTTTATTATGACTTGTGGGCGAGGGAAACATAAGGACCGAAGTTTTCAAGCTGGGGGAAGTAGGGTGGAATCTATTAACTCCTTTTGTTACCTGGGTGTTCTTTTTGATCGTACAGGGTCTTGGGCACAAGCGATAAAGACTAGGAGCCTCCTGTTTATGAAGTCTACCGCGGCCTTAATTAAATTTACAAAAAAATTGGGGAAAAGGCCACCAGAAATTCTTCTAAAAATCTATCAAGCTAAATGCGTGAGCATAGCAACCTTTGGGGCAGGTATTTGGGGCTTTTATGATTGCACATTGATCCAATATGTGGAAAACGCCTTTTTAAGATTTATTTTGGCAGTCCCGGCCAGTGCTCCAGTTTTTAATTGCCATAGCGAATTAGGAGTAACATATATCTCTGACCTTATTAAGGCGCAACCGGTGCTGCTCTGGCACAGAATCTGGACCTCTGCTAGCACTGGTTTAAATAGGGAAATAATAACCGATGCAATGAAATTAGATAACGCCAGTAAGATTCCCTGGTTGAAGTATGTAAGAAATTTTATGCAGGACATCGGGCACCCAGAGTATTTTTCCCTACCCGAAAATATGAATTGTATTAACCGGAAGGATTTTAAAAAATTTGTATGACCCACCTGGAAGAAAATAGGTTAACTCTGGAAATGAATAAACCTACGGTGGTTGAACATCAATTAATTATTACAATATATAATATTCAACCATATTTGACCTGTACATTGGGGGATATGATAGGTATATGCTAACGCGTTTTAGATTTGGGACTTTCCACCGTTTGATTAGCCATCCAGATATTAACAACTGGTCAAGGGAACTCTGTCGATGTCCCTGTGATAATATTTAATCACAAACGACTATTCACGCTATCCTATTCTGCAAATTCTATAAGGATGAAAGGCGAAGATGGGTATTACCGTTATTAAAACAGGGGGATGGAGACAATGTCGCCCTGCTTTTTTGTATTTACAGATGTTGGGAAATTATTATTGTATAGGATCTATGGTCGGTTTTCTGAAAAGTGTATATAGAGCTAGAAAATCTCTAAATATTTGAATGCCAGATGTAAAATTTATGATAGAAACATAGTTATGTGATGATGTATAGTATAATACATTTTAATCCCTGGACGTAAAAAATAGTTACTGTTAAATGAATTGTTTTTTAATGAAATTTTATTTAGCAAATGTGTCTTAAATGAAATTTTTACGATGTGTGATGATATGTTTTTACTGCCTGCTTTTATGATTTTAATGTTTAAAATCGAATAAAGCTCGTTTTGATTGATTGATTGATTGACTCTGGATCATGTCCCTGATCCCCTTGGCACACTGCAGCACACCTAGAAACAGCAAGTAGGCCCCCGTCGACTATGTGCCCAGAGGGGGCCCTTCCCACACATCACCAATCTCACAACCAACCCATGCACATGTGCCAAACCCAGCAAAGCAGCGTGTCTGTGAGCCACACTGACAATGCAAGTGACACTGCATGACGAATAGCATGGCTGCAGTCAATATTCCATGACATGTTGCACGCCACAACACTGAGGTGGCTGAGTGTGGACCACATCCGTAAAAGAGCAGGTCACACTCTGACACATCCACGTGCACAAACAACCCCTGACGTCAACAACACATCTGTGGACAAACCATGCCCCAGAGTCCCAAATCCCACTAAGAGCCCAATTCACCCAAGTATGCAACATCTCAGCACTGTATAAGCACAGAAGTCAAAGGCACACCACCTGAAAGGGACAAGGGGCAGCAAAATCAGAGCTGCAGGGGCGACTCTCCCAAAATGCAGCACACACACATAACATTCAGAGCACAACAACATTGACAACAATGTGGTACAAACTGCAACACGTTCACAACAGAACAGAGGACACAACTGGTGCCGCTTGTGTGTAGAAACTGGCCAATCACATTTGGCATAGCAGGGAAATGTGAGATGATAATGTACAAGTACAAACACACATCCGTGATGTTGTCGAAATGTCCACTGTCCCGCATCAAATAGGCAGCTCCTCCCAAACAGTCACAATGTACATTGTCATGCAGTCTGTATGTAAACTTGTACAAAGCGTCAACATACATGTGAACACAATGTTAAACTGCATCTCCCCTTCACATTGCAGAGGGAGAATCAACACCTCCTGCAGAGCAGACCCAACAGCTCTTCACTGATGACGAAGAGGACCTCCATTCCTTTGACACCGACGCCCTCCAAGAGCTCATGGACAGCATCTGCACCTCACCTCCAGGATCAGGGCAGCCCAGCTGCATCGAGGAGACCTCACCCCCTGCACAGACCACACAGCAGGAAGCACCCACCACCACGGCTGACTCCCAGGACCCCCACGAACAACACATGGCCTTCCAACGCCGTGTGTTAGGGTGCCAGGAGAAGATGACTGATCAGGTGCGGGTGGGGTTCGACCTCATGGCAACCAAACTAGATGCCATACGTGGGTGTCTAAGTCCCATCAAGGACCACTTACAGTCCCTAACTGACACCCACAGTCCGCTCCATGCTCTCCAACGGTCCATGGCTGACATCGCTGGAGTCCTGACTCTGAGACAAGAACAACTGTCTAGTCAGAGTGCCTCCAGCGATGTCAGCCGGGAGTTGGAACACATGCGGAGGATCATGGAGAACAGGGAGCCGATGCAGGCGGAAAGAATGGCTGCCACGGCTGCACACCAGCGAGATGTAGCTGGGATCTTCCATGCCCTGCAGACCCTCATCATGGCATTGCTGCCACAAGGCCTGGCGCCGATGAATGCTGCTGCTGCTCCTACATCCACATCTCCGCCCCCTGATGAGTCAGTGCCTCACAGTGCGGCAGACAATCCACCTCCGGCACCTGATGTGTCACTGCCACACAGTGTGGCAGACATTCCACCTCTGGCCCCTGATGTGTCAGTGCCACACAGTGCTGCTGACAAAACACCACCACCCACATGTGAGGCACATGAAACATCAGAGGATGAAGATGCGGATGATTCTGCCTTAGTGGTAAGAAGGAAGCGGTAGCATTCATCTCCGCCATATGGCCTGTTTCTGCTTGGTTCTGCCCTCTGCATCATCACCTTCCACTGTCCCCCGATACACTCTGCGACACTCACCTTGGACCTCGACATGGACTGCCATATTCTGTTTGGTTACCAATGACACAGCAATCAGACTGCGGACTGAACTCCTCCTCTTCCGATGAACTTGTCATTCCAAAAGGACTCTGGCTGGCCCTCCACGGGGCAACAATGTAAAGTGGGGTTTGCATGGCCCTGTACTGCTCCAGCTTCAACACTCCACTGAATGTGAATAAAACATTCAGATTCACACAGATGTGTCATGTCTATGATCATTCAAGTATGAAAGTATGGATGAATGTAGGGTCCGTGATTCCCCCTTACGCCCATGTTGTGGAACTTGAGTCACAGGGTACAACATTGCCGATTGCCGTCCGGGTGGCGCCGACACTACAACAGAGACACACGCATTAGTTACTTCCTTGTCCAGCCCAGAACTGAACCACGCCCAGAGCCCCCGGCTCATTGTTCACACCACCACGCTGGACTGGCATACGCCAGCCCAGCCCACTCCGCTTACGCTTACAGGGGGGGACGTCAAAGCTACATGTCCCAGGTCTTCCCTGTAGTGATCTGCTGATCACTGGTCTAGTTGTCAGCATGCCACAGCCACTCCCTGAGGGCTGGTGTACACCCACACCACACCCATCCAGCACAGGCGTCACAGGACATGTGACCCTGCCAATAAAAGGGGCCTACCACATCACATCACCCACTGCCGGAGGTGACATGATGGCGTCCGCACCACGAGACTCAATCATAAAGGGGCCATGACCTGTGGCGCACTGGGTTAGTGGCACCCGATGCACTGCGGCCGACACGGGCCTACCGCCAGGGGACGATGGCTTGCGGTGCACTGAGTTGGTGGCACCCGATGCACTGCGGCCGGCACCGGCCTACCGCCACGGGACGATGACTTGCGGTGCACTGAGTTGGTGGCATCCGATGCACTGCGGCCGGCACGGGCCTACCGCCACGTGACGATGACTTGCGGTGCACTGAGTTGGTGTTACCTGATGCACTGCGGCCGGCACGGGCCTACCGCCACGGGACGATGACTTGCGGTGCACTGAGTTGGTGGCACCTGAGGAGCTGAGCGGGTGTGCAGCCTGCGATGATGCGTAGACCTCGATACACCATCCTGCAAATCAAGATTCTATTTGAATGTGGGCCCTGCTGGAGTGCAGTGTACGCCGAAGGCAGCAGTCAGCACACACATGACTCCACGGTGCGGTGCCGCAGGGTGCACTGGGGGCCTGTGGCGCGGAATCCAGCGATCGGCTGAGGAGGTTGCACCGGCACGTGGTGGGCCCTCTTGGAGACACGCCGGTGGTGGCAGGTGAGCATTGAGGCCTGGGTGCGCAGGGGCAGCCAGTCATCGCTGGGCGGCGGACCGGGCTGGGGACCAGGGCTGGGGTGCAGCAGGCGCACAGGATCGCGCAGGGACCACCGGTCACGGCGGCGGCCTCGTGGCTGGGTGGGGGGCGCCTCACTGGCAGACACGACCCTGCATGCGATGACAAGATGTGCGCGGGTTGGCTTGAGACGTAGCCACCTCGTCTCCAGTGTAAATCTGGCCATTGAAGGTGGTCGGCCACGTGTGTGTAGGCCTATGGACAGGATGTGGCAGACACAGAGACACACGCAGTGGTTACTTTGGTGGCCATCCCGGAACTGAACCACGCCCGAAACCCCGGGGTATTTATTCATGACATACGCTGGCCAAGGCCACTCCGCTCACGCTCACAGGGGGGGGGGACAAAGCTACATGTCCAAGGTCTTCCACACTGCCTGAGGTAACCTGTTTGCGTCCACTGTCCACAACACTACAAACACCAGCAGTATATGTCCACATGGACATGTCTGTGCTCTGCATACTGAAGTCTGTCCAGCACATCACCGCCACACTTGGCATTGTGTACATTCTTATTGATGAGTCACTTGCATCCTTCGCCCATACTTGGTTCCCACCTCTCCCCACATCCTGCAATTGTATGGCAGAGGTGCCATGCCGTGGATGGTTTGTCTACATGGCTGGCCACGGTTTCCACAGTTACTTGTGTTGTCGTGTCTGGTAGTTGGGCATGTTGCTTGGCATGTTGTATGTGATTTTGTAACGTGTGCATTCCCACAGTTGTGAGTTGTATGATTGTGGAGTTGAGGTGTGTGGTGTGTTCAGTTGGTACTTACCGGCGAGCAGTGCATTTCCATAGGTGCCATCCTCAAAGCGCTGGTTGGTGGTGGACTTGCGGAAGATGTAGGAATCATGCGCACTGCCTGGGAAGTTTGCGACGACATTCGTGAACAGGCCCCGGTGGTCCACTTTTGCCTGCACATTGATGGAATGCGTGTGGTTTCTGTTGCGGTTATTGTGTGCAGTGTCGGCAGGGGGCACAAGTAGTACATGTGTGCAGTCAATTGCCCCGAATACGTGCGGGAAGCCAGCTATGGCGTAGTTCCCTTGCTTGGTCTCCAGCTGTTTCTGTGCAGTGTGGGGGAAGTGAAGGTGCAGGGGTATCAAGCTGATACAAACCGTGATGCTTACAGGTATAATAACTCCTGCATGATAAGACCGTAACAGAAGTTTGTGTGGTCGTAACCTTCCTTTTCTTTCCTACGGAGGTTAAGCCCACACGAACTTCTGTTACGGTCTTTTTATGCAGGATTTATCATACCTGTTAGCATTCCGGTTTGTCCAAGTACAATACACTGTACCAGATTACGTTTGTGACTATACGGACGCTTGACCATTGTCACCATTTATCCAACAGGTTTCTGAATACTGACTTTCGGAATGTGGAATTGTATTGGGGAGTTCCCGCAGCATATGCAGTTAATTGAATCCACACGTTTCCCTGATGAAGTTCCCCATTGGGAATGGAACGCGTTGGCTGAGCTTTTCGTATTGTTGATTTTTGTATTTGTAATGAAGAACTGTTTTTACACTACTGTTGACTACTGGACTTCATGACCTGGCGCACCCCCATTTCAGTGACTACAATCTTGGATCTGGAGCACAGAGGCGTCAGGTCACGGCTGGCGTTGGGGTTGGTTGCGCAGGAACACTACGAATTGGGACTAGCGTGTGGTGCGGATGCAGGGGGTTGGCGTTGCTTTTGTGGACATGCATCCAAGACATGTGTGAGGAAGTTTGATAGGGCTGGCTGTGAGATTCCTCCGACTCTGGCAGTTGTTGGTTGGAAGGTACCAGAGGCCACCAGGTGCAGCACAGCCAGCAGCTTTGTCTGCGGAGGGATGTTGGTTGTCCGCTGTGTTGGTACCGTCAGCCTGTGGGCAATGTGGGTCAGGATGCGGAGGATGGTTGTCCTTTTGAGCCTGTAGTGGGCAATGGCATCCTCTGGCATTGAGTGTCTGAGGCTGGTGCGTTTTAGGAACGTCCGCTGTCTTGTTCTGCACTGCCTAGGTGGTAGTCCAGGGGGGGTGGGGGGCCTGGGGGTGGTGGCGGTGGGTGTTGTGGCCCTCTTGGGTCTCTGAGCTGCATGATCATTGGCTCCATGGCATCTGTTGGTCTTCAGATGTGGCTGTGGCCTGGGCTCCCTTTCATGCTGCAGGTTGTCGTCCTGCTTAACACCAGTAAGAGGCAGGTGTTAAATCCCTGCTGCTAACGTGCCTTTTCGCCTGTTTTTGGATCGCTTCGCCGATCTGGCCGGTCATTGAGAATATCGCGAAGTGGTGTTTTCATGTGTTTTTGCACGGGAACGCCTACTCTGCATATCATTAGCGTTAGTTGTCGTTCTCATCAATGGCGATGTTTTTTGCGATATCGGCAGTTTGCACCAGCTTGAGAATAGGGCGATAAATCTATCGCCACTTTTGCGGCGCTGAAGTGCCGATAAATCGGCGATAAGTCCTTGAGAATATGCCCCTGTGATTGCAAATTGCTCACAGGCTATTTGCGAGCTGTTTCTGATTTTGCAACGTGACCTATGTACTAACAGATCGAGTTGCAAAGTTTCCAGTCACGGGTCGCAGAATGACCTGCCTAATGCACATTAAATATGCAGCTCGCTATTTGCTATCCCCTGTGTATGGCTACAAAGCCAAGGATGTTGGCCTGTAAGGTCGACCATCCCGGTGTTTACATTCACTTCTATTTTTCCACGAGTGTTCGCTTTTTGGGAGCTATTTTTTTTATTTTCCATAAAGCGCTTCATGAGAGTGCATATGTTTTTCAGTTGTCTGTCTGATGTGCTTCTCTGCCCATTCCATCACTCCCACTGTTGTTCTATCATCTGGGTGCTTCTCTCCCCCACCCAGTGTTCCATGTTGTCCTGTCACCCATGCTCTCCACACCCAGCACTCAACGTTGTCGCCCCCACATGCCTTTCATGTTGCTATGTACCTCGTCTGCTGCTTACTGCCCCCAACGCGCTCCCCTGTTCTTATTTTATTTAAATAAAGCGCTTTTGCAGACATTGTTTTAAAATCATCATTTTTGGCGCTACTTTACGAATCCATCTCAATTTGGTAAATATGCTCACCTTATTTTATAGGTACGCACAATGCTGTTGAGTTATGAATGTCTGTATTTTGTCCATAGGCCATTTAGGCACCATGTTATGAGATCTTTTTTGGCTAACTGCTTGTTATTTCTTGCCTTTGAAAGGCCCATCTTGGGAGTTGTGCTTTCTCTACACTCACTGTAAAATCCTGGAATAACCCCCATCTCTCAAAATCAGGGAAAGTTATCTCAATTTTATGAAAAACTTTCAGAAGTAATACGACAAAGAGCATGAGCTGTCAACAAACAACATATCATATCATATGTTACAACATATCTATCTTGGCATCTGGAGGGTATACTTCATTTGCATAAATTCACATTACAAAACAGCTAGTCCAGGTAGAATCATCCCATGACTTTGCTATCAACAGTTCCTGAATCATGGAAGAAGGGCAATACAGAGGACCAGCATCAAACAATGGAACATAGTATTTTGTACCGGAACTGTACCCTGTTGTAGGAAAGCACTTTTATATGGCCATTAGGGTCATTGTCGACATTGCTAAGTTAGCATGAGCACAGCTGCCATGATGCTGCATTTGCGCACGTTACTAAATGACTTTGTTTTGCAAGACTCTGTTTGTGCCTTTCACATGAGAACTGTCTGCTTTCTGCGTTCTCTGCCTGTTCTTGGAGTTTAGTCTGAACACGATGTGGAAGGTCGATAAACAATGCCCCTTGTTATTCTGTTCTGGTCAGTCCCTAGCATCTAGATAAAACATGCTAAATCAGCTGCGCTACTGGAATCTCGTGCTTTGATATTACAGGGATGCATGTTGTTCTGACACACACTTGAAGAGGGTCCTTTCCAGGGAGAAGAGCTATGCGGTTCCTATGATGTAAAGCTTCCATCTAGGCACTAAGGTAGGGGGTCTGTTGACAAAGCCCAGAGATCTTCTTTTATATAATAAACATCACTTTACCAAGGGGAGGGTGGTTAGTCCTTATAATCCTTTTTCCACTGTCTATATATAATGACATCCCCCTTTATATTCTATGGAATTGTAACAATGCTAATTGTTCTAGGTTTATGCATTTCGCTGCTGGTAGTGGCTCGAATATAACCCCTGGCGGAGACCTCTGCTCCGCCCGTGGAGTATGCGGAGATTTGCCTACTCCGCTTTCCACGGAGAACGCGGAGAAGGCAAATCTCCGCACACTCTGCAGCGGAGCGGAGTTGGCTAGCCTCGCTCTCCACCCCCCATTATCAGTAATTCAACATTAATTAAAAATAAATTTAAAACCACTTACCTCTGTACTGCCCGCGCATGCGCTTTTCCTGCGCAGTTTTCTCAAGGATCACCGAGACGGCGAGGAAGAGGAGGAGGGCAGCCCAGGGATGCCGCAGTACAGAGGTAAGTGGTTTTAAATTTATTTTCAATTAATGTTGAATTACTTGTTAATAGGGGGGGTGGAGGCGGCTGGCGTAGCGGAATTCCACTGAGTTTGTTTGCAACTCTGTGGACCTCCGCGTAGCCCCGCTACGCCCACTACGCCCAGGGTTACGGCATACTGCATTATAGAGCACGATAGTTAAAATAAACATTTTGAACTATAACAGTGACTCTGACCATTCTTATTGTGGACAAGTACGAGTGAGCGAGCGAAAGGGTATGTCTTGCTACCGCAATTCCTGAGAGAGTCGGGAGTGTTGTGTTCTGGGTTGTCTAATCATTTGTAGCTTCGTGATTTTGGAGGAGAACGAATGAGACACTATAGCTAGTTGGTTTTGCGATTTTGGGTACTAAGGTGGTAGGTTGGTACACCCCTATTCACCGAGGTCCTGTTTTTCTGCGCATAGTTCTGTGTAGGTGCAGAATCCCCGCAACATGGCGCCGCCAACGTTTGGTCTGGTTCTTATCTTCGAGACTCCTGAGTAATGCTTGTGCTGGTCCACAATCCCCTCACATCTGTTTCCGGAGACAGTTGTGACGGTGTAGCCTCCTATATTGATGTTTTATAGGTTTTTCAAGCTTGTATTTTAAAAGCTTTCTCTTTCTTATTAACCCGTTATTGCGCTGCCGCACATAGGTTGTTATTCTCTGCATTTGATTATGGCGGTTGTCATTGCACCGCCTAACCGGGCTGCAGTCACAGCTTATTTGACTCAACATGGGGTCCCTAATGCTGGTGTTGCACTCATTTTTGTTGTAGAAGCGGTTGCAGCATACCGCTTCAAGGTGTTTTATTCTTGGGTCACCTTTCCGGTGGTGGATGGAACAGATAATTTGTTTCAGGATTATACTGCCACGACCCTTCCTCAGAATTATCGGCCTTATAGGTCTCTTGAAGTTCCACTAACGGCTTGGCAACACCAAATATGGTTTAATGGCGCCCTTCCTCACGCAATAACGCCGGTCTGTCTAGGCCCTTTATCGCTAGATGGGGCCACGTGGCCCGTTTTGGCTGGGTATACCCCGCACCCAAATTATCTCACTGCTACAGTCGCAGAGCTCAGCATATTACATACTTCATTGATACGTATACATAGAGCTGTTATACAGTTCATGTCGCGCAACTTCCATATGGGACCACCTGGCGTTACTCCGCAACCAGCTGGGCCTGGTGGTGTAACCATCAGTCCTGTTATGGTTAATTCAGTGATGGGCAAGCGTCCGCAGAATAAGGATGAATTCCCTTATTGGCTTGCTGAAAAATTTGGACAACTCGAAGCTGTTTTTCCAAATACCACTTATGGTAACCATAAGTTTACCTAAAGGCTTAGTTCCCGAATTAGCTGATTGTAACACTTGGGGTAGAGTGTTTGCAGCGGTATATTCGATGTGTTTCGGCACCCCCTCAATGACAGTGCTCCCTTCCGTGATAAAGCATGTTGAGAACGAACACGGAGCCGAGGCGGCTCTGGAGTTAGGGATGAGACTGGTCGGGGTGTTCGACATTGTTTGCGATATGATCCTTGCTAATGTTAAGGGTGATGCTGTAAGCTTGCAGGTGGCTAACCGCTTGGAGGCTGTGGCAGACGCAGACAAGCAGCGTGAATTGCCAAAGATTATTGCTAAAGCTTATAAAACCTTAGGCCGCAATAGTCTGGGAATTAAGCCTTTTGCGCAAACGCAATCTCAAACTCAACAAAAAGCCCAGACTGATAAAGATGGGCAAGTTCTTTCCTAAAAGGAACCGCAGAAATAAAAAACAGGGGCAGCAACAGCAGAAGCAAGGTTTGCGTGCTGGTTTACTGACACCTGAGTCTTCTGAGCGTATTTGTGACTTGCGCGACCGCGCAAAAATTAAGACTCCTGATAGATTTCAAGTCCCTGATCAGCGCTCTCCTCGTTCTTTACAGGACACATCGGACTCTCAAGTCAGTGGTGGGGAGCACCAGGGTCATGGCAAAGGTCCGACTAAACAACAGGGACGAGATCCACCTCAACAGTTTGACGTCAAAGCCAAACAAGAGGATCTGCCTCGTTTTCGACCCCCATATCAGAAGAAAAAAGTTGCTGCCTTAATAGCGAAGTATGCCTCAGATGGTGAGAACGAGACTCCTAGACTGGACATAGGCAGTGACTCTGCTCGACAGCGCAGCGAAGGTTACCATAGTGCGGGAGGCGCTGCGTCCCTGTCTGGAGGCAAGAGCAACTGATACATTTATTACGGTAGAAACAGCAGATTCCCGGGTTGCCCCCCCCGGATAGACTCTATGAGATTGTCTTCCAAATTGAAGGTGATACACAGCGTACAATCACGGCGGTTTTCTGGGAAAATCTTACTTCCTCATACGACATTTTATTGGCGGAGGCAGATTGGCCTCCACCATTTGTGCTATCCGCTTCTAGAGGGGAAGACCTGATACTTCTGAGTTTTTCGCGTTACGTCCCTGAGGAACATGCAAAGGCTTACGCAGCTGAGTGGGCTTTGGCCCTTGCCCCAGCGGTGTACCGTAATCAGGTGGGCTGGGATATTGATTCACCAGCACATGAGATACCATTACGGTCTATGTCACAACCACAACCGCAATATCCAATCAGACGTGAGGCTAAGGCTCCCGTTTGTGACATTCTAACTCAGTTGGAGTATCAAGGAATGATTGAATCCTGTGTATCACCAATGAATAATCCTCTTTTTCCGGTATCAAAACCTGACGGTTCATATCGCATTGTATTGGAATATCAAAATTTGAATAGTCGTTGTCGTACATTTGCGGTACAGAACACACACAGCTCTGCGCTAGTGAACAACCTTGTTTGTAAAAAATACAAAACTACACTGGACATATCCAATGGTTTCTACAGTCATAATCTGGCTCCTGAGAGCCGTGACTTGACAGCATTCACCGCCGTCGGAAATCAGAAAACATTTACGCGCTTGCCTATGGGGTATAAGAACAGCCCCGGGGCTTTTGCTGCGTGTATTGTGTCTTTGTTGCACGATATAGATCCAGATGCGTTCTCGTACGTTGATGATATTTATCTGATGGACGACAAACTAATGCCATATCTTGTCCGAGCCGACCGCATCATTTTATCGTTTGCCGACTATGGATACAAATTCAATTTTGCTAAATCACTGATCCCTCATTTTGCGGTGCTGTTTTTGGGCCATGAGCTCAATAGTGAAGGTAGGGGGTGGGCCCCCCACTTTCTGGAGAAATGTGCACAATTGCAACCTCCCTCTACGCTGAAGAAACTTCAGTCTTTGCTGGGATTTTTAAATTTTGGTAGGACATACATCCCCGATTATGCCCAGCGTATCAAACCGCTTTATGCGTTGATACAATCAACATATTCTTCTGCTAGCTGGCTTCCGGAACATACCACTATTCTACAATCTTTGCAATCTGATATGCTTGCAACCAGCTACTTGTTGACGCGTGATAATACCACGAACCTGGTGATACGTATAGTACCAGGGACGGTGGGTTTCACTTACTTGACGTTCAACGAGGGGGACACAATACCTATTGCATACAAATCACATTTATACACTGCGGCGGAAATGCGTTTTTCGAATGTTGAAAAGGTTTTGACGGCGGTCCATATGGCGATTCTGAAAGAACGCTCGCTGGCGCAAGGAAAACGCATTCTTATGGTGACGCCTTTCCCTGCCTTAGAGGCAGTGACTAAGGCAAGTGTACCTAACTCTAAGGCACTACATCCCCGTTGGATACAATGGGCTACTTCTTTGACATCGTCTGATGTCATGTTTATCTTTGATCCTGCACTTCAGACAGAGGAGTTTTTGCAGTATGAACACTTTCATCCTCCTCCGTTGTCGTTGCTTCCTTTAGATGAGTACAAATGTATGATTTATCCCGATGGCTCGGCTCAACCGGCCACCGGTTCCAAACACGCTTATTCAGAGGCTTGCGCTATTGTGACTGGTTCAATTGTAAATGGAGAATTTAAGTCTTCCATAGTGCATACTCAGGCACTTGGAGACTGTACAGCACAATTGGCGGAGCTGCGTGCTCTTGTTCTAGCCCTTGAGTTTGCCGATCCTAATGTGAATACTCTCATGGTATGCGATTCTTACTACTGTGTTCAATCTTTTAATGACAACTTATTCTTTTGGTCTCAGAATGACTATCAAGACTCTAAAGGCAGCGCAATCAAGCATAAAACGCTTTGGGTTTGAGTGGCAGACCTTAAACAACATCTGCCCCTCACGCAAGTTATCCATACTCTTGGCCATCAGCGTGTGGGAGCACATGCTCTTGGAAATTCTTAGGCTGACGAAGCAGCCAAATCTGCAGTAGCCACATGTTCCGTAGCAGCAGTTACAAGGTCCATGACTATAAATAGATAATGACATTCTGGCAGTTGTAGCTGCTACGAAGGAGGGAACTGCTTATCCGCAGGGTTTCCCTTCAAAGTACTCTTATCACTTATCTCCCGAACAAGTTCCTTATGCTACGATTCCATCAGTTGGGGATCGGCTGATTCCCAACATGGACCACAGACTTACTTTGATCATAGCCGCACACGAAGGCATGGCTTCTGCACATGCCGGGGTGTCTGCAACAGTCTCGATTTTACAGCAACGTTATTGGTGGCGTGGTTTATATAAACAAACCCGTAATTATGTGCTTTCTTGTGACATTTGTCAGCAAATCAAACCGTCTACGGTCTCACGCCCACCACAAACAGCTATGTATTTCTAATCGGCCATTTGGCTGTGTATATCTTGATCACTGCGGTCCTTTCTCTTCTGATACTGCGTATAAATACATTTTTGTTGCAGTTGATTCGTGCACTAGATTCCTTTGGGTTTGGCCACAACGCAGTGCTGATGCTCGAAATGTCATCAGAGATTTGCGTGTCTTTGTCGGGATGTTTGCCTGTGGCACCTTCCATTCAGACCAAGGTCCAGCATTCGCCTCTAAGGCGTACGAGGACGTAATGAAGTCGATGGGGGTGCTGGTGCAGTTTTCGTCTCCATACAGGACTGAGGGCAATTCTATTGTGGTGCGAATGAACCAAGACTTAAAGCAATCTTTGACAGCTAGAGTCTTAGGTACTGGCAGGAACTGGCTGGCCCATTTGGATGGAGTTCAACGTGCACTTAATAATCTCTCTAGAAGATCTCTGGGTGGGCGGACCCCATACGAACTGCTCATTGGCTATAAAATGTTTTTGCCAGACCTTGATGGTCTAGACGTTGTGGCGGCTGCCACAACCTTTGACGTAGATAATCATTCTACTATGTTACAGGACCTACAAAAGACCCATGACAGCTACGCAACTGAACATTTGCCCTCTTCCACTGACACATCGATGCTGATTCCGGTCACCGGCTGGATTCCTAAGATTGGAGATCTGGTACGAGAAAAGCTGGAGAACAAAAAAGAATTTGGTCCCTCTTATCGTGCACCGGTCCCAGTTCTTGGATTGAAGGGTACTCGTACAGTAATTCTACCGCCTTTACCTGGTCGCAAAGACAACAGATACATTTCAGTGGACAATGTCAAGTTACACCGTCTGGCTGATTCTGAATAGTGTAACTCCTGCAGTTTCATGCAAAGCTATCTCAATGAATCCGGTGCCTTCGTCCTCTTCGAATCATGCTCGTATTGCAGAGGGTGAAATGGAAACTACTATTGACCTTTTACCTGTCCCCACACCACCCTGTTCCACTGCCGAAGTCGAGTATACTTATGCTGTGGAAGAGTCCCAGAGTGAAGTGCCGAACAGTCCACGTCAACATCAAACTGATGCCGCCTTACCGCCTTTGATGAATATGGGTGCAAGTGGGTATTTTGGGGACCGTGCGAGCTTCTCCCATGACTCATCCTCCTCGTCTTCCACATTGGCACTTTCACCGACAAAAAGAAGTATTTTCATCTCTTGGTTCAAAAAGACTTACATGGTCCCACCGTGGATGTATATCTGGTTGATACTTATCCTGATTTTTCTTTTCATGTCAATTGGATTTGTGACAGTATTTATCTTGCTCATCAATGGTCATTACTTGCCAGAACGCTCTGCTGTGAAATTGGTCGATGGAATTCTGGCCCCTCATACATCGTCCCATATAATGAAACGTGATCAAGCCCTCGTGAACATTTCAGCTTTCCCAGTTGCAGATGGCATCATTCGGGATAAAGTAGCATTCGAAATCCATGGTCCGACGGAAGTCCTCAACATACCATACGTGTTTCACGTTTCTTTGGGAGACGTGGTAACACCGGACATACATTCCGATGATTGGGATGTACAAGCAGTACATTCAGTGTTTTCAGATTTAAAGTATTATGCTGCTTTTGATGCTGAAGATTTGTATTTAAATTCTGCCAATTATGCTGATTTATTCTGTTATCAACAGAATAAATCAGCATAATGGGCATCATTACTTACACAAAACAAACACGTTAAGACCGTTTTTTAATTACACGCAATGGGAACATTGTCCAACTCCTTTACAGGGGAGTTCTAAAACGCTTAGGGATAAGTTCACCTACTTCACAGATTATGACACGTCCAATCCTGAATCCTATTTCTTTAAATTACAATTGACGTCGCAATCGAAATTTATATTGACACATACTAAATGAATCTATTCCAATTCCTTTAGTTCTGAATTGGCCACATAGGGTTATGAACACTGGAGTGCTACCATTGATTTAAAAACAGTTTGGGGCACTAAGGCTTGGCAGGTTCAGGGAACTGAGGCTTTACATCGTGCCTGCCTAATACCAGCACAAATGTTATTTTTAAATGATACGGTATATCAAACTACTTGCTTTGGCCTGGCAACTGCAAAAAATTTAAATAATCCGTCCATTCCAACTTTGGCTGAGTATGATAATTGGCACACACACACACAAATTATTCAATCGATGTTTTGCAAACTCTCTTTCGGAATGGCACTTTCAACGTCTCTGATGTTGACCCTAGCGGTTGGTTGCTGTGGCAAACCAGTTCAAATTCATGGCTACTGTGTTTTTATAATATAACGCCGGGTTTTACACAGACTAGACCAGATCCACGTTTTTCACACTCACTTCAGTCACCACATATTCGGTGGGTAAATTGTGCCAACAATGGTTGGAACACTCTATGTTATCCTCAGTTAAACAACACTTGTCACTCTTGTCGAGTGACATCAATTTGGCTGATTTTCTTCTAGGTCCTAGGACCCCGAGAACAAAAAGATTTTTCTATGCTGCTTACAATGAAAAATGGAAACTTTCGCAGATTCAGGCAGCGCTTCGTCTGCGCCAAATTGACAAAGCGAATTTAGAAAAAGTACTTGCAGTGGTCGACAATAGCATTAACACACTATCTTCCTGCATTTATACCTTGGATAATATTGTTTCATCTGTTATTGATATTGTTCAGAATGATGTTTCTGTGTTATATTATGGTCAAAATCAATTACGATCTGTAATGCAGTTTGCATGGACGTTACAGACTCTTGAAATGGGAAAAGTACCTTGGGATTATTTAAATGCTTCCGCTTTGTTTTTGCCATTTAATCTAACTGATAAACAGAGATTTATGTCCATGAAAGATGCTACCTACACACTATTACACATTGAACAATTAGAACACTTGCCATTCTCTGTGGCGGACACAGATTCAGCTGTATGGGTAATTCATGGGGTTATCTCACTCCCTTTTTTGCTGTTTCAATTTAAATCCTGCATGAAACATTTCCCAATTGGTCACTTTGAACCCCTGGGAAGTACGTTTCTTCATGAATTGTGGTACCTACCTTTCACTTACAGATGTAATCGGGAGGATAAGGAGGTTTTCCTAACAGGGGAGGACTGCGATTCCACAGTGGGACACTCCCTAGTTTGCAAACACGTTAAGTTGCACGGCGCTTGTAATGTTTGACACCTAATCTTGCTTGTTTTTTGAAAGGGAGTTCCATCCCAGCAATAATTCATGCTTTTACATTGCTTACTAACAGCAGTTATCTTATTTTGAATAACCACGACTGCTGTGGTTTACGGGCAGGAATCCCGTATATAGTAACAGCTTCACAATGTGTTGCTTGTTGTAGCAATGCGCTTTTTACGCCCCGCATGAGAAAGTATACATTTCGATTTGGCCTTCCATTCCGACTTTGAAAACAGATTTTAAAAATTAAGCACGCTCAAAACGCTATTGTTTCAACAAGAAGTGGCTCTCACTTCAGCTCAAGAGACCTTCGAATTTCAGGTGACTAGAAGTTCTAGCGAGATTCAGTCACTTCTGAACACAAATCTCTCACTGCATTTTGGGGAGCTGAGACATCAAATATTTAATGCGTCTGACACCGAAAGCCTTGCTCATTTTTTTAAACTGGTGGGATCCGGCCTTGTGACTTCTTTTCATATTATATTTGGAGTAATACCGGCCTTTATTCATTCTATTTTTTCCAGCATCTTCGGAGGATTCCCATTAATACTGGCACTAGCTTGTGGAATCCTGCTGCTTCTGTTCCTGCTGCGCAATGGCTGCTCATCTTGTGATACTGCACAGGCCAGGCCAATTGCAACTGTACCGTGACCGAATGCAACAACTTTTTGGATGCTTGCCATTAGCGACGCTTAGCGTGAGTTATGGACGAACTTTTCGCTTTGCCTACTTTACTTGCGTGCAACCTGTATTCTACTGTCAACGGTGCCCCTTCTACTGAGCTTTGGATTTATGCCTCTCCAACACGTCATGTTCGGACCAGGATTATGACCAGTTAATGGGTCCCTTAGTGGCCCATGATCAGGCATGTTCTAGGGATAGACGTATGGCGCGTGCGGCTGCACTTGGAGTATTGGCAGAATGGGATATCTGTGCGGCTGCGCAGACCCTATTGCAACGGAGCTTTATTGAATATCACCCAAGTTGCCCGGATATGCTCTTGGAAGCATCGGATTACGAGGAGCACATTTGTTCCTTCGCCGACTTGATTGGATGGCATCCCTTTTTCTGTTAACGATAGGGAACGAATTGCATTGACAGGGTCACGTACTTTCATGGATACACCACCTCCATGTTAGTCTCGTTTTTCGTGCAACGATAAATTTTACCCACATAAAAATTATATATATATATATATATATATATATATATATATATATATATATATATATATATATATTTTTTTTAACTATTTGCAAACTGGTTTTTTCATGCATATTTGAACTCTGCTTACCCTTGAAATCTGGTTTGGTCCTTTGTCTATATACTGTGACCTTACCAAGGGGAGGGTGTTATATGGCCATTAGGGTCATTGTCGACATTGCTAAGTTAGCAAGAGCACAGCTGCCATGATGCTGCTTTTGTGCACGTTACTACATGACTTTGTTTTGCAAGACTCTGTTTGTGCCTTTCACATGAGAACTGTCTGCTTTCTGCGTTCTCTGCCTGTTCTTGGAGTTTAGTCTGAAAACGATGTGCAAGGTCGATAAACAATGCCCCTTGTTATTCTGTTCTGGCCAGTCCCTAGCATCTAGACAAAACATGCTAACACAGCTTAGCTACTGGAAACTCGTGCTTTGATATTACAGGGATGCATGTTGTTCTGACACACACTTGGAGAGGGTCCTTTCCAGGGAGAAGAGCTATGCGGTTCCTATGATGTAAAGCTTCCATCTAGGCACTAAGGTAGGGGGTCTGTTGACAAAGCCCAGAGATCTTCTTTTATATAATAAACATCACTTTACCAAGGGGGAGGGTGGTTAGGCCTTATAGTCCTTTTTCCACTGTCTATATATAATGACATCCCCCTTTATATTCTATGGAATTGTAACAATGCTAATTATTCTAGGTTTATGCATTTTGCTGCTGGTAGTGGCTCGTATACTGCATTATAGAGCACGATAGTTAAAATGAACATTTTGAACTATAACAGTGACTCTGACCAATCTTATTGTGGACAAGTACGAGTGAGCGAGCGAAAGGGTATGTCTTGCTACTGCGATTCCTGAGAGAGTTGGGAGTGTTGTGTTCTGGGTTGTCTAATCATTTGTAGCTTCGTGATTTTGGAGGAGAACGAATGAGACACTATAGCTAGTCGGTTTGGGGATTTTGGGTACTAAGGTGGTAGGTTGGTACACCCCTATTCACTGAGGTCCTGTTTTCCTGCGCATAGTTCTGTGTAGGTGCAGAATCCCCGCAACAGTACGATCTGCTTTTATGGTTACCCCCACTTTTTGCCTGGTGCTAAGCTGTTATTGACTAGTCTGACTGGGATCCTGCTAATCAGGACCCCAGTCTATCTGCTTTCTCCCTTAAACTGTTATGTTCAGTACTTAGGTACATCACAGATTGCATACTGAGGTACCCTTATCAGTCCCCAGCATATGGTACTAAGGTACCCAGGGCATAGGTACCCCAGAGGTCCCCCATGGGCTGAAGCATATATTATGCCACCCATGGGAGACTATTCAAACTGCAACTACAGGCCTGTCATTGCAGCCTGTGTAAGCTGGTACTAGCACTACCTACAAAAGATATAGGCTTCCTATATCTAGGGTCACTTCACTTAAAACCTATAAGACACTCCTATAGCAGGCCTTATCAATCCTGAAGGCAGGGTTCTTGGTTCTAAGTGTGAGGGTGCCCCTGCATGAGCAGGACACCCCTAAAGCCTACGGAGTCCATTCTCCTGGGTTGTAAGTGAAGCAGCCATATACCATATAGAGGGGCACTGCGTAATTACGCGATGACCATCTCAAAATTGGCTGCAACGAATCCTATCATTTTTGGTATCAAACATGGTAGAATCATACCCCCACACCATAAACGGTGTAGGAGTATGATTCCAAGCACTGGAACGGGCCTCTCTTAGGCTCTCAGTGCTCCCGGTGCCAGTCTTCTAGACCCAGACAGCACAACATGGCTGCTGCCGACCAGGGACATGTTTCTGCCCTCCTGCTGATGAGCCAAGCTTGAGCAGGGGAAGGCAGAACAATAGGTATCCTGTCACAGGGAGGTGTGACCACCTCCCAGACAGGATTTAGTGTATTGGGGCCAGGTGGGTGTGCTTGCCAGTGCCACTCAGTCTGCATGAGGGGCACATTTCGTGTCCTCGTGCAAAGTCCAGTTCAAACCAGCTCTGGGAGCCGTTGGCTCCCGCTCTGGCGCAAAACTGGACAAAGGACATGGGAGTAACCTTCCCCCTGTCCAAACCCTCCCCTGGGAGGGTCCCCTGAATCGTCCCAACCCTTTCCTTAGGGTACTTAAGGGCCTACCTGAGGTTGGGTCCCTAGATTCGTCGTGGGACAAGATTCAAGTCAGACACCACTTCTACTTCTACCGTCTGGGCACTCTGGACGTCACTGGACTTTGTTTGGGCTCGACTTCGTCGCCCTTCCAGTTTGCTGCATCGTCTGTGCCTGTGCACCATGCAGGAACCTTCCAAGGCCTGTGGGCATCCAAGACACTAGAAGGAATCTCCCTTGAAGTGAAGGAGTCACTTCCCTGCATTCGCAGGCACCGCAACTAAGCTGAATGGTCTGCTTATCCAGAGCTCCTACGGACTCCGAAAGGTTCTGCAACACAGGTCATGGTTCTCCACTGCTCTCGAGGCCTGCCCTGCCATCTCACCAAGTTTGAGGCCAGTATCCTTGCGGGAGCTGCAGGAACCGAACCCCTGTGCACCACATCTACTTGCAGTTGCAGAGGCTTGTTGGCTTCCTTCCACCAAGCTCTTCGGACTCCAAGTAGCCCAAACCTCAAGCATTTCCAGTGACCAAAGTCTTTGACCACATCGAATTGTTTGCATTGTGGCCTGCAACTTTTGGTGAGCTGCTCATGGTCCTCTTACGACTCCAGTGCACCCCGCTTGGGGTCCTATTGAGGGTCACCTTTGTTTCTTTTGGGCTCCCCTGATTGCTTGGGGCCTGCCCTGACTCCCCTGCTTGTGGTGAGTCCTCCGTACCTTGCTGGTCCCGATATTGCACCTTCTTCGACTTCTATGTTGTTTGCAGTTGCCAAGGCTTGTTGGTGCTCCCACCGGACACCGACCCCTCAACTCTTGACATCCGACATGGGACAGCTCGTGCATGGCTCCTGGTCTTCTTCAGCATTGCCTGGTCCTCACAGCTGCAGAGTCAAGGTCACCGTCAACTCTCCTGCAACACCGGACATCGGTGGGCATTTATCTTCCAGATCTCCTGGTCACTCCTGAGTGACACAGACTCTGTCCCCTCTGCTTGCAGATACTTCTCATCCTCAACCCACCTTCGGATTCCACCGGACACTTTCTCCTTCTCCAGCAGCAGCACTTTCCTGAAGTCCTCCATTGGGTTCGACAGCGGTTTCCGACACCACTTCACACCTATGCACCCAGCTTCCCTGGTGTAGGTAACATGGGTACTAGGGTATCCATGGGTGGGGTGGCTCTCCAACATTCTGTCTTCCACGGGGTATCTTCAGGGTCCCCTGGGAATGGTCCTTAATCTTTAAAATTCCAACTGTGACTTACACGTTGATTGTATTGAGAACGCGGTCGTGTTCCCACACTGCACACGATCCCCGTGGGGCTTCTAGTCTCCACTTGGGTGGTTCCTTGGGTCCCCAGCACTTTTACGTCCTTTCGACATTGTCTTGACCCGAGCCGTGGTTCTTATACCACTTTCTTAGTATATGGTTTGGTCCCCTCCTGGTGTCCACTGTGTATTCTGTGCAATTTACTTGATTTCTGTGCAAAGTATTGTGTGCATTGTGTATATCTGCGAGTAGGAGATATTTGTACATATTAGTGAGTGTTATACATAAATACATATTTTTATAAAAACATTGTGTGGTTCTTTTTCACTTAATCTATACATATAAGATTGCATTCTGGTAAAACAAGCTGCTTTACACTCCTTCTGGACTAAGCCTGAAGGCTGCTCTCCACAGCTACCACTTAGAGAGCTTTCTAAGGTTGTCTAAGACCTCTTAAATCACCATAAGGGTTGTCTGGACTGGTGCAGGGTGCCCACTTACATAAGTGCACATCATATACCAGGCCAGCCTCTCACATTGGTGTGCACCGGTTGGGATTCAAGCCTGCATTGTTTTACCAGATAAATCTTTGTGTTGATTAATTGAAAAACCATCACTAATACTAGGCACATATAATACAAGCTTAGAATAGTAAGTTCTACTGAACTTAGGGTGGGGTAGCCAAGGGTCTAGCACATCCTTTCTCCAACCTCAGAGAGTTTAGTTCCCACTAGGTTAGGTAGGTGCAACACCCCAACACACTTAGTATGTCTTCAAAAGGAGAAGCCAGTGGCTCTCTGACTGCTAGATGCAGTGAACTTTCGTTCCAAGAACTGAAAGTACTGTGTGCCTCTAGAAAGCTGAAGACCAGGAAAGGAGCCAACACTCAATGCCACCTAGAGGTGTTACTGTTAGATGACCTTCGGAAAACAAGTGGGTCAAATGAACAGGAAAGAGTGGGTGGGAGGGGACTGAAGATAGACTAGGAGGGGAATCCCTCTTTGACCTTGAATCTAACCCTGACCAGGAGGAGCCTAATGACTCCCACCTGGACAACTCAGATCTCCCAGAGGATACTGCAGGTGGCCCAGAGGGTTCCCCCTTTGTTCCTCCTGGGAGAGTGCAGAGTAGATCAAGGGGGTCTAGATCCTCCTCTAGAGAATCCAATGCTTCAGGACATTCAGGAAAACTCTTTGGATAGGGAATACCAAATGCTTGAAATTGATAAAGCTAGGCTTAGGCTCAGGCAAGAACAGTTGGCCCTTGACAAAGAGTCCCTTGAAGTCCAGAGAGCAAGGAAAACATTGGGACTAGAGTCCCATGGTGGCAGCAACAGTGTCCCTAGAGTTGGAGAAACCTCTTTTGACCATGGGAACCTGAACAAAATAGTCCCTCCCTACCATGTTGGGGATGACATCCACAAATGGATAACTGCTTTGGAAAGGGCCTGTACAGTTCAGAGGGTCCCCCAAGAGCAGAGGGCAGCTATCTTGTGGCTCGCCTTTGCTGACAAAGGTAGAGATAAGCTCCTCACTGTTAGAGAAGAGGATGCTGATAATTACTCAGTGTTGAAGAGTGCTCTTATTGATGGGTTTGGCTTAACCACTGAACAATACAGGATTAAGTTCAGAGACACCCAGAAAGCACAAACCCAGGACTGGGTAGATTTTGTGGATAGTGCCATTAAGGCTCTGGAAGGCTGACTACATGGAAGCAAAGTGCATGACTACCAAGGATTGTACAATTTGATTATGAGGGAGCAGATCCTTAATAATTGTCAGAACCAGCTTTTGCACCAGTACCTGGTGGACTCTGATCTGACCTCTCCCCTAGAACTGGGAAAGAAGGCAGACAAATGGGTTCACACCAGGGTGAAGCAGAAAAAACAGGGTAAAGGTGGTGACCAGAAGAAGCAAAATTCTTCTAAAATTCAAGATAAGGGTGGGAACAAGGGCAAAGATAAGAAAGAGTCTTCCCAAGGGCCCCAGAAACCTGCATATCGGGGGGAGTCCCAAACATCCAAGAAAGGCAAGAAGAAACCTTGGTACTATATCTGTGGAGAGGTGTGGTGCAGCGGCCAGGGCAGCTGACTTTCGAGCACAGGGCTCACGGTTCGACCCCTGGCTCCGGCGGCAGCTCAGCTCAGCACCATGTGACTCTGGGCAATAGCTCGCTTAATTTCCACGACGGCCCCCAGCGCCTTGAGACCCGTAAGGGTGAGTAGTTCGCGCTTTACAAATACGGATTTAGATTTATATCTGTAAGGTAAAGACCCATTGGACAAAGGATGCTGATTGTCCAACAGCCAAGGAAATGTCTCCTACCACTGCCCCTAGGGCAACTGCATCCCCTAGTTCTAGTACAACTGGTAGTACAACAACCAAGGGATTAGTAGGGTTAACCTTGGGTTCTGAGGTGGGTTCTGACTTAGTCAGGCTGTTTTGGTCAGTGATAGTGGCATAGATCTTGTCACCTTACTGGTAAGTCCCACCAACTTGAGCACAATAGTTAAAATGAACATTTTGAACTATAACAGTGACTCTGACCATTCTTATTGTGGACAAGTACGAGTGAGCGAGCGAAAGGGTATGTCTTGCTACTGCGATTCCTGAGAGAGTTGGGAGTGTTGTGTTCTGGGTTGTCTAATCATTTGTAGCTTCGTGATTTTGGAGGAGAACGAATGAGACACTATAGCTAGTCGGTTTGGGGATTTTGGGTACTAAGGTGGTAGGTTGGTACACCCCTATTCACCAACAGCCTTTGATAAATAAAAAGAGTCAATGACCTACAGGGACACAGGGGGCATTGTCACTATGGTGACAGATAAACTTGTGTCTCCTGACCGGATCATACTTGAAAAAGTGTCCAAGTGACCAATGCTAGCAATGTCAGGACTGACCATTCCTTGGCAGTTTTGAATCTCAGCTGGGGAGGGGTAACTGGACCTTCAGCCTGGGCTGAAGTAGAGTTCAGGACTCATGCAGGAATGTTGGGCATCTCTGCAAGTGTGTTTGCTGTGACAGGGGCTCAGGTCAAACAGCTTACCACAGAACAGGCCCTGGATCCTGGAACAATGGACCAGGTGCCTTCCAAGAGAAGGAGCAGGAAGGGTAAGCCTTTGCCCTCCTCAAAG
The DNA here is from genome assembly GCA_963921515.1 of Calotriton arnoldi. Taxonomy (NCBI): domain Eukaryota; kingdom Metazoa; phylum Chordata; class Amphibia; order Caudata; family Salamandridae; genus Calotriton; species Calotriton arnoldi. Next base: position 3,808,069 of record CAWUFW010000428.1, read on the forward strand.
ACTCAGAGTAAAGATCAGTCTCTTGAGGGAGATGATCTAAGCCCCTGTGAAGGTACTGCCTCAGAGGAACTTGGGCCTGAACAGGCTGAGTTCTTGGGGGTAGGGGGCCCTTCCAGGGCACAATTGAGTTTGGAGCAGCAGACCTGCCCCTCTTGTGAACCCCTCAGACAGCAAGCTGCTGCCGAAGCTACAGGGAATATCAGTGGGTCCCATAGAATCTACTGGGAGGAAGGACTTCTTTACTCAGAGGGTAAAGACCACAAGCCTGGAGCCACCAGGAGGTTGGTTATACCCCAGAAGATTAGAGGTTTCCTACTCACCCTAGCACATGATATTCCTCTGGCAGGACACTTAGGGCAAAGTAAGACTTAGGACAGGCTTGTCCCTCACTTTCACTGGCCCCATATGTCTGAGGACGCTAAGGATTTTTGTCATTCCTGTGCCACTTGCCAAGCCAGTGGTAAGTCAGGTGGCATCTCAAAGGCCCCCTTAATACCACTTCCAGTGGTTGTGGTTCCCTTTGAGAGGGTTGAGATTGACATTGACATGTGGTGGCTCGAGCTCTCCTGGGCCTGCCTAGGAGGTGTACTACTTCTAATGCCATTCGTCGCCTCCATTGGCTGCCTGTGGCCAAGCGCATAGAGTTCAAGGCCCTCTGCATTACGTTCAAAATCCTGAATTTTTCATCTCCATGTATCCTGGCCAATCTGCATACTTTCTACATCCCCTCCCGCCAACTTCGTTCTATGGGACAGAATCTTGTGGCTGTCCCTAGGGTGAGGAGGGTTCGTGCCAGAGGGCGTTATTCCGTGTGCTGGCCTCGAAACTCTGGAACGCGCTCCCCACTTCCATCCGCAGTATAAAGACCTATCTGCCTTTCCGTAAAGCTGTCAAAACATTCCTCTTCCCTCCATTGTAATTTGCCTTCTGGCCACTAGCTGTGCAGTTTTCTGCCTTCAGTGCCGGGACGCCCCTTTGCTGGGGCAGCCGGGCGCTTTATAAGCTGTTATAACATAACATAACATAACATTGTTGGTCCCATGAATCCTCCAACAGCATCTGGGCACAGTTATATTCTAGTGGTGGTGGACCATGCCACTAGATACCCAGAAGCTATACCCCTTAGAACCACTACAGCTCCTGTAGTGGCCAGGGCCCTATTAGGAATTTTTTCCAGAGTGGGCTTCCCTGAGGAGGTCTTAACTGACAGAGGTACCAACTTCATGTCAAGTTACATAACTGCAATGTGGAAAGAGTGTGACGTGAATTAGAAATTCACCACACCCTACCATCGTCAATGCAATGAGCTTGTTGAAAGGTTCCACAAGACTCTAAAGGGTATGATCATGGGTCTCCCAGAAAAGCTTAGGCGAAAATGGGATGTCCCACTACCCTGCCTTCTCTTTGCCTACAGGGTGGGACCTCAGAAGGGGGTTGGTTACAGCCCTTTTGAACTTCTGTTGGGACATCCAGTTAGGGTTCCCTTGTGTCTGGTGAAGGAGGGATGGGAGTTACCTCTCGAACCTCCCTCCCAAACAGGACATAGTAGACTATGTACTTGGCCTGCGTTCTTGCATGGCAGAGTATACGAAGAAGGCCAGCAAAAACCTGGAGGCCAGCCAAGAACTTCAAAAATCTTGGCATGACCAAAAGCCTGTCCTGACTATTTACCAGCCAGGTCAGAAAGTGTGGTTGTTGGAGCCTGTGGCCCCAGCAGCTCTTCAAGACAAGTGGCGTGGACCCCACACTATACTTGAGAAGAAAGGTGAGGTCACCTACTTGGTGGACCTAGGCACTCCCAGAAGTCCCCATAGGGTACTTCATGTGAACAGGCTAAAACCTTTTGTTGACAGGGCTGACATGGGCTTGCTCATGGCAACTGATGAGGGACAGGAGGAAGAGAGTGACCCTCTCCCTGATCTCCTCTCTCAGAACCCAGATGATGGATCAGTAGATGGAATGGCCTTGGCAGGCAGCCTCACTGATCAACAGCAGATTGTTTGCAGGAAAGTCCTCAATCAATTCAGGCATATGTTTTCCCTGACACCCAGTCAAACCACCTGGTGTACCCATGAAGTGGACACAGGTGAGAGTCTACCTGTTAAGAATACAATCTACAGGCAGCCTGACCATGTCAGAGATTGCATCAGGACAGAGGTCCATAAGATGCTGGAGTTGGGAGTAATTGAACCCTCAGACTCAACTGGGCAAGGATAGTCTCATCTCCTTACGTTGGGGGGTGTGTAGGAAAGTAGGATCTGCTTTTATGGTTACCCCCGCTTTGTGCCTGGTGCTAACTGTTATTGACTAGTCTGACTGGGATCCTGCTAATCAGGACCCCAGTCTATCTGCTTTCTCCCTTAAACTGTTATGTTCAGTACTTAGGTACATCCCATATTGGATACTGAGGTACCCTTATCAGTCCCTAGTATATGGTACTAAGGCATAGGTAGCCAGACTGGAGGGAGGGGGGTAGGATGTTTGGGATTGCTTGTTATTAGTATGTCCTTGATCGATAATTAGCCAGTAAATTAGTTATTACTATAGGCGGATACTAAGATGTCAATACCCCACCTTGGAGGTATCTATCTTCTGAATGTAACCCGAAGATATAGTCATACTCATGTTCACCCGCCTCCTGTTGAACCGCCTATGTATCAACTGTATTAATGCTTTTGTGCAATGCAACATCTCATAAAATCAATTAAGTATGTTTAAAAAAAAAAATGGTACTAAGGCATAAGTACCCCAGAGGTCCCCCATCGGCTGAAACATGTATTATGCCACCCATGGGAGACCATTCAAACTGCAACTACAAGCCTGCCATTGCAGCCTATGTAAGCTGGTGCTAGCACCACTTACGAAAGATATAGGTTTCCTATATCTAGGGTCACTGCACTTAAAACCTATAAGTAACCACTATAGCAGGCCTTATCAATCCTGAAGGCAGGGTGCTTGGTTCTAAGTGTGAAGGTGCCCCTGCATGAGCAGGGCACCCCTACAGCCTATGGAGTCCATTCTCTCGGGTTGTAAGTGAAGCAGCCATATACCATATAGAGGGGCACCGCGTACTTACGCAATGACCATCTCGAAATTGGCTGCAACGAATCCTATCATGTATGGTATCAAACATGTTAGAATCATACCCCCACACCATAAACGGTGTGGGGGTATGTTTCCAAGCACTGGAACAGGCCTTCGTTAGGCTCTCAGTGCTCCCGGTGCCAGTCTTCTAGACCCGGACAGCACAACATGGCTGCTGCCGACCAGAGACACGATTCTGCCCTCCTGCTGATGAGCCAACCTCGAGCAAGGGAAACAAGAACAATAGGTATCCTGTCACAGGGAGATGTGACCAACTCCCAGACAGGATTTAGTGTATTGGGGCTGGTTGGGTGTGCTTGCCAGCGCCACTCAGTCTGCATGAGAGGCACATTTGGTGTCCCCGTGCATAGTCCAGTTCAAACCAGCTCTGGGAGCCGTTGGCTCCCGCTCTGGTGCGAAACTGGACATAGGACATGGGAGTAACCTCCCCCCTGTCCAAACCCTCCCCTGGGAGGGTCCCCTGAATCGTCCCAACCCTTTCCTTAGGGTACTTAAGGGCTTACCTGAGGGTGGGTTCCTAGATTCGTCGTGGGACAAGATTCAAGTCAGACACCACTTCTACTTCTACCGTCTGGGCAATCTGGACCTAGCTGGACTTCGTTTGGGCTCGACTTCGTCTCCCTTCCAGTCTGCTGCATCGTCTGTGCCTGTGCACCATACAGGAACCTTCCAAGGCCTGTGGGCATCCAAGACACCAGAAGGAATCTCCCTTGAAGTGAAGGAGCATTCGCAGGCACCACAACTAAGCTGACCGGTCGGCTGATCCTGAGCTCCTATGGACTCCGAAAGGTTCTGCAACACAGGCCATTGTTCTTCACTGCTCTTGAGGCCTGCCCTGCTGTCTTACCAAGTTTGAGGCCAGTATCTCTCGTGGGAGCCGCAGGAACCGAACCCTGTGCACCGCGTCGACTTGCAGTTGCAAAGACTTGTTGGCTTCCTTCCACCAAGATCTTCAGGCTCCACGTAGCCCCAACCTCAAGCATCTTCAGTGACCAAAGTCTTCGTCCACATTGCATCATTTGCACCGTGGCCTGCATCTTTTGGTGAGCTTCTCGAGGTCCTCTTGCGACTCCAGTGCCCCCGGCCTGTGGGTCCTGTTGAGGGCAACCTTTGTTTCTTTTAGGCTTCCCTGATTGCTTGGGGCCTGCCCTGATTCCCCTGCTTGTGGTGAGTCCCCTTGAATCTTCCTGGTGGGAAATTGCACCTTCTTCGACTTCTATGTTGTTTGCAATTCACCAAGGCTTGTTGGTGCTCCCGCCGGACACCGACCCTTCAACTCTCGACATCCAACGTAGGTCAGCTCGTGCACGGCTCTTGTTCTTCCTCAGCATCGCCTGGTCCTCACAGCTGCAGAGTCAAGGTCACCATCAACTCTCCTGCAACACCCGACATCGGTGGGCATTTGTCTTCCAGATCTCCTGGTCACTCCTGAGTGACATAGACTCTGTCCCCTCTGCTTGCAGATACTTCTCATCCTGAATCCACCTTCGGATTCCACCGGACACTTTCTCCTTCTCCAGCAGTTGCACTTTCCTGAAGTCCTCCATTGTGTTCAACGGCGGTTTCCGAAACCACTTCACACCTATGCACCCGGCTTCCCTGGTGTAGGTAGTGTGGGTACTAGGGTATCCATGGGTGGAGTGGCTCTCCAACCTTCCACGGGGTTTCTTCAGGGTCCCCTGGGAAGGGTCCTTAATCTTTAATATTCCAAATGCGACTTACGTGTTGATTTGTACAGAGAATACGGTTGTGTTCCCACACTGCACACGATCTCCCTGGGGCTCCTAGTCTCTCACCTTAGGTGGCTCCTTGGGTCCCCAGGACTTCTACGTCCTCTCGACATTGTCTTGACCCGAGTCGTGGTTCTTAGTCTTAGTATATGACTTGGTCCACCCATGGGGTCCACTGTGTATTCTGTGCTATTTACTTGATTTCTATGCAAAGTATTGTGTGCATTGTGTATATCTCCAGGTAGGAGATATTTGTATGTATTAGTGAGTGTTATATAATAAATACATATTTTTATAAATACATTGTGTGGTTCTTTTTCACTTAATCTATACATTTAAGATTGCATTCTGCTAAAAAAAAGCTGCTTTACACTCCTTCTGGACTAAGCCTGCTGGCTGCTCTCCACAGCTACCACTTAGAGACCTCTTAAATCACCATAAGGGTTGTCTGGACTGGTGCAGGGTGCCCACTTACATAAGTGGACATCATATACCAGGCCAGCCTCTCACATCTGTCAGTTGAAAATGTATGTTAGACTCATGGACACATCTTTTTACTATGATCCAAAGGTGTGAGCCTGGCACTAGGCCATTATAAATTGTACCAACACTAAAGAAGAGAGCAGCAGAGCTGTATCATTGTAGAGATGGTTCTGTCCTGCACTCTCACTTTCAACCAACACTGTGCAGCAAATTTGATTGATGGATTGCGTTGCTTGAAAAGATAGTAAATTTGCCCCTTGGATTCAATCCTATAAATATAAAATTCCTGTTACTATCGTCCTCAAATGATCACTCCTTGTGTTAAAAATGGCTTACCTCTTTCCCACTCCATAGATTCTAACCAACAATTGTCAAAGAAATTGAAATCAGTGAATTTTATCCTAGACAGTTTCAGCTTGGTGAACATATCAAAAACATGATTGGAGCAGCCTAATGTCTACTGAGAATGATAAGAAAAATGAAGCCCTTCTTCCTAAAAAATTACCTTAAACTAGCCGTCCAAGCCTTAGTCCTCATTAAGGTTCATTATGGAAATGCACTTCTAATTAATCTGCTCAAATCAAGAATGGCACGAATCAAAGTAGTCCTCCATGCAGATGCAAGACAGGTGCCAGGAACAGGCCACAGAAAACATTTTTCACTAACAACCAAAATGAACTCTCTGTAGAATCAGGATGCATAATGAAACTTTCATGTATAAGCCACACAACATACTACCTTGCCTAGCAAGGAAGATGTCTGGAGGCACTGAAGTCATTAGAAGCAAGACCTTTCTGTACCTAGGAACCCCCAAAACTCTAAAGAAATTACCCTAAAACAGGTGGAGGTGCACCCAAACTATGCAGGGATATGACCCTATCCAGCAGAAAAGTTGTCTTTGTGAACATATGTAAAAAGGAAATCAAAACATTTCTAGAAAGAAAATAACTGCTGTTTAACCTGTATTATGACACTTAATACAAACCTAAGGCAAGCTCTTAGCAGGCGCCTCAAGATTTGCATTTTTTTCTAATATGTTTCTCATTTCTAAAAAGTGCTTCCCATTCTTTCATGCTTCTCAAAGTCAGCCTAAAGCATTGGATTTTTTAAAATGTGTTGTCAGATACTAACCTATTATTCAATAACCAGGCACACACTCATTAAGGGTTTCTTGGCATGCCCAAAGACCCCAACAGGACATGGGGCCGCCACTTTTATCTGTAAAGCATCTGGTTCACTGGTTGAACCATCTGGCCTAACAAAACAGGGGCGGCATAGTGGAACCAATCATCAGTGTCACACATTCACAAGCATGAACTCTTTGAATAGTTTCTGTGGCTGCTGCGAACTCATGGGGATTAGCAGCCGAGCACTGAAGGCAAATTCCTACATTATCCTCCACCATTTGATCAAGTACGGGAAATCAGACTATGAAATAAACCCTAGTTTTGGTACATACAAAGATCTGGTGTCCTATGTGCACAAGCTAAAATGCTGAGTAGTGCATGAGTGATGACAATGTTATTCCCTCTTAGGACTCAACATTCTCATTATTCTGCCGTGAATTCATGTCACACATTGTGGAGAGATCTCAAACAGATCTGTGCTTCCACCGTGTTGACAGATTTTCAAGCAGAACTATCCAATTGTCCTGTTTTACAACCCATATCGTCATTTGGAGGCATTTATCAGCAAATATGGCAGTTAGGATATCTATTAATGGCATGGGTATGGGTTGTGATCAATCTTTTACCAGCCTGACAGATTCCCCTATTTCGTGTGTTTCGCATGTTTCATGAGGGGTGTCAGGCCTTGGATCACAGGATAGGTAATCTGCTGGATTTCCTGACCCATGTTAGTAGTTCACTGTCAAGTACCATTGATACATTTTCAGGATTATCTAGAACACAGCCCAGAATTTGACTTACTAGAACCTCTGGCACTAAGGAATTTGTCAATGTGCCAACCCGAGACAGAAAGCCATTTGGACTGCAACCACCCGACAGCCCACTGAGTAATATTTGTGTGAGGTGTGATTCAGGTAATAAGGAATCCTGTGAGACATTAAAGGTATAGTTAATGGAATCCAAACTGTCTTTCATTAAGGAAAGGCACACTCAAAAGCACTAGGCGACAATAGATATATTTTAAAGATTTATTTCAAATGAAAATCCTATCATAGTGAAAATAACAGAATGATAGCTAGAACGTTTCCAAAAGTGTGAATATCAAAAAATACTCCAACATACTGTCATCATAACTTTACTCTAATCTCACCCTCAATCTTCTATTTACCAAGCTAATCTTAGCACTAAAAAGGAAAAGACTAATTCTAGTTTAAGAGAAGGTTCACACCTTTATACCTGTTTGAACAAAAAGTCTTTAAACTCAATATAAAAGCGGAGACTGCTATTATCGTCTCTGCTGGCAGACGTACTGATAAGCTCAGCGATCAAAGTCAAATGCTGCCTGTCTCGTCTATGCTGTGTTTAGCTTATATAACATTATTTAATCGTTGTTGAACCTTTCAGGATAAAGAATTAACAGAAAGTGGACTTTGTATAAATCTGCAACAAAAAGTGAGCAATACCAAGAAGCTCCTCACTTAGAAGGGGGTCATTAGAGGCACTTTAGTCTTTATGTTGGCAACCTTTGTGGGGTCAGGTGCCATCCCTTGAACAGAGACATTATAACCAAAAAAAACCCTAATGTTTGTTCTCTTGAACTCACATCTCTATTTTATTCAGAGCGAGGCTACAACAGCTTAGGTGCTGGAATAGGCTCCAGACGCGAATGTGATGTTCCTCAATGGAGATGGCATGTACGTGGATATCATTGCTAAGGGTGAGCAGAGTACGCGGAGTGGCACTCCGCGGAGTTCCACAGAGTTAAAAAAACTCTGTAGAACTCCGCTCCGCCCTCCCAGTCCCAAGGGTAATTAGAAAAAAGAAAACACTTACCTGCTTTCTGGCATCTCCGGGCCGCCCTCCTCCGTCCTCGCCGTGGTCTCTCTCCTCTCACCATCGTCCTCGCTTCAAAGTGTAAACCCCTACGTTTTACGTCTTGCATGGAATGCGCATGCGCAGTCCACGTAAGACTTAAAAGGTAGGGGTTTGCACTTTGAAGCAAAGACATCACGATGGCGAGGAGGAGAGAGACCACAGCGAGGACGGAGGAGGGCAGCCTGGAGACGCCAGGGAGCAGGTAAGTGCTTTTTTATTTCTTTACTCTTTGGGGTTCATGGATGGCGCAGGGGCTAACTCTGCTCTGCCATGGAGTCAGAGTTTTGCCTGAACTCCGCGTTCCCAATGGAGCGCGGAGTTGGCAAAACTCTGCAAACTCTGCTGGTGGAGCAGAGTTCGCCGCCCGGGGTTAATCATTGCTCACATTGATGATTCCTACCAATCCAGATAAGTCTTCTTGGATTGCTTTCTAGAAGACCTCCATGCAGTTGAAGTCCTAAAATGTAGTCTTTTGTAATGGCGGAGGTCGAAGTGGGTCAAAAAAGTGGTTATGCACCTCATGTGGGTGTAAAACAGGTTGATAGTAGCTGATGTGTAAATCATCCTTCAAAAACCAAGTAGAGGCATTCACTTCCATCATCAGGTCATCTACAGTTGGGGCCAAAAATAATTCCAGTTTGAACATTGAGCCTGCCTCTGCCTGTTGCATGTAAAGTATCAGATAGCAACAGCTTACAACATGTTTGACTCACAACTTGATACAGTGTGCATCATTATGAGCTACTCTTGGTAAGGTCCTGTAACTCGGCCCCCAGAGTTAACAATACCAGCGGTACCAGTAAATCTGGGAGAGGAGGAGGTGCAATTACTAGTGATTACAAATGAAACCTTGCGGTCACTCTAGAAATAATGGATAACTAGGGAAAATCAGTAATTTCAGATCTGATTCTCCTGTTAATTCCCTAATTCTAAAGGAGCTTCACACAGAGGATGCAGATGCTTTCAGCATCAACAGTTCAGAGGCGAAAAACAAAAGATCCATGTAGGTGCAGTCTAAATCTGACCGGGATTGTTACCGACAGTGACCTAGGAATGAAGCCTACTAAGATTAGTATATTGTAAGTAAAAATTTCTGAAAATAAAGTATAAGTGCAGTGCAGGCTATCTTACAGGGTGTTTCATAGGCCTAAGGTGAAGTTCACTTTTACGTCTGGATCAGGGAAAAATTACCATTGTTTGGTTTTCTTATCTCTATGCTAATGTAGCTGGGTCACTTTGACATATCCGTTGTGACTGACTGACACAGTTTGACTGACAACTCTGTTGTTTTCCTGATAACTACTCTTAATACAGTGAAAGTAGTTCATTTGATCTGTTTTATTCTTTCATGATATCATAGTGTGGTGCATTGTTCTATATCACAGAGTAATGCCAATCTCTTCTTGGAGATTTAATGAAAACACATGCTTAGTCATAGGCTCACTCATCCCAACATCTCTAGTCATACTCTTTTCTTTCCAGGTCTGCCACTTGTGTCCCTGTTGTTGTAACAATCTTCTGAGTGTCTTTATGCAGCAGATTTCTGATATCCATACTTTCTTCTGAAGGTAAAGGTTTGTGAAATAATCACTTACCACTAATTACATGTCTTTACTCACTTCATGTTTGTTACTTATGACTGCAAAAAGTGGAACTTAGTATCATAAGTCTCAAATTATAACTCACAGAATTAGGACTTGCAAAATGTGCTGAAATATAGTCCCAATAAATATGATGTGGAAAATTTACAATTATTGCAGATTTTGCACAATCTGAGTTTTGAGGTAAGAAGTGGGAACATTGGTGTTCTTGGAAAGATAAGGGGAAGGCCAAAGGGAATGTATTGAAACCCCAGAGTTGTAACTGACATTTTCAATATTATTTCACCTCCAATTTGCACATTTAAAATTCTGAGCAAATTGGATTTTGAAAGAAACCTACCTCTCTGTGTTTCCAGTTAGTCTTAAGAAGAGGTCTTCAAAATAGGAGGCCCCTGACCCCGGAGGGGAGGGCCTTTATTGATGTCAAGGGCGGCAAGGCTAGGCCGAGAGAAGCTTTTCATATGCACCTGGAGAGCACAGATAAACATTCCTAACACAACACATTTTATTAAAAAAAAGAGTTGAGATGGTCCACTCTGCAATGGGCAATTGGTAACTCTTGCCAGTCGAGTCCAGGTTGAGGGTAGGTGACAACGGGGAACCTCCAAATAACAGAACCACCTCATTGATAAAGGATCACACTGTTGATACTTTTAATGTGACAGGTCTGCCAATGTTTTATCTGTTTAGCTACACTTTTAAAAGGGATAACTTAATATAGTAGCAATATTCAAATGGTTAAATATGTCAGAGCTGCCTTATGGGGCATTGTATTTTGGGACTTGCTGTTTCATATTTAACATTGTAAGGCTGGGCTCAAAATTCCAGATTGTAAAGTACTTTTCACTACAAAGCCAGGACTGACTAGATGTGTCACACGTGACATGGGAACGATTGCCGTCAACAGGGCCAGCGCTAGGCATGGGCAGTGTGGGCAGCTGCCCAGGGCCTCGCACTCAGCCTGCAAGCATGGGGCCTCGCACAATGGCAATATCCCACAGGTCCTCATGTGCCCCTGCCGATTAAATTGAAAGAAAGGTGTCTCTTTACAATTGAGCCCATGGGAGGGGGCCCTCTCCCTGGGCCTCTAATGGATGGTGTGGGAAGGTCTAGGGGAGCGGGACACCTCTCGGGCTGCCCATTCAGAGACTCCGCAGGACGCCCATTGTCAGCACTTTAGACCACACAGGTTTAACTCTCAGCCCCCAAGCAATTCTCGCACCTTCAGTCCGAAATGGGCTGTAAAAGAGGTGCTTGTAAGAGGCTGAGAGGAGGAGCTGCTGCCCAGGCGGAGTCTGCACAAAGAAGCTTCCCCCTCCAGCCCAGAAGGTGTCACTTATGTAAATTTCAGGGGCCTCGCACCGTCCCTTTTGCCCAGGGCCCCGAAAATCCTAGAACTGGCCCTGGCCGTCAAGATATGATAATGTGACAAAATATAAGGCTAAAATGGACACTCATTTTTGTCAGAATTTCTTTGATGCCATCTTAAGTCCCTTTCACGTTTAGCACCTTTTATTACAATAATTTTTAAATTTTCACAAACTTTATCCTAAGAAAGAAGTTAAACAGAGGATAGCACATGGAAATGTATCTTGTAATGTTAGACTTCTTTTGTTTTATCTTTCATATGTTTAGTGTGCAAAGCTGAACAGCACAACTGCAAATCAGCTTTGTCTATATTTGTTAGAAAGTGTGTGCTTGCAATAAAAAGAAAAAAAAACTTAATGCTCACACCGAGGTCAGAACTATTAGTTTTACCAATGCTTGTTTATGTATAAACTAAATAAGGTTGGCGGTAGTCTATGCTTGTCTCTGACATTTTTAGGTCAGACCTGACAACATTGCTGTCTGCAAGACCTATTGTTCCCCCATGTGATAACACTGGAACTGCACCTCTCATTTATTTTTTTCTGTGCGCCAAGCTGGGAAAATGGACACTGTGCAGAGTACAGTGCAAGTCTGCAGCTTCTCTGTCAATGACTTCAAAATGTCAACAGACTGTGGATTTAAGCACTGTGTGTATAATAGATTTAGGGCCACATGCATCAAGCATTCGCAGAATCAGCCCGTTTGCGACCGGAAAAAGGCCTTTTCCGATGCATGTACCTTTTCTGCATTCGCAATATAGGTAATCACAATTTATTGCGAATACCTAAATTGCGAATGCATTTAGGGAATCGCAAATTGTGATTCCCTATTAAAGATGCATCAAGCCTTTTCTAAATGCGGCTTTGCATTTAGGAAACGCTAATTACCATCAACTTCAAGTTGATGGTAATTTGTAAATTCTTTGAAAAATGCACAAAAGTGCATTTTTCAAAGTGACATGTGGCGCACACACATGCCCTTAGGGCATGTGTGTGCGCCACATGTGCACTCTTACCTTTTGGGGGGTGCATCAGGGGGGCCTTAGGCCCCCTGGCACCCTTGCAATTGCGTTAGCAATTTGCGATTACCAATTTGGTAATCGCAATTTGTGAATGCGTTCCCATTCATTCCTATGGGCCTATTGGAGTGACATTACCTAATAGCGATTTGCAATTTGCAAATCGCTATTAGGTAAGGTGTAGGAATCACATTGCTTCAAAAGGTGGTAGAATGCACACCATGTCTCTAAGAAACTGCATATTACTCAAAGCTCACAGGCTAGTGAATGTTAAGCGTGCAACCCTGGGGTGCGCTCCGTCCGTGCGCACAAGTAATATTGTAATCCAATAGGAGCCTCGTCAGGATCCGTGTCAGGATGCACAGCTATCAAAAAATGATGCATTGCAACAATTTCATCCATAATTCTTCTGTTAATTAGTAAATTCTGTTTTCACTTCGTATATTTTCTTATTCCAACAAATCCAGTATTCAAACATTTTGACCGTTTTTCAACAAGCGCCTATCCAGGCTTTTCAGCACAACATGAGGGGGTTCCCGATTTCCTCATCGCATGACGTTGCTTATGTAAAATATACGAAGTGAAAACAGAATCTACTAATAAACAGATGAATTATGGATGAAATTATTGCAATGCATCATTTTTTGATAGCTGTGCATCCTGACACGGATCCTGACGAGGCTCCTATTGGATTACAATGTGTAGGAATTGCAATTTATTTTGCGATTCCTACATACATAAGGAATTGCGATTCCTAAATAGCGATTCCTTAAAAATCGCTATTTAGGAATCGCAATTCCTTCTGTTGATGCATGTGGCAGTTAGGGTATTGTGAGGAGTAGACATTTTGGTACAATTCAGGCATCAAGGTCTTTTGTAGAAGAATTGTCCAAGGTAAGTAGAAAGTTCTATTGCAGTAGAAGTCAATAATGACACCGCATTACAGTGCTGTAGGAGGCGGCACTGATGCAGAGTCGAAGGTTGTTCCATGCTTTTGGAGCGATATACGAGAATGCCCATCCTCCTGATCTGGCTTTATGTAAGTGAGAAGTGTGTGTGTGAGCAGGAGTCCTGTGGGATTGGTGGAAGAAGATGGCACTGTTCAGGCAGGTGGGGAATTGATTGTTTAGAGCCTTGAAAATGTGTGAGGGATTTGAAATGGACACGTTTGTATTAGGAGCCAGAGGATTTCACTTAGGTGTGTATGGTGTGAGTTCTACATGGTAGGTTGAGGATAAGTCTGGCTTCTGAGTTCTAGATGGTTTGTATACTTCTGGTCAATTGCTTGGCGATATTGGCATAAAGGTTGTTCCCGTAGTCCAGTTTGCTGGTGACAAGGGCATGGGTGATGATCTTTTGGTTGTTGCTTGGGAGCCATTTGAAGATCTGCCTTAGCATCTTCAGTTTGTTGTCAATGATGATTCCAAGGTTCTTGGCATGGGTGCTGGGCACAGGTGCAGGTCTGATTTTGGCCACCCACCAGTTGCAGTCCCATGGCGAGGTGATCACTACCTCTGTGTTGTTGGTGTTGAGTCAGTTGGCTTTCATCCAGCTAGCATCTTAGGTCATACAGGGGGCGAACCTGTTTCTTGTGCTAGAGATTTTGGCAGAGAGGGGGAGGATTAGTTGTGTGTCGTAGGAGATAATGTTGATGTCATTGGCACGGGCACGGGTGAAACTGGCACGAGGGATCATGTATGCATTGAAGAGAGGGGGCGTTGAGGGACGAGCGTGGCGGTACTCCACAGATGAGTTTCCGGTTTCCGAGAAGTAGTGTCAGGCTGCTAACTTGTGTTCGATCCGTTAGGCAGAAGTAGAGTCAGCGGAGGATGGTTCCTTGAATCCCAGTCTCTTACAGGTTTCTGATTAAGATGGAGAGTGAGACCATGCCAAATACTGCAGAGAGGTCCATGAGGATGAGGGCTTCCATATCTCCTCAGTCCAGGATCATGCGGATGTCATCTGCGGCGGCGATGAGTGCTTTTTCTGTGATGGAACTGAGCCCATTTAGTCTGGCAGAGTTTGATTACTTTATGCATCTTTTTTTCACTGTCTGATCAAGGGTGTTCATTGAGTTTGCAACTTTTAATGTAGTGGAGTGATAAAATATGCAATAACTGAGTTGCTGCGAGTTTTACAGTTTTAACAAATTTTCAGTTGTAATGTAATTATTGTGGCGCTGCACAGCATTTCCACTAGCAAACAACTGATAGTAATCAATAGCCATACCTCAGCAGTAACATGCTCCCACAATATATTCCACGTCTTCAGACTGGAAGCAAAATACAGCAGTGCTATCACATGGTAACAAAATATCAACCGTGTTATGTTTCATAACTGCCCCCAGTTCATTGTCCTTGCTGTGTGCGCAAGGTTGTAGTACTGCTATTCCTAGCCTGATTGTGATCAAAGACATTGAAGTAATATTTGTAAAATGTGATATTTTTATTTTCAATTAAAAATATTTTTCATGCTGTGATGTCCCTTTGCACCCTTGACAAAAAACAGAAGATAATTTATGTTTCAAAGTGCACAGACCATCGTTCTCTAGGAGGGCGCGGGTAGTCTTAAACTAAGCGAAATACAGCTTAAGTTGGTGTTGTTTGTCCTTTAGTCATGAAATGCTGTAGACTTTTTTTTTTTTTTTTTTTTCTTCGAACATATATAAATCACAAAAGAAACTGGGATAGAATTCATTTTTCCCCCACAGGAATGAACCAAAAAAAAAAAAGATTGTACGTTGCATCATTTTCTTCCAGCATACATACTAAAGGTAAGCATTTATTAAAACGTAGCAAATAGTAAAGGTAAATTAATTTAATTTACAAAGGGTTACCTATCTTTCCCTCAAATAAAGTTAAAAGCACCTTATCACCAAAAGACACCAGTTTGTTCAGGATGCAAATAACAACTTCCCCCGCAGGAATGAAGCAGATAAAATTGTGCGTTGCATCATTTCCTTCGAACAAACATACTAAAAGTAAGTTATTTAAGACATAGCAAATATTAAAGGTAAATTCCTTTCATTTACACAGGGTTACAAATCGTTCCCTCAAATTGAGTAAAAAGCACCTTGTCAACAAAAGACAACCAAGTGTTCTGGATAAAAATAGCAACTTCCCTAACCTCTTCCTTAGCTCATTCATTTATGCGCCCATAACACTCCTCAATGTCCCTAGAGGTATCAAACCCCAATTATATAGGACCTGTTCATCAAGTGCTGAATCCCCCTAGATTCTCCACCCCAGATTCTCTGAAATTTTGATGCCACCCAATTTGCAAGGCATAGAGTTCTCTTGCTTTAACCAGACGCATCTTAGATAGCCATTGCTCAAAGGAAGGAGCTTCTCTTAATTTCCATTTCTGTAAAATCAGTGATTTGGCAACCAAAGACGCAATAAAATAACGCTGTTTTTGATAAATCGTCAGGTTAACTGTGTTGCATATCCCAAAAAGGGCTCCTGGAATCAGGAGTTTCGCCCCTAACCATTGAAATACCCTACTACAAAAGGTGAAAAGTGCTGGGCAGGTAAAGCTTATGTGGAGCAAGTCCCCCTTCTCAGCCTTGCATCTAAAACAGGTTCCTGGCACGGATGGAAACATCTTTTGCAGTTAAGCTGGTGTATAGTATAGTATCCATTTTGTTAAGAAGGCCATCCGCTTGAAATTAGCCCCTCTGATGGCTTTGTGGGCCCTTAGGTGATATGACGTCCATATTGAGGGCTCAATTCTGCGGTCAGTAGAGGTCGCAATTGTCTCTAATACAGCGGGCACTTACTTGGAATACAGTTGTTTCAACAGAATGTCATACTATTTACCAACTCCAACTAGCCCAGAAACATAGAACTCATAGCTCATTAGAGAAGGTGGTGGATCCCCAGGGGTCTGACTTACATGCAGGAAGTGTCGTAGATGAGAATATGAAAAAAACATCAAATCCGAAATTGACGAATTACCTTCCTGAAGCTGCCTCCAGGATCTCATAGTTCCCGCTACAAATAAGTCTTTTAGGCGCCGAATTCCTGCATTCTCCCAACTCTGAAAACAGACTTTTCCTAAATGTAAACCTAGTGCATCACAATCTTTCAATGGTAAATCTGGGTGATATTGGGGTAAGTTGTACACCTCCTTCAGTTGAGTAAATCTCCAGGCTACCACCAGGGGAAATTTATACGTAGAACTTTTCAGCAATTTGGGGATTTTGAAAAAGGGGGAGAGCTTAATGCCCACTTCTCTCAGCATAAGGTTCAAGTAAAAATTATTCTCTGGAGTTTTAGAGGATGCTGTCCATACACACCAGTCTACGAAAGAGGCCTGAAAATACTTCTAAAAAGAGGAATTGCTAATCCACCATCCTCAATTGATAGCTGTAAATTTTCCAGCTTGTTCTGAGGTTTTTCACCAGCCCAAATAAAATGACGCAGCATCTAATCGATTGCAACAAAATATTTCTGAGGGACTTTTATAGTTACATTAGAAAAAATAAAGAGAGAAAAAAAGAGGTAAAATCATCATTTTAATTAATGCTATTCACCCAATAATGGAGAGCACATAAGACTGCCAATGCAAGAACAAATTCTGGGCTTTGGCTAATGTGGGTACATAATTAAGATGATAGAGATCAGAGAAATTATGAGGAATAAAAATGCCAAATATCTAATGGGTCGCAAAGCATAAACCTGAGATTGTAATTCTGTAGGTAATTCATTATTGGGGCTATTAAATAACAAAATTTCCAATTGTGAATTATTGATTCTATACCCCCCCAGGATAGGAGGTTGGATTTGGGGATCTTGTTGGAGAGATAGGGCCAGCTGCTCGATAAACAGTGCAAAAAGCACCGGAGAGATCGGGCAACCTTGGCGAGTGCCCAACTAATTGTAAAGGTTCCTGCCAAATGTGAGTTTATCAGGACCTTCTTTTGGGCTTGGTCATAGAGATTGCCTAAACACTTCACCAGCTTTGATGGAAACTCAAATCTAATCAGGGGAGCAAAGAGAATCTCCCACTGAACTAGATCGAATGCTTTTTCTGTGTCTATCATAATGATAGCCGCCTTAGTTTTATTATTATTTGCCCAGAAGTCGATCGCTTGGAGGAAAAAGTTGGTGTTCGCCGAAATGGTCCTTCCTGGTAAAAATCCAGAATGATCCAAGTGGATCATCGCTACAATTTCTTGAGCGAGAGGAGTTATTCCGGAGGCAATAATTCTGGCCAAGATCTTATAATCGTTGTTCAGAAGGTTGATGGGGCGATAAGAGCCAGGCTGATCTGAGGGCTTCCCTGTTTTCAAAAAAATGAATAATTACCACCTCTGAAAAGCTACTTGGTATTTCACAGCCTTCTAATATTTAATTGAAGAGAGTGACCAGAAAGGGGGCCAGCTGCTTTTCGAAGATTTTATACATCTCTGCCAGTAAGCCATCGTTCCCACATGCTTACCCACACGATTTCCTCTATTAATTGCTTCTTGAACTTCACTAAGCGTTAGGGGAATCACTGCTCTAGTCTGCTGTTCTTGACTAAGAGTGGGCATTTCAGTATGGTTAAGAAACTCATTGATAGCCTCGGGCATAGTAACAGATGAGGATTTATAGAGTTGTGTATATTGAGTTAGAAAAACTTTTTCTATCTCCTCTATTTGCGATACCGTCTGGCCACTAGTTTAATCATAGATTGAGCTGATAATGGAGTTATTTTGTCTCTTTTTAACTGACCACGCTAAGAATCGCCCGGCCTGCTCGCTCTCTTTGTAGAGGTTGTCTGCGCAAACTAACGTTCTTTCAGAGCCTGTCTAGCTTTACCTAATTTGGAACCAGAATCCTGCACATCGCCCCTCAGATGTACACAAGTGGTTTGATCCAGCTCAGCCTAGAGAGCTTGCTCTTTCTCCCTTCTTAATCTGAGTGCATGAGCTTTAAATGCAATAGCCTCACCCCGAGTAAAGGCTCTACACGCCTGGCAGACAAAAATGAGGGGGCTGACCCTATATTGCGCTCCAAAAGATCCAAATGGTTTGCATTCATAACTTCCACCCACCCTCTATTAGTCAGCAGTGTTTTATCCAGGGCCCATCTAGGGGGCCGATTACGATGTCGGTCGGAAAACATTCCGACCGAATCGGTTCCGGAATGCTTTCCGACCGACTCGGGTTCGTGGAGTCCGACCCACTGATTACGATGGTGCCAAACACTGTTCGGTCGGACTCCCATTGACTTCAATGGGAGCCTGTGTTCCCACCGACAACACAGGCTCCCATTGAAAAAAGGGATGGTTGCAGAAAACCTTGCATCCTGTGGCGGGCAACTGATGGTGCCTGCCACACTGTGCATGGTTGGAAAAAGGGGACCCATGGGTACTCCCACTGGCCCATTCAGAGGCCTCCGGTTGTAGGGGGGCCTGCTACGGGCCCCCAAAGTGAGATTCTGACAGCCGATCCATGTCGGAAAGACTGATTTGGAAAGGCTGTCCGAATCCGACATTGAAATCGCTCGGTTGGAAACGCGGCCCGTAGAGATGTACGATTCGGCTCCGACCGACTTTGTCTCCGAATGCCATTCGGATGCGACTCGGAACCGAGTCCGACAGTCCGAATGGTTTCTGACCATTGTAATCGGTCGGTCGGAAAGGTTTCCCAGTCGGTCGGAAACAAGGCTTCCAAATCGGATTCTGACTAACTGAATGCAGTTAGGAGCCTTTCCGACCGACATCGTAATCGGCCCCTATGTCTTTCTACCTTCTCTAAATTGACATTGAGTTCAATAAACAGAACTAAGTGGTCTGAGAAGGGATTATTCCATATGCCAACATTCCATCTTGCCCATAGAAACAAGAGCAAGAAAAAAATCAATCCTAGAGGCCGTATTGAACCCCTCGGAAAAACAAGTATATTTCTGGGAATAAGGGTTAGCTAAACGCCAAGGATCAACTAAAGCTAAATCCTTAGCCAATTTGGCTAGAAAGCTGGCTGCTTTGGGTTTATTCTGTGACTTATTTAAGCATGATGAATCCAATCTAATGTAGTAGAATGTTAAAATCTCCCTTCTATCACCAGCAGGCCAGAAAAACCCCATAAAGCATTATAGATCTTTTTAAGTGCGAATATGTCGTCTTCCAAGGACCATAAAAGCTGACTATAAACAAAGGCTGAGCTCCGATAACCACCTTTAGTATGATCTATCTAGCCCTAGGGTCTCTAAGCACCTTTAAAATTTCCCCTTTAAAACTCTGCGATAATAGAATAGCCACCCCTTTGATTGCTGCACCTGCCTAAACAAAAAATGCTTGGGAGATACAGCTCGGCAATTTGGGTACTGAGGATTGGGTTTTGAAATGCGTTTCTTGTAACAGAATAATCTGCTGCAAGCCATTCGATAGTAGAATTCAGCTTAACTTGGTTATTAGCTCTATTAATATTGCACTACACTATTTTAATGAATGTATTACTCGTCATGGCAAATGTATAAAATAAAAACTTATAGCTCAAAGAAAGACCTCAGTTACCTCTGGAAAGAAATTCTAAAAACTCTCAATTTGAAAACCCTGGATAGTAAGAAAATTCATACACACGTCAAAACTGCTCTCATAATACAGAGACTCTGAGCCACACAAGCTACTTGCTCTTTTACCCTGTACCACCCATCGTCGCCGTCCTCTAGATCAGATTGTACTTTTGAGATGTATCCTGTTGATCGTTGCTTGAGTCTTCCGGAATGGCTACTCTCTGCTCCACCTGCGTGATACGGCAGATGAGTAGTTGTAGAGTGTCAGAAATTTGCTCAGATGTTCGTTCTTTTTCCTGCTAGTGTTTTCCTGAGAAAGTTCACTTAAGGTTAAATTCAGAGTTTTTTCCAGAGATGCTGGATACGATAGAAACGCTGCCTCATCAGGAGAGTTTGAAGAAGAGTTAAGTGTTGCATACGCCTGCCTAGAGCTTTCGTTTGGTGAAGCAGCAACCTATGCACTATCCTTGCATGTTCAGCCTTCCTTGGTCCTAGCGATTGATTGCCCTGCTCTTTCTGGATCATCTTGGGCCCGGCTGTGAAAAACAAGGAATATGATACTTTCACCAACTTTGCAGAAGTTTTGTTCTTATCGTCTTGTTCATTCGGGGCATCTGCAACATGAACAGGTGACTGAGATGGTTGAGCATCGCTTCTCATCAGACAGGTTTCCCTGCCGTCAGGGCTTCCAATTAGCTCATTAGAAGAGTTCAGAGGCAGGATGCAGATTGAGATGGTTTTTCTTCTGATATCGAGGGTTGCTGCATGGCTGCCGGAGGGGAGTCGCTCTTACCTATCACTGAAGTGACCCCCGAATCTTGCTGGCTTTTGAACTCTTTGCAGCGCGCATTTTCATGGACTTGCTGCGTGAAATGCGCTTCATTGAAGCCTTCTTGTAAAATGTTTATCCCCCTTTTTCAGTTTTCAATTTTTTTAAATAAAATTCCCCTTGTAATTTTCCTTGTATACTTAGCAGAAAGGTCTAAGGAGCTGGGTACTCGAATGGAAAGACTGCTAGCCGCATCTGTACTAAACAGACCATTTCCACAATCTTGCCAGCTACTTCCCCCCCCCCTGCGGAGAAACAAAGGGTGTCACTGCAGGTAGCACCTTCTTGGTTGCTACACCTGAAAGCACTGAAAAGCATCTAGTGATGGCATTCAATGGGATTTGATCCAAGCGTTGGGTCGAATACCAAGAAGACGTACTCAAGAGACGGATGACACAGACCTCCCCTCGCCCATGAGGAACAAGCTTCTTTTATCCAATCTGGAACAGCGATGTATACCACACAAGGCAAGTTTCTGACCGAGAATCCGAAAGTCCACCAGCTAGGTTGCCCGGCTGGAGAGAGGAGGGGAATGGTAGGGTATTCAGTCAACATATCTAGTTGGAAATGTCGACTTACACTAAAATCGAGTTTTAATTCTCGTGACACAGAAATATCGACAGCAAGAATATGGTGGTCAAGAATATGGATTTAAGGTAAGAAATATCGGTTTCAAAAATATAGAAGTCATTAATATCATTTGCAAAAATATGGTTGTTTAAAATATCGATTTTTTAATTAGTGTTATGTATTTTAGTATATATTTTAAATGTATGTGATGTAATTTTTTCTATAAGTATTGTTTATGTTTTTTAATTTATGTTGTCAATTTTTAGTAGTTATTAATTTTATTTTAACTAAATGTTGCATTTTTTAGTTCCGTAGTGGGTTGTGGATTTATAGGGGAATAGGGTGGGAAGTAATTTAATTATAATATATTAATGAATATTTTTTATTTATTAATATTTATTTAATTGAGATTTTATAATGTTAATTGTGTTTTTAATTTTTTTGGTACATTCTATGTGTGGGTAGTGGGGTTTATAGGAGTATAAGGTTATTAATTAGTTGTTAATTAATATTAATTAATTGATAATTAATTATGGTAATTCTGTAATTAATTTTAGGTGCAGGTTGTGGGGTTTATAGGCATAAAGGGTGGTAAGTAATTTATTTTTAATTAATTAATAATTAGTTGATAATTAACGTTAGACCTGGCATCCTTGGCGTGGGTCTCCCTTCCATTTTTTCACTATGCCTCCACTGTTGTTGATATGTTTTTGCTGGTCTAGAT